>CM026075.1:14759410-15959410 GCA_014839685.1 Anableps anableps | reverse complement strand
TACACATTTCTAGTTAAATTATGTGGGAAAACAAGGCTTGACAAAACTCAAAGAAACAAAATATTTTTCAGGTTTTTCTTTTGCGGAACTTTGAGGCTTGCCTTGAATGCAGATCAGGATTTTGCATGACTTTGCCACTTACATAGGCAATTTTATAAAAAAAAAAAAAAAAAAAAGTTTTGTTTTTTCTCCACTGAAATCTGTTTAAAAAAAAAAAAACAATGAATAAAAAGTAGATATCCTGGAAAGTGAATAGTGAACATCAATTCACAAAGTCCTTACACTCACTCGATAAACTCTTCTAAAATAACAAAACTGACGGTAAAAAGCACGAAACTCACCTGAACAAGATTTGCTCACAAAAAACTCAAATCTGTGATGTCTTAATTGAGGACAGGTGTGGCAGGATCAGGCCTGGGTGTGACTTGAGAAAGGGAACTCAAATGTGATAAACCAGTTAAGTTATGATTTAACAGGAATGGGGTGCAATCACTTTTTTCACACAGGGCCATGTAGGTTTGCATTTTTTTTTCTCTCTTAACAATAAACCCTTGCATTAAAAACTGCATTTTATGTTTACTTGTGTTGTTTTTTTTAAAATTAATATTTAAATTGGTTTGATGTTCTGAAACATTTAATTGTGACAAACATGCAAGAAAATAGGAAATCAGGAACAGGCAAACACTTTTTCACACCACTATATGTTGGTTTGACCTGGGGTCTTAAGCTTATGTTTAATAAGAGTCAGCTGCTCTAAACCAGGATCCCAACCACAATCAGTGAAAATACGCTGTGTAATATAGACATAAAATATTATGCAGTTACAATAAATAATGTAAAGATTTTTATGGTTCCTTATCTCCAAAATTATTCCAAAAATATTTTATGGTAAGAAATGAAGTGATACATAATTGCTGCAGTTGTGAAAAAATTAGGACCACTTGTTAAATATTCCTTCCTAAATAAATGTTCACATATTGACATCTAATCTTATTTTTTTATATAAGAAAGTGACAATAAAAATGAACCTTATTAAACGAAAGTGTTTTCTAGTGGTGGAAAAGTTGAGATACCCTACCCAATAGCTAGTGTTTCCCACTTTGGTTGAAATAATGTCATTGAAGCACTTCCTGTAGCCGTCCATCAGTCTCTGACATTGGTCTGAGGAAAATTTGCCTCACTCCTCACTTTCAGCTTTGAGATGTTTTGAAGGGTTTCTTGCATCGTGTGTTTAGCCCATTTCAAATCACTCAGCATCTATATAGGACCAAGATCTCGGTTTTGACTGAAAAATGAGGAAAAGTGTCTGAAGTCCAGTTAAAAAAAAAAAAAAAAAAAAAAAAAAAAAAAAAACGTGAACTTGCTCTTTGAAAAATGTGCTCCTTATATTTCTGGTTGGGTTTTTTTTTTTCCCTCTGTTAGGCACACTGATGGTGATCTCCCTTCTGTCCATTGTGTATGGAGCGCTGCGCTGCAACATCCTGGCCATTAAGATCAAATACGATGACTATGAGGTGGACATCCGACCCATGGCTTACGTCTGCATCTTCCTGTGGAGAAGCTTCGAGATCGCGACACGTGTGGTGGTCCTGGTTCTGTTCAGCTCTGTCCTGCAGCTCTGGGTCCTGCCGGTGGTTTTCCTGAACTTCTTGGTTTTCTTCTTCTACCCCTGGATCCTATTCTGGCAGAGTCATTCACCGTTCCCCGAGAACATAGAAAAGACCCTCACCAGGGTGGGGACCACCATTGTGCTGTGCCTGCTGACTTTTCTCTACGCAGGCATCAATATGTTCTGCTGGTCGGCCGTGCAAGTGAAGCTGAATGACCCAGACCTCATCAACAAGTCTCAGAACTGGTATCGCATGGCCGTGTATTACATGCTGCGCTTTGTGGAGAACGCCTCGCTGCTCCTGCTGTGGTACATCTACAAAACAGACTTCTACGAATTCATCTTCGCCCCGCTGCTGGTGCTGCAGCTGCTGCTGGCCTACGCCATCGCCATCTTCTTCATGCTGGTCTTCTACCAGTTCTGCCATCCATGCCGGAGGCTCTTCTCCTCCAGCATGACGCAGGGCCTTTGGGATTGCTCTTCCTTCCTCTGCGTCTTGTGTACCTCTGCTTCCCCACATAACAGGCCAATGGGAAGAGCAGTTTTGGAGACATCTGTTCATCAAGAACCATCCAACGACCAAGTCCCTGACACATCCAGCGACAGCGCAGACGACATGCCAAATGACACGACATATGATGTTCTCAATGACACGATCTTTGACATTCCTAATGTGGAAAATAGCATTGGAGGTGGAGTGAATGGGGATGTAACCCACAGTGTGTCCTGCAACGTCTGAAAAGTCACAGCTGCCCCAATGTGCCATTCAGCAGACTTTTCATAACCTTTAAAGTGCCACATGTCCCTCTTTTGGTCTTATAGTCATCTAAACTCATACATCAGTGTCTGCTTTTTTAAAAAAAAAAAAGCAATAGATTCATTCTGACTGTAAACAAACGAACCAATGTAATGATCGCCCATTTTTCAGCCAGCACCTTCCTTCCTGCAGCCTTTAGAACACACTTTATAGGGACAACCTAGAGCCAGTGCATTTAATCGGATTGTATTAATGTCCCTCTTTGGCATGGATGCATGCAGATTTCCAACCTCAGATGAGGTGCAACAGCTTCTCAGAAGAAAACTCGCCAGTTTTATGGCTGTAAGCGATCAGCTATTTTTTACTCCTCCAATAAGAGCTTTATGGTTATCACGCACTGCTTCTGTGATGTGTTCATGCTTGATGACAAGATGTTTGATCCACATAACAGATAAAGAACCACTTCACATGCTACTATAAAGCACAAGCATTTCCAAGAAGCATATGTATTTTGCACGTTTACAAAAAAAATGTCGTTTTGCTAAACAGTCAAGCAGCAGCCATAGTGACGTGAAATGCCGTTTATATGTCTCATCACTTTGAATACTTGCAGAGTGCACAAAATGGACTATTTAACTGAAAAAAAAAACCACACCAAATAGTTGCTTGTTTTCAATCTTAAGTGTAACTTTACATTTGAGAAAAAGAATGTCAGTGTGCTTGTTTTTGCACCGTATCTGCAGAGGAATCGCCAGAATGCTTGTTTGTACAAATACGCAGCCTTTGACACCAAAAAAACAAAAAAACAAAAAACAAACAAAAAAAAAACATTCTGCCAGTGTTAAAGATAAATACCTAGTTGAAAATAAATAAATCTATATTTATATGTGAAGATTGTACCCCTTTTTGTTTTCATGCTGTGCTGTGGTGACATCTAGTGGCCAATCACGCAAACTCCAAGCACGCTAATAAAATACGGACAATGATTTTTTTTTTTATTTTTTTTTTTATTTAACATCAATAGTTTTGAAGCTGCATTCAAGGAATTTAACCCAGAAAATGAGAAAACACCTCTAAACTACATGTACAGAACAAATGATTAAAATATCAATATAAACTAATAGAAAACACTTTACAAGACTTTTCTTACATACTTTTCTGCATTGTGCAAAATCAGGAAATGTAGTCTAAGCTTTGAGCTGCATGTTCTATGAGGTATCATGATGCAGAAATTTAGCATTTGCTAAGTATAAATAAGAATAAAGTACAACTATTGCAAATAGGGTCGGAATTAATTAGTGTTGCAGGCTGTCATGTATTTTGATTGACAATAGGTTCTACCAGCCTGGTCTTCTGAAAATAACCTTCATCCATACAGACACCAGTTCACATATGCAGAACTGCCTGAGGGGAGAAATCAAGTCCTGGGAGGATTTCGTCTCAGGACCTGGTGTCACTTTGATCACGGCTTCAGAGCTGACGGCGCTTGGAGGGAGAGCGTCTGCAGCTCGGTGTCGCTGTCACATTGCCACAGCAAACACGCTGACCACACAGTACATGGTGCGGTTCTCCCAACGGACGGTGCAGCATCCTGAAATAATGCAAATACCAGCAGCTTAAAAGGGTGGTATTATGTATTTTCCAGGCACATAGTGCCATTTTATAACATAATCAAGTAACTATATTACCTTCAGTTGTTATAAAAATGCTGTATATATCTAACATAATTTTTAAAAAAAATTGACTTCGCAATTTGATGCCTTGAAATTGGCCTCTGTCTCTTTAAGAAGCTCCTGCTCTTTCTGCCTTCAGCACAACATCATAATGTTTCTGCATTATGCCGTTTACAACGTTGTTAGGAGCCTTGAACTGAGAAGTAGTTCATATGATGAGCTCAGCAGATGCGCAGTTCCACCAGGTGTTTGATAATTACTGCTTCCGCTGGTCTGGGGGAGCTGAGTGACACGGGGGAGGGGTGCTCTCTGAGGCGGAAGCTCGGCTGGAGACTGCAGCTCCAAAGAGGAGCTTTGTGGAAAAAGGAGGCGCTTTGTGAGAGCAAACGTTTAGGCATCCCTGAATGGCTGCCACAGGAGATTCAAGAATTTCTCTATTATGCATGAAAGACTCAAAGCAACACTCTGGGTGAGTTTTTAATGAGGGAATAACATGACATGATGTAAAGCTCAAAAAAGTCAATTTTACATAATACCCTCAATACTCTTTCATTTGGAAAAAATTAATAGGCAAGTTTGAAAACTACTTTTAAGCTGTTCAAAATACATTGTCTTTAAAAATTAATCAGGAGTTTTAGAAAGTAACAAGCGCATGCAAAACCTATGCTCTGATCAATCCATAAATATTGACTTAGTAAATCAATCACATGAGTAACTGCAGATTCTTCTTCTGTTGTGGTTTAGAAATGTTCAAAATGAGCTGTTCAGTAAATCTGAGCTGTCTGAAGAATACCTCATTTTAAAGTTATCTATAGTGGATCTTAAGAGAACGAACCCATGTGATAATATCAAGTTTAGCATTTACCCTACTTAAGGTTACACCTGTCATCAGTTATCCTGAATTTAATTAACCTGAAATAAAGTTCAGGTGTTCTTGTAGGACTTTCCTGGCATTTGCTCATTCATAGATTTTAGCTAAAGTCAGTTTGCAGAAAGGTTGCAAAAGATCAAAAATAATCTTATTGTTCAAAGACATCAGTCAGAAAATATTTGCTTTTTTCTGATAAGACAAGAGCATGTAAACTGGACAGGGAGCCTGCCAAAAGCCTGATATACTAAACACTAAAAGAGCTGTAGGACTTCCGAACAATGTAACAGTAATCTCCAATATTCTCTATGTCTGATATAAGTGTGGTTGCAAGACAAAAGCTTTTTCTTCTAAATACAACATTTAGGCCTGACTTAAATCTCCTAAATCCTTGCTGGGGGATGTGTTATGACCTAATGAAAGCAAACTCAAACTATTGGGCCATAACTGAAAAGGTTTGTTAGGTACAAAAACACTGAGTATCACCACAGTAAAACATGGTGGAGGTAGCATCATGATCTGAGGTTATTTTTTTTTCTAGTGGAGCTGGGTTTTATGTCAGGGTAGATGAACAGTTCTGACTCCCAGTTCGTTTTAATCTCAAACCTACAGGTGTCTATTAAACAGCTGACGATGAAGCGAAAGGAATTGTTTTCAGCAGTGTTATGAGCTCAAGCATCCATCCCAATTTTAACAAAAGAATGGCATCAACAGAAGAGAATTAAAGTTTTGAAATGTCCAAGCCAAAGTCCAGAACTAAATCTGTGAGGCCACCTGAAGAGGGCTTTGGACAAGAGTTATCCTCTCAATATGACAGATATTTTCAAGGTAGAGTGGGCAAATATTAGCGAAGATGTGGCTGATGATAGACTCTTACCAAAGAAGACTGACTGCTGAAACTGGATCAAACCTTATAAATATAATTGTTTTTGGAGCAAGTTGTAGACCACTATATTGTAAAATGTCAATCATTTCACAAAGCTATGAGCTCTGCATCAGTGTGTCCCATGTTTACCCACTTAAATACACAGTCCTCTGTGCATCATAAAGATGTGTAGAGCAGCTGACAGGTGCTTTTATGGGTTACAGTCTTAAGTGTCTGTGTGCTGATGATGGTCTTTGTTTATTCAAACATTAGTCCAAATGGCTCCACAAAAATGTGACTCGGGTGACCTTCATCCTTAACGAATCAAGTGACTGAATGTATCTGAGATGTGGCAGAAACATCTGTCAACGCCCCATTTATTTCTCAATTACCGCCCATTCAGTATCATGGCTACATGTTTCTAGCGGGTAGCTAAGATCTGGTCCTTCAAGATGGATTTTAATGCAATGTGTGGATGGTCATTCTTAAGTTAAGCTTTAAATGAATCAGGCAGAAAGTCAGGTCTGAACAGGGCCTTATTTTTTTTTTTTTTAAATCAACTAGTAATTAATAGAAAATGTTTAGTCAATTTTGGCTTTTAGACAGAATCCGGAATCAGCAGCTCAGATGGCTACAAAAACTGGCAGCTGGAACTGGCCAGTCAGACTGCAATCAATGCACCTCTACAAGCGGTCTGTAAAACCATCCCTTTCTTTGGCATAGTTTGTTTCTAATTATACAGTTTGAGGTGAAATTATCAAACAAAAGAGACAAAAAAGCAGCTTGTTTGACCATGAATGGTTCACTTCCATTTTTAAGAACTTGTTACTGATCCACTATCACAAACCATACAAATTTAGCATTCTTTCCTGATTCTCATGGCACACCTTTCTACTGAAATAACTGTTGGCTTAATGCTTTGGCATTAGTTTCACATGATACAAATATTGGTTTTAGTCTATGATTTTAAAGATACTCTGATGAAGTCATTAGCAGGTGTATTTAGGCACTTAATGCCACATAGCTCAGCTTTACTGTCTCCTACCATCTGTAGTGGTGTCCCAGTAGCAGGAATTGGCTGTGTGGAGACCTGCACCACTCTTCTGCATGATGGTACAATTCACTGAATCACAACAGACAGCAGTGTTACACACACGCACATTATAATTTCTATATTTAATCAAACATAAGCTATCTACATCATCACATATGAAAAATGCTCACCGATGTATTTGAAGGGGCGACCATGCTTCACCAGGTGAGTCAGTGAATGCTCCACGATGTTGGCTGTCCACTGGTTCACTTTGTTGTGGTTATAGTCTGTTCCACCAATCACGCCTTCGATACACTGAGACAAAGCAACAACCAGGAAGTTGTTCACATGGATTGCATTAGAATGCAGTTTGTTACTCATGATTTTAAGGCATAAGAACTAACCTCTTTCACCAAGGCAGTTGTCTCGTCAGTACTGAAGTTGCCCTGCAGGATTGTTTCGAAGGAGAAGCACAAGGCAAGTAAGCATGAAGCTGGTTTTATAGTACAACAGACCACTCTTCTTTTTTCTAATTTATCGCTGATATCACCTCAGAGCACATTCAGAAGAGTGGTAGTAGTATAGGTTGAATGTCATAACAATAATGACTGTATCACTTCAACAAGTTACTAACAATATATTATATGTAAAAATAAATACAGAAAAATTACAAGCAGTTTAAGATTTGCTGAATATAAAAATCGGTTCATAACAGTATACAGTTCTTGTTTATGTCGAGTCTTTTATTATGTATATAATCAATTCATGGATTCTGGGCACTGAATAACAGCATTGATTAGTATATAAATGTTGCTTGTGTGAAGTGTGCTCCACAAAGAAAATATGGTCATGTTTGCTTGACATAAACACAAATAATAAAACAATTCTTAAATTTTACAGAAAAAGTAAGAAAAAAAAACAGCAATGTACTTTCATAAGTGTCTTGAGTTGTTTAATTCAGTTTCTATGGGTTTTAATTCTTGGCTCATAAAACTCATTTATAAGGTTTCTTAACAGCTTTCCATGTAAAAAAATTCCCTTGAAATTAAACAAAAAGTAAAGATAAAAACATTTCAAGATCCACACATCTATATTTTAACATTTATTATTATAATAATGACAACACAATGCTGAAGTTGGCTTTCGATTTGGCAAAGGGGTAAAGGACTGTTTCACTGCTTTTTGGAGCATCTGCATAAACATAGCTCTGTTTACAAAAATCTATGTTACTTAAAATTGTTAGATCTGAATCTTATCCTATACTTATATAAAAATTCATTTTTTTTTTAACCTACATCTTAATCTGTAAAACAAAAACTTGAGGCTTCATTGATTTAACCACAAATTAACCTTAAAACCCTGATCGGAGAGAGCAAAGAGGCCAAAAATGTAGCGAAATAATGAGCGTACATTTGTGTTGGTCCCAATGGGACTTTCTGAGTAGACAGATATTTGGTGCAACATCAAGTGACTTTTTTTTTTTTTTTTTTTTTTTTTTTTCCTGTTTAATCATATATTACCCTGTCTGTTTTATTGAATTAAATTATTCTGCAGCACATGTATGTCCCTTCAGTTAGTGCACCTGTCACAGGGGCTGGGTTTTTTTTAATATCACAGATGTAAAACAAAGAGAAAATGATGCTGAGAGCAGCCACACCCATCAGCTAACTGAGTGCGCTAACAGCTAACTGGTTAAACAAACTAACACTGATTTAAAAGACTGACCGTAGAGCTTTTCATGAATGTATAAGAATACAAAATAACTTTACATCATCCCCAGAGGTGTACTCCTCCATCCCTGTTAGCACACAAAACACCGCCCGTCTCTTTCCTTGTGATGATCCCTGGTGACTGCTGTTATTCTTCCTGTTACAGCTCTTCTTCCTCCTTCTGTAGGCGGTTTACACCGAGTGTTAGCGCCGCCTATTGGACTGAAGCATGAGTGTCCCGTGTGTCATTTAGGTTTCAGAGATCAGGAGACTTCCTTATTTGATGGAAATCACTTACTGGTAGAAAAAACAAATATTCTCCACTCTCAACATAGTGGGTGTACTTTTTAATATATGTGTTAGTTTGATCTGCAGTTTAGGATACTTTTGAATCTGAACAAATATGACCATCTTTTTAAAGGAATTTTCCAAATTTATATGACCTCTGAGAGTCATTTATTTCTTAATAATCGCTCCAAAGTCTGAGGATCCTATAGATATAGAAATTATAATAGCTGGTACTGGAAATGGTGCACCAACTTCAGTTGCAACGTCATTATTGATAAAGCTTCTAGTTAGTGTTTCAGATTGTCATGAACTATCTCTTTTTTGGGATAGCCTTTAGGTAATTTTTATAGAATAGAATAGAATAGAATAGAATAGAATAGAAATATCCTTTATTGTCCCATAGTGGGGAAATTCAGGTGTACCACCAGCAAGTAAAAGGTAAATAGAAACATACATATTCATACTAAGGTAAGAAATATAAAAACAAAAAAATAAGAATAAGAGACTATACAGTAAGGGAAAATTTACAACATGAGAACAATCATATTATAAAGTTATTAAAATTAGCTTACTTTGTGTAAAAGAAATGTGCAACAAAGTATGGCTGTTTAAAAAATTAACAAAATGTACATGTATATTTGTGCATAAAAACAACAAACTATTTACAAGAAACAAAATCTGTGCAAATAACGGTATAATAAACACTTATGTTTATTTGGAACAGTGATGGTTATAAAGTCTTACAGCCTCTGAGAGGAAGGATTTGTAATAACACTCCTTTGAGCACCTAGGATGCACTAATCTGTCACTGAAGGAGCTCTCCAGTTCTCCAACAGTTTCATGCATGAGGTGGGGGAAATTATCCAACGCTGATGTTATTTTTGCCTTTTTTGCTATTGGTTTAGGCTAATGGAGAACACACTTTTCCTCACTCTGCTACTTTCTCCTACTACTCTCCATTGATGCGTTCTTTGCGATTATTGCAGTCATTAATACCTGGCCTACTGCATCTGTAGTCCCTTTCAGATCATAGTTCCACAATGATGTGCACAAGACATGTGTTGTGACCCACAGGTCAGCCCTTTATGTCCCAGTCCTCATGCAGGCTGTTAAAATTCAAATGCATTTAATGCTTTAAACACATGGTTAGTTGTTTTGTATCACGTCTTAACAATTCTATAAGCTGGATCATACTCTTCTGATTAATATGTTTCTCAGATTAGACAGACACTAGAAGATCTTGCTGATTCTTTTTCGCACTGTGTACATCTGCAGGCTGTTCCGCTGCTACCACTGTCTTTTGTGTCATATCATTACAATAATTGTGGTTCTCTGTTTTTTTGACTACTTACCACGGTGGATCAGAGGGGTAATACTGATGTTATCCTTACTTATTATTATTAATGTTGATAACAAGGCATAAAGAGCATGTTTAGATTAAGCCATCATCAAAATGGCTTGTGTGTAACAATCTTTCTCTCCTCGCAATTAGTTCAGGTGTTGCTTACAATATTTACACTTCCTTTTATCCCACATAGTTTCACTATTTATCTCTCAAGCAAAGCAGAGCTACTGATCTCATTAGCTCTGTGTACTTTTTTTTTTATTAACCATTGTGTTTTTTGTGCATAGTTTTGCTCTGAATACCCAGTCAGGTAAAGCAGATGGACTCTCATACCAAAGAAAGACTTTCTTTTCCACTATCACCCAGTGCTTGCATATTGTTAAATACTGTTGCAAAGTTAATAACTCAATGCAATCAGTTAGGCTTTCTTAGATAACTTTCTACCAGTTGGCACAATAAACTTAATCTGAATGCCTTATAACTAGAATTAAAATAGAATGTTTATAATTGAATTTGTCTATATGATTGGAATGATTTAATCATACATTTCTAAATCTAAACTTACAAAAGTGCCTTGAGATGACATTGGTGGTGAATTGGAGCTACATAAATAAACTGAGAATTGAAACACTTTGTATTTCCAAATTTACCATTTTTATCGATTTTCAGCAATAAAAAACAAGTAAGACAGTTGCAGAACTAAATTCAATATATTGCAAATGCAAATAGCACCAACCAGTTGGTAAACCCATTTCCCTTTCAGTTTGGATGTTTGTCATTTAGAATGAACAAATTAGTTGTTATTTATGTGGCATTATCTATCTATCTATCTATCTATCTATCTATCTATCTATCTATCTATCTATCTATCTATCTATCTATCTATCTATCTATCTATCTATCTATCTATCTATCTATCTATCTATCTATCTATCTATCTATCTATCTATCTATCTATCTATCTATCAATCATAGAATAGAAGTGAATTTCCACCTGGAGGGGTCCTTGGTGGTTTGGTTGATCAATAAATTTTCCTTAAAAAAAAAAAGAATAGAAGTGAATACAGAACAAGAGGAGTGACCAAAAGCCAATTTTTCATCAGCTGTCCCCAGATTTGTGAGTTTAAATCAATAAAAGCAGCTTTGAGAGAAGTGCATTAGATCACAGAGCTCTCAAACAAGGTTATTTCTTATGTACCATAGCAGCAAACGAGATCAATATCTGTTGATCTCATCTGTGTGTCTCACAGCGCTGTTTATCTAAACTGACCAGTCTTTCATCCGGACTTCTACAGTCCCCATGGTCACTGTGTGGCTGGTTGCTCCCCTGACAGAACCAGACTCCCAGAGGACGGCAGCAGGGAAATCCACGATACATAATGTAGGCTGTGACAATGAGGAGATTCCCACAGCACTGCGGCGATCTGCTGCTTTGGACGAAATTATCTAGAGATTAAGTCATAAAGTCCGCAAACATGGGAATAAAACTGTCGCAATGGCAGAAAAAACAAAACAAAAACAAAAACATCTGTGGGGTTGCTTGTGTGCCCCCTACACGCACACACACTGACACACGCACACCACGCCCCCTCCTGTCGGGAACACCCTGGCTGTGGATCTCAGCCTTCAGACGGTGCTGAGACGCACCGACAGGCGGATACGCTCGGCGCGATTCCCGGACTGACTCCAAAGCCTGCCTCGCTCCTCTGGTGGAGAATCCCCGCAGCCGCCAGGTAAGGCACCCCTCTGCAGGTCAACCGAGCACAATGAATTATCAGGCATCATGTGGCCACTCTCTGCCGCTGGTTTGTAGTTCTAGATTCATTCTATCTTTTTTTTTTTTTTTTTTTTTTTTTTTTTTTTTTTTTTTTTTTTTTTTTTTTTTTTTTTTTTTTTTTTTTTTGAGTCCTTTCTTGTTTTGGGCAGAAGAGGAAAGGATGGGAGGGGGGGGGGGGGCGCTTTCCGTCCATCATCACGACCTCGGTGGACCGGGAACACATTACTGGGAGCAGACAGCCCACTTCCCCTGCAAAGTTAAGCGCGTTTAGGCAGGTGCAATGCAGCAGGAAAGCGCCTTTTCCTGCTTTCAGCCGCCTCCGCTGGTTCCGACAACAGATTAACCAATGCATTAATAAAACACGGATCTGTAGCACTTTAACTTCTTCCAGCATGACATGCAATGAGGTGGAGGTGCTTAGATGAAATGAGACAAGTGGGTTTAAATGCCAGGACCAGAAGTGACCACTTTAGCAGGAGTAAATCTGCTTGTTTAATGCTGACCCTGCTCATGGATTCTCCAGGATGTCCCGGCTCTCCTCAGGGGTGAATGGTGTTTCTGGAAAAGGTCACATGTACATGCTGCTGCAGGGTTAGATGACACAATGCTCAGTGCACTTTGGATGCACTGAGGAAGATACAGGCTGACCTCTTTCCAGTTCGCAGGTTTTTTGTTCAGACTGGCAGATATGATGATGTGAGATGGGAGATACAGATGTTTGCAGTTATGTGCTACTCGTTTATATGAAGCCTCTGTTCATGATCAACGAGATTAAGATATTGTGAATATATTGTATGTAATAAAACACATTAAAATTTTCATCCAGCCAAAAAGACAGGGTGGGAATTTGTTATTTTTCAGAGCCAGAATGAATCCAGAGTAACTGAGCAAGGATAGAGAGCTGCTGAGGTTTTTTGAGTAGATTTTTTACTTTCAACCTCCGATCTCTTGACTAAAATTAAAATAAAACTGCATTTGCTCAAATTTCTATATTTCCATTTGAGGCTTAAAGAGTTGTGAAAGAATCTAGGATGTTTTTATATACAGCCTTTTGGCATCAAACATTGATCTATAGCCAGTTTGAACTGCCAAGGTGATGTAAAAATATTACAAAGACATATCCAGCTCTTCTAAGTAGCTATTATGCTTGTCAGATGCATTTGGCTGCTGGCCTAAGTGGCTACTTACACTGAGAGAGTAGCTACAGAAAACATGTTATGGCAGTAAGCAAAGTGTGTGTGCTTATAACTCAAGTTCAGTCAGACTGGATGGAGAGCTTCTATGAACAGCAGTTTTCAAGTGTTGCCATAGATTCTCAGCTAGATTTGGGTCTGGACTTTGACTGGGCCATTATAACTTGTGAATATGCTTTAATCTAAAGACTCCCATTGCAGCTGGAAGCTGGACTTCTGTCACAGTCTTAAGTGTTTTGCAGTCTAACAGGTTTTCTTTAGGAATTGTCTTGTATTTATTTCCATTCAAGTTCCCATCAAGACTGACCAGCTTCCTTGTCCCAGCTGGAGAAAAAAACTCCACAGCATGATGCTGCTGTGGGGAATTGTGTTTTACGACTTAACCCTGCTTTAATGTCTCCAACCTTTAATCCCTCACCTGTGTGCTCTGTTGCCTTTGTTGATGCAGTTTGCTTAAAAGTTCTTTCAAAGACCTTTGATGCTGATATGAAACTACACATAATCTGCTAATTAGGTGAACACTGGTTCCACTTGATTTTATTTAGGGGCAATAGATTAAAGCGGGCTGAACACATTTATGCACACCACACTTTTCATATTTTTATTTGTAAGTAAAAATTCAAAACAAATTATCACTCTACAGTTTTGCACAACTTTCTTTAGCTTTATTGCAATAAAACCCCTTTAGAAATACAAGGAAGCTTTAGATTGGAATATAACCAAATGTGAAGAAGTTTAAGGATATGAATACTTTTTTATGCCACTTTCTATGTCCTCGAAGTGTATGTGAAGGCATGTTTATTTGGTTCAGCTGAGAAAATGATCTCTGCTGAAATTTATACTGCAGTAAATTTCACAAGCAAGAAGCTACAGTTCAGTTTAAGATATCTTATTATACTGTAATTTGTCACAGTGGCACTCCTCCAAATTGGTTCATTTGGCTTCCATAAGCAAAAAAGATGTTGTATCTGCTGAGACTGTTTTTATCATTGTCACAGGAATACCTCCCTAACGATAACTGAGCCTTTGCACAGCACTCAGGCTGGAGGCTGGAGGAGGGGGAACAAATGGATGAATAAAGCAGGAGAGAAAGCCAGTGAATGCAGGGATTCCCTAATTTCTCTACACGCAGGCAGCAGGGCTCAGGCAGCAGAGCGAAAAGAAACCCCTGGGGAGTGCAGTCACCCAGCATTAGAGGGCTGCATCTCCAAGATGAGGCAACAGAGAATAGAGACCCTTGAGCACGAAAATGTGTACATGTACACTGACATATAGATGCAATATTATAGGAGAAATTTCAGGCTGCAGCTCACCATGTCAGACTGACACTATGTCACAGGTATTCCAGGCTATGAAGCTGTCCATCAGGTCATAAGTCATTTATACTTTCTGGTATTTGAGTAGCCATAAAAAAAATCCCTTTTGTTTACATAAAAACAACATCCTCCACAGTCATAATATATCAAAGGTTAATTGATAGACTTAAGGTTCATTTGGATTTTTTTTTTTTTTTTCAGTAGCACGTTTTTTCCCCAGAAAGTTTGAAAAATAAATACAACCTTGAATTTGAGTGATCTTATGTTCAGAAATAATTGCTTTTTACTAACTAAGTGGTGCCAGAATAAGTCATTCTCCTAATCATTCCTAGAGATAAAAGTAACTGAAGTCTTTTTAAAAAATGTATACATTAGTTTTTAATTTTCTAAGAGCCTTTGGAAACTTTTTTATTTATAATGTGTTAAACTGGTGCTGGGACTGACGTCACACACAAGATTAGAGAATGTTACTTAGTTTAGCTCAGTCACTTTGGTGCATTTCTCACATCACTCTTAACATTTGCACAACAGCTAGTGCATTTCTCAAAACAATTAGTACATACTGCAAAACCTAGTTAATAACCTGCAAAAGTGTATCACTTGCTCAAAATAGACAATGCATTCCTCAGAAGCAAGTCTTCATGTCAATGAAAGTGTCAATGTCTTCAAAATGAAAAGTCCTGGCATCATTGTTTATTAGCAAGATTGTTAAATGGCTGTGTCATGTTTTCAATATGACAGTCCACTCTACCTGAAAGCATAGTACATAAAGGACAGCATATATATATATATATATATATATATATATATATATATATATATATATATATATATATATATATATATATATATATATATATATATATATATATATATATGTGTGTGTGTGTGTGTGTGTGTGTGTGTGTGTGTGTGTGTGTATAAAAGAAACTGACAGATTTTGAAAATTAGTTAAACATTTTTGTTTGTAAAGAGCTAAGTAATGATCTGAAACATTTTTATCTTGTAGAGAAAACACAGCAATCATGAGTATAGTTCATTTTGACTGGTATGACATGAACAAATGATTATGTTATAAAATAGCAGAGGATTGTATGGAGGCATTTGATGCATGTCCAAAAGGATTTGCAGTTTGTTGGAAGGAAGGAGAAACTGCTACTGTGATGTGCTCAAAAGACAAAATGTTAAAGAGGTTGAACTATATGTTATGAGAATTTAAATTTCTTTTCAGAGAAATCCACCAAAACAATTGAGAAAAATTGTAATAGACAATTTATTTGTTTCTATTTTACAGATTCAAACACATGCACCATCTGTACTACTAGTTTCATGGTAAATGGACTGAATTTTTATAGTGCTTTCCTAGTCATACTCATTACTCAAAGAGCCTTATATTATAATCACATTTTCCCCAACCGCACTCACATTCATAAACCAATGCGCAGATCAGCTGTGTCTTATACAGGGGGATGTGATACTGGAACTGAACCCACCACCTTCCAACTGCAGGACAGCTAATTTACCCACTGTATCTCTTATAAAATACATACCATCAGAAATGCTAATTGATATAATATAGTATATAGTTTATATTTGCAAACTTGACAAATTTTAATAGGACATGCAGTCATGTTGGAAACTGAATTCGGGTTTCCTCGATGAGCTGTCACTTTCCCTGTTGAAATTCAGACTAATTTTTGTTATTCTAACTGGGAACTCAGAAAATTTGACTGCATAATGACTGCATTTGACTGCAAATTTACCGACCATTAGTCTTCTGTCATGAGACCAGTCAATTTCCATTAGCTACTCTTCAAAATTAGAAAGACAATAGGAAATTCTATTCGAGTAGGGTTCATCTTTAAACAACAGTTAATGGCTAAAGGAAAAATACCTACTAAAACCCATATTGACAATTAGAGCAAATATTAAAAAGTGGAAAGCAGCTGTAACAGCAATAAAGGGAGTTTCTTAATAATAAGTCTTAAAGTCATTTCTTTGATTTGTTTCTAATACTAAGGCATGTTTAGTAGAAGACATTGTAACTGGAACCCTCTTTTATTAAGTGAAAGCTTAAGGAAACTGTGCAGCTGTGCTTGTAACTTAATCAACCAACAATGTACAGTCTGTTTTTGTTTAAGCATAAAGTATTTAGTAAAACAGTATTACCCAAAGATCATAGGAAAAAACTGAAACATAAACTCATGCCAGCAGTAGCTAGTTTAGCAACACACACACACACACACACACACACACACACATATATATATATATATATATATATATATATATATATATATATATATATATATATATATATATATATATATATATATATATATATATCTATATATGTCTACTATATCTCTATATATCTCTATCTATCTCTCTATCTATCTCTATCTATCTCTCTCTATCTCTCTCTGTGTGTGTGTGTGTGTCTCTCTCTCTCTCTCTCTCATCTCTCTCCTCTCTCATCTCTCTCTCTCTCTCTCTCTACTCTCTCTCTATCTCTCTCTCTGCCTTCACCACTTTTTCCTCTACCCAAGAATTCATATACAAAAGTTCCAGAGTGGAACCTTTGTATTTGCATGTTTCTGGTAATGCCTGTAAATCTGATGCAGCAAGCAACATCCACAAACCACAGCAATGGGCCCACTGGAGCTTAAGTTTTGCTTCAAAAAAACGATCTTTGCCCAGTGTTAGCATTGCATTTTTAATGTATAACTATATTATAGGCTGTGTGCATTATTCTGTTGATCAAACAGATCTGTTTTAACCAACAGTTTACATTTTTGTCCTGTGGTGTCATGCAGTGTTTGGTAACAGAGCAGTGAAAGTAGGTTATAATAAGGTTAATTTAGTGATAGAAATTAATGTCAGTTTACAATTTGAGAATTTAGATTTATCACTAAATAATTTTGTGGTGTTTCTGAACATGTTAATCCCATAAAACTGAGAGTTTAGCTTGGTGCCATAATTAATCTGTGTAAATCTCTGAAGGTGCTGGTTAATATGATAAAATCTGTGCACTATTTTAAGTTGTTTTTGTTTACCTTATTGGTCAAGAAAAACCTTTGTGGTTATAACCACAATTTGCCCCATGAAAATATTTTTCCTTTTGATGAAAGACATAAAATGTCCTCAAATTGCACCTTTTGTCAGAAATCTTTTACTAATGTTTTAGTCAAGCATTGTCTATAGTTGGTATTTAGGGTTAAAGTTTTGCGGTTTCTGGCTAACACACTGGTTCTCTGGTTAGCAGAGAAGATTGGCATGTAGATTAGCTTCTTTTGTTGGTTTCCTTATTTGAATAACTCAGTACACACTGTTCGTTCTTGTAATGAACTGAATTAATTAGTTGTCTAATATAACCAGTATTTTGGCTCAGTATCTAAAGTTGAATTGAAGCCTATTTCCAAGATGCTCATTGGATCACAATCTTGTTTCACTATATGCTCTATTGCTTTGAAGTGCTGAATTGTTGAATAATTTGTGTTTTCAGTGTGCATCTATTTCCACACCCATTTTGTTTGAGATGTATGTGTAGCAGCCTTTAACACATGACAATTATCTTTTAACAGACAGATTACATCCAGATTAAATCTTCTGATAGCCTGAGTTTCTGTATCCGTGCTAATCAGAGCTGCTGCGCTGAATAACATCTGATCCCTGGAGTGCGGTGTTTGGTGGGGTTTCCCTCCCTTCTACCCACTCACTCTGATGTTGTTCCCATCCATAGCTTTACAAAGTGTGCTGCGTGCCAATTTTGCATGCAGCCTAAAGCTCCATTTGGCCTCAGAAATACATCACACCTCCCTTCAGTCCAGGCAGCAGCGAAGCAATCAGTAGGAAACCTATCGACATGACAATCCTGCATATGTTGCTGGTAACCCCCCCCACACACACACACCGAAAAAAAACAAGCTTAAAACCAGAGATGCAATTTGGAGCCAGCGCAGAAAAAAATGGTTCTGTTGAGTAATAGATTGCAGTGATCTCAGAGGGCGCTGCTTTTCTTTTGCCCTCCTTCAGCCTCAAATATGAGGACTTGCATACCTCTATAGGTGCTTGTGCAGTAGGTGCTAAACTTAACCTCTGCAGGATGGTTTTACACCTTAGCCTAAGTACATGCAGATATATATGAAATGAAAAATATTTCTAAATGCTATAACTTGTGGTATTTTATTGCCTTTGTATGCTTACCAGGATGTGCTCAGTGGAAAAGTCAGCACAGCTCTGTGCACTTTAAACACAGACATTCATTAGGTTTTCTGTGGGCTTGCCTTGCAATATTGTCACATTTATTTAAGAAATATTTTTGGAGAGATTAACAGGAGCAGTTATGATATCAATGTCAATGTCAATTTGAAGAAGACAAAAATATATTAAAAACAAATCATGCAAAAAAACCTGTTTCAAAGAGTCATATTACAAAGATTTGTGATATAAAATTAGGGTATTAGGAAAAAATGCAGTATTATGCTATGTAAAATTACAATTAGTGTACATTTTCTCACCCTCTCTTTCTTTTCCTTTTTCGTAATGTCTGTAGTGCTCTTTTTGAGGTTTAAGATCTTAATCAAAACTCAAATCAAACTTAAAACTAGATTGCATGTGGGCACCAAAGGCAGTGAAAGTCCATCCAATGGGCCAAATATATTATTGGAAAGCAGAGTTTAATGCACCTGATATTTAACAGCCTACAAAGTATTGTATCCAAGTAGTTATTTGTATTTGTTATATTGGAGAGATTAAAACTGCTGCAATGATTGTGATTCAATGTATTGTGCAGCTCTATATAAAATGTAACTTTACAGTAAACTCCTTTTAAATTAATATAATTAAGCTGAAAATAGTCTGTTTAATCTCATCCTTTAAATTAATCTTTAAGAGAAGATTATGCCAGAAAGCAAAACTTATAGAAATAGAAAATTTGTATTCAAACAATTATGGTGACATACTCGTTTAAATAGTTTAAGGAAATATTTTTTCAAAATTATCTCTGAAACATTTCTGGTACTTCTAACTAAATAAAATATTGAGTAGGCAAAATAAATCATTGTGAGAATAACTGGTAGAAGGATGCTGTGGTTGGAGCCACAGGGTAGGAGGCCAAGAGGAAGACTAAAAAAGAGATTTATGGACGTAGTGTAAGAGGAGATGAAGTTAGTTGGTGTGAGGGTAGAGGATGCAGAGGATAGGACTAAATGGTGACAGATGATTCACTGTGGTGACTGCTGAAGGAAAAAACTGACATAAAAGAAGAAAGAAGAACACCCAATGTAAAAAAAATTAATTGATTTTGAATATTATATCCTTCTTCTCTATGTTGTCATTGATAGATTTAACTCCAGGTCTTCTTGTTACAGGCCAACGAATACACAATTTATTTTAATTTCAACCTTGAAAACCTTCTTTCGATCTTACAGCAGCTAACTCCCCTGATCATAAGTGCAATTTGGAGTTGTTCGTGCTTCTCCTTGTCACTGACCTCTTTTCCAATAGCAAGTGATGGTACAAATCAGCTCCTATGTGCCAGAGGCCTAAGGCATACGGCTGTTTTAAGAATATAGTTATACAGTACATTTGTTCTTGAAGCTAACACAATGTATCCCAAGAGGAAGAAATCTATATAAACAAATGAATGAAATAAAAAAGAAAAAAGTTAAAAAGAGTTAAAAAGTTAAAAGATGTTAAACATCACCTGCTAATATTTGTTCTATAATGTAACTAAAAGATATAGTTTTTTCCAACTTAATGCTTATGTTTTGGTATCTCCATTTAAACAAATGTCAAAATAATCCCTTAGGTACAAATCTAGATACTGTATCTACTTTCAAGAGATTAAACTAAATTTTGTCTATTTTTATCTCTTATATATTTCATAATTTCATAAGTGATGAACAATTATTGATGCGGTTTTAAATAACAGCACTCTGTGCACATATTAGTTTTATGTTCTTGAAAAATTATCTCTACTTTCAGTAGAAACCACAGTCAGCCTCACCTTTGTTTGTTCTAAAGAGCAAAGATTGTTCTCTGTGTGGGTTTATTTACCATCTTCCAATATCATTAGAATTTAAACGGATCCTTATTTTCCCTTTGCCTGTGACTCATTTCATAACTTTGTTTTTATTTCTGTTAGGACTATACAGACATTTCATCTATTTCAGCACCTGTAATTGGTCTGTCTGATGTTGCATGATTTAAGGAGTGATTCATTGTTAGAATAATGTTACACTGTCTGGTCAGAAGAATGTAAATTAGATATGTGCCTAAAATTTAGTTTTCTGGTTACCACCCATACCAGCTGAATCAGTTAATAGTTGTAAAAGGTTTTAGGATTCAACCCTGAACCATCAAATGTTTTATACATACAAAGAGTTCAAAAACACAGAAATTTGCAGATTCATAGTTGCTTGGACCATGATTCTGGGGAAATCAGCTCAAGAAGACATGATTATTGTATAAGAGAAGCCTAAGCAAATTCCAATTTTTAGATGACAAATAGTTCATCGCTATATGGAGATCATTAATCTTCCCTCTGTGCTGTAAAGTGTCTGAAAGAGTTTGTAGAAGCAATACTCTTCCTTTCCTTCGTTCTCTGCTGTGCTTCAGGTCTGTCTGTAGAACAGCAACAATAAAGCCTGTCATTTACACGTAATTAAGATGTGATAGCAAGTAAAGGAATAGTAACTACTAAAGTCTCTTGCCTCTTACAAGTAGCACATTAAGAAGACACAAATAAAAGCTCTCCATAATTTTTTTAAAGCAAATGTTTCTGAATATATGATAAAAGTTCATTTTATTTAGATTATCCAGCTATTCTTTTGTGGTTTAATACCCCTCTACTTATGTGTGGTTTGATGTTATCTAATTGAGAAAGTTAAGGTCCAGAGTTAGCTCCAAACATCAGGAAATGGTTTTCGTTGGATAGGTTGAGGGATTATGGCTAAGGTTAATTTTTCTTGTTTACATTATGATGAATGTTTTTGCTCGGTTGATTGAGCCAATCTAATTTCAAACCATTCCTTAAATACTGTATGATGATTTTGTGACTGATATGCAGAAAAACAAATGACACTTGTTGACCTTAATTGCTGTGAACAGGACGTGTTTCCTTGTGACAGTGTTTATATTGCGGTTATTTGCTGTGTATGCATTGTCCCTGATCACCCACATAAAACAACCTAATTATCTCCAGGAAATCTTTGAGCTATTTTATTTGCCATATGCCATGGCTAACATGTTTCACCCACTTTTTTTCTTTCCAAATTATTTGTTGTTCTTCAGAATCATTAGTGCATTTAAAGTCAAACAAGCAGAGTCACGTTGTCTGACTTTTTCTCCTTCTGCGACCATAGTTTTGCATCTTTGGCAGGGATCAAAGATTTTCCAAAGTAATGGGCACGTAGGGGCCACAGTTACAAATGAAGGGGCCAAATAAATATGTAATATAAAAACCTACCGTGAAACTTTGGAAGAGACCAACAATCAGTCAAAATGTTGAGACCAACAATCAGTCAAAATGTTGTGAGAATTTTTGTTAATTCTGCAGTTAGTTTTAGTTTTAATTTGTCTATTTTAACCTTAAAACATAAAACCTCAACATTCATAAAAGCCAGAATAACAAAGGAATACGATAAGCTCACTGTCTGTAGTTTTACAGCTCTTTGTGTGTGTGTATGTATGTAGGTGTATATATATATATATATATATATATATATATATATATATATATATATATATATATATATATATATATATATATATATATATATATATATATATATATATATATATATACTGTTGGTAAATGTCACAATTAAAATATGACTTAAGTCTGCAGTACTGGTGTCAATCTGCTTTGGGTTGATTGCAGTAGCAAAGCCCGAATAGTGAGAATCCTACTGTGGTCCTATTGAATATGACTGTATATTATATTAGGTCTGTATGACTCTTACTTGGAGATGTCAGATATCTCATTATTTAGTGGACATACATGGAAATCAATTAAATTAAAAAACTTTAACAAGGAAAACAAACATATCAGTGAAATATGTGAAGCCCGCCATTATCCTTGTAACTGTTTGCTTCAACCACGTTAGTATCCATCATAGCTTGAGTCATTTACTGCCTCAGACATGTAAGTTTCCTTGTTCTGACCTTTGTTGTTTATATCTCCATCAGCGTTTTCAGAGAAAAAGTCCATCAGCCTATTAAAAGTCACTCATCCACCATAGTGTTTATTAAAACCAACAAATCTTGTCAGACCTCATGACTCCCAAACACTTTTTGAAAATAATGTGGGTGTTTTAGCTTGTTTTGAAAAACCTTTTTGTGAACCCCTGCACTGGAAATTCATATTTGTTCATGTTTTGTTATCATCATTGTAAAGTTGTTGAAAATGATATTTGTTTTGAGAGATATATTGATGTGACAGCATGTTGGCTCGCTGGCTTCTTTTCCAGAAAAAGCTAAATGTGGCTCTGCCACCCAGCCTGGTTTAACACTGGAACCACTTTGGTTGAAAAAAAAAAAATACAAATACAAATCAGACCCTTAGATCAGATTTTAGCTGGGGTCACTTCCTTTCTGGCTCTCAGTCCCTTTGTTCTCACTTCTTGGAGCTTTCACCATGCTTTAATAACAGGATATTTCACAACATGTCAACCTTTAAGTTGTTTTCAGAATATCACCATTTACAAGGGACAATTATAAAACTACCAACTGAGCGAAGGCGCAGTAATTTTTTCCTAAATCTTTTTGACAAATGCACCAAGAGCTCATTAGAAATGCTGGAGCAGCTCAGAACTTTAGATTTTTTTTCCCTTTCCTATCTGAGAATTCAGTAATTGTGTCTGGTTTGGATGAAACACAGATCACGATGCCCTTTCTGTCAAAACAGTCGAGCTGCTACATATTGTTCACCGTGCTTTGATTATTTCTTAGCTGCAATTATTTGGCCTCATATTCAGGCTGTTATGAAATTGTTTATTCTGAAGGCAACTATATGGAACTGAAAGTGTTAGTTTCAGATAAACAACTGTGAAAGCCTCTAAAATTCCCATTAAATAAACCTAAAAAGTCCATAAGAAAGAAAAAAAGACTAGTTTGTAAATAAAATGATTAAAACAGAATCATGTGCTCTGAATCTGTGAGGTAACAGTTTGCTTTTGGTTAAAGGTCTTCCTTCATTGATGTGTCTCAGAGGCTGAGCCACCTAAGGCCTTCAGTATTGAACTGCACTGTGCTTGTGTGTCCTCCATGTTTCTGCAAGCAGTCAAATAAAACATCTCCTCAGCCTAAAATTTCACACGCAGTTTAGTTTTTCCTCTGTGATTAATGCCAACATTTCCCTGAGCTAACTCTGACTTAATTCCATTAGCCTGCTGTTGTTACTTGGAAAAAAAACAAAAAAAAAACAAAAAACAGAAGAGCAGCACATTGTGGCGGGGCTGGAGTTATGAAATATTCAGTCGTGTTAGTGAAAGAAGAGGGAGCTGAATGTAACCCGAAGGTCTTCTTCTCTGGCAGTGAAGCTGCAGCAGCTGCAGTCGAGGCTACAACTAAATCTAGGTTAATAAGATCCCGCCTTGATCTCTGAAGCTCTTATCAGTTGTTTTTTTTTTTTTTTAAAGCACTCATACAGTGGAAGCAGCGAAAAACATATCTAACTGAAAAAAACCCAGTGATTTTTATTAAAAATGCTTGTGATAAAACATTGAAGACACAACATTTCAAAAATCACAAATTCCTAAAAGAGCTGCTTTTATAGAGTTGTGTTGACTGAAGAAACTTGTTTCCCAACAAACAGATTTCCAACACTTGATCCATCTCACAGTTTATACTCGGATCCAAACGTGTGGAGCCAGCAGCAGACTGCAGCTTCTCGTCTGGACTCTGTTTTGGCAGAATAAATTGGCCTGTTTCAGACTCAGGAAGAGCTGATTACATGAAGACTGAAGGTGGAGAGGTCAACACTTGTCCTCGCTGTCTCTGTCACTTCCAGAAGCCCCCTCCCTATTCTTAATTAATTAAATAAACACAAAGATGCTTATTTATTAAGATTGCACACCAGAACTGAAATAAGATTATTTTGCTATAAAGTTGCAGAACTTATACACAAACACTGGCTGTACGCACCTTTCTGTTTGAAGTTAGAAGTTATTCTTTTGTTAGATTGGATGCTCAGTTCTAAGGTAATTACCATTGGCAGATAGCTTTTTTTTACTGTTTATTTAAAAAAGCAGTTTAGCATGTATTAATGCTTTCAGTTGCCCATTTTCTGAATTAGATACAGATCTTGTTAATTCAATAAAGCTCTTACTCAATTTGGTTTCAAGTGACCTAGTAGTAGAAACATAAAGATGGCATCTATTGAAATCATAGCATATTGCTTGGGATTTTTAGGTATTGTCCTGCTATTGGTGACTTTCTTTAGGTTTTATCCAAACAATTGCATGTTTCACAGAAATAAAAATCACAAAGGTGAAGAAATTCTGATTATTTAGGTTTACTTCATTTTACTATCATGACCTTTGCTTCCAGGTCAGTTGTTCCTTTGTCAATTTGTATATAATCCATCCATCCATCCGTCCATCCATCCGTCCATCCATCCATCCATCCATCCAGAATTTTATCATCATAAATTCCTTGTGATATTTTGCATTTTCAGTATACATCACAAATCGTCTTAAAAGAACTGTGAAATAAGGGAATTTGAGTTGACAAAAAATATTTTTACGTGACAAATGCATTGGAAACCTGTGAATAGTCTCACGAGGATTCATTGATTGGTAGAACTGGGTATAATCAGCCTAACACAGGAAAATCAAATATAAAACATTCCCTGAAAATGTTTCACAGAGGAAGCT
The DNA here is from genome assembly GCA_014839685.1 of Anableps anableps. Lineage (NCBI taxonomy): Eukaryota > Metazoa > Chordata > Actinopteri > Cyprinodontiformes > Anablepidae > Anableps > Anableps anableps. Next base: position 15,934,097 of record CM026075.1, on the reverse strand, counting down.
CTTATAGAGAGAACAGAATTGGCTTAAATCATAGTTCTGAGGGACACCTTGAGGGATTTTTCAGTATATATTAGAAATAAACTGAAAAAAAACCTTGACAGGGTCAGACAGATTTTTTCCACCAAAGTAAACTAACTACTAAACCAGGACTTGAATCAGGACAGCCTGTCTAAGAACACAGCAAATATCCAGTTTGGATTTCCACACGTAGAGAACTGGTAGAGGATCAGTAAAAATGTTTAATTACACAGATCATCTTGTTTTTCTCAGTGTCCCTATTCTAGGATTACAAGTCTGATTTATAAATGCTTTTGAAAACAACATTTGGAGTTCATGAATACCCTTTATGTCCTGCGTTCTTATCTATGATTGATGTTTATAAAGTGTCCTGCAAACTGAAGCTGGAGTTTTTGGGGTTTTTTCCAGCATGAGTAATTATTACCAGATGATAATGTTAAAATATCTCACAGTGTTTATAAACTTAATCACATGCTGCATTTATAAAGTCAGCTGGGTCCCACAAATGTGTGTGCAGCTCTTAGCAGTGATCTATTTTCACAGTGTAAGAGGCATCTATAAAACAAAAAATTCTTGGTGAATTATGATTGACAACAGGGAGACACAACTCAATGATGGATTAAGACAAATGACTGATAAAAAAAAAAAAAAACAAACAATTTAATAAAAACTTTTATTCTGTGGTTAAATTGTGAAAAGCTCCTTAAAATATTACATTTTAGCTAATTTGATTGTTTATTTTTTCAGTTTGAGTTTTTTTTTATGTTCTTCAATATGTTATAAATTTAAAAAGAAAAAAATGATTAAAGTTTCATCTTCAGCTCCAAAAATGAGCTGGGGTATTTTTAGTATGATTCTGTTTCATAATGCCTAAGCAATTTTATTTCAAAACATCCATTAACATTTAAACTGTATTCAGGAAAGCGTTAGCTTTGTGCAGCAGTGATCCCAGGGCTACAAAGAGGGAAAAAATGAGCAACATGATGGTTCTTCTTCTTTGTTTTAGTATTTCTTTCACATACTGCTTTGTTTTAAGGTAAACCATTACTTAAACTGAGACTTTTATGGTGAGACCTCTGAGCTCTATGTTCTGGTTATTACTGAGTACTTATCTAAGTGTCTGTTTTCCTAAAGTTCAGATGGGATTTCTCTTTCTGCTGGTCTTTTATTCCTTCAGTCATACCCAATGAAATAAATAAGCATTTATTTTGTATCCCTGAACTTTCCCTTCTGGTTTGCATGGATGAACAGAAGCACTTTTTTGTAATTTTCCTTTTAATTAGAGGCTGAAATCACACCAGCAGACACTGCAAGCAGAATTCATCTACTTCAGTAAAGGTTAAAGAAGAAGAAAAGAGGAGAGAGGGAAGTAAAGAGAGGACAGCTGAAAGGTTATGTTTGGATGCGTTATTTAGAGCCTATGAAAACGTTGGTTTGCTTTTCTTATTTTCTGCTCCATTTATCCCGACAGGAGAGAGCAGAGGCCTGGAGGCTGGATAGGTCATTACTGAAGAGGGCTCCATTGAGAGTTGTAATGTTGCAGCAACTGTGACACATGGGTTCAGTAGCTGTAAGGGCAACGTTTTAATTGTTAGTCATTGCCAGTCACGAACATATCATTAACAAAAGAGGCTCGGGTGCTAAGGAAAATGATCATCTGAAAGGAACTCAATTTTCTTGCTGCAGGCTGTGTTGATGCAATCCACTGAAATTAGAACTGGCCCCTATTGCTTCGTGTTGTCGATAGCAAACATATCTGCTCTGATTGTACTCAGCATGTATGATCTGCTTGATCATGCATACTCTCTGCATGCATACACACACACACACACACACATACATATATATATATATATATATATATATATATATATATATATATATATATATATATATATATATATATATATATATATATATATATATATATATATATATATATAGACATAAAACATCTGGTGCTATCAATAATTTAAACATGCAATACATTTCCTCCAATTACTTGCAACAATAGTCATTACTTTAACTATTTAATCTAATTGCATTTTAATTTGCTGATTTTGTCAGAAAAATACTTGTCTGTTTTCTAATTCAGTTGAATTGAGATCTGTTTGTGAGGTAGAGATAAAAATCCACCATCAGCCATCACAGAACCCTTTTGTTTTTTGTTTTAAAACGTGTTTAAGTCATTAGTTTATGTCAGTGTTTCTTAGCTATAATCCCCAGATACACTGCAGTGCATGAGTTTGACTTTTCTCTGCTTCAACGCATCTAAATAAAAGAAATAGTTTGAACCTTTTCTTTCTGTACTCAACTTTTCGAAGGTAGCTACACATTTTAGTGTTTTACACTCTGCTGGTTCTGGTTGCTCTGATGATTTCTGATACATAAAGCAGCGCTCGCTGCCTTTTATGAGGTGTGGAGATGAAACTGTAAACCTCCTTCTCTGGACTTAAAGCTCTATCATTCATGTTCTGTTTTGTACCCTCTGTTCAGCTTCTTCTGTTATTTTTTGCACAAATTAGAACAAAATCATGAAAGGCTTTGAGGAGAAGCTGGCAGAAAATGTGCTGTGTTTTCCTAAAGTCTCACCATGACTTTTTAACAGAGCTATGAATTCAGCCGCCTCCTTTCAGATGCTCTTTTGCATCTAAAACACCTCTGATGGTCTCTTTAGAGATGAAGAAGCTCTGGGTGAATACGTGTATAAATGGGTGAATGCTGTTTATAAGGTGAAATCTCTTTTAGTGGTTAGGAAAACTAAAAAAAGTGGCATATAAATGCAGAACATTTACTGATCCTCATCCTCAGTCAAAGCATAGAAACTTGTTCACAGCCTATTACGATGTTAGATCGCACAGATTTGCTGCTGGCCTCCTTTAATTCTTTCCGCTGCAATTTGGCATCGCCCTCTTCCTCCAAGCAGTCTTGTAATTAGAGACAAAAGGCCAAATCTGGCAAGGAGAGAATGCCAGTCACCGTTATGCCTAGTGTCGGGCTTGACGCAGGTGAGTTGTTCATATCAATGTCTAATACCGCTTCATTACCTATGAGCCAGGCGAGTAATTAAGGTTTCTAATTGGATTCTGATTGACAGCGCAGGATATGATGTGTTAATGCAGAGTCATTCACATGCAGGGAGTTCAGAGGATGAGGAAGAGTGATGGCGATGTGGCTGGTCCTTGCAGATTGGCAGTGACATGAACAGTGTGCCTGACAGTCTTCAAGCTGGGGGGTGGGGGGGTGATCAGTGCACTGCAGTGGTGCAGATATGTTATCTGCCCTGAGGTGCTGTGCTTGTGTGTGTGTGAATCTGTCAAATGCAGACAAAGCAAGGGAGTGAAGCAGTGAGATACAATTAAATGAAAAACAGGAATACTTTCCAGCTGGACAAACATGTCATGTATAATAAAACAGAAAACAGAGGAAATCTTATGGTCATTTTCAGCATCCTACAGTGTGAGACATCCCATCTTCAGCTTTCTGCAGAGATGGTGTTTGCCTATTGATTTCACCTAGCTGTGAATACGGCTCCACATCCGATCACAGGAAGTGGACAACATACAGAGAGATGCGCTGCAGAGATATCAGGATAAATCTTATTGGCCTCATTTCCTTTAAATCGAGATAAGCAGTTCTGAACGTGATCTCTTTCAGAGTCCTCACAGCATGAGGCTTGTTTTTCTTCTCGCTGCTTTTGAAAGAACACTTGCCTTCTCTGGGCTCTGCTGGTAAATTAGATGAGTCTGACTCTGTATTTTATGTTCAAAAGAGAATATAGAGTCTAGACTCGTTCCATGATAAACTTTATGTCCAGGAGTTGAGCAGATGTGCAGAATAATAAAACAAAACTGTAAGTGTACATGTAAACATCAAATTTACTGATCATCTTATCCTGAATTATAATATACCAAGGAAATCATTACAAACCAGTTTTCTAACAGTGCATTAAGGACTGCCAAAGAAGTTTATTCATTGCAGCAAAATTTGATCCATTTTCATTTCTGTTTGTTTTGCTTTGCAGGTCACTGCTCCCATTAATATTTAACTGGATGCTGCAGACAGCTGTTATGAACAGGCAAGTACGTGTTAGTGAATAAAGAGAAGCATTTAGAACTGAAAAGCGAGATGCTGTCATGTTTTAAAATGACTAGGTTCCTTTGAAAATTTTTCACTCTCTCAGTCAAAACCTCAGTCTTTACACATTTGTCTCAAAACATTCTTCGAAATGTATTGAATTGGAAACAATTTAACGTTTTAGGTACAATTTAACATCTCAGATGTTAATAATTTCCTCTTTAAAAAACTGCTTAGAGTGGAAACTACATACATATCTGCAATTATGTTATAGTTCATCATTGTTGGAAAAAAATATTGTGATTGCAGTGGTGGTTTTTCATGAAAAGAATATCTCGAATTCATGATGTGTGCAAACTCCAACAATTGACAGCATGTCTGAGATTGTTAGTTTGGTCTTTTAAATATTGTTCTTCTATTGCTGATTCCATCAAATTATGATTTAATATCAACATATTAGAAAATATGATTAAATGTAACTACTACATACTCTTTAACTCTTCACATGCTATTTAATTTATTGCTACTTAAGTAGCCTGTCCAACAATGTTTTGGAGCACATTTTCTTAAATGTTTTATTAATTCATTCTGAACAATTGCTTTGTGATTTTGTGTTCTGACCACTGTCCACTTGGTATGATTGGTGGTGGTGATGGTTGGAGACAAAAACACAAAAGCCAGATGATGATCAAAACTACAGATCAGAAAGAAAAAGCAAAGTTTTGACAGGGTAATCCAGAAACTACACCACAAACACTGGTGAAAACAAACCACACAATAATTGGGACTAACCAATAGAGGAACAAAGACACAGAGACTTCCTAAATAAGGGAAGGAATATATTCCTAGGAATATAACTGACCAAGGAAAGTCACAACTAATATGAGCAAAATTTTAAAATATTTATAGAAACTTAACTAAAAGCAATATTAGAAACAATAAACCACCTAGGAATTATCCTAAACACTGAGACATATGTCCTCATGTCAGGAGCTAAATTTACTACCCCTGGGCCAGTTTGTGACCTCAAATCATGACACTTTAACAGATGGGATTACTCTCTTCTGTTGAAAGGCAGTAGTATATATACTTTTGTTTTGCTTAAACAACCTTTAATGAGCTGGAAGTAATTTCTAAGGTGCTTCTTTCTGCCTATAAAATAGTTAATGTGTGTGTGTTTGTGTGTGTGTGTGTGTGTGTGTGTGTGTGTGTGTGTGTTTAGTCTTTAGGTATGTTTAAACTTTCCACTCATTTGCTGTCTGGTTAGTCATTATTTCAGACGTGTTTCAAAAGATGTTTGAAAGAGAAAGTGCTGCTTTAAAATAAAAACTTTTTCATACTTCTTATATTCAATCTGATTTGCTTTTCATTGTTAACGTTAGTGCTTATATTTATCTTGAATGATAAATACATGTCTATCAAAACACACACTGGTGTTATTTCATTTCCCATTTCATTTCAAATAAACATGAAAACATCTGAAAAATATTGAAAAAATGCAAAACATGCATGCAACTTAACTTCCATGCTGAAAGACTCCAGACCAGGATTAAAACCGGAGACACTTCTTGCTGCAAGGCAACAGTGTCTTTACTTTAATGGTATAAAACATTTAGGTTATGACCAAAAAAAGCAAAAACAGAAGAAATCTGTAAGGAGGTGAATACTTTTACACGTCACTTTATTTAAAGTGTAGATTATTGCTTCATGTCCATTTGCTTTCTTAATCAATGTTATTAATCTAATTTTCTAAAGTTTCTCAAATTTAAGCAAAAAGCTATTTCAGCTTTTCATTCTCATAATTTAAAGTTTGTGTTTAAATATGTTTTTTTCCTTTTTTGGGCAGGTTTAATCCCTTAACTGTCATGAGGACACTTGTGTCCTCATGGACCCATTGACTTGCATGCAGGTTGGGGTGACAATTAAGGGGTTGAAACATCAGTATAAAGCTATTCTGGGCACTACTCCTTCTTATCTATCTTGTTTTTTTAACAAGGAAGCATGGAAGTTACAATCTTAGATTAATGGATGTTCTGTAATTTGTTGTCCTCAAAGTATGAAATGAACTGGGCAACAGAACTTTTAGGTTTTCAGCACCTCATGCCCAGAATAACGTTAAATCTAAGCTTTAGCTTCAAACCCTTGTTACATTGAAGGGCTTAAAAATATGGTAATATCTTTGCATTATACATTGTCTGTGTGTATTTTCTGAGCACATTTTAATGTGTATTTTTTGTTTTTAATGTTCTTATGCTGCCGCTGTCTCTGCCTGGTCTCCCTTGTAAAAGAGAGACCTGATCTCAGTGGGACTAACCTGGTTAAATAAAGGTTAAATAAAAAATCAAATAAAATCAGTGTTTATCCAAAAATCCAATGAAAAGTGGGTTGGATTTAAATTGTGTGTGTGTTTATACCTAAAGCGACAACAATAGATGTTTTATTGCTGGTGATTAAAGGCATGCGACAGTCTAGGTTATTTGCTAAAGCAGGATGTAAAGATCCGTGATATATTCTCCAGTGTTTGGCTTGATGTCCTTGTAAGTAGCTGTGAAGTGTGTCGATATTGAACTGTGGATGAATAATTAACGTGTCCTACACTAAGAGCCAGTCCATTGTCTGTATGTGTGCAGACTTGTGCTCTCTGACTAAAGAAAGATCCCAAAGCTTGCTGTTTAATGGTCTTTAGAGACACATTCTATCTCTTGCTATCAAACTTATTTGTGTGTTGCATTAATGATTCAGCACCCAGTGAATCACAGTATAAATTAGGGGTCATGCTTTGAAATATAACATTGCTAATGAACACTTTCAGAAAGTGAGGAAAATGCATAATGTATACCATCAGTTACCAGCCACATTTCACTGTTTTTAGATGCATTTCTGTGAGTACTATGATCTATTTAATTTCCTTTAAACCTTTGTAGCTGGAGACAGTTAGTGGAAAATCTTTAACCTCTCACAGAGACAAACAACCCTCTAATTCACAGAGAATGAGCCTCGGTTTGATTTATATGAATTGTCTCTAAGGCTAAAAGGCTTTCTGAAATCATTTTTGCAGCAATAAAAAGGCTGGAGCTGAAGGAGGAATAAAATTTTCAGCATAAGGATGTTGGTATGACCTACATTTCCTTATAAATTACTTACACGTTATCTAATGTTTCTATCTTGTAAGTGTACTGTAAACAGTGACCACAAATGAAAAAACAACTTGTTTTCTTGACACATTTACAGAGGAAAATGTTTTCTGAATGTTTTTGACTAATTTATAGCAAAACAAATCCCTGATATACACATACGTTAATAATGAATCTGGACTGAAGCTGTGTAGTTAATGAGGTAGACTTTCTGATTCTTGCTTGTTACTTTCCCCCTACTTTTTGCTACAGCAGTAAGAAGTAGCTGAGTGGTGGTGGAGGGGGGGTATCTAATTTATCATGTTTCCATGATAAAAATAAAATAAATATCTGTGTTTGTGTATAACTTTGAAGGACAAAATACAGTTTATGGCTTTAAATGTAAAAATCTATTTTAGGCTAGCTTGCAGACCTAGAAATATAAATATACATTTTATTCTCAAGAGTTGCTGGAGCAGAATACAAAACTGAAGAAAAAAGCTACAAACTTGTTTATTTGCAGAGGGGTTGACTGAAACCAAATATTTATATACACTGTATAAAAATAGACATAACCTTTTTACCTCACTCTGACATTAAATCAGACTCAGCTTTTCCTGTTTTACGATAAGTAGGATCACCAAAATTATTCATATTTGCAAAATGCCAGAATGATTGGAGAGAGTATTTTTTAGAGAGTTTAAAAAAACCTTTTTTTCATATTCTGAATTCTGTATATACTTTCTTAGTATCTGTTATAATTGCCTTTTAAACTGTATAACTTGACTCAAGCATTTTAGGTGTCCTTCCACAGATTTTTCACAATAGTTTGCTGGGATTCTGGCCCATTGTGTTTGTAACGCTGCTCTGCCCACACGTCACTTCAAAAAATTGACATTACTGCCCTTTAGCCACTTTGTTGCTAATCATCTGCTTCGAGTCATTGTCCATTTGGAAGACCCATTAGAGTCCAAGGCTTGACTGTTGATTAACATGTTGCTTGAATGATTCCATGTAATGTTTTTGTTTTAATTATGCAATCTGTTTTGTGAAGTGCAACAGTCCTTCTTGCAGCAAAACACATAACATGATCCTGAAACAAACACTTTGATTTTACTTTCATCAGACCACAAAACGTGTCTCCACAAATTATATGGTAAATGATAAATGACCTGTACTTGTATACAGTACAGTAGAAGCTTTATGAAGTCCAGAGGACCCCAAAGCACTTCATGCTACATTCAGCAATTCCCCCATTCATGCACACACTCATGGAAATTAAGGTCTTTTTCCCTGTGTGCATTCTTAAACTGTAATCTGTCTTTTTTATGTTGCTTTAGGAGTAATGTATCTTGTTCTTCATCTCTGTGTGTCTGTTCAGCCCATTTCAGTATCAGCAAGCTTACAAAACCAGAGTATATAGATCCTGGCTTTTCCAAATTATCTTAAGGCATAGCAATTTTGGCGCATCTAAAATTTGTTTTCAGAAAGTCTAAAAAATTATTTTAAAAACTCTGTCATTATTCTATTAATTTCACAAATAGAAATAATTTAGGTAATTCTGACAGCCTTAAAACAGGTAAAATTTAGTCTGAATTAAAGAAAAAAATGGTTATGAGTGTTTTATACAGTTTGTGTAAATATCTTTTTAAGGTGACCAGTTTATGAAAACCTTTAGAACAAGTAAAAAAAAAAAAAAAGAACATCACCATATCTCTAGGACAGCTGCTAAATGGGCCGTGTGAATGCATTTGTTAATGGATCAGTTGAGTGCTTGATGATTATTTTCATGTAATTTAGCATAAATCAACTTCATGGTGTTTTGTTGTTGTATATATACAGAGCATTGGAAATTTACACTCTGCATTATTGTTTGTTTATGTTCGACATTTTGTCTCCCCTGCCTCTTTTTCAGCTTGCCCTGATGCATCAGTATATGCTGAGTAAAATATTGTTCTGTCTACATTTTTATGCTTAATTGCCTCCATAATGTCCTGTCAGTGTTGACACAAACCTCCAGCTTGTGGCATACTTTATTCTCGAGAGTCATACACATTTGCTGAAAAAGGATAAAATGACAAACACCTTGAGAGAACAGATGTTTGTTGTTTTAATCACAGCAGCAGGGACGAGCAAAACAATGTGGCCTGGGGGGAAAACAAACATTGCACAGAAAAAAAGACGAAAACACCCATGGAAGGCAAGTTTAATGATCTGTGTTCTAGTTAGCTATAAAATATTTCTCAAACCGATTAATCAGAACATTTCTGGGCTCATTTTTTTAAACTGCAATGCTGATATTCATCATCATGAATAAAACAATCCCGCTGTGACATCATGGTGCTCCAAGGTGGAGAGATGAGCTAGAGGAAAGCCGGGTTTGGCTACAAAGGCAACACATGTTGGGAGGATCAGTTCGTTGTTGTTTTTGGTCTTTTGAGAGGATTTGGCAACAACGAAAATTGTATTAAAAAATCGACAGGCTTTTCCCTCAGAAAACATGAGAGTTTCTTTGGCTCAGAGCCAAAAATGTTCTGGTGTGTGAAGCATGAACATTGATAGTTTTGTTAGAGGGGGGGAAAGAAAACTATCGTCGAGGTTCAGGGTTGCTGAACAACGTTTGAGTATAATGCATGACAAAATGTTCAGACACCATTGCGTTACCTTGTGGTTTGACTGCAAGGTTGCTTTTTTTTTTCTCTCTCTTCAGCCTTTGCAGACTGTTTTTGGCTTATCGCTTGCTCATTTTTCACTCAAGCGTGCTTTACTGCCAGCCAAAGACCAGCTGTCTGCAGCTCACCTGTGGTCCTTGCTTGGCAGATTGATTCTGCTGCCTGTAAGCTCGGCCACCTGCAGAAATCACCACACTGACAGCTGGTAAAAGTTACAAAACACCAAGTCGGCTTTCTGGCACCATGGACAGATGCTACAACACAGATCAGCAACGATTTATCCACTACATACCTAAACAGCATAAATTATGATTTGCCGAAAAGATGAAAACCAGCATGTTTTAAAAAGTTGTGAGTCGCTGTCATTTGGTGCAGAGTTAAGCAGAAAGTGTGTTTCCTCGTTTGGGAAGTTTTATAGCACACACGTTTACTTAGGGCAGAGTGAGCAGCAGCAGGGAATGCGTGTCATGTGTACTTAGGGAGGGCACCATCAGGACAACACCCTTACACCTACACACACACACACACAGAGAGACTAACGTAGCTCCTCTGTAATATGAGAGAGGCTCAGATAAATATTAGTTTCGCTTTATTTACAGTGTTTACCCAGCATTTGTGTGTGCCCTGACAATCAGGAGAATCATGCGGCTCAAGAGGCTGGGGTGATGTGTGTTTTTCCAGGTACCTCTTTTGCTTCCTGCTTTAAATATTGATAACAAACTTAGCTGTGGTGCTATGGAATACAAAAAGTGTGATACCAAGATCTTGATAAAAAAAAAAAAAAAAGCTTTAAAACTCGCAAAAAATGTTTCTACAAAACACAAGACAGCTTAGTAATAATAATAACAATACATAGTAGTACCTAGAAATGGGTCAGTATGTGATTTCCACAGTAAGAAAACCTGTCATTTAAAATAAAAAAGCTGCAATCAATACTACTTCTAAAATAATATATTATTATAGTTGTGATAAAAATATCTATAATACTTTAAAGACTATTTAGACAGACATTGAAGTAACCGTTACCATGATTTTTTTATATACAGTCCACTTTATCCAAGTTTGATGTTTATGTTTATTTCTCTCAAGTCTTGCCAGGGACAGGGGTTACAGTTAGCTTTGGCTAGAATCCTATATGTACAAATCTACTTTATAAAATACAAATGAAGCAATGTTCACTGCATTTGTCCCTTTCAAATAACCAAACAGAAAAGAGCTTTTTGTGCAGAATGCAATACATTTTTGTCGTTCTGCTCTTTATAGTGTAACATCACTATAACAAGCAGAGAAGAAGTGATGCAAATTTTGTTGCCAATTTGCGACTGACAGTTTTTGTAAGGCTTTTATTTTCTGAAAACAGTTATGACCAATTCCGATTTCTCTTTAAGAACAATAAAATAAGATAGAATCACCATTGAAAATGCTTTGTAGCCTTCTGCTGTGACCTATTAAAACCTACTTACTGAATATAAGGAGAAGTAACGTCATGCTCCATGTGTTTAAAACTTTTTAAAACCTCGGTACACCTTTACACTAGCAACCGAACCACACTAGTCTCAAAAAAATGTTAAGACTTATTAATTTATTTTTGGGCTGTTGTAAACAATTATTTTAGTAATCAAGTGATCTATCAATTATTCTGATGATTAATGGAGTAATTGAATAAAAAATTTGATTAAATAAAATTTTGGTAAATTCTGCTATGACAGCAGTATTAACATTGGATATCAATATCGTCCTAAATTTTCATATCTGTTCATCCCTAACAATTACTTTTCTGTTGCTTAGAAAATTAACCTGTTACAGTAATAGCTCATTTTTAAGTCAACCTGGATAAAAATTACACAAAAATCGGAAATTATACTCAAAAAAAAAAAAAAAAACAATAAAAACGGAGCATGCTGACAAAGACAATTGAAAAAAAACGGATACTACAGTTTTTAGTTTATGTATTCATCTTATGTCAATTTAATAGATGAATTCTCACTTTATAAGGCATTTTTATAGCTTTTGTGCCCATGTGACTAACAGATCTTTCACACCTTTGTCAAACACAGAAAACATATGCCAGCTATATGTCCATGCCACGGTACGCTCCGCCACCCATTTGTTGCGACCGGGATGGTATGAAATTTATTTTCCGGTTCGTCTGTTAAGCTACACTTGCGCTCAGCATCAGCTATAGCACTGGGGTACAGCCTACTATGGTCCGTCTTATCTGCTCCACCTGTATTCACACACCCGCTGTGCACTTCACCACTGCTCGCTCCGAACCAGCCACTAGGCAGCAGCTCCAGGGAGGACGCCCAAAAAAAGAAAGGCTGTCGTGTTTCATACATCGCCCCAGTCAGTTTAAGGATGCCTATTGGCCCCCCGAAAAATGATTAAAAACCCGCACATGTCCGGGGAAAAGAGGACGTTTGGTCACCCTTTGTTGTGTCAACTCATTGACGGAAGTGAGAGCATTGTGCAACACAAATAATTGTTCAGCCGAAACCCATTATAAATAGTAAAACATAATTTAATGAAGCCTTGAGGAATTTTAATATTCAATGTACTCGAATTATTCGATGAATCTTTATAGGCCTAATTTATTTTAATAAAACATGCCCTTTGTTTTGTACTGCAAAAACTCTTTCTATATTTTTTTTCCAAAATGCAACAAAAATCTTCATCTGTAATATCTAAACACTTTAGGATGTAATTTTGAAAACCAGAAAACTCTCATCCCAAATTATATCCGATTATATCTATACTGAGTAGTGGTACAAATGACAGTGTGATGAAAGAACATGCAGGCAAGCAAACAGATGTTCTCTGCTGCTATGAGTTGTGCAGAATGACTTGACATTCTGACAGGAAAAGACATCACCCTGATGGTAAAACATTTACCTCTCCATCAGTGTACCCATGGGTACTGATCCACAGCCTCACAGATGCAGGATTATAAAGGTCTGGGCCATCTTTCACACTGTTTTTCTGAAAAACATCAAGTCATTTTACCACAGAATATTCACCCAGTCTATCTATGATGAGTTTGTGTGGAGATGACTCTGTGTTTCTGGTGTAGTGTTGTTTTTCTGTGGAGTGTATATTCCCTTATGTCTTGGTTTGGATGGGACTGGAAGGCCATGTGGTACAACAACCAGTTTATCTATTTTGAAGCAAACTATTGTAGGGTTTCAGATTAATTTATAAAACAAACTTATGTTGTAAAGCCCATCATCTTTCCATCATCTTTAATACATATCATCATGTCATGCATTGTTAAACTGACTCACAACACATGGCTGAAAAAGCTTCTTTTTTTTTTAAATCAAGAATCATCAAAATCCCTCCAAACAAGACAAGGTCAGTTGGCTTCCCCCATTGACCAGTGTCCTCTCCATGCAGGACTTTTTTCTGGGCTCCGAGTCTCTGGTAGGTAGAGAAGAGAAAAGACAAGGATCATTAATAAAAAGTTCCCTGTGTTGCAGGCTCCAACTCCCATCCAAATCTCCCACATCTCTTTGAATGATTGTCCCTAAATCCCCGTCACACTACAGAGCATCTCCCTTACATTTCTCTGTCTGATAGATGTATTCAAACATCTGGGTATTTAGGCCCCACAACTCCTTTTGGGAAAAAGAACCCACTACGTTTTGAATGGGATTCAGTTCAACTTGTGGGGAACGTGATACAAGAAAATAATTAGAAAATATTGAGGCAGAAAATTTAAACAAAAATAAAATGTTGCCGTGCTCTCTGATGTTTCACACTATAATGAAAAACATTGAAATATTGTGACAAAAAATGTGTCACTTTAGGCTGCGTCCGTTAAGGTGAATACACAACCCCAGAAAGAGCTCCAAGCTATCAGAGATACAAAAAACTTGCTGAATTCCCTGGTCATTTTTTTTATTACTTTAATAATTTATTGTTAATGTTATTTCATTGCTTTTCATTTAAATTAACATCAAAATAAGAATTAAAAGAATTCTTATAAAATAATAAACATGACTTTACTGGGTAGCTTTTCTTTCAACCATTTTTGTCCTTTTGGAAATATAGTTATATCTTGTAATTTATTAATCAGTTGGCAATTTTGTAATTGGTAATTTTTAAATTTGAAAATGGGTAGTATTAGATCACCTAAAAATTAAATAAAGTTCAAATAACAGGATATTAAACCTGAGTCTTCTTGCTGGGGATTTTGGACCACTTTAGGGAAGGCAGACTAAAGTGACTTTATCCCTTTAATCTAAAGTTTTCACTATAACTTTACCATTTAAAGACATTCAGCTGCATCAAATAATTGTTTGTGAAGTCTGGCATTATATTAAAACAAATCAAAATTGAAAACACATCTGTTTGATTATTTTGACTTTTATTGCACTGAAATGCCCATAAGTTGCCTCGACTCCCATTGAAATCATAAGCATGTCTGTTTGTGGGAGAAGAAATAGACATGACATTCAATTCATCTATGAAGATAAGCTGCCACTAATGCTTTTGATATTTTAAAAAATTAAGTCATGGAGTCACAACTTAGAGAAACAATATGTAATGCAAATGCAGTCCACTGCTATGAAATTTGCATAAATGCTTCTCAAATTGTGCAACAATGACTTTACTCTAGTCTCATGCAACACTGTGCAGATGCTCAGTCTGCATTGATGAAAGTTCCCTGATCTTAACATGGGGAATGCTTGAAGTGGCTGACCGAGCAGGACAACTGGTCCCTTTCTTAATTCAGCCAATGATTATTTGACAACTTGGGGACACTATTAGTCTTTGTAGCATCGAACTCTCAGCCCAAGGTGGTCAAAATGAATACAATGTCACTGCCACAGCAAAAAGTTTCTTCCTCTGTCCTAATGCAGTAGCACACTGTAAAATTTTGAATATTAATCCTAATATAAATGCAATGTCGAAAATTTCATAGGCCTGATGTTTCACAAAATATGTTTTACTTCTTCATACTTTGACCTTAATGAAAAAGATTTTTCAAAATTGACAACATTCATGGTAAAATAAACAGTGCGATAGCAGCTCTATCATAAAACCAGTCACACCATTTCTTTTGTAGCCATAAGTTTTTTTTATTCCCCTGAACTAGTTTTTAAGTAAAAAAGAAAATGGCTTAATTTGATCTTCTAATAAAATCATCCAAGAGTAGCTTCTCTCTGAAAGTTTTCCCCTCTCACTGCTCCTGCTTCCTGCCATTTTCAGTAACATCTCTTGGAATCAGCCTCTTATAAACACTTTGCTGTGCACTTAGTCATAGACTTCTGCTTTCTGGTATAGCTTTTAATATTCAAAGTCTTAGGGAGCTGCTTTGGATGAGCTTGCAGCTGCTGATTGCTGGTAAAAGGTTTGAAGAGTCTGAATGTCATTTAATTTACCTGACCTTTTCTAGGCTGGAAACCACTAACAAGATTATTAAAGACTGAGGAATTGGTAAAAGGTATCTGAAAGCTCAAACTTTCTCTTTCTATTTGCCCAAACATTTTCAACCAGTGGCTTTTTAATGAAATATCCAATCAGTTATTATAACAATTATCCCAGTTGCCCCATTTTCCTGGCTATGCTAAGCAATCATGTTTGCTTGCTAAAATGATCCATATATGACTTGCTTGGAATGATGGTTGTTGTATGTAACTCAAGTACTGCTATGGTTCAGTGTAGTTTATCAATAGCTGATGTCTGTATTTAGAACTGTAATGAAATTCAGATTTATAGGATTCTCAAACCCCTTTTGTTTTCTTTATTCACTGAACATCGCGTGCTTCAAAAGAAAGATGTCTTCATTGGGTGCAGAACAGCTTAAAATGCTCATAATCACTGATTTCATGATGTGCCTTTGCCTGCAAATGAAGTTTTGATGATGCAGGTTCATTAGTGCTAATTCATGTAAAGTGAAGGAAAGAGGTGGGAGAAGAAAGAGGATGAATGAAGAGTGGAGGAGGCTGGTGTGAGCTTATGCTGATACTTGTTCTCCTTTGAATTTTTATTCCTCAACTTCAATTACCCAGGCTCTGGCAGGATTTCTTCCCATAAATGTTCTCTTGTTCACATTACTCTGTTGGTTTCAAGAGGTATTGATGGTTGGAGAAGGTTATTTTTTTTTCTTTGCAAATTTTTTCCATCTGCTTATTTAATCAGGGACTGCAGCTTGATTTGTTTTCTGATCTAAAACACATTATTTCTCAGAGATGAGACATCAGCAGTAATCAAAGCAACTCACCATTCCCACTTTATATGAAGAGGGGACATTTTTACTGCTTTCATCACCCTCAGTGGACCATCTGCACTCATGATTGCTGGCTTAGATGATGAACACATCCATCATAGGGTTAACTGCTCAGTTTCTGCACTCTTTCTTCTCCTTGTGTTTTTCCCAAATGTTATTGTATTGAAACAAATGCTCTATATAAAAGTAACAGCAGCTATTCAACCAACTCTTTAAATTCACATATTATAATTTCTGACATTTCATCCCTGAACAAAAGATGCAAGATCAAGGTGACTGTTAGCTTTTTGATGCAGATAAAATGTGTTGAAAGGGGTTTCAAACATCTGCATGAATGTTTAAGAGGATGGAAAGCTAACATGCGGTTTTTACGGTGTTTTACGGTTTTGGGAAGCATAAATCAATGGCTCATTCTTTCTAGTTTTTAATTATTAAATAATTCAATAGCTGCAATGTTTGCAATAATGTGTAAATCGTGAACAATAAGTCTTGACTGAACTTCACATAGAAAAGAAACAGATGCACCTTCATTGCCTTTTCTAAACTTTAAAATCTTTCAGGCCTGCCAACTCATGATTAAAAACAGCAACAGAAAACACATTGTAGCAAAATCTAAATATAATGTTTGCTCTAAATATTGTAATATATCACGCAGAGCTACCTGTCTGACTATCTGTTCTGGTAGCTAGCCTGCATTCACCTGGTTAACTGACATGCTGTTCGTAGTTGGGCAGGCCAACTGTAACATGAAGACATTGTCACCTTTATAATAGTTTTCACACATTCACTGTCTGTTTATTGGAATAAAAAATAGTTAATAAATGGCAGAATTTGTGACAAGTGTAGTTGCCGTATTTTAGCCAGCTGACCACCAGTGTGCAGCAACAGCTGGGGGAGGGGAAGCACTGCATTACTTTATGCTCTATAATGTCTCAATTTCTCTGGAATCTCATTAAAACTACTTAAAAAAACTGAAGTAATGTAACATGTTTTTTGCAGTTTTAAACAATAATTGGTTTCACAGGAGAGGAGCCTTGATAACTAAAAGGTCTGTGAGGCAGATCTTTCAGTTATCAGCTCCTCTCCTGTGAAACCAGCTCCCAGTTTTTGTTTGTGAAGCAGATGTCCTGGCTAATTATCAGACCGGGCTTAAAATGTTCCATTTTGATTAAGTTTGTTGTTAGACTGCTAAACTGCACTAAACTGCCAAAAGTAATGGGTCCCTTGCCTTCATGCTAATCTGAACTTTAGTGACATCCCATACTTATTCCATAGGTTTAATATGATGTCAGCCCACCCTTTCAAGCTACAATAGCTTCTGGAAATAGTGTTTATGGGAACCTCTGACCATTCTTTAGAAAGTGCATTTGTTAGGTGAGATACTGATGTTGGAAGAGAAGACCTGTCTCTTAGTCTCCAGTATAAATCATTCCAAAGCTGTTCTGTTAGGTTAAGGTCCTAACAATGTGCAGACCTGTAAAGTTATTCCACACCAAAACCACTTATCCATGTCTTTATGGACCTTGCTTTGTGCACTGGTGTGCAGCCATGTTGGAACAGGAAGGGGCCATCTCCAAACTCTTCCTAGAAGTTGGAAGCATGAAATTGTCCAAAATGTCTTGATAGTAGTAAGAGTTTCTTTCAGTGGAACTAAGGGTCCGAGTTCAACTCCTAACTAGCCCCCACCACAATCCCCTATGCACAAAACTTTATGCTTGACACAGTGCAGTCAGGCAAGTGTCATTCTCCTAGCAACTACCAAACCCAGACTAACTCATCAGATTTCTAAATCACTCTCAGTTTTTTATAATACCACTAAAAGCTGACTGTGAAATATTTAGTAGCCAGAAATGTTCACAACTGGACTTATTGCACAGGCTGCATCTTATCATGGTACTCTGCTGTCATTCACTTAACTCCTGAGAAAGACCCATTCTTTCACAAAAGTTTTTAGAAGCAGTCGACAAGCCTTGCTGTTGGAGTTAATATGCCTGTAGCCATGGAAGTGACTGGAACACCTGAAATCAATGATTTGGGAGGATGAGTGAATACTTTTGGTGAATCAGAAAACAAAACTGGCAGCCTCACTGGTGCCTCAGATACACTTTAACAGAAATTCACATCACAGTACATAGTGGTGGTTCACTTAGAGACGTCTCCATCCTTGTTGTTGTCTCCAGAGTCAGTAAAAAGCCATGCTGCTGAAAAGACTGGTATGCAGGTGCACAGATAACAAGTAAAAGCCTGGTTGTGGCTTTTACAGTAAAAATGCTGTAGAGGTTTTGCTAATGGAAGCAGAGAAATGTAGCTGCTGGACTCCAGGTCTAATTGGTAGGTTGTCGAGGCACTGTGCATCTGTCAAATATCTACCAATTGCTTTCAGCTCCTCTTTTATTCTTGCTTACTGGACAAAGGATGGGCTTATTAATTATTGTTAACAAAGATTTTTACCTCCAACCCATAGATATTTAATTGAATTCTCAATGTCACATTCATGCTAATGTCGATGTCCTTGTTTCTCTGATCTTCTCAGGATTTCATTTGTTTCTTAGAGGCTTCCTTCTGGACTTCAGGAGCCAACTGGTGCAACACCGGGACCTTTGCAAATCTCAAGTTGGATAATGCCAACGGCAGAGGAACAACTCGACTGTTTGCAGGGCACCATGGAGCCCAAAAGCATAATGTAGTCCATATTGACTTGCTCTTTAAAACATAGTCACTTGGTTGATTTGGGCTATGGAACAAATGGAGAAAGCTGTTGAGGATTTAAATTTGTCCTTTCTGCTGGAGCATGAAAGGGAAATGATCCTGAAGGTGCTGCAGAAAGACGAGAAGCTGAGGAAACGTGAGGAGAAAAGGATACGGTGAGAATTTTAATGCTCTAAGTGTCTTTCTTTCTCTCTTCTGTCTGCTTATTTCCTTCTCTGTCTACTTTACAGAAAGTTGAAAAATGACCTGCTGGAGATCAAGCGAAAAGGTTCCCGTCGGCCGCAGGACTCTGAGGAGCGGCAGTGCGCTCGCTGCCTCAAGACATTGGGCCTGATATTTGACCGTGGTGAACTCTGCGAGGAGTGCCGGCTGCGCGTTTGCAGCGACTGTCGTGGCACGACCACCAGCTCACGCAAGTGGAGATGCAACGTCTGTGCCAAGATTTCGTAAGTGTGTCGGTCGCACAGAAGCAGATCAGAAATCGAGAGGAGGGATGGACTCCACATGTGCTTTTTTTTATTAATGACCTTACATCTGCATCCATTTGTTAATCAGTGCCTCTGAGAATTTGGTGCTGTGTTCAATTCTGAAAAAAAATCCTTACAAAACAAAAAACAACTATTAATCAGATGCTGACAGTTTCCAAAATTTTATAGAGATCACTCATTAACTGTTTTATACCTGCTGTAACCAAATGCATGCATACTTTAAGGATACATTAGTTGGACAAAAATGCAGGTTTTCAAAATAAGAATAAATGAAAAGTATTGTTTTTTTATGAGCATAGTTTAAAATAGAAGTTTAAAACAAAAACCTGTGCAATGCCAAATTAAACCTTTACATCTTTTCTGAAGGACATTTATTTTACTTTATTTTATTACAGTATGTACTACACTGTACTAGTATAGTACATTCTAGTAATGTACTAATTCCTTCTACATCAGAGGCATCCTTTTTGTATCCAATAAAAACACTTTAACAAAATTTAAGGTTTCTGTAGATCTAATGTTGATCAGTAAGATTTAATAGAGAGCTTCACCAGGTATGGAAGGTCAGAAGAGCCAAAAATATGAGACTTTTCACACGTGTGTTGTTGACATGTTGCCTAGGCACAAGCAACTCTTCAAAAACATGTAACACATGAAGAAAAATAGGTTTTTGGCCTACAATAACCCTCAACTTTGTGTTTAGAAGAAAACATTTGAATATAGAGTTTTAGAGTTTGTAATTGCTGTTCAGGTAATTCAAGGGAGCAGATCTGGATCAGCACTCCAGCCCAGCATCATTCTGCTCTGAAATTCATTCCTAAGTAGCCCTGCAAACAATCAAAATTTTAAAAATAATTTTTGGACCCAAAATTAGAGATGCAAGTTAAGAGCAACTCACTTAACAAGTTTTAATGTTTTTTTTTAAATTAAACTAATATATTAATAACATAAAAAAATATTCTAAAGTTAATATGTAATTGATTATCCAACACAAAAGTTTTTTGAGTCTCTATCATGCCTTTAAAAATACCTGGACATAATGTCTTCAGGCTTTATATACAGACCTAATTGCTGGCATGTCTAGAATAATTACCCAGAGTGCATTTGTAGGAGTATCATGAGTTAAGCAAAGTTTACAGGCATTTCCTGGGGCCTCAGTCAGTCAGTTAGAATCTCATCATATTGTACAACTGACTGATATGTGGAGAGCACTCCTTATAGCATGTTATGGGTTGCACCATATATCTAAGGGCCCTGTCAGTTCCAGTATTGGGACATCTGTATTCCCCACGTGTTGTACAGTCACACAACATATCCACCCAGCCTGAAGGATACCCAAAATGCAACAACCCCCCCTCTAATTTCATTAAGTGCTGGTAATGTTGTCTAATTCATCAATGACGCATCTTCTGTGTCTGCTGGCCTCCACTCACTGTTGTTAGCCGCCTGTAACATATCACATTATTCATGAAACCACCATGTATGTCGTCTGTTATCTTTCTGTGTGTTCCAGTTCCTTGCGAACCAAATCATGGACATACGCACCCTTGATCTGCATGTGTACCAATTCATGCTCATATTAGATTATTTGTTCTGGGTGCTGCAGTTTGTCAGTGAGTATATTTAGTTTTTTCAATATACTAGGAAACATATGCACCATTATTGAAATCAGCAGAGCATATATTTCCTCCTTATGAGGATGGGGATACATATCCACACTTCCAAGGATGCTAAATGAAGCTAGAAATGAACCTAAATTTAGGCTGTTTAGTGCAGATATCATTCTGTTCCTTATGAGAAAAAGTCAGTATGTGACACTTAACATCAATAATGTGATAAAAACTTTTTTCTTCTTTTTTTTTTATCAAGGACTCAAAAGAAAAAAGGGCAAACCACCTGTTTATTTAGAGTTTTTTAAAGTTACAATCATGGTAAAAAAAATAAAGTCTCTATCAGTTTAGGCTATACGTGTATACATGATCTGGTATTTACCAGATTCTAAAAGGATTTAAGTCTAATATGAAGTGAACAAACTAGAAACCCTACAATGCATAAAGATGCAACCAAAATGGAAGATGCTCTCCAAAAACCCTAAATGAGTACAAATACAACCAAATACAATTTGGTTTATTTATATCTATCTGGGCTGATCTACTTTTAAAGTCTTTCTGCTTCATTTTACTGCACTGTTTCTGTTTCTGTTGTCCTGAAAGTGTGGGTTAGCAGACTTTTCATCTCACAGTCTCATTCATCTTACTCCGGTTGTGTCAAAGTTGGAGAGATTTATTGGTGCTTCAGTGAACTCTGTTCGTGATTATAAATTTTTTCATATCTGCCCTGACAGCAGTTTTCTCTTAATGTTCCACATGTGGACAATGTGATATGTTACATTGACGACCACTAACTGCGAGCTGCCGTGACCAGACTTCATTGTGGTGCAGTCACTTTTAATACTAGTTCAATCGAGGCAAACAAAATGGTTTTTTGATAACACTGGTTGAATATAATGTATCTTGCTCAATGTTTTAGCCAGATTATTTATTTCAGTAGAAACAGACATCAAGACATCAGTCATTAATCTCAAAACTGTTTGCACAGTTTTAACAGCCTCAATTTCATCTTAGCATAACATGGAAAGGACTTTTTATACTCTTTTTTTCAGACCTCTTTAGTTTTGTGCATCATTTAAATAACTGAACAAGTGTTAAACATTTTAGCACATCTTTAAATAGAAATTGACAATTAGCTTAACAAAAAAAATTAAGATTAAAGTGACTTGATTGCTTTATTCATTGTAGTGTTTTTGGAATTATGCAGTTTTCAAAGCTTTTACGTCTTATTTTTTTATTTTTAACATTTTTTTTTTAACATTTTTTTTAATGCTCTGTTTTATTTTTAATTATCCATCAAAGCAAAAACCTCACACTTAGTGCCAATTCAGCCTTTTTATATTTTACATGTTCCTCCTCGATCTACACACTGGAGCCATATATTTAACTAATCATTTGGCAGTACCTGATATGAATAATTACAGTGAGACCATCTGGAAGGAGAAAAACCTTTGCTCAGCTCTCACCCACTGATTTTGTGTCTTGGATTGTGCGTTTTTACAACAGGGAGCTGAAGGTGGTGACTGGAGAGTGGTTCCTAGAGGAGCGGTCCAGGCGCTTTGAGCAGAAAGCACTAAGCAGTGATGTCATCAAGCAGTCTATCCTGAGCACCCCACCAAGTAAGTCTGGTTCCTAATGTCTGAGCAGTTACACCATGAAACCCTAACTATAACCATAACAACTACTGTGTACTGTAAGATTGCATGGATTTTATTAATCCATGAACTTTTTGGTCAAAAGCCGCAGAAAAAAAGTCTACAGAAAACCTGTCAGCGTCCTCTGAATTAGAGAAACCAGACACTCCAAAATCCAACAGAAGTGCAGTGCGCAACATCATGGATGGTGCCAGAAAGAAGGGGTAAGGAAACAGCACAAAGACTTTATTGCACATGCATCAAACTCAAGGCCCGCGGGCGAAATTCAGCCCACCATAGCTATTTATGTGGCCCTCAAGACTCTAGAAGGTCACATAAATAGAACTTCAAGATAACAGTTGTATGCTTAAATATTATTTTATCAGTCAAATCATATCAGTTTTTATTTACATAGTGCCAAATTACATCAATGTGAAAAGATGTCCAATATTATTTAATTTTAAGAATACAGAGAAAGCTTCATTATCTTAACAGTTCAATAGGTAGTTTTATTATTACATTCTGCCATAACCGGCCCTTTGAGGACATTCATGTTCTTGGTGTGGCCCAAAATGAAAAAGAGTTTGACACCCCTGCTCTGCTTCTTGGGAGAGTTTTTCGTTGTGAGGCTGTGCAGAGGAGTAATGAACAGTCAGTATTTTACCTCAGACAGATTTTAGCTCAGAGAATCAGAGAAGAGATGATCTTTGAAGAGTTGAGAAAACATCTACTTAGAGTAGGGCTCAATTTAAGAGCAAATTTCCTCAATTAAAAAAAAAATAGATTCAAGCATAAAACTTGCCTAGTAGTTCAAGTAATGTTGAGTATATTCACATTCTGTCATTTTTACACGAGACAACTTTTTTTTTTGAGTAGATAATATTGGATAGTACAACCAAACTCCTCTACAAGGGATCTTGTTGTTACCAATAACTTGTTGTAATGTATGGCTGCTACCACAAGGAGGCAGCAAATCACCAAGTTGCTGTGACGTAGCTAAATGGCCAATGTTGCCGTAAGGAGGAGCCTTTTTTCATAGAGTACTTTTCAAACACTGGGGGCAACACATCGCTTTACATAATTAAAATCTACAATAAATTCAAACAACTGCTCTAAAAGTTAATTGATCATGGCAATAAAACTAAAGAATTAAGCATAGTAAATAAAATGATTAAAAATCAATATAAAGTTAATATAAAATTGAAACAAAACTGCAGATATAATTAATTTTATGCAAAATTAGGAATAAATACTCCTACTTACTAAAAGTTATATCAAAGCCAAACCAGAAAAACAACACCTAAGCTGACAAGTTTTTTTAAAACCATCAATATTCAGAAGATCTGGGAGGTCTGGATGACTTGGATAATAAACATAAATCAAATTAATGTTTTGGGCAATACCATTAAAGATATAATGATTTAAAAAATCATTTGAAAATCTAAGATGACCAGGTAGCTAATGCAAATTCATGTAGCTAATCCAAAATCAAAACTGGAGTGAAATGTGTTAAAATGTGTCCTTGGTAACATTTATATTGTGAGAAATAAAACCTGGAATTGAATCAAATATGTCTTGATAAGATTTTAAATTTGATTTGAGTGTTCATTTTAGAGTTTGGAGTTCTGTAATTTTTCTCTCTGAAGGTTATTGCCAGTTATTAAACTTTTGTTTTGTCCTGAATAATCTGAAGAAATTTCTTTGCTATCCATGAATATACGTCTAAAATACAGAAACTAAGCACCTTTGGTCTTTTACTCATCAACCTCTGAAGCCAGGTACATCCCATACAGTGTGCTCACATAAATAAAGCAGACTGATTATATTACAGTAATGGTTGCTCTCATACCCTATGCTTTAGAAACAAACACCCACCACTTCACATCTGCTTACCAACTTGGCTCTGTGACTACCTTAGAGGGGTAAAAACACAACAGTGCTGCGTTCCATTTACCTCAGAGGTTGGAACTCTGAGCTGGGTTGGACATCACAGTCAAAGTAACATCATTCCAGTTAACACAGTCGGAGAAGTCAGGATTTCAACATGACATTTTTCGCAATATCTCTTACAAACATTGTTTTAAACTTTACTTTCCATAAGCAAACACCACGTTTAATTTGCTCAGTTTAGAGTTGCAGGCCCTACATGTAACATTAATTTTAGGCGCACTCTTACATGTGTATGTTGTAAAATATACATGTTTTCACCACAGCTTCCTACTGCTGATGTGAGGAGCGGGTATATTGAAACGCAAAGTCAGCCTTACAAGTCGTAACTGGGGGCAGTCGGAGTTGGTTTCCTAGTGAGAAGTCTGACTTCAGAGGATGTGCCAGTTGATTATTCCAAACTGGAAAGTCAGAATTTCCGAGTTCCGACTACAAGGGGAACGCACCATAAGAATTGTAGGATCCTACTTGCAAGTGGCTTGTAAAAGGGACTACAGGCTATACGTAAGAATATCTCCCAGGCTGTAGTAAAATCTGTGTGCCTTTTGAGCTCCGTTGGCACACATTCAACAAAAGAGAACCAAATACAACAACAACAAAAAAAAAAACAACCCAGCTGTGATGAAGAAGAAACTGTCATGAGTATTTTTTATGTACTGAAATTTGCATCCATAATAGAGAAGAGGAAGCAGCAGCTCAGCTCGAAATGGTCAGGTACTTACTTTGTTATAATCTTTGATAATTGACTTTTTTCTGGTTCTTTAAACTGAGATCACTCTGACATCTATCTACCATAAAGAAGATACTGAAAAAATAAAACCTTTGTAATATGAAAGTAACTGCATGAATTTATCTAGAATCTCCTTTTGGATGATTAAGATCACATAAGATGCCAAGTAAATATTCAGGGATCACGACGCATTCTCACATGAAAAACAACCATGACAGAGTCCCAGCATTAACCCCAATGAAAATCTTTTAGATGTGTCGGAGAAAACTTCCTGCAGTCTCCCATCATCAATACAAGAACATGTAGAAGAAAATCAATGCAGCACTGGCAGAAGTTAAATATTGTGACAATTCTTAGTGTTAACTTATCTAACCAGTGCCACAGCCAATATATGACATAATCATCTACAGATAGACCAATAAATATAAAAGTTGCTGACTGCTTTTCTTTTTTGCCATTCAGTGTATGAAACATGCAGACAGGATAATATAATCGCAAATCTAATCAAATGGGCTATGAGCTGAGTGCACACTTTAATCTAAGGCCCATTGAAATGACCAAATGGACATTTATTTGATTTGTCAGAGACCTGGAATGTATTTTAAAATACATTTTGTGAGGCAAAGAAACATTAATTGGATTCTGCCAGCTATGATCACTTCTCATCTTGGCTGCAGTCTGGTGGTCTCTGAAGGCATCACACAAAATTGTATGAACATGAACCAGATCTGCAAACATAAATGTTTGAATGGCCTTAATAGCAAAGAACTTATGCAGCTGCTCGAAGTCAAAGTTTCCATTAACCTTTAGTTATTCCCAAAAGCTAAGTGATATTTATCAGACAGTTGGAGTCTAGATACCAAGTATGCCTACTTTGACATATTTATTTGTTTTGTCTTGTTACAATATTATGAACCCCTTGGTGCCCAGAGCAATTGTGTTTTCAGACTTGTTCTAGCATGCACTTTTTCAGAAGTCAAAGAATTTCAGATGAAATAAGCCCAAGTTTGAATTTTGTAAAGTAGAATTTGATATAATAATTGTATAACACAATACAATACAAAATTTGTTGATCATTTTGCTCATTTGTTGTAGTTTCGTATCCAAGTTTGTCTGACATGAACTGGAGCTGTCTGCCACAGGAAACCTGACAGTGAGATGTTTTATACCGGCTTTGAGAACTGACAATACTAAAAGTAATTTTCCATATTCCACTTATAGTTCAACATAAAGAAAGGTGGTTTTCTGACTCCAGTAAATAATATCTGCCAGGAGGAGATTTCCTAGTGCCATTTTGATTTGAGCAGTGGGCACAGTCTGTCATATTTCATAGGCTGTAACTGGCTCAAACAGAGTCCAGAACCACAAACAATAAACATAGGGTGTAATACAAAGTACTTGGAAAACAAAATGCACTTCATATAAGTTAAATATATTTAAATTTTCATTACTATTAATTTTCATAACTCCTGAAAATATTTTGCTACAAAAAAAGAAAGATACATAAAGATTTAAGTACAGGGAATGGAAAAAGAGTCCATCGACATGAAATGAAAGTTAGAGGGTAGAAATGGGAACACATGGTAAAATAGGAACGAATTAGAGAAGGGGGAAAATCAAATAACATAATGCATGACATCCATCCACCCTCTGTCTTTAGCTGCTTAACCTTTCAGGGTCAGGGAAGCTGGTGTCTATCTCCAGTAGTCATTGGTCACCTTGAACAGGTCACCACAGACACACAGGACAAACAACCATGAAAACACAAACACTCACAGCTAAGGAAAATTTAGAGGGCATCAGTTAACCTAGCATATGCATATTTTTTGGACTGACCATAACCCTAACCCGAAGTACCCAGAGAGAACCCATGAATGGAGATGCAAACTCTCCAGGCTGGGATTTAAACCTAAACTATAACATAACATAGTTTACCACAGAAGAATATAACATAACATCACATTGGATCACATAACATAGCAAAGCATAGCATATCACTGAATAAAACAACATTACATGGAATGGCGTTGTATAGCACCATGTAGAATAGCATAACAACATATCATAACATAGCATAGCATAGTATGTAACAGCATTTCACAGTATAACAGATTTAGTGAACGTTTACTCTTCTAGCAATTTGGCAGGGTTTATGGACAAACAAAACAGGCACTGTGAAGGGAAAGAAAGATGTGAACAATTATAAGTAACGCAAGAAACAATCTTTTCTCTTAAATTCACTTGATATAAAATTTAATCTACCAAGGACTGTTTCATAAGGGGCAGCGTTGTGGGAGGCAAGAAAATATGAAGGAGTTTTCCATTGGCTGCTGTGGCACTATTTCCAATCCCCCAGTTTATTAATGACTGAGCTCTGAGACGGATCACAAGCATCTTTAGACAAAAACAGTTCTCAGCATGCAACCAGATGAAAAGCAAATTGATGCACAACATACACCCAGGATGAAAACATCAAAAAACTATCAACAACAGAAGAAAAAAAGTAGGTAAGAAGCAAACATGAAAAAGTGTCTCTTTAAAAAGTTTTAAAGCATAAAAGAAAACACTGACGGAAGCAAATAAAAAACACAGAACATGAAAACAAATCACAACAAATCTCTAGATTTTATTGCTGTCCAAAATTGAATTCAAGTCCAACCAGCAGTTGAAGCTTTAAAAACACCTAATGAGAGTCTCATTATGATACTGAGAATTTCCATAGTTAGAAGAAATTGTCTGCTTTAGTTGATCAGTTACTCTAATTTTATGATGATTGTCATTTGTAGCTGATGAATCTGCGAGTTCTACATCTGCCCAGTCACTTGTCTTTTAAAAATCTTTTAAATGCTGATAAAAATGCCTTTTAAATGCTGATAAAACAACCTAAGATGTGTCAGTAGATGAAACAGTAATTGTAATTTGATAGTAATTAAGAGATATACATCTTTATTTACAATATATTTCCTCTGGAGAATCCACAAATGAGTGTAATAAAATGGAGAAGCAGACTCTAATGGCTGAGAAATAATGGACACTGGTTTATATCTGCATTGCACAGCAGATAACGACCTCCATGTCTCTGTGTGTAGACGGATGAAGATGGGTAAGAAAGGCAGCCGCGCCACCTTGAAACCAGGCAACGGAGTTGACAGTGCCAGCATGAAGTCTTCAGATGGAGAAACTCAAAGTGTTCGTTCTGCTCAGAGTCAGCATTCAAACAGGTGACACAAAAAAATCTTTTATAGATAAATAAAAAATAAACAAATATATGATTTTTGAATCTCTATCATCATTAAGCATATCTTGGTTTTAAGTGATAACATCAGAGGCTTAGATGATGTGTTATTTAAAAGATCACATCAAAAGTAGTTTCAAAGGGCTAAATTAAAAAGATGCCTCTCTCTTCACAGACACATCAAACTAACCATACTTTAAATGCTGAGGCATCTTGAAAGAGTTTGAGTTCAAATAACTAGCATTAAACTCTCTGTTTAATGGCTTGAAGACTTCAGTTTGCTCCTGCATTTTTAAATGTTTCCTCTGAAAACATAATTTTAAAAGATTGAAACCCTCCTTGAGAGGCTAACCATGCTCTCATCGGTCCGTTTCAATGGATTGATCAGACCCAGGCCACAGTTCTGCATCAGTTCTGCTAAAATTCAAATCTCAAGAGAAAAAATAGTCAAACACGAAGCTATGATTCAGGAAAATTTATCAACAATTTTGCTGGACATTTGAAGTTAAATTATCTATAAAGATTCATTTAAACATCCATGTAGTAGCAAATTTCTTTGAAGAGGTTGTTGGACATAAATAATCGTTTAAAAACGTATAAAACATTTACATTTTAGGATCATCTGACTTCCTTCTTGTGTGGAAAATGCTAGACATTTTCTGTTTGCTCTCACTGTAGCTGATATTTGGATTAACTCTGAAATATTTGGTACCTTTTAAAAAAATTTTTTTATTGCCATTGTTTATAGAATAAACTTCATTGAAAACATTTATTTAAACTGATTGGTCTTCTGTCCCATTGAATGTATTTCAGGATCTTCATGTTAATCTGATTTTAAGAGGTCCAATGTTGCAAATGCAAAGGACTGTTTGGATGCAATATTTTGTAGGATGTTATATTTTATGTGTCATGCATTCAAATTCTTCTTGCCAGTCACATATATGATTATCTTTGATATAGATGTCGGTGACCAAGATGCTAAAACTGAAAGAGAGTTACGGGGTCATCATCACAATGCAAAAGTAGTAAAACAGCAAGATAAAAATGGTTAATTCCCTATGATGTTGTTATTTCAATATATAACAATAATATTGCAATTTATTCTTTTCCTCAAATAGTGTAACCCTGTTCCACAACTAGCATTGATTTGTTTTTTGGCATCGCTGGCCCATTGGAACACCCAGCTGTGTGAAAGGTTTGAACAATCCAAGCCAAACTGCCCCCCTCTGATGAGGAGAAATTGATTAGGATGTTCAGGTATAAATCAGGATCCACCAAGCCTGTTATAAGCTGGAGACTGCTGATACGCCATGGTCACTGTCCACAGGAAAGCCAATTTAACATCAGCATGGACTGAGATGTTGCCAGCCAAGGAAGAAACATCTGCCATAAAACTGACTCCTTCATGATCAACTGATGTTTACACTTCTTCATATGGACAAGCCAAATGCCTTCTGGAGAAAGGTTTGAAAGCACAACAAGACCAAGATTGTGCTCTTTGGCCACAGTGACAAAAGTATGTTTAGGGGAGTCAAGGTGAGGCTTTTCATGCCATAAAACCCCCTGGTGATGGCAATATCTTTAGGTGGGGTTGTTTTGCTGCCAGAGGTACTGCTGCATTGCACAAATGGGATAAAATAATATAATAATAATAATAATATTAAGGGAGAAGGACTGCCTCAAAATTCTTTAAATTCACCTTGTCGCTTCCCAGTTTACTACCAAAGGAACTGTCACAGTCTCATCCATCACTTCATTGGCCAATCACATCCAGCCAAACAGGCGCCAAAAACAGAACATAAAAAACAGGAAGTTTAAAGACACCTAAGTGGAGCGATCCAATGAGAGCAAGAGAATAATGACAGAAGTGTGTGCTCTTACCTCCTCTTACCTGTGTGTGATAGTCTGCGGTGCTGTGTGTTTTGTGTGTCTGTCTCTCTTCAGTTATTACCTTCTGCTTCCTAACCCTGCCAGGTCCCAAACTGAACACAGTACAAAACCCAGCTACCTGTACACCTGTATTTGCTTGATGATTTTGATGCTGGCATTTGACAAAAAGTAATGTTTATTGCTTGTTTCATAATTGTTTCTGCATTATGTTTTTATGGTGTAAAGCACTTTGAACTGCCTTGTTGCTGAAATATACTATACAAATAAACTTGACTTGAATTGTACAAAGTTATTGATCTGCACTGAGAGATATTCTCTGAGTTGTGTTTAGTGGAAGCCATGTTGAATTTGGTGTAGAGTTCTGGAGTTGCTTTTTGCTTTGGGCGGGATTCGAACTGTATTTATTGATGGATGTGAGAACAAAAGGATTAAAATGAACTGAACTTTGTATCATACACATATTAATTATTATTAATAGTACCCATGATTTTGCATGTTGTTAATTGATTTATTTGGCTTACTTGTATAAATATATGGTTGGACCAACACGTTTTAGACCGTGATCTGACTGGCAATGCAGTTAAAAAGTCTGAACTGCGGAAGCCTCAAATCAACAACCAGGTAACTCACACCTGGACACAACTCTGTGTCCCTACAGGATGATGTTCTCAAATGTCATACTGGTTTTGAATCAGACAAAACAGGCTAACATTGTACTTGTGGAATAACCCAACCTCAGCCTTATATCAGATTTATGGACTATGTTTAAAAGCCAGGTCAGTGCCTGAAATTCAGTCAGTTTAAATGAACTTCACCAATTCTGACAAGAGAAGTGTTCAGATATCCAGACAAAATTAAGCCTGAAGCTTGTTGATTGCTACAAAATGTGTGTGATTTCTCTACAACTAGCTCAGGAAGATTCATTTAAATGTTAATGGGCGCGTATCCATATATTTATGCAAGTATATACAGCTTAAGAAAAGTCCACAATAACTTCAAATTTGTGCACCAAATATCTCCACCCTTAAAAAGACCGGTTCAAATAAACTCTTAAAAGCCAGTCATAAATTACATGCCGATGATGAGTGTATGTAAACTTCTGATCAGAGCTGTATATGAGCCCATCATAATCATTGTTGTTTAACGGTTTGTGTCTTGATTTTAGGGGCATTGCGGTGGCTTTAGAGTCCTCGGGTTTGCCCACGGTCCCCAACAATCTCCGTTCCCAAACTCCAGATAAATCACCCAACCCCAGCAACAACCGGAGGGTCAGGGTCAGCGACAGTAACACCCAAACAGACCCAGATGCAAATAAAGTGTTCAGATTAAAGTTTATTCCAACAGCTTGTGTGTTTGATTTTGAACGCAGCCTGACGGAGCAGAAAGCATCACCAGTGTGCACTCCAGTGAAGGTCTGCCTGAGAAGGAAGGGACAGGACATCACCGCACAAACTCGGACACACCAACCATCTCCGTTTCCCGTGCATCTGTGTCATCAGGTAACAACATGGACCTGTTTGTTTTTTCCCACATCCAAGCAGCACGACTCTTGCTGTTGTCTCACAGCTCCCACAAACACACACGCAAACGTTTTGACAAGCAACTCACAGTTTCAGGAAGTGTTAGAAGCAGCAGATCACTTCAGAGGTGATGCTAGACTGTCTAAGTTCACCTCAGACAGAGACATTCTCCATCTCGGCATATTCAGTATCTTAGAAAGGATAAAATTAGTCCCTCTGTTGAGAACAGAAGTCACGTCTGCACAAATTACACCATTAGTTTTGGCTCTTCATCTCTAGCTGTTGCTCTTCTGTTCTTTTAAGCATAATCTCTTCTTCTTTGTCTCTTTCAATGTCAGAGCCTTTATCCCAGCTTCTTACTGGAGTGTGTAAAGGTTTTAGAATGGCTTTGATTAGTGCCGTTAGTTTTTAATGAGGATCTCCAGTCGTGACCACAGATGTCAGGCAGTATGTGCAGAACTGTCAGGGCGGAGGATGTTCTTTTCTTTACTGTTTTCAGATCACAGTTCTTTTGTTTGATTTAATTAGCAGACTATGTGATTACCAATGATTTTGGTCCCTCTGTAGGAGTCATCTAATCCTTGTGTTGTTTCAACAGAAAGCAGCTTGAGTTAAAGTTTAGTATTTTCCCCCCACCTGATCTATTCCAATTTTAAATTCTAGTTTCCCTTTTCTGACATGTATAGAGGAATAATTCAGTAGCTTCAAGAGAAAAAAAAACAATGACACTCTTCTGTCCAATTCAACTGAGAGGAAATCAATTTCAATTCTGTGTTCTAAGTATTAAATGAGAGCCTGGGGACGATTAGCTTAGCAAAAAGCTACAAGGGAGGAAAACAGCAGCAGCTCTCTGCAAGATCAGGAAATATCCCATGTGGTTCTAAAGCTCAATAATTAACATCTAGTCTATTTAATCAATTGTTTAGGCCTCCTTGAAGCCAAAGACCATAAAGTTATAAAGTTACTAAAGTTGTTGTGCAGTGTAACTCAGCCTGTCATTCACATTAAATGTCTCATTTAGTAAGGCATTTTACAGTTTGTTCGGATTTGATCATCAGATTCATGCTTTAAGGTTTGAGGTACCAATCAACAACAATAACCTCCTCAAAGCTGCTAACTGCGTCTTCTACAGTCCAAAAAATTAAGAAGCAGCTGTGGCTGAAGTTTGAGAGTGATGTCCTGAGAGAAACAAAAATTGACATTGATGTTGAATTCTGTAGCCTGAAATGTGAAGAAATAACAAACCGTCTATATGCAGAGGATAACTGTCTAATGAATGCAGTACTTCAGTAATTCAGTGCAGTACTGAATTCAAGCATGCAATAAATACTTTGTCATGTAAAAATAAAGTTTTTGTGGCACTAGTGGGTTTTTTATGCAGGATTCAAACAGGAAATGGGCAAAGAGAGAAATGGGGAAGACATGCAGCAAAGGTACCAAGATTGAGAATTTGACTCTGAACAGCTCCGTCACAGACTAATGGCCTCTGTATATGGGGTGCCTGTACTACCTCTACACCATGTGATGCCCCAAATACTTTGTTATTTAATTTTTTAAAAAGTAAAATATATTGCATCCCTCTTGTCTGGAGGTTATTAATAAGAAAGTATCTCTTTCAGATACAGAGCCTATTAAAAGTACTCACCTCCTTGGATGTTTTACTCTTTTCTTTAAAAAAAAAAAAAAAAAAAAAAAAAAAATTTTTTATGGAACTAGTGGCCTTTATTAAATGGTAGCTTGACAGGAAGAAGGGCAGAGTGAAAAGGAGAAGACATGTAGCAAATGCCCCAGGGCCAGTAATCAAACCGGGAACAACTGCATTGAGGACTATAGCCTCTGT
The DNA here is from genome assembly GCA_014839685.1 of Anableps anableps. Classification (NCBI taxonomy): domain Eukaryota; kingdom Metazoa; phylum Chordata; class Actinopteri; order Cyprinodontiformes; family Anablepidae; genus Anableps; species Anableps anableps. The sequence continues at coordinate 15,900,382 of CM026075.1, read as the reverse complement.
ATATGGTGCGCATGCCCTACCACTGATCATGTGGTGCCTCGTGTTTTTTCTTTTTTATTGCTTTTACAAATCAGTCATGAGCAACAAAATTTGGCTTTTTGATTTTAAAAAAATTGCAAAAAAAAAAAAAAAACCTCACCTTGAATGTCAAAGTGAAAACTAGTTTCTGCAAAATAATGACAATTAAATAAAATATTTAATATAAAAATGTGATTAAAACAATATTTACCCTCTTCAAGTCAGTATTTCGTAGATGCACCTTTGGCTGCAATCACAGCATGGAGCCTGTGTGGATAGGTCTCAGTCAGGCTGGCATATGTGGACACTGAAGCTTGCTGAAGCTTGTAATTCCTTCACTATAGTCAGAGGTATTACTGGTGGTCTCTCTCACTAGTCTCCTTCTTGCTTGTTCACTTAGTTTGCGAGGACGCCCTGATCAAGGCAGATTTACACAGGGACCATATTCCTTTAACCAAACTCCAGGGGATGTTCAGTGCCTTAGAGATTTTTAGTATCCATCCCCTGACTTTTCAGTAACATTTTCTCTGATTTGCTTGGAGTGCTCTTTTGTCTTCATTCTGTAATGGTAGCCAGGAACACTGATTAATCAGTGAATGGACAGTCACTTGAAACACACCCACTGCACTCAGGAGATCTCACTCCACTCATTGTGAGACAACAAGCACCAATTGGCTGGACCTCTGTTGAATTTGGGCAGTCATTTTAAAGGGGTGAATAATTATGCAATCAGCTTTTTATGTTACGATTTTATTTAATTGCCATTATTTGTATAAATTAGTTTTCACTCAGATATTAAATCACCAAATTTTGTTGCTCATGATCGATTTGTAAAAGCAATAAAAAGGGTAAAACAGCCAAGGAGGTGAATACTTTTTATGGGCATTGTATAGACACTGAACAACACCTCTTTCTTCTGGTTGCTTCCTCTTCTGTGGGCACAACAAAACCTTACGTGCAAACTAACCACAAAAGTCAACGTCTGATACCTGCAGAATAACACTTTATTAGTACAGAGGTTTTTTGCAACCCACCATTATGGATGGATAAAGTTTAAATTTGACCTTGGATACTAAATCTGTGAATAATGATTGGAGCTTTTAAAATTTCCTTTTGATAGGGATTGGATCATAATGATTATTATGCAAAATGGTGTAAAACTGTATGTAAGCATGTAGCTAACAACAAATTGAATGAATATTCAGTATTTACTCTTTCAGGAGAAATATTTAAAACAAACGTTCGAGTCTGTTGGACATGGCTGACAGTAAGGCAGAAATATGGCACTGAACTCATGCTTAAATCAGTGAAAAATGTCAATTTCCATCTGTGCATGTCATAATCCAGGTTCCTTTGTTCTGTATTGGGGCAGACAGCTTTGACAGATGCATGTGCTGTGCTGTCTGGGGTGAGCAAGCTTTCATATTATGTTTGCTGAATTATTTTAATTCTTAAGACAAAAAAATTTAAATCAGTCTTTATGGTAGTTTTCAAGTTTTTCAAGACCTTGGGTGGGGTTCAGTTTAGACTGCTGTAACACCCTGCAGTGTCTCGAGAAATGCATCTTTAATCCATTTAGACACGGTCTGATGTTTGTTTGGTTTTAACCCCTTTTTAAAAATAATTTTTATACACTTTTCAGTCAAAAATTTCTCAGAAAATATTTATGAATCGACTGCAGAAGTTCTCTCGCTGGCCACTTTCTTAGGTACAGCTGTTCAACACAAATACTGAATCAGAGAACTCGGTTTTAGTTATTGAGATATGATAAAAGATACCTTGTTCAATCCAACCACTGAAATTGAGACAAAAGGGAATCTATGTGATTTTATATGGACCATGCTTGTTGGTGGCAGACTGGCTAGTCTAAGAATTTCAGAATTTCATTTACATCCGTCTCTCAGGTTTATAGAAAATGTTCGAAACAAAAGAAAAGATCCAGTGAGCATCAGTTGTGTGGTCATAAATGCCTTGTTGAAATCAAACCAAGGTATGCAGAGAATCATCCCTGCACCCACGACACATTGAACCCTAAAGCAGATGGGCTACAGCAGCAGAAGACCACACTGGGTCCCACTCCTCTTTGCTAAGAAGAGAAAACGGTAGCTAGGTTCAATAAAACTAGACAATAACAAATTTAAAAAAAACATTTCCTGGTTCAATGAGTCTCAATTTCAGCTACAACATTTAGATTATCAGAACTTGGAGTTGAAAACCCCAAATCATGGATCCATCTAGCCTTGTATTACTAGTTGAGGGTGCTGCTGGCGAAAAAATAAAACATAAAAATAAAAAGGGTGCTGCTGGTGGTATAATAGTGTAGGGGATAATTTCTTGGCACAATTTGGGCCTCTACAAGACCAATTGAGTATCATTTAAACACCACAGCCTACATGAGTGTTGCTGCTGTCCATGTCCACCCTTTTATGACCGCAATGTATCCATTGGATGTGATGGAACTAGAGATTAATATCATGGATGTGCAGCAAACATGTCTGCAGCAACTAGCTGATGCTATCATGTCAATAAGAGCCTAAATCTCTGAGGAATAGTTCATGAACCTTGTTAATTCTAGGCCTTGAAGGCAAATTGGGGTCCAACCCAGTTCTAGCAAGGAGTACCTAATGAAGTGATAGGGAAGTGTAAGGTATCTGTTTAACCCATTAATTGGTGCTAAAGTCATATTTCTAATTTCTTAAGAAATTTGTAAACACATACACCATAGTGGACAGTTGTAATTCTGCCATGCTTCTTTGAATTCCCTGAGAGAAGATTATGAGAATCAATAACAGAAAGCCCCTCACACGCAGGGTGTATCAGAGATGGACAAGAAGCTGAGTACAGAGAGCTGGTGGACCGCTTTGTGTCATGGTGTGGAAACAATCATCTCATCTTGAATGTGAGCAAAACAAAGGAGATGATTGTAGATTTCAAGGGGAAACAGGGTCAGATCAAACCCTGTTTCCATCATGGGAGAAGAAGTGGAGGTGGTTGAGGAATATAAATACCTTGGTGTTCATCTAGACAACAGACTGGAGACTCAACAGTGAAACCGTCTACAAGAAGGGACAGAGCAGACTGGACTTCTTGAGGAAGCTAAGATCCTTCAAGGTTTGCAGCAACATGTTGCAGATTTTCTATAAGTCTGTTGTTGAGAGCGTCATCTCCTCTGCCATCATCTGTTGGGACAGCAGCATCAGAACCAAAGACCTAAAAAGGCTCAATAACCTGATAAAGAAGGCTGGTTCTGTTCTGGGGACGACTGTGGAACCACTGGAGATGATGATGCAAAGAAGGATTTTGCATAAAATCAAGAAAATTATGAACAACCCTGACCATCCTCTTCATGAGACTGTCATTGGAAAACAAAGTCTCTTCAGTCAGAGGCTTCTTCAGACTGGTTGTAAAATGGACTGCTACAGGAGATCTTTCCTGCCCACAGCCATCACCATCTATAATAACTCCTTAATTAAATGAGTTACATCAACATTTAATTTCCCTTTGGGATAAATAAAGTATTTTTGAATTTGAATTTGAATTGAAATGTTTGATAGTTAAAGACCTATAAGATTCAGATACTTTTTTATTTTTTACTTGAATTGTCTCATCTTTGACCTACTAAATTTGGAATACTGTCTCTTTCTTTATTCCTCTGCACTCCCGCTGCCTCCTCCCTGCACCAGATCACAGTCGCTCAGAGATGGACCTGTCAGCTCCAGTATCTGAACACAGTGACGATGCCCTCAGCCTCAGAAGCCGTTCAGTCCCCGGACTCATCGAAGCGGTGAGCACAGTCGCTTTGTCTCATCTTTTCTGCTCAGTGATCACACTTTTCCAGCAAATTCACCCCAAACACAGCAAACACTCTGATTCATCTGACTCTGAAGTTAACAAATAATGAATATTCAGTCCTAACCTCTCTTAAATCCTCACCTGTAGTGTACTATATTGTATAACCGCATCAAACTTGGGATGTGTGGGCCGATAAACTCACAGAGATCCATCAGCTGTGGGCTTGAATGCTAATTTCACATCAGAGCTCACTTCAAAGAGCATCTAAACAGATGTAGTTTGCAAATGGTGAAGGATGAGGTGGTCAGTTTGGAGCTGCTTTGTTTTGTCTTCTTGGATTTGCATTTGAAGCAGTTCAGAGAGCCATTCACTGGTTATTTCCTCCTTTGCTTACTCTTCCAGTCAAGCTCTCGAGTTTACTGTAAAAGCAATGACGCTATGGTTTTAAACGTGAAAATCAAATTACTACGCTGTGTCCGGATTTGACTGATTGAATTTATGGAGGCCAGGGCCGGCTCCGTCCACCCACTCAGCTTGCTGCAGAAACATCAACGGGGCGCTGTTTGGATCAGCCTTCCAGATGTCATGCTCATCTGATCAATATCTTTTACAGGGGTTTTCTGACGAGGATGCAGAGGAAGACATCGACGCTCTGATGTCGGCACACAGCCTGAGTAGGGGTGGACGCCTTAGCAATGCGGCATCAACGGTAACACCGAGTTACGGCAAGCACAAACATAGACACACGGGTTCTGAAAAGTCCTTCATGCTCTCATACTATTCAGCCACGGTCCTGGTCCTTGTGTACACATGCCCTGAGAGTAAGACATGCATTTTCTGTGTTGACTGTGCTAACACAGGATGAGCCATGTCAAGAAAACCTCCCACACTCGTAAACCTGCTGCATTTAAGCAAACTAACATGACGCAGTTGTAGTGTGAAATGGTGGAGAGTTCCTGCTTTGTGTCATCAGAGTGACGTGCGTGGTGAAAACATGCTTCTATGTGGGTTACTGAGAGATTTCTGCTGTCTTCTTTGTAGAGAATGGAGTTAAGGTCAAAAGGAATATCCTGTTTCAACAGGATTTATTGGTGCAGATGTTAAGAGATTCAACAGATATTTGATACAAAAATGCATTCATATTTATTAAAAGTATCATGTGAAGTTGTTGATTTAAATTTTTATTATTTATCAGTTCATTACTCCACAAAGCAATTTACGTACAGTGTCTTTCAAAAGTATTCACGCCTCTGGAACTTTCATACTTCCTGACTATCTTGTTAGAACTGCAGGCTGATTACCTACATGCCACACTGCACTGATACAGTAATTCATGCAAAAGGAGCCTCGATTAAGTACTGAGTGAAAATACTGTACACTACATGCTGTACACAGCAGGATGAGGTTTCTGTGTTAAAAATCCAAATATGTTAAATTCTTAAGTTTTTATTAGCTTTAAGCTATAAAATGGTAAACTCATGTATGGCTTTAACCAGAGTTAAATAAAATAGATTAACTTTTCTATGATATTCTAATTTATTGACTTGTATGTGTATACAACATATGAAAAGAATCCAGTACGGTCTTCTGACATGGTCTGTCCTTTACGCCTGCCTCTTACTCCTGCTTATCTCTCTCACTTCTCTTTGGTTCAGTGAGAACAGAAACATCTCTCTTCACTTCTTATCTGCTGTTTGTTTGTGTTGTCCATCTTGGCTGATTTCACTGCTGATTTCCAACCAGTTTTAATCTGTGCGGTTTTATCTGACGATCACCACGGTAACAGTGCGTGCATCATGGGGTTTTCTGCTGTCAAGAGTCGGGCTGTATTCTGAAGCTCTGCCCCTATCTCTAATGCTTCAACAACCTCTGTTCCTTTCCTTTTGCTTTCTTTCCCCTCCTCCTGGTTTGTTCTAAATCCAGTCCTCCACTCCCGGCACAGAAAGAAGGTGGGGGTACCTTAATGTCCCCGAATCAGATGCTGAGACTGTAAGTCTTCTTGTTTCACGTTTCTGCATGCTCCTGTTTTTCCTGCTACATTAAATATACAGCAGCATGGTAGCATAAATATTACACCCATCACTCAATAATATATAAAAACCTTTCCTGCATACATCTGCCTTGCTCAGTGGACGTTTGTGCTTATATTTGTCTCTACTGTTTCTTCAACTCCACACATTAAAAAACCTCTTCAACACAGTTGATAGCTACAGGAAATACGTGAAGCAAACTTCCCAGTATGAAAAACAGCATGGATTAATTCCTCCTGGGTTCAGACGGTTTTATCTCCTCCAGTTAACCAGCAGTCAGTCTTATTCCAGAGTTAATTACCTGCTGTTACCACTGTGGTTTGGACTCTTTTCAGAGAAATAAAGTTTGTAGGGATGTATTGTACAAGAGACAAAATTAGGTTTGTTCCTTTGGCTTCAAAAGGGGCTTAAGGACAGTGTGTGAAACTCAGTCAACACAGCATCACAGCTAAGTGTAAACTTTCTATTAAAATATTGCACTGCTGCAGCTTTACCTGCTCACAGTTGCTTTTACATGGTTCCATTATGGATATCTGTTTTTATTTCTAAAAATATTCCTGTTTCCTAATATCTGCATCATGCTTAGGTCAGCTGGTTAAACAGTGGTGTGAAAAAGAATTAGCTCCCCAACAGATTTTTCTACTTTTTGCAATTAATTACTTCGCATCATCAAACAAATTTTAATATTAGACAACAAAACCCTGAGTTAATGATTTAATCTAGTAGGCAAAAAAACCTGTCCAAACCTGTCCAAACCATTTTAACTATGTTAAAAAAGGCATTTCCCCTTGTCCCCATAATGCCTGGTTGGTGTGAAATCTCCCCTGTAAGATGGCATTTTTCCACACCCAAAGTTAGGAACAGTCCAAGATTGCAGGACTACAAAATGACGAAAGGGCGAAATGATCAGCAAAAAACTGGACCCAGATGTCTCCTTCTCTTCCCTCTCTCATATCTTATCTGTTGTGTTGGCCTCACAGAGCAGCCTAAATAGCATGATGAGCATGTACAGTGAAACGGGTGACTACGGAAATGCCAGGGTGAGCGGTGAGATCCTCCTGAACATCAGCTACAGCTACAAAACAGGCGCCCTCAACGTTCTGGTGAAAAAGTGTTACAACCTGGCAACAGGAGACGAGAGGAGGCAGCGCACAGACGCGTAAGAGCGTTTGGAGATTTTTTGATGGATGACAACTGATAACATTTTGCTCTACATAGATTCATGTCAGTGTAGTACATGTGAATAAAAAAATAACAACATTGTTTTGGCAGGTATGTGAAGACTTATCTGCTTCCTGACACATCACGCCAGAGCAAGAGGAAGACGAGCATCAGACCCAACACCATTAACCCCGTTTTCAATGAGAACCTGAGAGTCAGTGCCAGAAAAACATCCCTGATGAGCCTGAATAATAGATTTCCGGTTGAGCTGTGATAAGCTGTTGTTTTCCTGTGTTTTTCAGTACGTGATCAGCCACTCGCAGCTGGAAACTCGAACCCTGCAGGTGTCTGTGTGGCATCATGACCGGTTTGGATACAACAGCTTCCTGGGAGAAGTGGAGCTGACCTTTGATTCCTGGGAGTTTGACTCTCAGATAGAGGAGTGGTACACTCTGCAGCCCAGGGTAGGAGCCAGTGGCAGTACATGCTGTCATCTGTGTTCTTCCTATAAAGTGGCTTCAGATGCTTCCGAATATTTCGTGTATGTGTGTGTAGGTAGAGAGCAGCATTGACTCCACAATGCACTACAAAGGAGAGCTGACTGTCGTGTTGAAGTACATACCTGCAGAGAAGAACCTCATGCTGCCTCTGGACCAGGTTCAAGGTATGTTTATGACTGAGCTGAACTCTACAGTAAATCCCAGATGACAAAAAGTGTGTTTGAATGTTGGTGGTAGTAGCATGCTGAGGGTCTGTTTCACTGCCGGTGGCGCTGTCTGCTAATTCTTTGCCTTCCCATTTACTCAGCCGATAAAAGTTGGAATCAGCTGGGTGCTCCAATATGATCCCAAAGGATCCCAAACTCACATCAAAACTGGTTTTGGATTGAATGAAGCAGGTTGACATTAAGCTTTTGGACATGGCCCTGACTTCAACTTCATTTAAAAGCCAGGTCTGTGCCAAGAAACTGTGCCATCTGCTATGTTCTGCCAAGAAGACTGGTCAAATCTAGCTGGATTTACTTCAGAAACTTGTTAATGGTTACAAAAAGTGTGGGATCCAGATGCAGTTTGCAAAGTGACATCCTGCCTGCTATTAGTAAATATGAATAGTTTTGACTCGGTGTGAATCGGAGCGAAATATATATTCATTCAAACTTGTGCACCTTTTTTCCTTGGATAAAAGTGATAAAATAAATCAATAAAAGCCCTAAAATAATATGACATTCTGACCCATTATGAGTTTATGTGAACTTCTTACCAGAATTGTATAACTTTTACTAGTTTGGGATTTAAATTAATTTTAGTCTAAAATAGTTAACTGCTTCCTAAGTTTGTTTTTCGGGAAGTTTTGTTGCTGATCTATATAAGGAAGCTCTGAGGGTGAGAACAGTGTTTGGCAGTGCAGCATGAGCTTGTAATAATGAGTAATCCACCAGCCAGCCGATCATTTTTAACAAGCATGAATAAAATTTTTCCCAACCCAGTCTGAGCTATAATTAAACACTCAGTTACAACTGACTCAACAAGTCGCGATTAAAAAGTTGTCTTTACTTGCTCTCATTTCGTCACCAATTATTGCAGAGCCAGGGAAAACGAGTTGAGATTTTTTTTTTATTCCTTACCCTTCCTATATGGCATCCTGCTAGTTTCACAATCTAACTTGCTTTTAGGTGGGAAAAACGGCTGAAAGATTTTCTACAAATAAAGGCCAAATTCCTCCTTCTGTCTGTCTTTTTACAACATTTGAAAAAAGGGTTATTAAAACGTGGTGTCTTATATATAAATCAATTAGTAATTTCACATTTACATGCCATTTTGATGGCTTTTCAGCAAGTTACATTTAAAAATGTTGATGTTTAAAACACAAAGGACAAAACAAAACTCAAACAAGGTTTTCACACTTGCAGTCCAATGGTTTTTTTTTCTGATTAGTAGCATTGTGAAGGGATAATTTAGTTTTGAACTGGATGTAAATGAGGTACTTAGGGATTTTCTCCGTTTTACTTGCAGCTGACTGCAATCAGCACAGTCTGAACAAGTGTTAGCCTGGACAAACTCTAATCTATTTCTATAAACAGGTGCTGAAGCTGAATACACACACATCCACACAAACACTGATTTAAGCCTAAGTATGTACTCCAACCACCACTTTACCCATGCTAGGCTTTTTGTAGATTGCTCCCCTTCACATCCTGCATACTCCTCCTGCAAAAACTGTAATTTATCAGGATGGAACTGCCATGTTAGAGCAGTGGAGTCATATAGTAATACAACTTTACAACTGAAGCTGCAGCTAACCAGAAATTAGTATAATCAGAAAGGGGTTTTAATTGTGTTAAAAAGGCTCTCAGACAGTAAGTTACATCCTTGACCTTGTTTAAGAGCAGACCAGCTGCTTTGTGTCATAAAAACCTGTTTGCAGTTCATCCTGAGTAAATGAGATAGCTAAATGCTCACCCTCCACCTGCTGCATTTAAAATGTAATTCTACTGTAAACTTCAGCTACCTGTGCTGATGAAGGTTTGCTTACCTTTGTTTACAGCTGGAGATTTGTTTGTTTCCTTTCCTGGAAAATATCACTGTCCTGCCTCTAGATATGATTCAAAATTAAATATAAAGAAAATTGTGCAATGAATCTCCTGCCTTTTTCAAAAATAGCAGTTTAGGTTCAGGTTTGGCACATTTTTCCTATTAACAGGAAATCCTGATTGACTGACCCTGCCCATGAAAAGTTAACATCGCAGGTAATAATATAATTTTGCTCTCTTAAAGAGATATTTGAACTGTTCTTTTTCCAGGGCAGAAAGCTAAAACAGGATCTTCAATACAACAATACATTTATACAATACAATCTTTATTACAATACAACAATAATTTTTTAAATTAGTGAATTCATTGTGGACTTTCTTTCATCTGCACTGGTTAAAAATTATGCATACTGGCTCAGATATATAAATACTCCCCCACTAATATTTGTTTAAATGTCCCTTACCAAGCTGAACCTTTGTTATGTGCTTTTTGTTGCCATCTTCTGGCATAATTCTGGATTGATATCTGACCACTTTTATTATCAGAAATAATAGAGCTCATCTAAATTGGTTGTTTTCATGGTACAAATCAGGCTTTTATGCATATAAAATGAAAATTTAGAAGATTTGAGGTTGGGGGTTTAGCAAGACAATCCAATTGGTTTAATTTCATTCAGCTTCATCCTGTCCAAAACCAGTTTTGCTGTGTGTTTGCCATCATTATCCTGTTGGAACAGCCATGTCTTAAGTTGCAACCATGTAGCTGTAGATTTAAGGGGTATGTTGAAGAATTTGGAGGTAATACTTCTCCTTTGTACAATTCACCAGTACAATAGAAACAGAGCTTCAACGTGATGCCACCACCACCATGCTTAACAGTTGTGACAGCATCTTAGGTTTAAAAGCCTCACTTTGACTCCTTATAAAGTTCTTCTCATCACTGGGGCCAAATCGCTGAATCTTTGTCTCAACTAACCACAGGACTTTCCTGGAGGCATTTGGCTTGTCCATTGGGGCAGCTGCAAATATCAGTCTGTCTAAAAGGGTTTGATTTTGCAGCAGGGATTTCTTTCTTGGTCAGCACCACAGAAAAACTGACTTCACTGTAGGTAGTGAAATTAGTGTTCCAACACATTCCAGTATATGACAGACTTGAGCCTTGGTGGTTACCTGATTTTTCTAACCAATTTGCTTTCATCTGTGGGATGCTGTTTGGGTCACATTGATGAAATTGTCCTGTTGAAGCACATAAGTTGATCCTCCAACAGGACAATCCACAACAGGATAAAGCAGGCCACCAATAACCTTCTCTTTCCAAATCCCCGACCTCAAGCCTGTTATAAATTGAAGATTCTTAAAAGCTAGATTCATGCCAGACATGAATCATTTAAATGGCAAACCATTTAAATGAGCTCCATCCTTTCTGATAGGATGAGTACTCAAATATCCACACAGAATTATTTTAGGACCTTATTGATGGCTGCAAAAAAATCTATGGTGTCTCTGGAGCATTTATTTATACTTCAGTGTAGCTCTTTGTATAAATTTGAACCTATATGTATAAATTTTACTCTTTTGTTGAACCAGTCATAGTTTTTAAAAGTTATCAAACCTTCACTGAATAAATTCATGCTCATATGGACTGGATGTAAACCTCCTACTGGTACTGTATGTTCAACATCACCTCTATAATTTGTTTATTTTGAGATAAAGAGATTATCTGATTGGTTTAGATTACAATAGGTAAAGATATTGGGTATAAATTGGTATCTGTCAACCTGAACAAAAGCATTTACAGTGACTCTTTTTACCTGATTACAAATGACAACAGTTTTACTTCTTAATTTCAAACAGCTTTATTTTCAGATTTTATTTATATGTAAAATGCATAGTGGGTTGCTACCCAGTCCACCATACTGTCCACACTTAATAATAGGGGTATTGTTTGGTCCCTCACACCCCTGGATGCCATCTGCCACACTCTTCCTTTGATTTATTCATCCAGACAGCCATCACACTCACAGCTCTGATTAATATGTAAAGGTTCAAGGGTTCTCGGTCATCCAGAGGCTATCTTTCTTTATAAAGATGCTCTGAAATATTAGATCCAAGATATTTCACATTTTCGGTTTACTGTAGCTGAAGTAAAGACCTCCTGAGTAATACTTTCCACCACTCTCATTTCTCAGAGGACCCTTGAAGCTTTTAATGCTTGTATTTATACGTTTAAGGGCAGCTTAAGTAATAGCTAATGTGATCGTGTATTAATGTATTTTTGGTTTGTGTTTTTGTAATTTGTTTTCAGATGTAGAAATGTTGAGCCCTCTGAGAGTTCTCAAACACATTTCTTTTTGTAGGTTATTGTTTATTTATAACTCATTTTAAAGATCTAAACAGCTAAAAAGGAACTCCCTCACGTCTGATATCAAATCTTTCAAACATACAGCTTTTTACTCCAAATGCTTTTAAGTCTCTGGAGTATTGCACTAAATTCTTGTGTGCTGACAAATGTGTTTTCTTTCTCTTTGTCTGTGTCTTCTCATGGGTTCACAGTGAAAAAGAGGTTCCTCAAAGGCAAAAAGACGAGCAGCTTCACGCTGCCTAAAGGGGGCATGGTCGAGCTGTTGGTCAAAGGGGCCAAAAATCTAACTGCTGTCAAGTCTGGAGGCACTTCAGATCCTTTTGTGAAAGGGTGAGATGAGATTCAGGGTACAGTTTGGGAAGTTTGAGGGGACACAGTTGCTGTTACATTTACTGAACATTTATTCTGTATAATGGATGGATATGAAATAGTGAATTGTTATTGTCAAAACAAAATCTTAATATATACAGGGTTCCTTTGAAAAAATAGATATTTTATTGTCTGGAAAAGTGTGGAATTGTATTTATTCCACTCCAAGTCTGGATAAATATGGAAAAAAGAAAGTATGGAAAGTTTCCAGACTCTGTTCTTTACTTTATTACCTAAAAGGTAAGAATCGGGGTTTCTGAAAATAAAGGACTTTTTATACTGCTATATGAACATGTATGTATTGTAAAATTTCCAGTATCCAGTTCAATTGTTGCCAAATTAGAAATCTGGATAATCCTGTCCAGATTTTGAAATAGGGCTGAGTTTGTTCAAGTTGCAACGTTTCTCAAGATGCAAAAAGCTGTTAAATACCCCTTCACCACACTGAATAATCAGTAACCACCATCAGCATTGTGTTGTTTACTTTTTTTTCATGGAACAGATACAGATTTTAAAAATGTGTTTTTAAATGTTCAGAATGTTATAAAAAATGTTGTAAATTGCAAAATTCGAGTCTGGATAAGTATGTACGAAGCCTGTAAATACCTAGTCCATGAACACAGACTTGTTGAAGGTTATGAGCTTTGCATTCTTGAATATGTGGGCCTTAGTAAGTGGCTTTTATAAATCAAGGTATATTGTAAATATCTTTTTATAAAGTGTTTTAGTGGCCCTCAATTCCCCTTGTTTTTTTCCTTTTTCTTTTTGTGACGTATCTTCGTTGATGTCTCAGTTCTTTTTCTCTTTTATGTGTCTTTCTCAATTGATTTTAGCCTTTGTCAAGAGTTTGTACATCTTGTAGATGTTATTTTCTAGTCTTTTTTTGTATTTTGTTCTATGGTAATTTTGTGGGTCTATGTCTGTGGTTGCCTTGAGACCTTTTATTTATTAGTAATCTTGAAAATTTATCTTTAAAGACAGTTTAAAGAGCAATCTTTCTAACTTTTTATGGTTTTCCATAGTTACTTAGCAACTTTTTGTATGTTTTCCTTCAAATTGTTTATTGTTTTAAGACTTTGTCACTTTATTTTTTTCCTTTGTCTTTTAATTCTTTGCTTTGCTTTCTTGCTTCGACAGATAATGTTTTTGCTCTATATAATCTGTTTGTGTTTGTGTTCATTTGACAGACTCTCTGATTACAAGTGTTAAGAATCACATAACAGAGACCCTTTGTTCCATTTTCAGCTGTACATGCAGCACACAGTAGAGTAACAAGAAATTGTAAACTTTCTCCCCCAGATACCTCCTTCCAGACAATAACAAGTCAACCAAGCACAAGACAGCGGTGGAGCGACGCACCGTGAACCCACAGTGGAACCACACCTTCACCTACTGCGGCCTTCAGGATGGAGACCTCAACAACATCTGCCTTGAGCTGACTGTGTGGGACAAAGAAGCTTTGTCCAGCAATGTTTTCCTAGGAGGAGTCAGACTGGGAGCTGGGACAGGTAGGAGAAGAAAATGCCAGGTTACACTGTGCTTATTAAGTGCTTTGCAAAAGTGTTCACACTCCTAGAGCTTTTTCATATTTTATGACATTACAAGCTCAAACGTCAGTGTATTTTGTTGGAGATGTGATGCAATAGACTAACATGAATTAACAACATTGATGTGGATGGAAAATTATATATAGTTTTCTAGAAAACTACATTTATGTTCAGAAAACTACATTTATATTTAGCCTGGTGAGATATTCAGCTGTGTTATTGTGCAAGCTTTAAGATATATTTGCACATTCTTCTTTGCAAAACAGCCTAAGCCGCCAAACTGGATGGACAGCATCTCTAAACATCAATTTAATTTTTAAGTCTTGCCACAGATTCTCAGTTGGATTTAGGTCTGGGCTTTGACTGTGCCATTCTAACACATGAATATACTTTAATCTAAACTATTCCTTTGGCTGTTTTTTTCTGCTGGAAGATGAACCTCGGCCCCAGTCTCAAGTCTTTTACCGCCTCTAACAGGTTTTCTTCCAGTTGTACTTGTACATTTTTTACTCTTACTTGAGTAATTTCTTGGCTACTTCTAACTTTTACCTGAACAAAACATTTTGAAGTAGTGCTACTCTTACTTGAGTACAATTTCTCAATACTCTACCCACCTCTGCATAAAACCCAATAAAATACACAAAGATCTTTGATGGTAAAGTAACAAAATGTGATGCAGTTCAAGAGTTATGAATACTATTACACTGAATATTAGATGGGACATATTTTGTATGATTGTCTCTCTTTAGATCAAAACAAGGAACAGTTTTTCAAACATGACTTTAAAATTTCTGACATGTGCCAAAGTTTTTGAAAGGCTACAGAGTTTCTGTATTTACTGATGTAATTTAATCAGAACCAAAATAAAATTTAAATATTGTTTTCTATTATGCTCAACCTAGAGATTCTGGAACACATTAATATCCTCTGGGCACTCTTGTTGTTTTAACAAACTAAACCAAATATTTGTGTTTGTCTCATTTTTCTCAAGGCAAAAGCTATGGGAATGAGGTGGATTGGATGGACTCGTATGGGGAAGAACAGCAGGTTTGGCAACGCATGATTGAAAACCCAGAGGTTCCTCAAGAGTGCACCCTGATGCTGCGGTCGAGCATGCGCAAGTCCAACACATGAACTTAGACCGAAGCACAACGAAAGAGTGAATTACAGGGAGGAAAAGAAGTGAAGGAAGTGGTCTGACGTTGTGGGGAGAGAGCTAGAGAGGTTGATCGGTCAAGAAAAAAAGCAAGCAGTGACTTAATTGAGACCGCCCCTCTCTATACTTTCTTTCTTGTTCAGATCTCCTCTCCTGTCCACCACAGCCAGTCATGCCTTACTCTCTCACCCACATGAGCCCCTTTTTCCTCCCAAAGCATCTGTCTTGACCAAGCACTGCTGCCGTTTACTGCTGTTCTTAGGAAACCTGTGTTGTATTTAACTTATTGTAACTTATAGATAAGCACATGGTTACCCCTGATGTCTCAGTCCTCGTCTCGTCTGTGGGCCATTTCTGCCATTTCTGCATGTAGTAACAGCTAATTGAAATAATTAAAGATGTATTAGATGAGGCATTGATTAATACCATATATAAAAACATTCCCTTATAAGCAACCAAGCTTATTTATTTATATATATATATATATATATATATATATATATATATATATATATATATATATATATATATATATATATCATTGTCAGTAATGCATACTGAGGGGAAAAGCAGCTAGCCTTTTACGAGAGGACATATGGTACAGATACCCATGCAACAAATGCCAATGTAAAGCCAATGAAAAATATTAGTTCAAAATTTAGATGCAAACATGATGCTTTTCTATGGTCAAAAATTGTATTTGTCTTGTAAGAAAAGGCATCGACCCTTAAAACCATACATTGTATGTCAAGCTTCTTAGCAAATGTTTAGATGTGTATGGAGCAATATTAACTTTCATATGGCATATTTTTCTTTTGTTGTTTTCTTTAGATATGTCAACAGCTCTTGGTTACAAACCCCTTTAAAAAAATTCCTGATGCCCTCGGCATGTATCCCTGTTGACTATTCATTGATATCTACTTCTGCTCTATACACAGTTAGACACACATATGCTACTTTTGCGATTTTATTTACAGCTGCATGGTGGCACAGTTGGTAGCACTGATGCCTTGCAGAAAGAAGGTTCTGAGTTCAAACCAACTGTTGATTAGTTAATTGGTCTCTCTAAATTGCCCTTATGTGTGTATGCATGGTTGTTTCTCTAATATTTCCCATGACCACAGGTGTATGAAATCTAGTACCTATACATGCAGACTGCTCACAATTTGTGGCAATAGTTTGAGGATGGTCCCTTCCTCTTCCAACATGGCTGCACACCAGTGCAAAAAACAAGTTCCATAAAGACATGGATGAGTGGGTCTGGTGTAGAATAACTTGTCTAACCTGCAAAGAGTCCTTACCACAGCCCAACAGACCTTAGGATGATTTAGAGCAGAAACCATGAGCCAGGTTTTCTCTCATTTTTCTTGAGATCCTTGAAGAGTGGTCAAAACTTCCCATAGGAACACTCCTAAACCTTGTGGAAAGCCTTCCCAGAAGCGTGGAAGCTTATGTATCTGTTAAAGTTCATACAAATATGAAGACAAATACTTTTGACACTATAGCACAGCTTATGTGTCGTTCCTCCAATCGACGTAGCTAGCGAACAGTAACTTTAAACTTTTGTATGCTAATTAGAAAAGCTTAGCTTATGTAAAATTTTAGCATGCTAAATATTAGTATAATAACTTTGTAGACAACTCAAATTCAGTTCAAGTCTGCTCAATTTCCCAAAAAGAAATTAAATGTTGTCATAAATCATATCATCCAAGTATCTTTAACAAGTCATTGTAGATGGTGATACTGTGTGCAGGAAGGATTTCCGGTAGCAGTCAGTCTTGCAACAAATCTAAAGAAGCTTCTGAGGGAAGACACGGTCACTGTATGACAGTTTCACTCTTATCAAGATGTGCCCAGTACTGTAAATAATAACGTAAACACAATCAGTGACAACAATGGACAGACTGTGAAATTCCTTTACATTACTCCTATTAAATAAATTTGATTGTAGCTGCTGGTGTTTGTGTTTTTTCAGTATAACATTGAACAGTGGATCAAGACTCAACCCTTTATAAATGGCGATGTTAGGAAACACATGGAGTTTAGCTGCTTTTCCCCTCTGGTTTGAAGAAAATATATAAAATGTGGCACAAAGTCCTGTTTGATTAGAAATTTTAGATTAGCTTTTTTGTAAAGTTACATAACACTGTATCAGTGTGTTCATATGAATTGCATATTAGGTAGAAGAACAAAAAAGGTTACACAAAGCACTGATGCTGACATCACTTTACACCTAGAGGAGAAAGTGTGATCTGCAGAGTGTTCTCAGGAACCCTGAGCCGGCTCTGTGTGTTATGGAGTGAGTCAGCACCAACGTGAGCTGCCATCTCAGGGAGGGGGGGCCAATAATGAGCCACTGATAGTCAGACGGTGACCTTGTCATTGTTGCCCAGGGCGCTGTGATCATCCGTCCTGTGATGAATCCTGCAGTTCTCCGAAACATTTCCAAATAAAAAAATCTTCATAGAGACATCATTTCATGTGGAATGCTAGTTATATTCCCTAGGTCTCTGTAAACCGTCTGCTCCGAACTCCCAGTTACAGATACAAAGTAATAATAATTATAATTAATGTGCTGACCATTTAGCATGACCGAGAAGCTCATGCAATGTCTTAATACAGAGGAAACTATTTCTGTACTGCATGTACCATCTCTGTTGTGTCTGGTTTCGATCATCAAACTCACCTTTCAAGCTTATTTTCTTCCAAATGTGCTTCAAGAATATTTTGAAATAAATACATCTTTCCATAGTCTGTAAAATGGTTTTATTGATTTTGGAGAATATTACTCATATTAAAAAAAATCTGGTTGATTTCTGCTTGTTGTTGCTTGTCCTGTTTTTAGGTGGTGGTTGTGTAAGAACAGGTTTTCTTTCAGCCCTTAACCCTAACACGTTTGGTGTGACATTTATTTCCCTTATTTAGCTCCTGTTTTGTTCCGGGCTCACACCACAAGATGAATGCATGAAAAGGTTACAATCATGCATTAGTCATGTAACCAAAAAAGGAAAAGGTCTGATTCATTTTTCAGTACATGAAGATAGCTTAGTCGTGCTTGATCCTTTAGCTACAACCACCTTTGGTAGAAAAAAGTGTCTATAAAAGCATACCAATCTTTTTCTGAGCTTGAGTCAAACAAAATAAAGAATGTCCATCCATGGTTACATCTACATGCAAGCACAAGACAGGAACATATATTTGCCACACTGTTCAGTCAAGCGCTAATATTGTAAAGTTGAAGGAAAAGGATACATGGATTTAGGAATTTTTACAAATGAAAAGCTCTGTGGCATCCATATTTATTTACCCCCCTACCCCCCAAGATCCCAATACTTTTCTTCAGCAGTGACAGAGAATCTGGTTCTACATACAGAGCCATCTTGGAAGAAAAACGGTAATTGAAGCTGCAAAAGACAGGGGGTGGGGATTGGCTGTGCATACACATAAATGTAAATACTGCTCCTTTTATCCTTTGTTTTATTTCCTCTAAGGCTTATTCTTCGCACCTGTATGCCGTGAGTGCTGGAAACCAAATTTAAATTTCTTGTTTGTGCGCACAACCTTGCCAAATAAAGCTGATTCTGAGTTTCATTTTCCACTCGGACAGCAATCCTAAACTTACAGCCAGAGCTACCATTAAATAGTTTTTTTTTAAAGCATAATCATCTGTTAAAGTGGCCTAGTCAAAGTCCATATCTAAATCCAATTGTGACTCTATTTTAGTATTTCAAAATTAATGTTCATGAGTCCTAATTTCTGTTGGTCCATCACATAAAATCTATTGAAGTCTATGGTGGTAATACTTTTACAAGGCACTGTATCAGTTAAAATGACCGTGCCATGAAACAGTGAATTTTAACAAACATAAAATAAACATTATAAATAAACATGTTTCTATCCCTACCAAAGAGCATTTCAGTTTAATCCATGGTGAACCTCTGAGTCAAATGCAACCATCTTTTATATTAATGAACCCGAATGATTTCTCCACAAAAATAAATTCAACTGACTCACAAAAACAAACATCATCACTGAGAAGCACAACCTCCGCATTACTCATTTTTTATTAGTTTTATGAATTCAAAGTACATCACAAAGTAAGATGAAAGACATAAATATTAGAAAGAATAGAAATTTTCCAGAAGTTTCTTTTTACAAAATAGTAAAAAATTATTTCTGCTCTAAAAATGTATAAAAAATAAAATAAAACACACAGTGACACCAAGGAATTAATGTGACTGGAATACATTGTGCGATGTGTTCAGACCAGCCTCAGATCAGCAACATGACAGATATCTTTGATGATACGCAGATACACATAGACACACACTGGATACAGGACAGGAGGAGTTCAGAGAGGAGTGTGTGACATATGGGTAAAACATGATGATCTGTGCAGCCCGTGTCTGTGGAGAAGAAAAGATCAATACTCCTTGAAGGGAGACTCCTATTTTATGACTGACAGGTCTGGCCTGCCTCCTGCTGTAACACCATCTCGTCCTTACGGAGCGGGAACGTGTCGATGGTGGTGAATAATTCAGCTGCCGTGATGGGGAATGGATAGCGCTGCTTGTCTATGCCCTGCTTGTCCACCAGCACCATTTGGAACGATCTCTGAGGGATCCGGAGCAGTAACCTAGGAAACACATATTGGCTTTGCAAACAGGAATGACCAAAAAGTCGTGTTTGCTGAGGTTACACAAGAGTGTGTGTGTGTGTGTGTGTGTGTGTGTGTGTGTGTGTGTGTGTGTGTGTGTGTGTGTGTGTGTGTGTGTGTGTGTGGGGTTGGGTAGGGGTATTAGTACCTGATCTGCAGGGCCAGTCCAGGCAGGAGAAGCTTGTGGCGAATTCGGCCAACTTGTGCTGGGTAAGTTCCAACAAGCTCAATAACGGTCACGTGTCTCAGGTCCAGTCCACATTGGGCAGGCTGTTCAGAGACAGGGATAAAAATCCATATGTTACACAGCTGTGTTGATTCACTAATCATGTAACAGAAGATATTACAATCCCTTTCAAGTTATGTAAATTTCTGTTCATACACATGTTCTCAACAGGAGTCCAAACTGGTGCATTGCTATGCGTTTAAAAAAAACCCATGGAACTCTGCTGTAACTACTGCTACATTTATTTTCTTCACCAATAAAACATTTTGATGCAGCCTAAATCATGAAGAAAACTTGACTGCTTCAGTACGGTCCCTGTATTGTTACTCAGTACAAAATTTCACAACCTCTCACCAATAAGTGCTATGGTTAACGTCCATACCCTTCAGTCTGCACCTTCAAAATCTTAAATCAGAGCCAAATTGTACACAAATAGCATCTTTAGATGATCTGCATCAGACAGTTTCTACCTTAAAATGTTTTTTGTGTCATCACAAAGAAACCAAATGAAATGAAACCAAATGAAATGTTCCCCAAGGGTTTAGGACTGACTAGCCCATAAATATGCATATCATATCTAAAGACAAAGCCAGTTAGTAAAGATGGACAATTTAGAAATATTGAAAATTGAAAAAGTTTTGCTCTAACAAAGCTTTACTGTTAGCGAGATAAAAATTACACTGAGTAAATCTCAAGCACAATAACAGATATTCAGACCAAATGTATCTCTCAAACCAGAAACGTGAACCTGAGATAGTGTTCCCAATGTAGCAAACTTTAATTTAACCTGTGTGCTAACTGTGTGGAGACTGAATGGATTTGCACAAAACTTTACACATACATTCATGGTAATTCTGTAAGGTAACATCTTTAATATGGCAATGAATACCCAACATGGCCATGGCCTATAAACTAATTACTTGTAAAAACATTAAGAACCATGCCTATTGTCCTAACAAGCCCAGAATTTTAGAATGTACTCCCTGATTGAATCAGAACTTGATTCGCTGCAACTTATCTTTTTTTTTTTCTTTTTTAAAATTTTTTTATTTATTTAGGTGAATATATTCTAAGTATTGTTTGAAACAATTTTCCCTTTTGTATACAGGACTACATCACAAATTAACTCATTTTCTTTCAAAAAATGTTGATCAAGAAGCATGGACACAAAAATAAAGTTTTGGACCAGGCACAGATTTGGTCATCTGAGAATATTTTTAAAAAAATGTATTTAGAATCTCGGGTGGGGTTTTTTTTTTTTTTTTTTTTTTTTTTTTTTTTTTTTTTTTTTTTTTTTGCCAATTTTTGAGATTTTGGGTTGGTCCTGCCAAAGTCGTTACAGTAGATCAGAGAAGAGTCCTCTCAGGTTGAATTTGTACTTATTTCTAAAACAGTTAAATTTTAGCCAATTTACAAGGATTATTGTACAAACAGTGGCTAAAAACAAGAAGCTAACAGCTCTCATACATGTTTTTCAAAAGCAATGTGAAACTTCCTCTTAGGAAATGGGAATCCTATAAGCCCAGAAATTACTTTCTCAAAAATGTGTTTTTATCTACCCTAATTGGACTGAAACATTTCTAAATTCTCATGGAGTAGGGAATCTAAGATACGGCTATTCTATGGTTCATATGACCATATCTGTGGTTTCATCAGATTGTGTATTTTTTGGCCAGGGAGCAATACAAAATTTGCAGGATGCCCTGTAACAGGGAGACTTGGACAGGCTGGACTTGCTGAGTAGGGCTTGGACCCCTATCATAACTGCTTGAAGTTTTAGTTACTTTTTCTTCTTTCTTTAAACCATCCTGAAGTACTGAAGTTTTCCTATTTAATAAAAAATAAGAAAAAATAATTTAATAGAAAATATACTTAATTTTTTTTAAGAAACAAAAATTTACAAAGTGAAAGAAACATTTTAATTTCAACATTTAAGGTTGAATAAAAATAAAAGCATTTCACCAAATTGTGGATTTCATTAATTTTCACCTTTTTGCTATGTCTAGTTTATTTATTAGATATACAGTCACTAGTATGAGATTACTATCATTGTTTCTGTTGTGCAGCACTTTGTTGAAGCTTTGTTTTAAAGTGATATTTGAATAAAACTGACAGTGACAGGTATTTTGTTTGCATGAGTGATACTAGTTCTCATGTTCCCGACCATCAAATCCAAAGCATTTTTTGTTCCTGCTGTATTTACAGAAATTCTGACAATCAACCAAAATTATATCTTTGTGAGAAATATTCTTTCACTTCTTTCACTTATACAGGGAAATCTCATTAAAAAGCCATTGGATTCTGTAAGATGGCTTTAATCTTCTCTGTCGTTACAGAAATCAAATTTATTTAAAGGATGCTGATGTAAAGCAATCTACTGCATCCTCAGAGCTGAAGTGATTTGACGTCAAAAACAATTTGATTAACATCATACTCCAAATACACTGATTGACAATGAACACTAATGTTATCCAGTTAATTTTATACACATTAAGGCAGTCAGATACAGCTGAAAAACAAAGCTGAACTGTTATATTTAAGTCCTATAATTAGCTCCAAATAATTATGTTTAACTAACTGGGTATGGCCTATAATTCCATAAGGCTGTGTTTGCTCCCCGTCTGTGACAAAGAGACAAGTATATGGCTGAGCAATTATTCCTTTATTAAAACTGTCTTGGATAAGTGACAGAAGCATATTACATAACACAGCAAACACCAATAAGTGTTTTAAATTTAATTAATATATTTATAAAACTGCAGGATCCTGCCATAAATTATTCTTAAAAATGGCTTGTGCTTTGTTGTATGTGCTGCTTTTGTTTTTGGAGTATTGTGCGTGTTTTATTTGAAGTGTACTCTGTCATCAGTGCAGTATTAATGCTGCTGCTGGGTTTTATTCTGCATGTTCAAAGATGATTATCTAACCTGGCCCTCACAGAAATTATTATAAAAGCACATTTAACCTTCATCCATCCATCATCTATACCCGATTATCTCTGCAGGGTCACTATTGCCTATGTCCAGTGGTCATTGTGTGAGAGGTGGGGATAGAACTCGATAGGTCACCAGTCCCCCAAAGTACAACACAAAAACACAAAGGGCAGACAGCAATGCATGCACACACTCATGCAAACTCTATGCAGAAATACCCTGGGTTCAGATTCAAACCTAGGACCTGCTTGCTGCAAGGCAACAGTGCACCACCTTGCAGCTGCACTTAACATGAAAAAAGAAAATATATGTTTTGTAACAAATTATTAATTTAGATGTAAATTTTAAATAGAGCTGCATGGATGGATATGTAAAATAAATCAAAATATGGCACTGTTATTACTGTGTCCATCTTTTGAATGTAACCCATCAAGAATTACTGATATTTTTTTTAGCTATTAACTTTTAAAAAGTTTGAGTTTTCAAAAAATTTGAGTTTTCATGTTGCAAGTCAATAACTCAATGCAATCTGCTGGGTTTCCTTCGAAACTAGAGAAACATATTTTTGGTCAAGTTGTATCTGTCCTGAGACAATATATTTTTGGGCTAATTCTTGATCAAAGGAAAGCTGATTTGATTTTCTGCAAAAACTATTGCAGCAAAATTATTTAGCTCTGTTTTCAAAGAATGAGTAACATATGGTATTAGATTTTACAATTATACAAATAATTTGAAATAACCTTCACTGCACATATTAAAATAAATACATTTAATTCATTCATCAATCATTTGATTTTCAGAATAGGTGTTTGGTAATTTATATGCAAATTTTACAATGTGTCAATTTGGACATGAACGCAGAAAAACATTTAAGAAGGGATGCCTGGAGCTCCGGAGTCATGAAAGTGCAGGAGCTCTGCACACAAGGGCTGTTGAAAAGCAGGACCTTAATCAGGACCATGGTAGAGAGCACTGCTTAAACGATGCTGAAGTGGAGATGGGCGTAAAGTTGATCAGATGGAGGAACTCTGCTGTAAACACTTGAGAAAATGCATAATATCATTGTTATCTGTGCAGTTCCGCACAATATTACACAGGACTGTGGGGTTGTATTTGGTGCTTTGTGAGTGATGTACTAATATGGGTCTGAGGCCTGATAGATGGACAAAAATCTAATCCAGCAACTCTAAAAGAAGATATTTCATTTGCATAAATTACTTATGTGGGGAATTGCATATAAAATTGTGTGTCTTTTACCTTAAAGCCACACCAGACCGGTCATATGATTCTCTGTGCACAAACTGTCTCTAGTTTACAATAAATGAGGTCTAATTAATAGTAATTTTAAACAAATTTTTAAATCATGAATTAAAAAGTGATATTTTTGTCTAACAATTCCTGGTTTTTAGGAATACCTTAAAAATGATTAAATATCTGATTGGAAATCTAGAAATAATCTCTAATCAAACTAGAGGACTCGCAACAAGACAGATTAATGGTCCTGTTAATAAGATGACACTGATTAAGAGTCTCGACTCATAAACTGAATCTAAAAGGTCAGGTGTTTAAAAAAGCTATGACTTAATGGTTTCTGACGTACTGGAGGAAAACATCAGCACCGGAAAAGCCACTACTCATTGAGCTGTGTCAATATCATTTATTCATCACTGAGACATTTCCTGATCATCAGCATGACACCCCCTCCTTGTTTTCATTTGTCCTGCTTAGAAGCCAAAGGGAAAAACAAAAACAAGAGAACACAAACACACTGCAGTCGTCTTTGTCGTCTTTTTTCAGCGTGCTCTTTTGTTCAAGCGCCCAGTTCAGTCAACTCGCATTCAAAAGAAGCTGTGAGTCTGTGAAAGTCGTGCCTCACCTGTAGGTTAGTCATCTGGAAACGGTAATTGTGATTGGCAGCCGTCGGTGCAGAGATAATGAGGAGCCGTCGCTTCTCGTAGAATTGGTCCAGCAGCGCCGCAGCTGTATGCACTCCCACATTAATGTTCATGGCTGTGATGACATTGAATGCAAAATTAAGTCAGGATATGAAAGAGAGTACATGAAGGTGAGGATTTATGATAACACATTGTCAATGTGAGGTGTTACATCATTAAGGCTGACGATGAGGAGCTTTTTCCTGCTTCACAGATGAGCGTGAAACAATAAGAACTCAGTATGGATTTTTCTAATCGATGGACTGGCTGCTATTTTCTCCTCCACCGAGCTTCCAAATCCATCCAGAAACAGTGATATCAGACATGACTGACACATGCAAGAAAACCTGAATCCAGATTTACTCTACAGGACTTCTCCAAACTAGCCAGCCTGCTGTTTGCATTTAGTCTTCAGTTGATTAAGGATAGCACTTGCTGTGCTTATTGTATAGGCTCTTGAACCATTTATTTATAAGGCCTACTAAAGAAATAACCACACACAACACAATAGTTCGCTTATGTAGTCAATAAAGATCATTTTAAAGGGCTACAAACCTTGAGATAAAACAGTAAACAAGACTTTAAACTCTCTAAACTGTATAATCCACCCTCACCCACACATACAACTTCATACACATTGAAATGAACAGAAAAATGAGAAGTGGCAATTTTTTATTTATTTAATAGAATATCAAAAGTATTTTAAAAAGGAATTCTAGAGCAGGATTAGTTACCAAACAATACAGATGATAATATTATCAAGAAAATGTTAACTTGGTTCTTACATTCTGTTTCAAATTTCCAAACTTCTCTACTCTCAGTTTTCTAGATTTTTTTCATTTTTGACATTAGCAGACTTGGGGAAAAATTAGTACACCACATTGAGTATGTAGTTCTTTTTAAAAGAAATGCTAAAACATCAGTATTCAACACTGACTTATTTTACTTATGAAGCAAAAGATCTGAACAAATGTGTATTTTACTGAGTTTCCAAGAAATTTAGGACACCCTACACATCAGTAGCTCATGGTGTCTCCTTTAACTGAAATTCCTTCAGTGAGATGCTTCCTGTAGCCATTTATCACTGTCTGAATTCAGTCTGAGGAAAGTTTGTCCCACTCTTAACTTTCAGCTGTGAGATGTTTGAGGAGTTTCTTGCATGTTCAGCCTGTTTCAAGTCACTCCATGCCAAACATGTCCTGTGTGCTGGCATCCAAATAAATGACTTTTATACTCATCTGTCCATAGAACATTTTTCCTGAAATGTTAGTCAGACCCTGGAAATTTAAAAAAAATTAAATCCCATACTTTTCAAGGCTGCTTCAGGATCCTGTTTGATTATTTGTTTGTAACCTTAATGATTACTGAACTCATGGAAGAGACATATGTAGACTAAGCTTAAAAGGGAACAGCTTTTGTTGTTTGTGTGCTGAGCTGCAAGAAGTACATACGTGCACACGTTGTGTCTAAACCAGACCAGGAGAGTCCAGACTGACACACTCTGGCAGCGCTGCCCTGTAGCTCATAGCCACCAGTGCAGGAAAACTGACAAGTAGTGCCGTAGTTGTCTCCGTCACTGTCGCACTTCATGTAACCGTTGTCTGGTGGGAACAACGGGCTGCAGCGACGCACTGTGAAAAGGCAGGGACATGGAAGACAAATAGTAACCAGGAGAAAACAGGTTAGCAATTAAAAATAAACGTTAAATTACTGTTAATGTATACAAATTGGCATTTGAGGTTTAAAAAAAAGTCTACTTTTTTAGCTTTTGGGTTTTTCTTCTGTGATAATTCTGTCTGATTTAAGAAGAAACAAAAATACACAGCTAATGAGAATTGAGACTTTTTTTCTAATAATTCAAACATATAAATTGAATATTATCTGTATATTATCCATATACAGTAAAACAATAAATGCTAATTATTCTGTGGAGATTTTTTTAATGAGAGGTTTATGTTTAGGTTCTATAAGACGTTGAGTTGAATCTATTCGGTAAAAACTGAGACATTCATCATGCTTGGCCTCCCAACCCAAAACAGTGAACCATACCATCTCTCAACCTGTTCTGTATAAAACATTCAATATACATTGAAACTGAGTTTCTACAGTTAAAAAAGTTTTCTTTTTATTGAATATTGAGATAAATACTAAAAGTGTCTATTTATTTGTAGGTCGACACAGAAAAAGTATCTATTGGTTTTGAATATTTTCCTTAGAACTTCTGACAAGAAAATGGACAATCTGTCTGCACCAAAAAATGCAAAAACAATTTAAAGTACACTGCATTTAGAAAAACATTAAATAATTTCATGAAAGATATCATTTTATTAATTAGCATTAAATAATTTATTAGATAGGTTTAATAACAAAAAACTCTCATGAAACCAATGAAAATTGTTATAAATTTTACAAAATTATATTTTTCCCATAAGATAAAGTATTTGTTTGTCTTTTTTGTCTTATTTGGTGCACTGACTGACATTTCATGAACACACTAACAAAGTAGACAGCGCTGCGAAAAAGTATCACCTCAGATTTCTTCTGATTTTGCTTTTTAGTCTCACTTAAATGTTTCATATCATCAAACAAATATTAATATCATACAAATATAAACTGAATAAATGCAAAAAGCAGTTTTCAAGTGATTTAATTCATTAAGACAATAAAGCAATCCAAACTCACCTGGCCTGGTGTGAAAAATTAATCACCCCCCTTGTTAAATCACAAACTACCCACATTTTTTGAACGATTTCTCTAGCCACACAAAAGCCTGATTACTGTCTGACCTGTAGAAGCAAGAGATCATTTGATTAGAATACTTTTGACAGAAATTATAACAAACAAACTTTTTGACATCAATCAGTCTGGAAACAACTAACAAAGCCAATTTTTCTGGAACTCCATAAAATCACAGTGAGAAGCATTATCCACAAATGGAACAGTGAAGAACCTTCCCAGGAGTGGTCAGTCCACCAAAATTACTCTAAGAGCTCATTGACGACTCATCCAGGAGGTCAGAGAAGAACCTTGAAGAACATCTAAAGCTTTGCAGGCTTCACTTGTCCCAGTTACGATCATGGATGATGATTCAACAATAAAGAAGAAACTGGGCAAAAATTGCATCCAAGGAGAGTTCCAAAGCCAGAACCACTGCTGACCAAAAAGAACTTCATTACTCACCTCACATTTACCAACAAACATCTTTATGATCCCCAAGACTTTTGGTAAAATTTTATGTGAATTAATCAGACAAAACTGGCACTTTATGGAAAGTGTGAGTCCCATTATGTCTGGTATAAAACTAACAGGATTTCAGAAAAAGAAATTACACTGACAGTCAAACATGATAGTGGTAGTGTGATGGTCTGGAGCTGGTTTGCTGCACCAGGACCTGAATGTCTTGCTGCAATTGATAGAACCATGAAGTCTTTTCTGTAGCAGAGAATCTTCAAGTCGAATAAACCAGCCATCAGTTTGCTCAAGAACATTTGGATTCTGTAACAGGACAATGGTTTGAAGCATGCTTTCACTTTCACTTCCGAATGGCTTGATAAACAAGATGAATGTTTTGAAGTGGCCTAGTCAAAGCCCAGACTTGAAAACGATTGGGATGCTGTGGCAGACTCTAAACAAATCATTCATGCTGGAAATCTCTCCAATGTGTCTATGTTAAAACAACTGAGCCAAACTTCCTCCACAGTGATGTTAAACACTTTAGTTATCACATCTTATGTTGCTGCCAAGGGTGGAACAACAGGTTATTAAATTTTGGGGGTAAATACTTTTTTAGCGTGGATCAGGTTGGTTTGGTTAGCTTAATATATGAAATCATCATTTAAAACCTGCGTTTTGTAATCTCTCAGGTTATCTTTGTCTGATATTTACATTAGCTTGATAATCTGAAACATTCAGGTGAGACAGAAAAGCAACAACAGTAAAGATCGGTAAGGCATTACATGCAGTTTTTAGAGCTCTGCAAGTGACAAAAAGAACCTCTACTCATGCTGCTCTCACAGACTCACCTCTCACTCTGATGGTAAACCGGCAGGACCCTTTGTTTCCAGCCCGGTCAAACACAGTGTAGGACATCTTATGGAGACCTTCTGGGAAGTCAGATTTTGATGGCTTTCCTTTCAGGGTCACACTGTAAAGCACATGCTCAGTTTGAATCTTTTACTCTGATATCTGACCAGTTTTAAAACAAGATTCAAACTGATTCAGAGGACTGAAAAGAATAGGTCTTAAATGAATCAAAGGGTCTGTACTGACTCTGTAAGGATGCCATCTGCAGTGTCGACACCCTCAGGTGTGTCCCAAGTCACCCTCGCCGTCAGTTTTCCTGGTTCTGCAAACTTATCCTTGACATTGGGACACTTGATTTTTGGGGGATCAATGTCTACAAACAGAAAAGAAAGATATGCTTCAACCACAAACTTCCATGTATTTTAATTTTATGTAGTAGATTTGCACACAATAATGCCAAATTTTGAAGTGCAAAAAATAGAGACACGCTTTGGCTGAAAATCTAACTGCATGTCTTTTGTCCATGTCCATTTGGAAGTATCTCCAACATTGCATGTATAGAGAAAGAAATTCTTGTCTATGTCTGTTTGCAAAATAGCTTAAGCTCAGTTACATTGAATTAACAGCATCTGTGAACATAAATGTTCCATTCTTGTCAGAAATTATCATTTGGATTTAGGCCTGGACTTTGACTAGACCATTTTGACACTTGAATATTCTTTGATCCAAACGATTTTATTATACCTCTGGTGGTGTTCAGGGTCATTGTTCTGTAGGAGCAAACAGGTTTTATTCCAGCATTGGCCTGTATTTAGCTACATCTACTTTTCAATCGACTCTAAGTTGTGTCTCTGTCCTTGCTTAAGAAAAATAAACCATCTCCACACCATGTTGTTGCCAGCACCATGTTTCGCTGTGAGGATGGTGATGTCTGGTATTAGATTTTTGCCACATATGTCATGTGACCAAAGCACTTTTTTCCACATGTATGCTTGGTCACGTACTTGTCTTGAGGTAAATTGCATCTGAACCTTATTTAGATTTCTTTAGACAATGGCTTTCTTCTTGCTACATGTCAATAAATATGAAGGCCAGATGTCTTGGTAGGTTTGTAGTTGTGACATCCGGTTTACATTTCCTCACCCTTCATAGCTTTGCACTATTTCTTGTTGGTCTATCACATAAAATCCCAAAAAAAATTCAGTGCAGAAGATGGGTATTTGCTGTTGATATGTAACAAAATGTGAAAAAATTAAAAATAAAACTTTTGCAAGTTACTGTAACTTCACTAGCAACATGGCTAAACGGTCAATGATAATGATGTCAGTGAGAACTTATTTAATTAAAATCTAGAAACTCAAGCAGTCACTAAGTAATAGATATAAGCAACTGCTCATTATTCAATTAAATAAATAAAAATGTACATGTTTTTAGCTGGTTTGCACTTTCCCTTCATGGCATGTGATTTTTTTTAATGCTCCTTCAAGGATTTATTTTTTATTTTCTCCAGCATAATTTCGCAATTTGAAAACATCCATGTTCTCCTAAATGCAGATCAAATTTGACTGGGTAAATGTGCATGCTCATTTGTCTTTGTGTTGGAGCAAAAACACCGGGAGGTCTGTCGTGCCAAACAAACAAGGGTTATCCAGGGAAATGTCGGTGAAATCAGAGAATCTTCTGCAACCTTCAGTTGCACCATAAAAGCAACTGAATTATATGGTCAAAACAAGAATGATTCTGAGCATCCTTGTAGACAAAGAAGTAGAAAACTCAGTGTCATATCTTCAATTGCACTCTAAGTACATGCTGGCAGTGGTGCAGTCTGTGCATGAATCAAAAAAACACTGACAGCAGTTGCTGAGATATTCTTTCATTTATGAGTTCATCAAAACGTAGCTCCTTCATCTCACACTCATGTTCAGCTCCGACTCTGTGCAAGAAGTGAAAATAGTGTAATTTTCCAGTGAATGGAAAAGAAAAATGCTGCCTGCCTGTTTGAGTTCCTGTGAAAGATGTCTGTTCGTGTCTGGAGGTCTGTTTTCTTCCAAGCATCAATCATAAAACCTCATGAGAAAAAAGCTTTGGCACTGACATGGCACTTCAAGGAAATTTGTGAAATCTTGTTGTAGAAATCCTTTTGCCACACTTAAAACCACAAACTAAGGAACAACACACATAGTCTTACCAGTGCATGTGGGGGCTGCAGCACTCCACACCTTGTTGTACTGGCAGACTGCTGTCTTCTGGCCCTTCAGGGAATATCCAGGAGAACAGAAGAACTCACAGCGAGAGTTATAGTAGGAGCCATCCGAACATTTGTAGCCTCCATTAGCCGGCATGTGGAGCTTGGGACAGCGGATCTCTTTGAACAGAAAAAGCTCAGAGGTAATGACATATATCTGAACCTACACTCATGTTAAAATTTTAGGACACTCTACAAGACCATGTGTGTTTTTCTGACATAGTCATATTCAATAAACTAGAATATGTTTGAAAAGTAAATTTATTTCAGTAACTCAATTCACTAAGTGAATACATTATATAGATTAATTATGCACTGACAATTCTTTTTTTTCAAGCATTTATTTCTGTTAATTATGATGATTTTCTCCTTGCAGCTAATAAAAACATTTAAGATTAGAATACTGAATCAGACCAATAAAAACATTTTTATACAGAAATGTGAGCTTGATAAAAAGTATCTTTAATATCTGCTTAATGGTTGTTGTTTTTTTTTTCAAAAGGCACTTTTAACCTGACAAGTGAACCTCATGGGAATGCATAGTCCAATTTACTGAAAATGACTGTACTTGGAAATATGGATATTTAATATCAGTTTCAACAATACTGACAAATTCAAGTAGAATAAATAATCAAAACAGAATAAAAGTAAAATTTCTGTAAAATGTAATGAAATGAATTTCCTAGAGAGGAATAAATAATGAAACCCCTACAATTATTTCCACTTAAAATGATTAAAATTACACATAGCATTTTGTAGCAGCTTACTGAGTCTGGTAAGAGATTTAAAGAGGTTTCAAAAGAATCTGAAATCAGCCTTTCCACTGAATGGAAAATAGTCTGCATATGGAGGATATTCAAAACAACTACCCATATGCCCAAATCTGGAGGTCCAAATAAATTCACCCAGAAAACAGACAGCAAGATGCTTAAAGAAGTCTCCACAAAACCCAAAATGATACCATGAGATAATAACAGGTTCTTACTTCTGTTAATATAAGAGTTAGTACATTCAGATAGAGATTTCACAAGGAAACCTTTGCAGCCCTAGAAAACTATGAAGCTTAGATTAAAATGTGTCACAGAAAACAAAAACAAACACCAGATGTCAGGAAGAATGTTCTTTGGACATTTAACTCCAAACCTGAATGATTAGCACACTAGAACAGAGGACATGTTTGGCATAAATCAAATATAGCATTCGAGGAAAAGAATTTGAGACCAACCACAAAGCACTGAAGTGGAAGTGTCATGGCTTAGGGATGTGCTTGAGGAAAATATGAGACCATCTTTAAGAAAAAATTAAGGCTGTGACAGAACTGGATCTTACAACATCACTGAGTTCAGACAATGATTATATGCATTCACTGTAACAGATGCCTTTGTTTGACTGTAATAACATTATCAGTGTCCTGTGAGATCAGAAATATTTAGATTTTTTGGGGGGAAGAAAAAACAAAGATATGGATGGACGAATGGATTATAGATTCCAGATAAACTGACAGATAGAAGGATGAATAAACTGACGGATGGCTTTCCTATACTTTTTTGTTTTTACATATTTGTCAGACTTCATGAAGGTTCATGTCCTTGGAAATTTTCTTTATTACACCCTGCAGTGTACGTACCTTTTAAAAAAATCTGATATCTGACAAAGATACTTTTTCACTCAGGCAAAGACCAAGTCTATGTAGAGGTATTTAACAGAAGGGTTTGGACTTTTACTTTTACATTTTGAATTTATTGCAGATATGTCTCATTGAAGAATAGTAAAAGAAAATGTATATGATGCGTGACAGATGACGAGTAATTGATTATTGAATGGATTACTGAGTGGACAGAGGGATGCAACTTTGTAACAATGGAAGAGGGAATAAAGGGTGGAAATACACACATTTTTTTGTACTCATTAAAATGTACTTAGACCAGGGACATTTTAAAATTAAATACTATAATTTTCCAGATTTTTTCCAATTATATTGGAACACTGTATAAATATAGTTTTTATCTTTGTTCATAAATCTTCTCAAATCTTTAAACATGAGAATCCAGCTTGAAACAGGGTTTAGCACTTCTGTTTGCAGCCTGATTTTTTGTTCCCACCGATCAAGAGGCAAAAAAAACGCCATGCAGAGCTTTAAAAAATACCAAGTATCACTAACAAGACTTTTGTTTGCAGGGTTAACAGGACAAATAATGTGATTTATGCTGATTACCTCCATCTCTGCACTGCACTCTGCTGCAGCAATTCAGAATACAACAAAGGAAGGATCAAACATTTACTATAGGGGCTTTTTTAAGTAATACAATCATAAGGCTCTGGAGAGGCACTTTGGAGGAAAATCAAATTAAAATCGTATCTTGCATACGGGAACCTGTTCTAACACCATCATTTGGGATTAATACAGGAACTGCTTTAGTGGGGAGAAAAAGCAGAATTTGTGTGCACAACTCGTGAGACACCAAAACTGCTGTCATTGACCTCTGTCTTTCAGACAAGAACTGCTTCCTGCCTTCTTTATGATGGATGGCTTGTTACTGAACCCTCCAGAATGATCTTTCCTACAGCAAACAATAAATTGTACAAAACTGTCTATCAACACATACTACCAGCAGATATATATGCTATAGGCAGCCCCCCTGAAGATCAAGAACATGTCAGAGCAGAAATGCCTTGGAATTGATGATAAAGCTGGATATTACAGTTTTAAAGGTTGCCACTCGATGAGGATTTTCTTGTGTTGTGATGTTGTTGTTAGATTGCCTCCTTGGAACAGAGTGAGTATGTCAATAAATCTCTTAACAAATATCCAGATTGTGTTGATACATTTGTTATTGCATATTCTAAAAAGCTAACAGACACACACATATTCATTGAAGGACTTCAGTGTTTATGCAAACAATTACTTAGATGCACATTTTTCATATTTTTGCAAAGTTTTTTCATTTAAGGTTTTGTTGGCACTAATGATGCTGCAGCATTTGGCACCACAGACCAGTAATCTACAATCTTCTAAAGAAAGGCTGTCATACCCTCCTACATACTTTTTGTGTATTTGTTTAGTAGTCAAAATATTGCTGCTATGAGCAAACTCATCAATATCCACAAAGTCTAAAATCAATGAACTCTGCAGAGGCACAAACAATCCGAATGGATGAAACAACCTCATAATGACTATTTAATACCAAAAACAAGTGGCAAATAACTAATTAACTATTTTGATCAGCCACCTGGTTTAACATGAATGTTTTACATTATCACAAACTTAAAGCCTGAACAAACAGAATCAATTTTAATGCATAACTTGAGGAAAATATAACCTGCAACATTTACCCAGCAGGAGAGACGATCCCACCTGCTGTGTCTGTCTCCAGTTTTCACCCTGCCTCATTATCAGTCATCAGTTTGCTGCACTGCTTGAGAAACATGCGGCATGACAACAACAACATGGGAAAAGGTTCGTTTGTGAAAGTCTCACACTCGGGATGTGTGAATTGGCAGCATGTTATCTGTGACAGTAGACTTTAAAAAGCTGACGTTCACGGATACACAGAGAATTTTCTTTTAGTGGGATCATCTAAAATAGCATTGGGTGGGCTGGCCTTCAGACTTAGCCAACAGTGATGAGTTGTTTTAGTTCATTTTGGTTATTTTTAAAGTTTGGATGGAGATTTACGCCGGTTCATCCAATGCACACAGTTTTATGCTTACCTACATGTTTTTTGAACATGATAAGGACCGTTTAAGTGAAGAAGCAGACAAGAGCTGGACTCAGCTATCTAAACTTCTGTTTTCAGAGGATTAGCGCAAACAAAACAAATCTTCTAAAAGTTTTCAAATTTTTTCTGAAAAAACTCAGAAGTCAAAGTTGAATAAACTCAGACTGTAAAAGCCAGTTCAAAATCCCAGACAGCAGAGCAAAGTCTGATGCAAATAAGAGGGTTTATTCTGCCACAAGAGATGTGCAAAACCAGTGAGTTTCCCTGGAGAAACTGAATTTTTGAACAGATACAATCTGTTGGAAGATAGATATCTCTTCCAGAAGCTTCCAGAGCATTCCCAAAAACTTTACATTTCAAAGGCTTCTCAGAACATAAGAACAGTATTGCTACTTTTCCAGTATCATAATAGAAGTGGGCCAAACACAGACTACCCCAACATGTGCAAATAAATATTTAAAGGGCATCACTGTTTACCATGATGTTCATGTTACATAGATTTCAGTGATTTGTTGAGGTTTCCTGCAACTGTCTCTCTGAGAGTTAGATTACTAATCCAGCCACATCAATTATGACATCATTTTGTTAATTAGTGACATTAATTATTATATTAATTGTAAGCTACTTCTTCAAAGCCAAGGATTCTTTTCAGAGTAATTGTTTCTAAAATGACAAAAAGCAGGTTAATAAAACTAATGTTATTTTTTGTTAAATTATTGGAGATACACCAATCTATCTGCCAGATGTCAGAACTGGCTACTTTTTTTGGCTGTGATCTGTAATTGGCAGATCATATACTGAAAAATGTGATTCCTCCCCCCCTTATTTATTAAATGCATAAAAACTAAGAAAAACAACAATAACATACTTTACAGTCAACAAATGCATCAATAAATAGCACGGACTTTGATACTTACTAACAATCACATAAAGATCAGGGAATAATCTCAAAATTTCCAACTTTGCAAGTGGATTTTAAATTGTTACCTCTGTCAAAGAACGTACAGCATGTTTTTCCCCTTTTATGTGTTATAGACAGTTGAATAATGTTAATGCTAGTTATAAAAAAGAACATCAAAATCTGCACGACAGTCCTGAAAGAAAATCACTAATTGGTATAAGGTTGGCGTTGTTCAGCCCTTAAATGTTTAGTTATTCTCTGCTTCATTCTGTTTTAAAGGAGTTCTTTTTTAAAAGGTCTTGTTTCTGTTTCTAGTCTGTTTCTAAGTTTAAATTCCTTTTAAGCCTCATTGTTCCCCAGTATCCTCAGTAACCTGAATGTTATTTCTAGATTACCTCACCACCTGTTACTCATCTCTTACTTGTATCCTCTCACCTAATCATTTCTCCCAGTAAAAATAGCCCGTGTTAGTCATTCTATTTGTCAGATCCTCTGCTCAGGCACGCATTCATTTTCCCTGGCCGTTTTAGACTTTTACCTTTTTTGTTTGATCTACAAGACTTCCTGCTCCTGCAGCAGATTATTCATTCAATCAAGATACATGTGACCCACGACTGAATAACAATGGACAGTGTCTAATGGTAAGTGTTAAGGGTTAGACCAACATGCCTCAAAGTGCAGAAACACCAATGATTTCTCTAAAACATCCCCAGCTTTAATACTCATCATCTCAAAAGAAATCAGCTTATAGCAGACCTATAAGTCATTTTCACACATGAAAACCTGAGATGTTTATTACGTGTCTGATTCTGCAAAAGAGAAAGGTTTTCTGCTGAAACTGCATTTTGGAGTATTAAATACAAAGGATGGGAGTGCAGCAGAGCATTACTCTATAGTGCCCTGGAGGCAAGACATGATTACTGGGTTGATAATAATTATTGTCAAGAATGGTGGATATGACTCCTTAAGGCCTTTTTTGTGCTGACATTGATACCACATGTATTTGAGTGTATCGACTATAATAATGGCCTTTATCCATCCATCCATCCATCCATCCACCCATCCATCCATCCATCCATCCACTTCCGCTCAATCCAGGATTGGGTCGTACCATAGCAGCATGATAGCAGCATAACCAGATGCCTAAACCACCTCAACTGGCTCTTCTCGATATGGAGGAGCAGTGGCTCTATTCTGACCAAATTTCTCACCCCTTATCTAAGGGAGAGCCCAGACACCCTGTGGAGAAAACTTTTTTCATTTGCTTGTATCCATGATCTTATTTTTTCGGTCACTATTCAGAGCTCATGACCATAGATGAGGGTGGGTGAGAACGTAGATCAACCGGTAATCTCTTCAGCATGACAGACCGCAACAGCACTCAAATCACTGCAGACGCAGCATCAGCCCGCCCATCAATCATGAGCTCCATTTTTCCCGAATTCCAGAACAAGACCCAGAGATACTTAAACCCCTCTACTGATGACCTCTTAGCCGAGTACAATTGCAAGAAATGCCTCAAAAACCTTGCATTAATCTCAGTTTATAATCTTGCTCCAAGCCTTTAATACTTTTCCAAAAAACTGTTATTTTACTGACATTTTTTGCCATTAATCCATCTACTCTCTTCTGCTTAACTGATTGGGCCATGAAGGTAACATTCCCTGCATCACTCTTCTCAACAACATTCAAACCAGAATGTACATGAAATCTTCCACTTAAGACAGAGACTGACCCCCAACCTGAAGGGAGTGGTCTACCTTTTTTTGGTCAATATGATCTCTACCTTCTTATGGTGGAAGGGTCTGAGTACCCCTATGCTGCCTGGGAGCCTTTCCCCCTAGTAGTATGTATAATTGCAAATTGGTCTCAGGGAAGGGGTCGGACTTGGAGCAATTCAAGGACTCCAATAAACAAAGTCAACAGAAATGGGAGATGAGGGTAGAGGGGCTTAGTAACTTGGGTAGCTTTCCACTTAGCACCTGACCACCTGGTGGTTAGGTCTCTAATCCTGGGGCTCACCCTCTGGGCACAGCCCAAAAAGGCAACAGAAAGCTTACTCCATGTAGGCCCACCAACTGCAGGGAGGGGCGTCATGGTTGGATGCTTTGTTATCTGTGTGGTAAAGAAGGGCGAGGGTCTGGGCACTCAGTATAATTTTCTGTCTTGTGTTTTGAGGTGGATTTATTTTGCTTTCATCTTAACGTAAATGGGAGGTCCAAATTACAGAACAGTCCGTGAACACATGAATTATGTAATCTGCACAACTCAACAATTAAAGGAATTTTTGCTGTGCTCACTCTATACTACTAGAACAGTGTTTTACAAACTAACCAAAGCAGCACCTCATGGTTTTGTGGAAAATTATGATCAAAATTAGTGAACAGCAATGACTGTGGTAAGGAGAGAGATTGGAGCTGAAATTTTCTGAAGGTTACAATAGTCAACAATTAGTAAGAAATATAAAGGCCCTTACTTTAATGACTTCAAGCCATCTGCACCCACAGGTCATCATTAGTAGTTCAAATTCCTCTGGTGTAATTTTGGTCCACTCTTCTTCTATTCTCTTTAACTTTCTGGTGATTGCAATGAGTTTTTCAGCTGTAATTTTGTCACCAATGATTTTGCTAGGGGCTTTAAGGGTTCTGATCAGAACAGTAGGCCAGCCATTTCAGCATTTTATTGTTTTCAGTTTCAGGAATCTGCTTTATATTTTTTGCTCTGTGGTGGGGGGCATAGTCCAACATGGAAATTAGCAGCTGATTTAATGATGAATGTATTCACTCTGCTGTGTAGCTGTAAACACCCTCATTCTGTCATGGCAGGTGGCTGCTCAAACTGAGCTGGAGGTTTCTTCTTGTTAAAGGAGAGCCCTTCCTTTCCACTGTTGCCCCATGCTCGCATAGTATGAGGTGGTTTCTGCAAAGTGAGTGACTCGACACAATTGGCCGGGTTTCCATAGAATGATAGAAAACTTTTGACCAACTTGCTTAATAAAATGAACTTGACTGCATTGTCAAGTTCAGTTGTTTATATGATTGGATTGATTACAGATTTTAGTATATAAATTGGATCTGTTTGTCTTGTAGGGAACGCTGAGACAATATTTGTTATTAAATAGGTTCTAAATAAACTGAGTCAAATTGATTAAAACATAGCCAACTCCTGCTGCAGCAAACATTCCTGAAACCATGACACTTTCTCCTGCTTTAACTCTCTCCTTTGGGTTCACAACTAACATAATGTTTCCCATCAGAGCCAAAAGATTTAACAAACTCTGTATATGGCCCTGAGAAGACTTTATCTAGGTGCTCCTAAAAATGAAAAACAAAATCTGTGTGCAGATGTTGGTTCTCACCCCGACAAGCGTAGTTGGAGGACCAGTGCTTGCTTGCCATGCACACCACCTCTGAATTCTGGGATTCGTAACCCCTTTTACAGCGGATTTTACACCGCGTCCCCATCACGTTCCTGTAGTGCTCCCCTCTAGGTGTGCGGCAGCTCACGTCACCATGCTTCAGCTTAATGGGCGCACACCATGGGGTTCCTGAGAGCAGAAAAAAAAAAGAAAGGGCACTGAGTTCTCACTGAGAGCATCAAAGCAGGTACATGACTTGGCCTTTCAGCTGGAGAAGCTCAATAGGAAGCACTTACCTGCAAGACTATAAAAGCTTAGAAAGACTTCCTTTAACAAAGGAAAAAAAGAAAGTGGAAACCCACCTATCTGCATGAGTGCAGGTAGATATGGTGGATTTCTCATTACCTTCTCTGTGACTTCCAATCATCCAAAAGTGTCTCAGGGGAGGGATCAGAAGATAGCTTCACCCAAGGAAAAG
The DNA here is from genome assembly GCA_014839685.1 of Anableps anableps. Lineage (NCBI taxonomy): Eukaryota > Metazoa > Chordata > Actinopteri > Cyprinodontiformes > Anablepidae > Anableps > Anableps anableps. The sequence goes on along the minus strand of CM026075.1, from coordinate 15,860,943 downwards.
ATTTAATAATGTGTGGAGTGCACTTATGTATTTGTGGCTGTTAGAACATAACTGGAAAAGTCACTCTTTGTTAACACTACCACTAAATTATACGTCTTTAGCATTTTCGAGAATTCATATTGAGTTAGTTTTCATTGCTGGCAGCATATTTATCTTTAAGACATGAATCTGGGTTTTTCATCATCATACAATAAATAAAATAATAAATCAAACAATAAACAAGTCTCTTAATACTTTTCTGACTGCATTTATTAAACTAGTCCATCTCTAGAAAGCTGTGTAACAAATTCCTTGTGTGTTGCCAAGTTTTACAGGGCCACAACTTTCTCATTTCAATACATGGAAATAAAAGTCTGCAGTTTATTTCCTGCTGGCTCAGGACAAACACACATATCTGCTCAGCTGGAGAGGAGAGAGGACACACAAGCTTAGGCTTTAGGCCATTTGGAATAAAAATGAGGATCCAGCCTCCCTTACTACATTGCTCTGTGGAGATGTGTGTTGGCAGTGTTTCCACAGCCACTGAGTAAAAGAAAATACAATATTTGAACTGTAACATGAGGGGAAAGTTTTATTTGGCCTGAATGATTAAGACCTCAAATCTAGAGTTTGACATTACTTTCAATAATTTGTGTTAGTTTACAAAGCTGGCACAACAAAGATGTGTTAAAATGTTTATTCTGAAATACAAATTTCCCCTTTAAATCATGTGTACGACTTATTTAACTGTTTTGTAGTTGTTCCTATATAATATAATGTTAAGTCTATTAATGTAATGTACTGACATGTTTTTCTTCCTGCCAAATTAAAAATCCTGTGACAGGATTTTATTATTACTATATAGTATATTTTCACTTTCAAGGAGACAAACTGTTGAAATCTTTTGGTCTTGAGCAACATGCCCCAGACCTTCTGGAGGTCTTTCATAGTTTTTCTTTGAGCAGTAAGTTACTTTCAGGAAGGTATTGAACATTTTTAATGGGTTCCCCATTCCTTTAAATCCTGTGCGAAAAAGGGATTGCCCGCTAAACCTAATAACTGGTTGTTTTAGCCTTGGTTGCAGCAGCTGTAATCACATGTTTGAGATAATTGACATCAGTGTGGATGAATTTTGGCCCACATCTCTTTGCAGAATTATTTTAATTCAGATACATTGGAGGGTTTTCAAGCACAAATGGTCTATTTAAGGTAATGCCACAGAATCTCAAACAGATTTAAGTCCGGACTTTGACTAGGTCACTCTAAAACCTTCACTAGGACTTTAATATTCAGAGGTGAACTTGCTGATATGATTTTGAACATTGTCCTGCTGCATTGTTGCAAGTTTGCTTAAGCTTAAGGTCACAAACTAATGGACAAGCATATTCTGCAGGAGACCAGAATGCACGGTTCCATTAATTACGAAACATTTCTACGTCCTGAAGCAGCAAAACAGCCTCAGACCATCACAGTACCACCACCATGTTTGACTATCAGTATCAGTATTTTACAAAGCATTTCAGTTTCTGAATAGCTTCGTAAAATTTTGGGGATCATCAAGATGTTTTCATGAAATGTTTTCAGGAAATGTGAGACAGGCCTTTATGTTCTTTTTCCATCAGCAGTGGTTTTCACCATACATGCTATTTTTGCCCTGTCCTCTCTTGTTTTTAAACTATGAAGACGGACTTTAACTGAAATAAGCCAGGCTTGCAGTGCTTTAGATCTTGTTCTGGAGGAGTCGTTGATCCATACTTGATGTAATTTTGTACACCAACAACTTCTGAGAAGATTCTCCACTGTTCCTTGTTTTCTCTATTTGAGGATAATGGTTTCACTGTGGTTGAAAATGTTTTTTAACCCTTTCCAGACTGATAAATGTCAGTGATTTTGTGTCTAATCTGTTTTAGGACATTTCTTTAGATTGGGGTATGATGTGTTGCTTTTTGGGATTTTTTTCCCTACTTCATGTTGTCAGGTAGGTTCTGTGGGATTCCGTGATTCTGCAGGTCTGGCAGTGATCAGACCTGGGTGTAACTTGCTGGTGAAATTGAACCAACAAATCTAGGTCATTATTACCTAAATATATAAATCTTGTTCCATATTTTGACTTGAGTGTTTTTTGTCCAGCAGTCAAATTTTCTTGTTGATCCTTCTTAATTTTGTTATTTTTCTTTATTTATTTATATGTATTTGAATCTCTGTTTCATTAGGTTTCAGCAAAATCACTTTTAAACTATTGAAATAACTTGGTTAAGTTTGTTGAAAGAGCACGACTTTGTCAAAAATAAAATAACATTTTACATGATCTCTGAGGTTTTGTTTATATTCTGCATATGTCTGCATGTACACATGTTTTTTGCAGCATTGATGCACCAGGAATAGTCACCTTTATGTCTATGAGAATACCAGTCCTCGTCGTCACCGTAACCATACTGTCCTGACCCTGAAAGTGAAAGAAAATAAGAAAAAACTACTACAAAAAAAGAACACAAGATATGTGTTGAGCAATCTAATCAGGCTAACTTTTGCTGACGCAAAGCAGACAAAACAAGCCAAGAAATCTTGCTCAACTTTCCATTTTGATCAGACTACGGGGGGCTGATCTGGATCTTTTGGACAGAACACATGCACAAAGAGTAAATTTCCAAAAGATCTTGTTTCCTCTAATAAATAAATACATGTTTTAGTAAAAATATTTTTGAAGCCCCTTTCCTAGTGCTGATGCAAATGGAGAAAGTTCTACTATTACAGAACATGAGTTAAAGTTGAAACCAGATGTTTACAGATGCTGTATGAAAGACACATGACCTTTTCTTTTCTTCACTGTACAATATTAAATCAGAGTAAAAGTTATATGTTGTAGGTCAGATAGAATTAACAAGATGATTTCTATTTTTTTAAATGCCAGAATAATAAGACATAGACATTTTATTTCACTTTCTTCAAATTCAGAAGTTTTCATATGCTAAGATTAATATACGTTTACACAATTTAGAAAAACCCACAAGTGTAAGTTACTATTTGGTTAATTGACAACATTTCAATTAATAGAGACATGGATATATTTTAAGGCAACAATTCAAATATACTGCTTCTTCAGGAACATCATGGATAAAACAAAAGCCAATCAGGACCTCCACAAGTCTGGTTCATCTTTGGATAAAATTTCAAGGGGTGTGAAGGTGCTACATTCATCTGTTCAAGCAAAAAGTATGAACGGCATAGGAATGTCCAGCTCACGAGCCATTCAAGAAAGACACAGGTTCTGTGGCTCAGATATGAACATCTCTTGGTGAAAAATGTGTGTATTATCCCTAGAACAAAATCAAGGGACCTTGTGAAGGCGTTGGCTGAAGCTAGAAAGAGTGTCATCATTCTGAGTGAAACGGGTCCTGTACCAACATTGGCAGGCTACTCAGGGAGGAAGAAGCCATTAATCTAAAAGCAACTTCAAAGCCTGATTCCAGTTTGAGAATGCACCCAGTGAGCAAAATCTAATTCTTGAAGACATGTCCTATGGTCTGATGAAAGTAAAAGTGTTTGGCCATAATGACCAGTGTTACATCCAGGGATGCCAGAATCACTTTGAGTGTTTTCCTGCAGGACATATTGGTCCATTTTACAAAATAGGTGCCATTATGATAGAAGAACATTATGTGGAGATACTGAAGCAACATCTCAAGACATCAAGCAGGAATGGACCTTTTCCACCAAACTGGTTCCAGTGCTTAACTGGTGCTCTAACCACCTGTTCTTCAAAGCACCTCCAAGTTCTTAAGGTTTAAAACTCAGGGGTTTCATTTTGTTTCGTTTTTGATCCAAACAAAAACACTAAAAACTTAAATGAGAATAAAATGTCAAATGACTGGCTCGGACCTTTGTGCAGTTTATTTTTAAATCACCCTTTATGGAGTTTAGTATGTCTGCAGAAACACTAGGATAAATATTTTATTTGTGTGGTTTAACTATCGCCATGCACTACGATCCTTCACCCAAAGCACAGAATAGCACATTAAATGAACTGAGATCTTTCTAGTGATGAAAAGACATGGCTCTGACTTGGCTCTCAAATGTTGGAAAAGCCAACCGGTTCTTTTGCAGAACCAGTTGAGAGCTAGCACCAGCCCTGGTTAAGGACTGGAAGCTCTTCAATGGAAAAGCCCTGAAAGTGAGAGCGTGAGCACAAGTGGGTCTTCTAAATTGATAATAGCAAGGTCAGTTTTTTTAGTGGTAATCAGACAGTCCTTATCTCAGTGCTGTAGGAAAATTTATGAGTTAAACTAGTTAAGTTTCCGAATCAGCATTTTCCAAAATGTCAACCACCAATAAAATTATTTTGCATTATTTGTTCTAGCAGAAATTAGGAGTTGTAATTAGTTTTCAAACATGCAAGCACCAGCAGTTGCACCACAATTTTTTTTTTCTTCTCTCCAACCAAGTAGTTTGTGTACATAAACCTAACAAGCACATTTAGTTGAGGAACTAAACAGACAGCCTACAAATAGGACAGAGTTTTCACCAGTTATGGCAGGAGGAATTGGACAATATTCCAGCAAACATTTGTAAGAAGATTGTGGAAGGAGACCTAAAAGTCATAAAGTCCCACAGTTTAAAACGACATTGCACAAAAAGCTAAAAACATGAATGCAAACTTTTGAACTTAAAGAAGGTTGCAAAATATATTTAATATTTCTTTCATTCATCATTCTGGCATTTAGCAAATAAAAAGAATGACTGTAATCCTACCTGACCTGAAACAGTAAGAAATTATTCTGATTTAATCTCAGACAGTAAGAAGAAGAAGGTTTTGTCTCTTTAGTATTTAAATACTTACATGTAAAGTAGATACAATTTTTTATTTCAACTGTGTACCTACCATAGACCATTCTCAGTCACTTTTAACTGTGAACACAATCACTGAAAGAAGGCAGCTGATAAACGCGAAGAAATTTCTGATGGCTGCAAGGCCACTGGGGGACACAGTTGAGAGGCAGTGGTGAAAGATATGTGTGAGAGGAATTGTGATGAGAGAGGAAGATTGTTTTCAGAAAAAGGGGCAGATGGGGAGGGAGGAGGCCTGAAGGCAACACAAATAAGAGGATATTGGTACAGAAGGAGGAAAATTAGTGAGGTGGACTGAACTGTGGTGTGAATATGGTCTCTGTGTAGGAGTCATAAGAGAGAGGTGTTCGACCCCACTCTGCTTTCATACATAAGAATCCAGTCAGTGAGCTAATCTGCTTTCCCCAACCCAAATTTTTATCACAGCTTTTCTGTAAGCTTAACTGAACCCTGTCTGGAATAAAATGTAGACATCTCACACAGAGCATGTTTTTCTATCTTTCATTCATTTCTATGCCCTAACCCTGACTAAACCTAACCTAACCCTTTACCCTAAAACAGCACTTCTTCTTATGGAGCCCGGCCTTTGGACCCCATAAGGAGTCTTACAGGGTGAGAAATGCTAAAACATGCATACACACTCACACACTCTTTCCATGCTTTGAGGTTTCATCAGTCAGATCACATGGCATGAACTGAATGGTGATAACCCACCTACTGAGTCAGACTTAGCCATCTAATGGAAAAACTATTGCAAGGTCTCTGCATCATGATGGGGTGAAGAAGGGAGATATAAAAATCCAGTTAGACAGTAGCTGAGCATATGTTTGTTTGTGTGTTCTCACAGTTTAAATGAAAACTACTCAGAGCAAAAAGAGTCAAATTTTAAGGTAAACTGGATCTAATAATGATAAACATCAGTCTTGATTTATTTTCTCTTAATTCTCTTCTTTGCCTTTACATTTTCTGTAAGCTTTAAATCTACTCCACAAAGAAAATATATACATATGGTGTCTGTCAAGGACAAATATACTGTTGACATGCAGAGTGTGAATGCCTGACACTGGAAACATGATATCCAAACTAATATTGCATCAAAGCAGTTCTTTGCAATAGCAATATTGCTAATACTGATATGCAAAGATGATTGGATAAACTGTGTTGCTCTACTTACCACTATTACATGTGGCTGAAACATACAAAGAAAAGCCTGAAAAAAAATTCTTTTTTAATTTTCACTTTGAATATCTTGCAACAGCAAAACTTTGAAACAGACATCTGGGGGCTGGGGGCTCTGGGGGGGCTGTATATGCCTATCTCAAGCAGTCACTGCTTGAGATAGGCAAGCAGTCACTGCTTGCCTATCTCAGGGTGAGAGGCAGTGAACACCCTGCCTGATGACAGGCAGGGTGAGGGGCAGGGTGCACCCTGGAAAGGTCGTAAGTCGTAAGTCCGTCACAGCGAAACACAGAGACACACAACCATGCACACGCACATGGACATGGACTTTACACACAGTGTCTGACTCCTGGATTTTCCTATTCCCACTCATGAGTCCACTCTGTGCTAACGCTAACTGCTATTCACACTCTCGCCCACAGGTGGCGTGGGTTTGACTGTGTCTGGGCCTGTGCTGACACAACAGCAAAAAAAAAAAAAAAAGATGTATCACATACACTTGGTCTAGTTTATGCTTGTTCATGAATGGTTTCTAAATTCTGATGAATTCAAGGCAAGTATGAGCAATCTGAGTGCAATCCACTTCATTCATACACTGTGAAACTGTCAAGATGATGAAGAGGAAATGAGCCGCCAGCATCAACTTCCTGTCCCCCTCTGGTACATCAAAGGACTTATTTGCAAAATCTTTGCCAAATCTTTAAGAGTGCTGGAGCAGCAGGAGCTTTTTCTCCCCATCCTCCTAAAGTGGCCACAGTTAAAGACACTGAGCCTGATTTTCCAATGAGCTGCTCTCTGGGGGCTTTTAATAAGAACTGTCAAACTGTGGAGGAAGTTTGTTGTGGTTAAATGTTGAAGCACAGCCACAGACTAATGCAGCAGAAAAACTACAAAATCCAACATAGTCATTTCTTTAGTACCTAAATTAGTATGTCGTTAAACAGCTTTTCTTTTTTTCTTTCTTTCTTGTTTATTTGAATGGGGGCAAGTGTTAAGTATAAACAAATAATGGATACTATAACATTTATAGCCTTAGCTAGTTTGCAATGCACGTCCCCAGATGGGTCTTTAACAATTTAAATAATTTAAAAATAATAAAACAACATATCAGGATAAAATGTTATACATAACATAAAACCTAAAATTAACTTAAAACAGACCACAATAATACAACAGCCATCATGGGCTGACTGTTATCCATAACTGCAAGTCTGGTTTTCTTTGAGAAACTCCTTCTTAATAAAAATAAAATAAAATGTGCCAGTCTAGAATCAGTTTCAAGTCCTCAGGTAAGGAATTCCACATAGTGATGGCTTGCACAGAAAAAGCAGTTGGACCAAAAGAGGTTTTGCTAAAAAGGTACCTTGAAGTTGCTGCTGGATGCACCACGAGTCACTAAACCTCATGATTTATGAGGAACCACAAGGTCACTGAGCACCTGAGGAACCTGACCTGTCAAACTAGCTAAAAGAGTTTTTTTCTTGCACTAATGATTTGTCAATCTGGTCACTGTTAAGGTGAAAACACGTCTTTTAAGGAGGTGGGGTGAATACTTTTTGTTTTGTGTGTGAATACCTTTCTGAGGCCAAAAGAACACATTTTTGCATAGATTTGCTTTGTTGTGGCAAACAGCAAAATTAATTTTTGTTTAAACAAGGGCTTTCTTCTTGCCACTTTTCCAGAAAGGCCAGGTTTTTGACGTGTGTGACTAAAAGGCATCCTTTGAACAGATGCTTCCTCCTGAGCTGTAGATTTCTGCAGCTCATCCAGAGTTAGCAGGGAGCTCTTGGCTGCTTCTCTGATTAATGTTCTCATTACCCAGCATGTCATTTTAGGGGGTTAGCCATCTCTTGGTAGATTTGCTGTTGAACCATACACTTTCCACGATCAGTTTATGGATTGAATCTTGGATTTTTGTTTTATAACGTAATCATGCTTCAAATTTCTCCACAGCTTTATCCCTGACTTGTCTGTTGTATTCCTTGGTCTTCATGATGCTGTTTGTTTACTAATGTTCTTTAACAAATCTCTGAAGCCTTCACAGAAGAGCTGCATTTATTCTGAGATTACACACAGGCTGACTCTTTTTACACAACACACCTTTCAGATTTTATTTGTAAAAATAAATATATAAAACCTAGTATTTTTTCCACTTCATAATAATGCATTTTGTGTTGATCTTTGCATAAACTCCCATTAAAATACATGAAGTGTGTGGTTGTAGCTTAACAAAATGTGAATAGTTAATAGGGTGGGAAATTACAGTTGCAGTGCACTATATCCTTATTGATCAGCAACAAAATCAATGATATGGTTGAGGAAGAATCTTTTTTTTCTTTTTTAAACTGTTTTTATTCGAAGTTTGGTGTTTGGGAGTGTTGACCAAGCCAAAAATATTTGATTAAGATGTGTCCTAAGTAATATAGAAAAACGTTGCTGTTAATTTATTATTTTAACTTCTTAATAAAAAACAAAACACAAAATATTTTAATAAAAGAAACAGTCTGATTTTATTTTTTTAATGAAAAAAAAAAAAAGGATAGCCTATCAACATGTTGCCCGGTAAATATTTAGCTTCACAGGACACAATAACGGGGGTTCTTAATGTGCGGTATTTTATTTTCAATTAAGACAGTTAAAACAATTACATGATCATATTTAAAGCTGCAGTATGTAACTTTGCCCCGTTCCCGATCTAGAACAACCCATCAGAGTCAGGAAGAAGGTCTTAGCGCTGTCAGTCAACTTCATTTACTTGCTGCTAAATGTGCTAATGGCAGAGAAACAACTTACCGTAACAGGAAAACCGTTTATCCGTCATCATCGCTGGTCATGCTAACTAGCCTGAGCATTCACTACTGTCTTTGCTCACTGAGAGCAGGTGGGGGGGATGAGCAGCACCGCTCAGATGGTGATTGACAGCGCTGAGACCCGCCTCCTGGTCACATAGTGAGTTTCAACACATAGGTAGAAAAGTATTTTTCATAAAAGTTATATTCTCCAGCTGTAAGTGACATGCAAGACATGTAGATAACAAAATAGCATAAACAAAACGAAATTACTTAATAGCATTGCTGCTGTAATATGGAAAGTAAGTCAACACCTTAACCCCCTGTTTTCCACCTAAAAGGGATAGTTATTCAACTAAAATGGAAAATATAAATTTACCACCTGGCTCCAAACAGAAAGTCATACAATTTCATCATCTGGGCTGATTGTTCTCCATTGTTTTCTATTTTTCTTCATTGCACAAGAACATCGTTCATTCTTTCTCCAAAGGCTCTTGCTTCATTTAAGCAGTTTTAATGAATGGATGCTCCTACATCTGCCTTTGAAGGTTTGCTTGTTTGCCATCTCTGAAATATCCTGAAAACAGCTGTGGTGACACATTTTGCAGTAAAACAAAACTGCATTAACAATACCCCATTTGCTTCTTTACTGCCCAAGCAAACTTTGCAATAATCCTGGATTCATCTGAAATAAAGTTTTTCATTTGTTTCACGTAATGGTGCTTGCTAACATTTACCCAACATATGGTGCTTTTCAAATGTCTTCAGTAGTCCTGAGCAATAATTCTTTGGGACTGCTGAAGTTTTCCTTTAAGCATTGAAAGTTTTTTTTTTTATTATTATTTTTTGCTCCACAATATAATTGCAATATCTATGTGTGCAATATTGTAGTTGCAGTGGACTGCTTGCACATGATATTTGGGAGGATAAAGTGTGTTTCTAGTGTCACATGGAGATTCTGCATGACAGTAATATATTTGGCCTGCTGATTGGACTCTTCCAGCCAACAAGGCAAAGAAAGAAAAGAGTCAGAAAAATATGGGTAAATCATGATTGATATCCTTTTCATTCAGCAACAGTTATGTGTCATTTTCCTTCCACTTCAAAACTGCACACTATTTTTCTGAAGGTCTACCAGAAAAAAATTCCCCCAAAATAAATGAAAGCTCATAATAACTTGAAGATAAAATGTGAAAATGTTGCCATTGTAAAGAAGCAGAAGCATTTGTTAAGGCAATCTCTACATCACCACATGTCAGTGCACTCAGGCACCCACAAGCTACTAATGAAAGACATAATTTACCACCGGCACAAACCTCAACTGCCCCCTGTAAAATAAACCCCTCATTAATCCAAACACACACACAGACACATGAATACACAAGTACAGACTGAAGTCCCGTCAGCCTGATGAGCAATTTTTAAGTCCGTCAGTGTGTCTTCATGTTGCAACCTGTATGATCTTACAGTAGTGGTGAGCTGTTTTCCAACCATCTACAAGCTCATAACCACTACTACTGCTCACATCCACACACTGAGCTCCTTTCATACAGACATGAACCTTGAAGTGACTTCATCTGCTCACAGCACTAGGCTGCAGGCTCTCCCATTTGTCTATCTGGAAAGCCTGTATGTTTTCTTATGTTTGAGGCACAAAACATGTAATTATTTTTTGTGCTCAAATAATAAAAAGATGCTCAGGCATAACAAAGAGAGATAGAAAAAGCTAATTAACGGAAGTACAAACCATCTAATTACTGCTGCAGAGAAATGTTAAGACTAATAATGAGGCTTTCTAAAAGAAAAATACTTGTTCTATAAAAAGTTGTGAATGTGGAAATGTACTTTATTTTAAATAAAAATCTCTTTCTTATTCTCTCTGAGTGGATAAAAAGTGTGAACAGTAGGAATATAAAGGCAGCTGCAGAGCTTTCAGTGGAGCCACAGACATGAGTTCTATGCAGAAACGTCCCCCAGATGCACACTGCACTCCCCCCGCTTTCCACCCCCAGCTTCCACGTAAACACAACCGCGGTTCACCAAACTCAGACCCCCGATCACACAGCAGCAAAAAGTCCCCCACAAACTGTCCAACTCCAAGCCAAAACTACCGGTGTTTCACATTTTGCCCTCCAGGCAATGTGGAGATATGCTGGTGGGTCATTTGTGGATCATTCTTCCTCTCTCGGCAGGGTTTGTGAAATGTTGAGGGCCTTCAGTCAGTTCTTACCTTCATATCCAGAGCAGAGACAGATCTGGACAAACAGGAGAACCAGTGGCCACAGCTCCATGTCAGGACAGGCGATTTTTAATGTGTAGGCAGGAGGAGGAGGAGAACAGCTTGCAAGGAAAACTCTCAGCGCATTCCTGTTTTTTCTAAAGAGCCCGCCTCTTGCTCCAGAAACAAGGGAGGATTCTCTTTAAAGCAGGCAGGACATCCACCGGCATTGAGTCAGGGGCCAGGGGAAGGGAGGGGGGGGATCCAAGAGAGCCGGGGCCTGAGGGTAACAACCACACATTCAGCTCTAATGCAGCAATAAAGCTAGAAAGTGTATGTTATTTTAAGGTTGTTTTAATTTTGCTCATTAAAACAAAAAGTAGATTATTAAAAGAAAAAATATATATCTTCAGGGTCTATTCTGATCTATTCCCAAAATTTGCCCAAAATTATTCATACCCCTGACAGATTTAGATTTAAAATTATAGTCATTCAACTAAAAAGATTATTTCTAAAAATAAATGAGACAGACATCCCTCAGGGCATAACAAAACCTTTTTTTATTTGGTGAACAGCTTTTTGCATGTTTCCACTGGTATTTTGACAATTCATCCTTACACAAGGAGTTGGAGTGATGAGCTTGAACTCCTTGAGGTCGACAGGCCTCCTTGTCATCACCCTAATCTTTCACTTCCTCCACAGATTCTTTAGCAATTTCAGGCCTAGATTCTTGCTTGGCCACTCCAAAAATATTAGTGCTACTTCCATTCAAAAGAAACATGGTCAAAATTAAAAGAATGCTTTACATTTGAGTTTCACAGTGGCTCAAATCACAATTTGTGTCTGGAATATCACAATCACAAAAGAGTGCAAGATGTATTATTTGGTAAGCTTTAACATTTCTGGTGTCATGCATGAAATCTCTGCTTGCCAATATTATATTTGTTCACATGGATGAACTTTCAGTTCTTTATGTCCATACCTGAAATAGATCCTAAAGCTCAGAGAGATTTGGGGAAATCTCAGTTAACTGTAACTGATATCGTCGCAACAATCAGCAACATTATGTTGTCATGTGTACCTAACATCATGAAAATCTACTTTAGGCCTAATTCTTTGAATGATTTTGAGATTAACTGCACAACAAGACGTGGAGCCATTTCAGCTTCTTCTTTTCGATTTCAGATACATCAATTTGCAAAAATATCACTCCTTACATTTCATATCAGTCACATTTTGCATACACAGCATACACTTCAGTGCATTTTATTGATAGTTAATATAATGGACCATCACAAAGTACTGTGTAACTGTGAAGTGGAGAGGCTATCTGTTTTTTTTTTAGCAAATAAAAATCTGAAATAAAATCTGCAAGTCTTGTAGTATAGATTGGATGGAGAACATTTGTGAACATCAATTTAATTTAGAACTGGACTTTGACTAGGCCATTCTAACACATGAAAATGCTTTGCTCTAAACCATTTGATTGTATCTATGGCTGTATGTTTAGGGTTATTATGCTGATGGATGGTAAACATCTGCTTCAGTCTCAAATCATTTGAAGCCTCTATATGTTTATATATTGCATTCACAGTGATATGGTATTAACACACGAAGTTCTCTACAAGTACTTTAATGTATAAAGAACATTTATCAGGTTGTTAATCTAAGTCAAGTTGATCTTTTTCCTTTTGTTCCTGCTCAGCTGTGCACAGCTGAATTTTTAAAAATTCATTGCCTCTGATGATCCTTTTGTTCAGGCATTTTCTTTACCCGTCTGCTTCCTGAGCTTCAGTCAGCATTCGACAATAAGAACATGACCAAGCATTCAGGGATGTCGCTGAAAGTAAAGTGATTCACTCAAATGACATTACATCAAGCAGATGGGATGGTAGGGCGTAGCATTAAATCATACAAAAAGCAATCAAGTGAGAGAAAACGACTTTATTGTTCTTGTTTAGAAATGAGCCTCTAGGTTTGTTATAACATGGGTGTAAATGAGTATAGTGAGCTCAACTCGTGTTTATACAGCTTTAAATTTTTTTGCACCATTCTTTAATATAGATGCTCAACTATAACTAAACTAAAAAGCAAGCAGTAATAGCAGCAAATACAGAAAAGGTGGAGATATTAGCAGCAAGTACATTTATTTCAGTAATATAATCCAGTAAGTGAAATTCATGTATATTATGGATTCATAACAGAGGGATACATTTTTAGAATTTACTTCTTAAAGTTGGTGATTAACATACAGAAATGTTGTGTTATAATATATATAATAATATCCTGTATCCAAGCATAGGCATTGAAAATTAAATGGAAGGAAAAACTGTGATCAATTCTCATTAAAGTTAGCAGAAATAAAATAAATAAAATAAAATAGATAGCTTATTCTGTGTGTAATGAATGAATGAATCAGTTTTCCTTTTTAAATCAAATTACTGAAATGCATTAACTTCTATGATATTCTGATCTATTGAGAGAAAACATCAACAATGTACTACAGCCAGGCACATTCTATTATGAGTGGTCTAGCTTAACACTAGCAACTGCAACTGACTGAGTTTGACTCACAATGAGGATAATTATAAACTCAATGTATTTGTGCATTAAAGTGCAACAACACTGATGTCCAGCAGGAAGCAGCAACAGTTATTTTCAAAAAGTATTAACTTTCCTCATAAAAAACAGTTTCCTGCCTCTCTTCTTGTCAGTGAAAGTCCAAGATGGCCACAGATGAGTGTCCAACTTAAGGCATGAAGGCCGCAGTTCAGAAAGCTGTGTGTATCACTATGGTGACAGCATCTGTAGATAAGAGAGGGTACGAGTCACTGCAGGTCCAGGTACTGAGGTAGAACATCATTCCAGAACTGCTTGGACTCTTCTGGCTTCTTCTCGTCTGCAGCTCTCTGTTTGCTCCTCGGAGCTGGTCTGGGAGCTTCTCTCTGTTTACCTGAAGAAGATGCTGCTGGAGCCAACAACTGTGGCTCCTCTGCCTTTGTCCTTGTTGATTTCTCTCTCTTCTTCTCTTTTTTGTGCACTTCTTCCTCCTCAACTTCTTCTTCTTCATCATCCTCTTCTCCCTCATCTTCTTCCTTTTGTTCTTCATCTTCATCTCCATCATTTTCCTCCTTTTCTTCTTCTTCCTCCTCTTCTTCCTCATCTTCCTCCTTTTCTTCTTCTTCCTCCTCTTCTTCCTCATCTTCCTCCTTTTCTTCTTCTTCCTCCTCTTCTTCCTCCTTTTGTTCTTCTTCTTCCTCCTCTTCTTCCTCCTTTTGTTCTTCTTCTTCCTCATCTTCTTCCTCATCTTCCTCCTTTAGTTCTTCTTCTTCCTCCTCCTCTTCTTCCTCCTCATCTTCTTGTTCATCTTGTTTTTGATTTATATCTTCTTTTTCATCCTCCTCTTCTTCTGCTGCTTCTTCTTCTTCCTCCTCCTCATCTATTTCTTCCTCTTCCTCACTCTCCTTTCCTTTTTCCTCACTTGCTTCCTCTTTATCTTCATGGTCATCTTTACTTTCTTCACTTTCTTCTTCTTCAGAAGCAGAGTTGCTTTCCTCTTTCCTTTCCTCATTTTCCTCATCTTCTTCCATGCTTTTCGCTTCCTCCTCGCTTTTGCTCTCTTCCTCTGTGGCTTCATCTTCCTCATTTCCTGTCCCCTGTTCCTCCTCCTCATTTTCCTCCTCTGCACTCTCTCCCTCCCCTTCTACTTCTTCCTCGTCTGCAGCTTCCTGTTCAGCTTCTTCGTCATCTGCAGAAAGTTCTCCTTCCTCCTCCCCTTCCTCACTATCTTCTTCCGCATAATCCTCTCCTCCACTTTCCTCTTTCCCTGTTTCCTGCTCTTCATCAGACTGCCTTTCTTCTTCCTCAGACACTGCAGTGTCACTTCCCTCCCTGTCCTCCTCCTCTTCACTCTCACTATGCCCTCGCTCAGATCCTTCACTGCTTTTTTCTTCTTCATCACCACTCACCTCACTATCTTCCTCTCCTTCACTCTGATCATCACTTTGCTCTTCACTTCTACCTTCGTCTTCCTCAGCTGCCTCACTCACTTCAGAGTGACTCACTCCTTCACCTGTTTCTATGCTGCTTTCTTCTTCCTCGTTTTCAGAATTCACTGTGTCACTTTTGTTGCTTTCTTCACCTTCCTCCTGAATGCTGAAGCTTGTTTTTCCCTCACTCTCCTCTTCCTCTGATTCACTATCTTGCTCTTCATCCTCCTCTCCAGGTTCGCTCTCCTCTACAGCCCCCATACCAACGCTACTTTGACCTTCCTCAGCCTTGTTTTTGCTTTCCATATCACTTCCTAACTTTTCACCATGTTCCTTATGTTCTTCATCACCAGTGTTTGTTTCAGTCATCTTGGAATCATCATCCTCTTCAGAGCTTTCCACTTCTCCTAAGTCTTTCTTTTCAAAAGTTTCTTCATTCCTGATCTCCTCAGCCGGTTCATGCTCTGATGGATCATTAAATACTTCCTCATGTGCATTGTTTCCTAAATCTGATAAGATGCTCATTTGAGCATCCTTCTGTGTGCTGTCATCCCTTTCCTCTGAGTCAGAATGCAATGTTGTAGAGGAGAAGGAAGGATGCATAATTGCACTCTGCTTTGTGAACTGTTTGGCTTTAAGTGCTGTTTCAGGTTCTGTAGAGGCAGCTCTGTCACTATCGGCCTGGAAAGCCTCCACACGAGTCACGGCCTCACTCAGGAGGCCGATAGCTGCGCCTGTGATCCCTGCAGCAGGTAGAAGAGACGCTGCATCGCTCAAAAATTCTCCCCAAGTCTGTTTCCCTTCATGCAGGTCTTCATTCTCTTTTCTTTCTGTTTCAGGTGCAAGTGTTTCTGCAGCAGCACGGTCAGAGGATTGCGAGGATTTAGCTCTGCTGACAGACAGCTCCCTGGTTTTTGTAGGGCTTTGCGAGGAAACTGCACTGCTTGAGACTTCAGAAGCATCTTCATGATGTGATGACAGCAGGCTGGAAGCTTCACTTGTTTTAATCCTGGGTTTGGCTTTGCTATTCCGCTCTGAGTCTACATCAGCACCTTCTTCTTTCCCTCTTTTTGTTTTATTTCCCTGTTTAACTTTAGGTTCTTCTTCCTTTTTTTTCTTTTTATCTTGAAGAAACTTCTTTTTTTCTGATGTTCTGCCTTCACTGTCACCAGTCGTGCTTTTTGCAAAGATTAACCCATCCTTGTCACCTTTTTTGATGTTTTTACTTAGAGCAGAAGGGCTTTCTGTATGCTTGCTTTGATTATTGTCTGGCTTGGGTTTAATCACCTTCACAGGTGTAGATTTCCCACTTGGAGACTCAGCGTGAGAAGGCTTAGCAATTTCTGCAGCTTCATGTCCTTGTGATTTTTTAGGCACTGCTGTGCTTTGAATAACTCCCGGTGTGGATTCAACTTTTTTCTTTGTTGGCGTGGACCTGAGTCGTTTTTTGTCCTGCTTCTTCTTCACTTCAGCAGATTTTAGATCAGCGCTTTTATTCCGGACTACAGCATCGTCCTTTGAGACATTTTTAGTGGATATTAAACTGCTTGTTTCCTGATCATCTGTAACCTTTGGAGTTGGGCTGATCTTGTCTGAAGAAGATGATTTTTTCTTTCTTTTTGGAGTCACTTTCAGTTCTTTCTTAAAAGAGTGCTCTGTCACTTGATCTTTTTCATCTTTGTTCTTTATGTTGGTCATTGTTATCTGCACAGGTTGTTGTGCGGTTGCACTTCTCTTGTCATGTTTTGTCAATTTAATCTTATAGAGCTTGTTTTGGGCTTCTTTTACTTCTGGAGGTTTTATTTTGCTGTTGTGAGATGTGACTCGTGCTTTTTCCTTCCTGCTCTTCAGTGACGACTCTTTTTTCTTTCTGGAGATGGAGCCTGTTAGAACCTCTGTCTTGAGGTCTTCAGGTGGGCTTTGGCCACTGTTCTGGTCTTCATGCACCTCTGAGTTTTTGGCAATTTGAACTCTTCCAGTTCTGGTTTCCTAAAAGACAACATTGAATTTTTTATTAGATTTTTAAAAAGTTAAAACAGGGAAGACAAAGGAAAGTCCCAACACAAACCTGAGCTACAAACTGTGCTATTAAGGACTGAGTTAAAAATGTTAATATTTTTAATATCATCTTATCTGTTTAATAAACCAATGCATAAAATATAATTATGGATAAGTTGTTTCGAAAAGAAATTACATTGCCAGGGTATAGTTTAAGATTAAGTGAAAAGAAACTTTTGTGTAAGGTTTCTTAGAGAACATTAAAGAACAAACAGCATCATGAGGACCAAGAAACACAGCAAACAGGTCAGGGAGAAAGTGTGGAGAAGTTTAAAACAGGATTCGGTTATAAAACAATATCCCAAGCTTTAAACCTCTCACAGAGCTCTCTGTTCAGTTCATGCAGGACAACTATTAGTGGTGTACGTTACGAATCGAGACTTTATGGAAAAATAGCAAGACAAAAAGTCATTGCTGAAAGAAATGGATGTAGCTAAATACATCCCAATTTGGATGAAAAAATACTTTGATAGGCTGCAAAGACTTTAGATTTAGGTCGAGCTTCAAATTCCAGCCATACAATAACCTTAAACGTACAACTAGAACCATGATGGGATGGTTTAGCTCAGGGGTCCTCAAATCTAGGCCTTGAGGGTTGGTGTCCTGCCACCTTTTAGATGTGGCAGGACACCCTGCCTAACACCCTGGTCCAACACACCTGAATCCAATGGCTAAATTACCTCCTCAGTATGCAGAGCTCTCCAGAGGCCTGCTAATTACCTGACTATTTGACTCAGGTGTGCTGAAGACGAGAGACATTGAGGACTGGATATGAAGACCCCTGGTTTAGAGTCTTACTTTTTTAGCCAAAACTATAAAAATATCCTAAAGTTCCACATATAAAATAGTATTTTACCACCAAAAAGGAGTTATTATCTGCATACAGTGGATAAGGAACTGATGGATGATGCAACTCAGGTCCTGTGTTTGATCTTTTCCTGTGTTTTATTTTCCTGTTTATTTAAGACATGATTTACACTGTTGCTCTGCGCAGGATGCTGTCAGTAATGATTACTGGACAAAAATCATGTTAAAAAAAAAAAAAAATGCAAAACTTCACAGGAAAACATTGACAGACCTTCAGACACAACAGCCAAAATACAAAAGTCAAGGCAACTGTAAAAGATTACAAGAAAGTCAAGATCACTGGAAGCAAAATATGAAGACATTATCTATAGTTTAACATTTTGTCATTGTCAGACACTATTTAGCATATTATTAATCCATTAAATTCAAAACTCATATACAGAAGCTGTACACTAACACCCTCCATAGGAGACAGGACTGGGTTACTGAGCTCCACATGTTGGACAAACCTGCTGCACACAACAACAATGCAGGAGACCCCATCACTGCTTGCTTCATCACTGGCTGTGGAAACACTGATAAGATGTGGCAAAGTTGCTGCCAGCTTTTCTAAAGCACTGTGTGTGTGTGTGTGTGTGTGTGTGTGTTTGTTTGTGTGTGTGTGAAAACATTCCTGAGCCCAAACAAACAAATAAACACTTTCTGAAAAGCTTAATTAATGCTGAAAACTAAGAAATCAAAATTCAACATTTCTCTTCAGCTTCAAACTAAGTGGAAAACCGCTGTGTACCCATGTGTTTTCCAGAACACACACACACACATATACAGTATATATGCTGAGGTATGCAGATTTCCTGGAAAAGTCGGTGAGTGTTCAACTCTGCTGCTTCCTGCCCTGAAGTGCTTGTAATTTAGAGCAGAAAGAAGAAACCAGAGGAGCATAATAACACTCAGCAGAATGAGTTTTAATGACTGTATACTACATCCATCTCCTCTATTAAACATCATATTCTTGCATAAGCTAATAAAAACTTCTTCTCTCACCATATATGGCAAAAAGTCCACACGGTTTCCCTCATCTTCCACATCTTGAGAGATTAGCTGTCCCTTTAGAGCTTCTCCCTCTGAAACAAAAGAAATGACTTCACTGACTGCAGATAGTTTAGTTACTTGCTTGGTGAATGTATCAGTTTAAAATACCTGTTTGTAGTCTTTCCTGATCCAGGTTATTATCAGAAACATGGATGAGGGGTCTGTTAGGGCTGCAGGGTTTGTTAGGTGGTAAAGCATCAGACAGTTTGTTTTTTAAGGCATCTTCACTTTTTGCTGCTCTGTATGCTATACTGTTCACAGCCTTTTCAGTATAGGCAGGACTCCTTGGGTTATGATTAGCTGCAGATGTGGATGAAGATACAGAAGATGGTAGCTTTTTGGATTTGGACCTGGAGGAAGCAACAGCGGAGGCTTTACTCTGACATGAGTAAGATGATTGTGAACGTGGGCTTGACGGCTTGGAGGATAACTCGGCACTCCGAGAAGACACGGACTGAGATCTGGGGGATAAAAGCGGGCTTGCTGTTGCTGCTTTGGGGGATGATGTGGGGGTGGGAGCATCGTTTTGATGCAGTTTCAGGTTTGGGATATTTCTGGATGTCTGCCAGGAGGTGCTGAGGAAGCCAGAGTTAGGACGAGGGGTTTTCTGAGGTAATTCTCCAAACAGCTCCACAAAGCTCTTCTGAAAGGCAAAAGAATCTCAGATTTAAAGGTTTGAAATTCATCTCTGTAGTGTGGACAGTTCAGCAGAGTCAGAAAATCTGTGTAATACTTCTCCCTGCTGGAGCTAAACTGTGACTGCAACCAAATGAGAAATATTTCCAGGTTTTAATTAAGTTAAATTTTGTTACATTAGTAAATAAATAGCTCATTATTGTTTTTTAATTTATTTATTGTTGAAGGTGTTTTGGCAGAATTTGTGTTTAAAAATGAAACAAGCTTGTGAAAGAAATTCAACAGTTTTTTGTTTTTTTTTTAAATAAGATGTTTCTGGACATCCCCCATGACGGTGCTTGTAAAATGAATTGTGAGGTGTTAGGTTCTCACTTTTTTTCTGTGGCGAGCACGAGCAGCTAGCGCTGAGAGCGGGATTACTGGAGCTGGATCCATGAGAGAGTTTTCGAACTGGTTTTCAGGGTCGTCTGACTCCCACAAGAAGTCTGTAATTATAGCATCCTTCTCTGGCACTACATGCTGACTCTGTGCTGCTGGTCTGGGGACAGCCAGAACCAGTGTGTGGTGACCACCGCAGGACACCTAAATATATGAAGGACACATAATGGTACCTTTGATTATTGTGCATTCACTTGCCAACACTCATCTTCTGCGTGAAAGCACATGAATGGACAGAAGTCAAACATTTTGGGATTTATTGTCTTACTTATTGTGTTACCCTTTAAATATTTTCACATTTTGTCACCTTACAACCACATACTTCTGTGATTTGGGGGATGTTTCTTATGATAGAACAACACAAAGGAATGCATAACCGTTAACTGAGAGGAGGCATTTTAAATAACTTCACTAATTAAAATTTGAAAAGCGGCATCTATTTATATTCAGCCCCCAAAGTCAATGCATTCTTTCCCCCTGGTATTTTACCGTTTTAAGAGGTATGGGGGTTTTTTTTCTTTTTGTTTTAAGCCACTTAACTCTGACCTGAAAAATATTCAGATTCAGGCATGAGAAGGTTTCTAAACTCAAGGGATGTATCAGCATGTTGTAGGTAATTAACAGACAACGAAAAACCAATCTCAAGCCTTTCCACTTATTCTCAGTTGGATTTAGGACTCGACTTTGACTGGACCCGAAAATGTTTTGATCCAGACCATTGCATTTTAGCTTTGGCTGCATGTTTAGGGTTGTTGTCCTGTTGGAAGGTGAACCACGGACCCAGGTTCAGATGCTAACAGGTTTTCATCCAGAACTGTTCTGAATTTAGCTCTATCCATCTTCCCATCAAATCTAACCTGCTTTCCAGTCCCTGCTCAAATAAGTAATCCCACATCATGATTCTGCTACCACCATATGCCAAGCTAAATTTGTCGAGAGCACAGTTTCTAATTGTCCTGTCAACAGATTTTCCTACTTGAGCTGTGGATCTCTGCAGTTCCTACAGAGTTCCCATGGGCCTCTAAGCCGCTTCGCTGATTAATGACTTGCCTGTCAGTTTAGGAGAGCAGCTATGTCTTAGCGGTCTGCAGTTACTCTTTCCATTTACAGATAAAGAACAAAACAAAACTTAGGATATCTATTTCTATATCCTAACTCTGCTTTAAACTTCTCCACAACTTTCTCCATGATCTGGCTGCTGTTCCTTTATCTTCCCAATGCTGTTTGTTCACTAATGCTCTCCAAAGAATAGCTGAATTCATACTGAGATCAAATGATACACAGCTGGACTCTATTTACCAGCTAGGTGACTCTTGAAGGCAGTCGACTGCATTGGATTTTATTTTAGAAGTAACAGTTTAAAAAGGGTTGAATACACAGTCCGACTGTACATATTTTTATTTTGTAAAAAAAAAAAATGTTCAACCCATTTTGACAGTTACAAAAAAACAAGGAAAGAAAGAAATTATGGCGAGAATGTAGCTGTAACCCGAGAAAGTGTGAAAAAAGTGCACAAGGTGAGAATATGTTTACAAGACACTGTGTATTGTTTCCTTGTTCATTACACAGAAACAAATAATTATAATAATTCGTATGTTTTAAAGTGTTTTACATTCATATTTTCAGTTTGCGAGACTTTCCTAACTTACTGACTGCACGCTGTACTTCAGAAAACGAGTGCACAGCGTCGGGCTGAACTGGTTAATGAAGTTCTCTTCCTGTAACCCCAGTTTTCCATAACGACCATCACCAAATGTGTAGAGCAGTCCAGTCTCTGTGGAGGACAAAGGCAATTTTGCATTGTTTGCATTAAATTTCCATTTAAAAGACTATTTAAAAAAGCACAAGGTCAACATTTAAGGTCATTTCTGTTGTTTTTCCTGTCTTGTTCTTAAGCTTTAAAGCAATTTATTGATTACTGTTTTTATAGCAAAACTAAACTAACCTGCATTATTGGTGAAAATTTACAAACTGTTTATAGTACAAAGTCTTTGGATCTTGACTACTAGAAAAGCAAAACCTAACCAAATAACTACCTTTGGAAAACGGAAAACATAAACAGGATTTTTTAAAGATTTTTCCAAATAAAAACATTGTAAATTTTACAGTAACTCAGTTATAATCTGTATGAATGGGTTACAAGCAGTTAGTATCTACAGTAAGTAGCAGTTTCAAAAAAAAAAAAAAAGAGAAAAGCTTTCAGACCTCACTGTCAAACCAACTTGTGAGAGTGACATAACACCAAAGTGCATTTCTGTCATTTTACAATAACTTCACAATAACATGCTGACTGCTCACAACCCCTCCACAGAAGTCTACTTCAATAAATCTGATTATGTTGTTCCTGCTGTACACAGCATATCAAATATGCATGCAGAGCAACAAAAGTGAAGTGGGAATAGCATTTTCAAATGACAAGAGTGATCGCTGGTTTACTTGTAATCACAGCGGTGTGGTTTTCTCCACAGGCGATGCGTCTGGCGCTGATGTTGTGAAAGTGCTCCAGTGGTTTTGGCAAATGAAGTTCAAACTCAAATGTCCCATGGCCCAGCTGACCATGCTGACCTCTGCCAAATGTGTACACGTCCTCCCCTGTCACAGAAAAACATGTGACAACATCAAAGAAAAAAATGTAACTAATCACAATTAAGAGTCAATTTACTTATCTGCTGTATAAAAGTATAAATCAGTTGTGTTTAACTTGATATGATGTGGTTTACAGATTCCTTTCCTTTGATAATTTCAGAAACTATCATTTAATTTGACTATCATTGCACTTTTGATTCAATGAGATGCATGAAAATAGTAAATAAAGTTAAGCAGTGATATTTTACAGCAGTTTTTTAAACTAGCACTTGATTAATTCAAAAAAGAGCTATGGAGAGATACAGATAGAAATGTATATAGTTTATATGACAATTTCTTTATTCATGATGAAATAAATGCAACTAGACTGGCAGGTTGGGTGATTGATTGATTGATTGATTGATTGATTGATTGATTGATTGATTGATTGATTGATTGATTGATTGATTGATTGAAATTAAAAACCAAAACTTCAGGAATACAGAAATTTCAAAAACAAAGAACAACTTTGCTGCTTCTATGGGATTTAAGAGGAAATTTGTTTCTCATCACAACACATTATTCCCATAACTCTCCATGAGTGTTTGTGTCTCAGCCATTAAAAACATATATCAGGTGTGCCCATTAAGGCAGTTAGAGTCCATCCAACTGGGTTAGTATATCATTACTGGGCAGAGCCTGAATGCTGGATACTTGAAATATTGTATAATACTTGCACAATAGTGGTGGGGTGATGGTGTGGACTTATCTTACAACCACACGCCATCACCAGCTGACAGGCGTGGGTCAACCTTAAATGTGAGGTAATTTGTCCAACTGCAGAGGTTTGACCCAGACTGAGTCATACAACATGAAATGATCCCAAACACAGCAGAAAATCTGCAACCAGATGGCTAAAAAAACAAGGTGTTACAATAATCCAGAAAAAAGCCTAGACCTCAACATAACTGAAATCCTGTGCTGTGCAGAAATAAATAACCTTGAATAAACAAAAAAACTTTCCAAGTCTATAAAATGCTTTTATTCTATCCTAAACGTTAAAGAATCAAAGCTACATTGTGAGGAAGAGTGGACCAAACTTCCCTCAAACCAATGTGAGAAACATAAAATCATATAGAATATGACTACTGAGACTTTAGCTGCAAAATGTGTTTCCACAAATTATCTAATCATGTTGTGTTCTTACTTTTTTTTTAAACAAGTATATTGACAGTTAAAGAAACTTTATTTTTTATATGACTGTATGAATATTACTGCTTTATATTTGAGGTTATAAAGAATGAATGAGTTTGTATTTGTGTTTTATTGTATATTTTCATGTGATGATAGTGATACTCATTTGCTCAAAGAAGGATCTCAAAACTAATTCGATATGAGATGAAATGTTTGCTATCTTACCCCTGGGGTCTGCAACCTGTGGCTCTGTGCATGGTGGCTGTTGATAACAGCTCAAGAATGCTAGAAATGAGCAGTATTTTTACATAAACAGGTACCAAGAACAAACATTTTAACAGATTTCTATGGTTTTTAGACAATTTCTCCATAAAATTTCAACAACAGAAATTAAACATATAGCACAGGGAATACACTGACATATTACTGTCAGTCAGCCTCCCTTTTTCAACTAATTTTCCACAAATATGAAATGTTTATATGAACTTTTATTTTTCCTTTTTCTAAAACCACAAACAACACATTGTGTTTTTTTTTTTATTTAACCATGGAAAATTAACTTTACATGGAGCCTTTTTAAAACTTTATAGATAATCTAATTCTAAAGAGAAAGAGATCTTGTCTTTTCAAATGTGCTTCAGGAGAAGTTTATCCTGTCAACTTACCTGTTAGTGCCACAGTGTGCTCCCCTCCGCAGCACACCTGAATGATACTTCCCATAATGCCTCGCACTTGCTGGGGGACTTTGTGATTAGCAAGCTGCTCCACCTGGAGACCAAGTCGTCCATTTGCACTTTCACCAAAGGTGTAAAGTCCACCGTGCACTGAAACAGAATTATTAATAGATAAAATGACGAGAGTCTGGTCTAACTGGGTCAGAGTGGGTCTGGGTTTGGTCCAGCAGGGTCGTACCTGTAACAAACGCTGAGTGGCGATGCCCACAGGAGACCCACATCACCGCCTGTCCTACATTCAACTCTCTGGGTTCTGCTGCAAACACCTCATCCCCTAAACCGATTTGACCCACGGAGTTGTCTCCCCACATGAACAGCCTCCCTTCCTCTGCACACACAGAATGTAGCAAATCAAGCTCAACATATGTGTATGTTTGCTTTTCTTTTTTTATCACTAATCAGACCTGTTAAGGCAGCTGAAGTGTTGCTGCCAGCAGCGAGCATTTTGACCGGTGCCGACTCACAAAACGGACGCAGCAGCTGAAAGGATTTAGTGTTCTTCTTGTGGCCCAAACCAAGCTGTCCCTTCTGGTTCCTTCCAGCACCAGAGACGCAGTGCTGAACTGAAGAAACACAAAACAAGATAATATTTAAAAACAAGACCTGCTAGGAACTAAATATCTGGTTTTAATACAGACATCTGACAAATCAGTGTTTGAGATCGTTTGTTTTGCGTCTTACGTGTGCAGACAAGTGTGTGATCTCTCCCACAAGCCACAAGCTTCACCTCTTCAGACTTCAAGGCTGAGAAGGAAACAGCCTGTTATACATGCTGGTTAAGTCTAATAAGGCTAAAATAATTTACATCTGAATTTTTAAGATGTCATGACAGTAGGATTAAAATTTCCACAGACAAAAGAAGAGTTATTGGTATTTTCATGTTTTCTAAAATGTCATTACACCAAGAAATAAAGCTTTAGTCCTGAAATAACTTGTTACATTTACAGAGCCTTACACTTGTCTTACACCTGGAACTTTTTTGCACTTTTTTTGCCCATCACAAATTTCTTATTTGTCACAGTCAAAAGTCTTAAATACAAAATTTGCTTTTCACACGATAATTTCATTTATTAAGGCAGCAAAGCTATCCAAACCAACCTGGCCCTATGTGGAAAAAGTAACTCCCTCCTAATAACTGGATGTACCACCCTTGGTGGCAACAACTACCATCAAGCATTAGTGATAAGTGGCAGTGAGTCTTTTATTTCTCTTCAGATTTTGGCCCACTCTTCTTCTCAGAATTGTTTTAATATAGCCACACTGGACGAATTTAGAGCACGTATGACCAGTTTAAGATCATGCCACAACAACTCAATTGGATTTACGTCTTTCCAGATCATTTAGCCTACATAGTTTTGTGAGAAAGGGATTATTTCAGTCATTTATTGATTCTAAACGTCAGGCAGTAATCAGGCATTAGTAAGGTGAGGGGAACTGAATGCAGCCTGTGGTTAAAGACAGTCCCGTCAGAAAACTATCTTGTAAATGTTTAATACATCTTTATTTGTCAGTGTAGTATAAGTTTTAGGTTAGTATTTAGGTTCTGATCTCATCACTGCATGGTCTCTCCTCAACTGCATGTCAGGAATTGACAAGGTCTATTTATCTTTGTGTTTTATTAACTTTTGTTTGATGATCTGAAACATTTAAGCATGATGAGACAGATAAGAAGAAACCTGTAAGCAGGTGAAGACTTAATGATCTGAACTATTTAACTGCATCTCTGGCTGTATGTTTAGATTGATTAGAAAGATGGGCGCACTTTTCAGAATTTTTCCTAAAACATTTAGAAGATCCTGCATCAATGATGCAATGATGCACAGATTTGTGTTGAGCTTTTATATAAAATCCCCCAAAAATGTATTCTGTTTTTAGGTTGTACTGTGAAAGGAAAGGCACCGTGCAAGTAATAAAACTGATTACACGTGGTCTACGTGGATACCTTTTACAGAGGTTGGTTTATTGGCTTCTGGTTTTATCTTCAGTCCCAGTTGGCCTCCAGTATTACCACCAAACATGAGCAACCTCCCATTCTCTGCAGAATTATGACGGGAGTTTAACTTTTATTTTTTCTGCAGAAAATACACATATTCAGTCAGCAAACCAGTTATGACTGAAATGTTTAAATAGGTGTGTGTGTACCTGTGATTACAGCACTGTGCTCTTTGCCACAACATATCTCCACTGGGTGGTCATTTTTCAACCAGAACTGACTGGGGACATTGTCAGCAAAGCTGCTCTTGCCAAATGTGAAGATGGCTCCTGTTTCTGAGGGGGGAAAAAAGTCTGTGTGAGTCACCTCTCTGCTGCTGTCATGACAGGAACAATGCTTTAAGTCTAAGCAGGTCAGCAAGTTACTGCAGTTGTCTAAGTTAACACCGGCCAAATCCCAGCACAAGCTGCTATCAACTCTCAGCAGACTTAAGCAGCAGCAGACAGAAATAGCTACAGGTTTACAGGTTTGCACAGTGGAAATGTAGAAACTGACACTTTAAGGAAGAGAGGATCACTACTCCTACATAGATATTATTGCAGATAAGGTTGGTGCATTGGGAGTACTCTCACCAGGTATGTCTGCATCGGTGTAGCCAGGCATCTCCTCCGTTCCCCCTCCCGTCTGCGCTCCTCTCAGAGCAGCTTCTGTGCAGACTGCTGTAGATCAGGGAGAGCTCAGACACAACTAAGCTGGACTCATGCGACCCATGGATCCGACATAAATAAACTACTCTAGAGATATATGGCTTGTAAAACACTTACCTATTTGTAATAATAAACAACCTTAAAATAAAGTGAAATACACTCATAGGCTTATAGTGTTTTTAAAGCTAGATCGTAGAGAAAGGCATAAGTTTAAACGGTCTTTATCTTTTACTTTCTATGGTTTAGTTTAGAAAAAACGCTCATTTCTACTTGTTAAAACTTTGGTTGTTTTGTTTGAAAAACTTCGGACCAAATATGGGACTTGGGGCTATTGAACCTGCACAATATAACAGAGTATACTGGGAGGGGGAGCATTTAAAAACCTCTGATAATAAACATTATTATTATTTGTTTATTTATTTATTTATTTTGCTCTCCATTGTGAGATGGTGATGTCATTGCCATATTAGACCAAGACACCGCTGCATGTGCTCGGATGTGGGTCCGCTCCTTTTCCTTTAACCGGGAAGACGACTAGAGTCATCTATCCAGCGAGGGAGGAGTAGGCTGGTGCCTCCGAACTGTTATTGTTGCCTCCTGTAATTTTACACCACTAGAGGGTGGTGTTGTACAGGTAACAAGAGCACCTCCAGGGAGACCATTCTAATCAAAAAGATAAACTGAATGCATGTAACTTCCTGCTAAATTCCTTATTGTATGTTCAGTGTAGCCTAATGTTGTTAATAAAAGGCACTTGCTCTTGGCTATTGACGTGTTTTATTGCCAGCCATCATTCCGGCAGTTTGTGGCCATTCAGTGGTTTCACCAATCCTGAAGTGAGCACTGGTTTTCCAGCTTGAAGCAGGGACATAATAAGGTTGGTGTGGCGTCTTTCCCTGATCAGTTCCCAGATAAATTGGCGGCAGTCCCAGTCAGCTGCTGCAGTTTAAATCCCTCTTAGACTCCACCCACTCATGGAACAGCAAAGTGCCCCCGGCGTTTAAACAGGTGCGGACCCCATGACTCGCTGATCCAAGAAGTTGCTGATCCTTATGCTCTTTTAATTTCGTTTAAACCGCGATGCCTTTCAAGCTGTTGTCTGTCAGCAGTCACCTTTTAAAATGTTTGAAATCTTTCCATTACAAACCGCAGAGAGGATTTAGGTAAGCAAATCCACTTTATTTAGAGGTGACTGCACTAAAAGCAATTTCTTGTCATAATTGCGTGGTGATGTAAGTCTAAATCATATATTAATGCTGCCTTTTTCAGCAGTGGAGCAGCTTGTTTAAGTTCAGTGAGTTTAAAAGGTCGCAGCTGTCTCACACTTAAAGATTTCAGCTCAGATGAAATCAAGAGGCTGCTGTGGGTATCAGCGGACCTCAAACATCAGATAAAGCATGGAAAGCAGGTATTTAACTAAAGGGAACAAATTTTAACGTCAATGCCCATCTGTTAATCAAATTCATCTTTGCTTTATAGAGTTTGAAAGAAGCCAACTGCTATTTCTATTTCAGTATCTGCCTCTTCTGCAAGGAAAGGCGATTGCAATGATATTTGAGAAGCGGAGCACCAGAACAAGAATGTCCACAGAAACAGGTGCTCAGTTTTTATATCAGCATCTACATGAGGCTTTTAAAGAGAACTGTGTGCTGCTTTTATTGCTTTTAGAACAGAAAACAGTTTAACAGCATGTGTTCTGGTGGTGTTCACTGCTCTGATGCTATTCCTGTCTGTCATTGTTAACAGAAACAAAAGATCTGCTGAAAGGCAACTTTTCAGGGCAAGCCTGTGACAAAACACTGAGCTACAGCCACTCGATACATACAGTGCTTCATTTTGTCACATTACAACCACAAACTTCAAGTTATCCTATTGGGGTTTTGTAGTTTAGACCAACACAAAGTAACACTCTTTTCTGAAGTGGAGGAAAAAATGGTTTTCTTTTTTTAAAATAAAAATCTGAACGTGTTTAGCACTTTTTACTCTGATACTCGCAAATAAAATCCAACCGATAGCCTTCAGAAGTCATCTACTTACTAAATAGAGTCCACCTGTGAGTAGTTTTAGCTCAGTATAAAAAACAAACAGAGGTTTGTTGGAGAACGATAGTGAACAAACGGCATCATGAAGACCAAAGAACATATCAGACAGGTCAGGGATAAAAGTGTGGAGAGGTTTAAATCAGCCCTCGGTTGTAAAAGACTTCCAACCCGCAAAACACTTTGTGTGGAGAAAAACTAACACTGCAACTGCGCATCAATCTGAACGGATCATCCCTGCATTAAGCATAAAGCATCATGCCGTGGAGAGGCTTCTCTTCAGCAGGGACAGGGGCGCTGGTCAGAGCTGAAGGGAAGGCAGATGGAGCTAAATTCAGGGCAAGCCTGGAAGAAAACCTGTTAAAGTCTGCAAAGGACTTGATACTGGTAAAAACAAAGATTCACCTCAGGACACAACACCAACAACAACGCTAAAGCTACAAATGAACGGTTCAGATCAAAGCATATTCATGTGTT
Source organism: Anableps anableps (assembly GCA_014839685.1). Taxonomy (NCBI): domain Eukaryota; kingdom Metazoa; phylum Chordata; class Actinopteri; order Cyprinodontiformes; family Anablepidae; genus Anableps; species Anableps anableps. Next base: position 15,831,264 of record CM026075.1, on the reverse strand, counting down.
AGAATGGCCCAGTCAAAGTCCAAAGCTCAGTTCAATTGAAAATCTGTGGCAAAACCTGAAAATTGATGTTCATACATATTCTCCATCCAATCTGATGGAGCATGAGATATTTACTTGTGGTTGCAACATACCCAAGAAGACTCGCGGTTGTTGTGGCAGCACAAGGTGGTTTGAAACGACATGAATTCAGGTGGGGGCTGAATGCAAACACATACCATGCGTTTCAGGTCCTTATTTTCAGATTCCAATTTGAAAATCGTGCTTCATTTTCTTTCCCCATCACAATGATGCAATACTTTCTGTTGGTCTGTCACATAAAATCACTGTAAAACACACTGACATTTGTGGTTGTTATTTGACAAAATGTGAACAAGTTTAGAGGATATGACGATTCCTGTTGAATATGCAGCATGTGTGTTCAGAGGGTTGTTATTTTTATGTAATAATTTCCCTGTATCTATGAGGCTTTTCTGAATACAAAAGTTTATTCATTTATTTTCCAGGTTTTGCTTTGTTGGGTGGACACCCCTGTTTCCTAACCTCACAGGACATCCACTTGGGAGTAAATGAAAGCTGCACCGACACAGCAAGGTGTGTTTTTTCCACATCACTGTTTATTATTATATATATCTTGTTTCACCAATGTCTGAAGAGAAAAAAAGTAATTTGAACATCTTTCTTTGATGTTGACTTGTAAAAAGGATAGGTAATACCAATATGTTTTCAAAAGAATTGCTGGTATTTATTACTATGTAAATATAGATGAAGATAAAAAAAATATTACAAATATTATTGTTTGGTAGTACATATTGAACTGCACGCAATCTTAAAAAAAAACAAAAATATTGCTCTAAAAGCATAACTTCCATACATGAAATACGCTACTTCACTACTCCAGAGACATTAAGTAGGAATGGTAAAATAGAAAAGTTACTGTAAGCTTTTGACATGGCCCATATGGGCAGTTGCCCAGGAGGGCATTACAAAAAGGTGACATACATCACCAGATGAAAATATAACTCACTTTTTTCAGTTATGCCTTGAACAAGTTTTCTGTCGTTTTTATACATTTGCTGTCGTCAGCTGCGTTTCCATTACAAATGTGCGCAAAACCTTGTTGATATTCTGTTAATGTTGAAAAGACACAATTTTGCAATTGCGGTGTTTCCCTTAAATAACAAATGCAATTAAAATCACACATGAATAAGTTTGCTGACGCGATAAGTCATTAAAAATCATGGCGGCAACAAATGTAAACACTCACATGAGATATAGTCATATTTCAGCCACGGCACTAGTGCTCATTATCAACGAATAGAGGACATGCCTGCGTCTTATTGAAGCATTTGAGAGACAAGCCCCTTATACTTAGGATTGCCTATGTATGGGGCGTTTTTGGGAAATTGTAGTTGCCCATTTTACAGAAAAGCTACGGATTCAACACTTTCGAATGACAGACTCAACTTTTCACCAGTTTTGATATGGTTAAAAAACCACCTCAATGTAGACTTGGTGTCCCCTGCTTCCTGCTAAGAATGGACTATTTTGCACAGCATATTAACCTGCCCCAGACATTTTGATAATTTCCTGCATTTCAGCTACAGAAGGAGGGGCTTGTAGGGAACAGTTTATGCACGAATCACCACTGGTGACCATTCCTGCTTTATTCCACTGTTGTACATAAAGTTGGGATTACTTTGTTTTCAGACACGTTCCTCTTTTAGTTGTAGTTTTATTTTCACTGTGATATGTCAGAAAGAGATTGATCAATAATTATTTGATGGGCTGTGCACTTTATCGAGAGTAAAAATCTAATTCATACTCATTTCATGAAGAGAGGCAAAAAAATTTTAATTCCAACCTTACCATCAAACATCACCAGTTCATCATGTAGGGTATTCTTTGCCAGCATTTTGTTTACAAGATGATTTTCCCTGCCCTTAACTTGTGGTGTTACTGTTTTCACTGAAGGTGGTATCTCATATCTCATATCTTTCTGTATAGGGTTCTCTCTGGACTTTGTGATATTGTTTTGGCACGAGTTTACAGTCACTCCACATTGGAGGAGCTGGACCAAGGGGCTTCCATCCCCATCATTAATGGACTCTCTGACCTTTATCACCCCATCCAGATTCTGGCAGACTTCCTTACCTTACAGGTGCCATTTTCCACCAGTATACTACAATTTATTTATATGATGAACCTGCTTAATCCCCATTGTTTTCTTCTAGGAGCATTATGGCTCTCTTAGTGGACTTACAGTGAGCTGGATTGGAGATGGAAACAATGTCCTCCACTCCTTCATGATGACTGCTGCCAAACTGGGGGTTCATCTAAAAGTTGCCACACCAAAGGTCTGCATCTTCTCTGACCATCATGGGTTCTGTGGGCTCTTTTCCTGGTCACACTAAATGTGCAATTCTCCACAGGGTTATGAACCAGACAGGAGTGTAACTGAAGAGGCGCGGAGGCTGTGCAAACAAGTGACGTCTCAGACTGCTTAAAGTAATTTTTTGGTTCACAATATTCACCCTGAGTTTCTCCTAATCATGGTTCTGTTTCAGCATGGGACCAAACTCGTTCTGACTTCGGATCCGATGGAGGCTGCCCATGACAGCAATGTGTTGGTCACTGACACTTGGGTCAGCATGGGTCAGGAAGAGGAGAAGAAAAGGAGGCTCAAAGACTTCCATGGCTACCAGATTACAATGCAGGCAAGAAAGAGGCTTGTTTAGTTGGTATTCAAAGATCAGCTATATTACTCTACAGTGCCTTTTAATACATATCCCTTGAGCCTTTTCCCATTTTCACATTACTACCACCTAATGTTAATGTATTCTATTGGGTTTTTATATGACAGGCAATTTTTCTTTGCAAAATAGCTCAATCTCAGTCAGACTGATGGAGAGCATTTTTGAATATCTATTTTCAAGTCTTTCCACAGCCTGTAACAGGTTTCTATCCAGGAGTGTATTTAGCTCCATTCAGCTTCCCTTCAACTCAGCTTCCCTCTCCCTGCAGAAGACACACATGATACCGCCACCACCATGTTTCACTGTAGAACTGACATGTTAAGGATGATGCAGAGTTGTAGTGTTAGTTTTCAAACACTGTTTGAAGCTTCTCAGCAACTTTCTCGCTGACTCGTCTGCTGTGTTTCTTGGTCTTCATGACCTAAATGCACAACATACTTTTCAGATGTGTATCATTTTGAAAGCCATGTATCCCGTCCTTTGCTCTTTACAATTTTGTGACAATTTGTGCTGGTGTTTCATATCAGACCCCAGTAAAGTAAGTTGAAACTTTTGGTTGTAATGTTAGAAAATGTGAAAATCCTGAACGTGTGGTAGTTCAGCAAGTCTGAAACAATCTCTGAGCACAAAAATCCAATACCTATCCATTTCGCTTGAGAAAATCTTAATTAAATGTGTCACTCCAGTGACTTGGAAAGTATTTATTCTCATTTTTTGGGGACTGAATGAACACAGACAGGAAGTGGGGCCAAACCAGACTGGACCTTCCTTCACTGCCTTCCCCGGAAGATGGAGGAGGTGGATGACCAAGTATTTTACTCCTCCCGCTCCCTTGTCTTTCCTGAGGCTGAGAATCGGAAATGGACCATCATGGTAAGATGGCGGGTAAATACTTAATATTTACTCTTCATAATGTTTTCTGTTTACTGATATCCACTGTTTTACCTCTTTCAGGGTTTGATGGTTTCTCTTTTGACCGACTACACTCCGCAGATCTCTATGCCAAAGTTTTAACCTTAAGGTGGAATTTATTTTGGATCTACTGATAATACAACATGTTTTAGCAAAATTTGTGTTTACTTTTTTAATTGTTATATTTATTAACAAGGAAACAGTTTCTGAGTTATTGCAATCTATTTCCATCGATCTGAACTTGATGGAGGGTGCCAGCAATAATAAAAAACAGGATTGTGTGCGTTCTGAAAACGAAAAAGCTCAGCTGTGGGTCTGAATCTGTTTTGAGCAAGTGCGACACCGCGTGGTCAAAGTCAATAATGCGTCCCGGTCCCTGATTGGAAGACGGCAGATGACGTATCTTGCTTGGGATGGGAATTATGGCTCTTTTCCTGGATCCTAATCATCTATCTTGTCATCAAACAGAACTTCTTGGTTTCATAAATAAAAGTTTGGGTATTTATTGATATATTGTTCATAGATACATACATTTGGAAAACACAGATGTCACCTGAAGTTAATATTTATATTTTTTAACACATTTTTATCCACATATTGTGACATAAAAATAAATACGTCCACCCATCACTGTATTTTCTAGCTGTGTAATACTACTCAGGATTGTGGGGGAGTTGGAGCCCATCAGTTGCACTCACTGGGCAGGAGGCAGGGCACAGCTAGGAGCCCAACACAGAGACACACAAGACAAATAACCATACCTGCACACATTAATACCTGAGGGCAATTTAAAACCACATTATTAACCCGACATTCAGGTTTTTAGAGGAAGACTGAAGTAAAGTGTAAGTTGTAGAGGTTTCCAAAGAAAATTAGTTGACATTTTGTCATTTTTATAAGGGGTTTTTTTTGTTGTTTTTTTGTTTTTTTTTTTTTAGAAAAAGGAAAAATACAAACGTTTCAGGGAACTTGTTTTCTTGTGGATAACGCTTAAAAAACATAAAGTTGAGGTGTACCTCACAATTAATTTAAATGTGCATGCATAAAAGACACATATGGGAAAGCAACAAAAACTGTCTCTGACCTAGGGGCCCTCATTCTACTTAATCGGTCAACCCATCTCTTCTCTGACCTCAGCTCTTTTACTAAATATTTTGGTTTGTTAACTCCACCTGATTGGTTGCATGGCAACAAAACAGTCATTAACAGCATTTCACAGTGGATACGTTACAAAATTCTTACACATAAGAACATAAATGCAGAGATAAATTAATTCTTCTCCCTGTACACAAATGACTGCACTTTAGCAGATCCATCTGTGAAACTTCTGAAATTTGTTGATGACACCATTTTGTCTGATCCAGGACAGTGGTGAGTCTGCATACAGACAGGAGGTGGATTGGCTGGTCCACTGGTGTGGTCAGAACCACCAAAAGCTTAACCCGCTCAAGACTGTGGAGATGATGATTGACTTCCGAAGAACACGCCCCACACTGCCTCACATCACTATCCTCAACAACAGTGTCTGCTGTGGATCACTTCCAGTTCCTAGGAACCACCCTTTCTCTGGACCTGAGATGGGCACATGGACAGTCCCAGTAGAGACTGTACTTCCTGCGGCAACTCAAGAAGTACAAGTTAAAGGAACTTCATTTTCTACAATGCCATTATTCAGTCTGTCCTGTGTTCGTCCAGCACTGTGTGGTTTGGCTCATCCACAAAACAGGACAGGGCCAGACTGCAAAGAACAGTCATGTATGCAGAGAAGATTAATGCTGACCTTATCTCCGTCCAGGACTTGTACAGGTCTACAGTCAGGAAGAGGGCAGCTAACACCTTTCCAGACCACACACATCCTGGACACAAACTGTTTAAACGTTTACCTTCAGGTTGGCACTACAGAGCGCTATATTCAAAAACCACAGGCAGTCACAGAAACAGTTTTTTTCCCCCCAGGCTGTCTCTTTGATAATCACAATGAACACCTTACAGCCTGAGTAAGCTACTCAGCCACTCTACCGTAAAACAAGAAACGAGACAAGCATATTTGCATTATTTGTAACAGATATAGTGCAAATATGCTTAATTTATGTCTCTATGCTGTGAGCATGTGAAAACGAAAACAAATTCCTCGTGTATGCACATAAACTTGACAATTAAAGCTGATTCTGAAAAATGAGAGCCCACGTTGTTGATGGAATGAGCTGGCAAGTGGAGCCGACTCGGTTTCGAGCGGCACATTTATAGCGGGAAGCTATGATCTCCGTGTGTGGTCCAGAGAATCAAGCGAAGCATAACAATTCATTCATAAACAGATACCTCCGTCAACATGTACCCATTCATACACATGGTTTTATAAACACAACAACAGAAGAACACAGCCTGTGTTACATCTAAAACAGAATCAAATGTACTTTTTTTTTTATTTTTCTAATACACATAGTTTAACAATGATAAGACGTCATTTAATTAAACAAATGCATTAACCACGGGGTTATAGCAGCACTGCTTTAATGGCGAAGTGAAAACAGCATTTTTTTCCCTCGACGACCACCCACACAGACAGAGGGTGGCAGCTCGGAGAGGGAGCTTGAGCTGTGGGTGGGAAGTGGTGGAGGTGGAGAGGAGGACGCCATTGCAGCCACCGCTGGCCGTCCGAGATAAATCTCATAACATACCAAACTTTTCCAATATTCACTTGCTTTGCTTTCTTCCCTGCTTCGTCCCGCTTTTCTCGGGTTGTAAGGAAACACAAAAACAAGATGGACGTTTCGTCTTCGCTGAGTGTCGAAATGTGGAGCCTCAGCGCCGAACAAAAGCAGGTAAAAGAGCCGAGTTCAGGAGGAGGACAATGGGGAAAGTTTTAGCCAAACTTAGCTAACTAACGGTCGCTGCACCGCTGTGGAGGCTGGAGTTGAACCTTATCACGCGCGATTCATCAGTTCAGAATAATAAAAAATAAAAACAATCACCAAACGCTGTGCTTTGGCGTTAACTTTAACTACTATTATCACACAAAATTGTATTTGTACACACACGCAGTAATTAAGAACGGTTTCTGGTGTAAAACTGTGCCGACAAATGACGCTATAAAGCCTCAACTTTCAGCAAAGTTCAAGTTTTGTTCGATGTCAAGATTTGGCTGCTATTGATTAAAAAAAATAGTTTACATGTTGCGTGGTAATAACTTTACAATCTGTGATTATGAAGTGAAAGACACAATAAAATACGTCTATAGTTTCTCATATGGAGTTGGTAGTAACATTACAGTCATTTTTAACACAAAAGCAAAATTAATCCACCACCTGTAGTGAGTAAGCATGTAGTAGCTGCAGGACAACCTTTAGTTTGATGTCTTTCCTTATAAATTAACCAAAATCTGAAATAACATGTAATCTGCAAAGAAACATGGTCATGTGCGGATGTAAAAGTATGCTTTAAGATTCTAAACTTCGCTTTAATAATGCCATATTTTCCATATTTAATTATAGCAGTTGTAGCTCTTTCATTGAGTACTTATAAAGGGAGTTTAATTTTAAAATGCAATCATTAAGGAACATCCTGTTATTATTGAGAAGTAGTATTTATAGTAACATGTTTTTTTTAACCTAAAAGTTAAGGATTTGATTTAATCATTTTATAGGTCTGGTTAGATATGGAAATATTTAGATGCTTGGGTTATTATTTATACCATTGTCTAAGAGTAGGATCCATCCATCCATATGTCTAGCTATCCACCCATTTGTTTGCCCACCATCTATTATGCATTCATCTATTTATTCATCTATCTATCAATTTGTTTGTCCATCCTTCCATCAGTTAATGTCTAGTCATCATCCATCCATTCATCCAAACATCCCTTTATCCTTCCATTCATTTTTTTTCTCCACCATCACAGCCATCTATATTAAAAGCTTGGCCACTCAAAAAAACTTCTGCTGTAAAATTACCAAAATACATACATTTATAAGAAAAAGTCTATGGGACCTTCAAGAGTTTTTATATTCTTTATACTTTAATATGGACATTTGACAGATTTCGTGTTTTGCTCAAATATACTACTGTATAAAACATCTCAGACTAGTTTACCGATATGAACCCGATACTGTTAGCGACTCGCTACCTTCAAACTTCTTGCTTATTTTCAGTTTTGAAAGCACATTTACATGTTTCATGTTAGACTTTGCTTTTTTGAATTTCACAAATATAATTCTAACTAATGCTACACAAGATATGACTATACCGTCATAGCAATATCAGTGTGTGCAATATTCATGTCGCAAAGGACTGGTTGGAGTGCAGTAATTGTTGGCTAAAATATTCCAAGTGGTGTGAACTTGCATTTTACATGCTAATGTATTATTTAGCCAGTAGGACAGAGTCTCAGGGCAGCAGAGCTCACACCGGACACAAATGACGTTGCCCAAAGTACTAAATAGCACAGAGTGTAGGAACCATAGTTGAGAAAGAGAGGAAAGAAGAAAATATGCATATATTGCAAGAGATCATCGCAATATTTGCCAATATTGTCACCCTTATTCTATTCAGTGCAGTGGAAAAATTCTCAAATACTTTACTAGTTCTTTTTTATTCAATATATGTGTAACGGTGAGTTTCCTCCTTTCAGTCTTCCACAGTTGCCTCGCCAGTCCGGTGGTCCAGTCTCTCACCATGAACACCAGTAGGAACTGCATCGCCATTCCCTACTGCACCTCAGTAGGGAATGGCGATGGTCTGGCAGCCCTGGAGTCTGTGTCCATAGTGACCATCACGCTCCTCGCCTTCCTGGGGAACCTGCTGATCGTGGCCACCCTCTATCGCAGACCGTACCTGCTCACACCCAGCAACAAGTTCGTGTTCAGCCTGACCCTTTCCAACCTGCTGCTGTCCGTGCTGGTGCTGCCATTTGTGGCCGTGAGTTCGGCAAAACGAGAGTGGGTCTTCGGGGTGGTGTGGTGCAACTTCACTGCACTGCTCTACCTCCTCATCAGCTCGGCCAGCATGCTGACCCTCGGAGCTATTGCCATTGACAGGTTGGTACCAGATAGATGATCTGTGCATGTATCAATATTCAGAGAACAAGGAGGCTTTGTTTTAAGTTTCTACTGTTTTATTCTTTTCATTTTGCCTGAAACATTTATATTTCTAATTTCTTATTAAAGTGTTGCAGATGGTATTTTTCTGTTTTCTATGACCTTAATATTATACATTTGAAAAGTCCTAAAACTGAAAAATTAAATTTACTCATACATCTTCAAAATTTTGATGTTGTTTTTCGCTTTTACATCACAAACACAAACTTGAATATATTTTTATGAGATAGTCCAACACAAAATGGTGCATAATTGTGAAGTGGAAGGAAAATTATGTATGGTCTTCAGAATAATTTACTGAAAAAATGTGGCACGTATTTGTAATCAGAAAATTGTGTGTGCTGCAGAAATAACGCACGTCATCCGGAACACACCATCCCCATGCTGAAACACGGTGGTGACAGCATCATGCTGCGGGGATGCTTTTCTTTAGTAGTTGCAGATATGTTGATCAGAGTTGATGGGAAGATTACCTGAGCTAAATTCAAGGGAAATGCTGGAAGAAAACCTTTTAGAGGGTGCAAATGACGACACTAGTGTGGGGGTTTACATTATGGCAGGACAGCGACACTAAACACCCAGCTTTAGCTACAATGAAATAATCTGGATCAAAATCAAAGTCACATGTTAGTAAGGGCTAGTCCAGACCTTAATCTCACCTGACTGAGTTTGAGCTACTTTTCAGGGAAGAATGGGCAAAAGCTTTTCTCTCTGGATAGGCGTTGCCAGTAGAAACAGGCATGTTTAAAACCAAATCTCAGTTTTCTTAACATTTATGCTCTACTTTGTTTTGGTCTATCACATAAAATCCCAAGAAAATAAAACTTAAGTTTGTGGTTGTAACATGTCAAAATGTGAAGATGTTCAAGGGCTTTGATTGTGTTCACTTGGCAGCAAAAAGCAGAAATTCATTTAAAGTTACAGCTAGATTTTTCAGAATTATTTCTTTTTGTTTATTTGTATTTTTGTGTTGTAAATGTGCAAAACATGTCGAGACTCTTTGGTGTTAATGCCTGACTCTCTCTAGCTTCCTCCAAGTTTAGGCGCTGCAGGTGCAGAGAATGACCTTGTGTATTTTATCCCATGGGAAATAATAAATGAGGGATCAAAGCTCATTTCTCATTCGCTGAGAGACACTGACAAAAGTATGCATCATTTTGAAATGAAATTCTTCAGGATTTTGGATTTTTGTCTGTATGAAACATTTGAAAATGTTTGTAAAACTTTAGGAAGCAGTCAACAGCTATTTATTTTATTTGGAATTTAAATCCCTTATTTGGGATTAGGACAATAATCAACAAGTTGCTTATTAGGACTTTTTATTTACATAAACTGTACTTTATTTTAACCAAATTTAGGATTTAAAGCTGCTTGAGATACACTGTATATTATTTTCTCAGAGCTCACAAAGCTCTGACTATAAGAGCTTCTGTAAATTTTCTTAACAGCTCACAGTCTTCGGTGTTCTCACTGCTTTCCTAACTATCCTCAGCACCTTTGGGGATTTCTGGTTACACAGCAGCTTTTTTGTTCTCCTGCCAAGTTCCTGTCTGTCTGTTGTTTTCAGCTTTTACCAAAACGCATTAGAGCACTGTTAGTGGGTTCATGCAGCTTTCAGCTCCTGTGTCGCCCTCTTCCATCTCAGCAGTCTCTGTGGTTTATGGATCGGAAGTCTCCCCTGAGAACCACATTCAGCTCCTGTTTGACAGATTTCTTCATCTTGTTCCCATTTCATCCCGATAGGTACTATGCTGTGCTCTACCCGATGATCTACCCCATGAAGATCACAGGGAACAGGGCGGTGGTCGTCATCGTCTATGTGTGGCTACACTCTCTGGTGGGCTGTTTGCCACCTTTATTTGGCTGGTCCTCCTTTGAGTTTGACTGTTTAAAGCGGACATGTGTTGCATCTTGGTCCAGAGAGCCAAGTTACACTGCGTTCTGGGTCAGCTGGTGCATCCTCCCTCCCTTCTTCATCATGTTGGCCTGCTATGGAGTCATTTTCCGTGTTGCTCGCATGAAAGCCAGAAAAATACACTGTGGGACTGTTGTCGTAGCCCAAGACGACTCCATGGGAGCTCAGAGAAACGGACGCAAGAACTCAAGCACTTCAACTTCCTCTAACGGGAGCAGACGGAGCCTTGTGTATGCAGGTAGTCAGTGCAAGGCTTTCGTCACCATCCTGGTGGTGATCGGCACCTTTCTCATAACTTGGGGGCCGTATGTTGGAGTGGTGTGCACGGAGGCACTGTGGGGGCAGGGCAGCGTGTCTCAGGAGCTGGAGACTCTGGTGGCGTGGCTCTCTTTCTGCAGTGCTGTGTGCCACCCACTCATTTATGGCCTGTGGAATAAAACCGTGAGAAAGGAGCTGCTGGGGATGTGCTTCGGGGATCGTTACTACAGAGAGTCATTTGCCACAAGGCAGCGGACGTCCCGCCTCTTCAGCATCTCGAACAGAATCACAGGTGGGACAACAGCAGGGCTTTTAGTCTTTAAGGCAGTAGACTTTAGTTGCAAATAAACTTAAATGGCAAGACATCTTTGCACGGATATTCTCGTGAGTTGGATTTTTCTAATTATCAGTGCACTCATAACCCATTGAAAAGGTTAAAAAATGTTAGAAGACCATAAGAGTTAAATAAGTGCTGCAAATTAATAATTGCCAATTTTTCAGTGTCTGCTATATTTACATGGCAAAAAATTAAGGGTTGACGAGAATGCTTTAAAATTTAGCCAAACATAAGATAGAATAAGTAAGATGCAATAAAGAGGAATAAAGTAACCATAGAATAAATAAAATAAGAGTCATCAAATCCATTTATGGTCTCCTCCTCCTCTAAAATCAAAAGCCAGAGAAGGTACATGAGTGTTTAACAGACATTAAATGATTCTGATCTTAGTTGTGTAAACATGTATCATTTTGGGGCAGCCACAGCAAATTTACCTTAAACCACTTTCAGTCTGAATGCAGCCCAGGTGGCAGTTGTAGCTCACTAATGCCGGTTGATGCATATTCTACACAAACCAAGGATTTTATTGGCATCTTGTGGTTGTCCAGTTACTGTATGTCTAATTTCACTGATTTGCATATAAATTGTAAATGTATATGTGTGTGTGGTATATTCAAATAAACAATCTCAAACATTAGCAACTGCTTGACAACAAAAACACTTTTTATGATAAATAAATTCAGGTAGTAAGTGCTTTAAGGCATATAGATGGTTTAAGTAACTACATTTTAAAAGCAATACGAAAATGGACAAGAAGATAATGGTGAGATTTTAGGAAAAAAAGGTAGAGGCATCACTCTAGCTAACTTTTTTTTCTTACATTATTATTCTGTTTATCCAACCTTAGAGAGCTGTCCAGTATTACATGTAAATGCCTCACATTATAATGGATCTATGGAACCAAAAGCATTGACTCCACTCAACTCACCTGTTCTATTTCACTGAGGTTCAACTTTGTCCATATCTTGATTTCATTCATGCAGTCCAACATTGGTGTCAATGGATCACTGCTGTTCAATTCAACTAGCAGGTAGAACTGAATGTCATCTACAAAAAGAAAGATTGATCCCGAACGACTGACCCCAGAACCAGTCTATACAAGATAAACTGTGGTAGACTGAGTATTGAGCCCTGGGGATCCCCAAAACTGATAGGACCTGCAGAAAAACGAATATAACCCCTGCCCGTGAGATCCATGTTAAACCAAGGCATAGCTGCATTTTTAATACCAACATGTTCTGGATGTTATACCAGAATATTGCATCAAAGTCTCCCGACCATCAACGTGTAGGCTAAAGTTTTCCTATAAACGGTCTGGCAAATGCAAGAACAAATTGTTTCTTGATGATTATGTGTTTTGTGAATGTGTTTGTGTTTTTTCAGACTTGGGTATGTCCCCGCACCTGACAGCATTGCTGGCTGGAGGAGGACACCTGTTGGCCCAAGGAAGCAGCACAGGAGACACAGGCTTCAGCTTCACTCAGGACTCAGGTAGGCAATACACACGGAAAGAAGAAACACACTTTGGCACTTATTATATTATGATGATGATTGCAATTCTATGCATTGTGCACCTCTGGGTGGCAGTAAAAGAGCAACACTCTGATCTCTGCTTGCTGTTAACTGTATTATAATATCATATGCATGTGTGTTTTTGCTCATGGGGCAGAAGGAGTTGTTCTTTCTCTTTGATTGATTTTTTTGTGGACAATTACTTTCTGAAATATCTTCTACTCCAATGCCTCTTCAGCTGTGGTACAGGTACCACCTGTTGCATTTAAGTTACCTTTAGTGGTACTCGGAAGAAATTCTGGGATCATTTATTTGCAACAGCTTAACTGTGGAGTTGTTCAAGCACATTAATCTTTGCTTCAGGCAGAAACATTTTAAAAGAGAAGCACAGAGAAGAAAACTGAAAGCACTTGAAGCAGATGACTGCAAACCAGGAACAAGTGTTGGTGGCTACTTTTGCTGTCTTCTATTTTCCTTTAAAGTCAGGATTTGGATTAGGAAACGATGTCCTGCTTTTATCCATGTTCTGGTTGTAAGTTGGAAAATCAGTAGGATTTGTTAGGCTAAACCAGTGGTTCCCAAACATTTTCTGCTGGGGCCCCCTTGGTTCATAAGAAAATTTCGGCACCTCCTCCCACCCCCAACTACACCAACTATAACTTAACATCTAAAAAAAAATACTTAATACAATAGATAGGATTCAGACTGACAAAACTGGATCCAAATGTAAAACAATAAAAATGAGATGTGAAATTAACTTTGTGTCTGTTAGGTTCAAACCCCTAACATTTTTATAACACTGCATGGAAAGAAAGACACAGACAGTTAAATGTAGTTTTACTCGCGAGGAGAGTGCCCCAGAGACGTACTCAGTTACAATCTCCGACACACTCTGAGATACGTCCTGGCTCTCATCGCTTTTATTTTCTCAGGTTGCCCTGGTTACATGGGAGTTGCAGCTTCTATGGGGTGGGAAACACAGACACATTCATTCCCAAGCTGCAACTCGCTGATTACACTACAAGGTCACATATCATGCTCTGCTAGGTGCAATTCACATGTTTATCTTCGTGACAAGAAGATGTCTCAAACTTGTTTACCGCATGTTCTGTTCCTGTTTTATCTAGGTGCAGTTTCACAACACGATTAGTTACTATCAGGATCTGTTCTAGTCACATGTTTTATTAGAACAAACATACTTATAATATCATGAATATAAAGTAAATGGGATAACAAGTATATACATAACTCCAACAGTGTCTAATAATTTACATCAAATAAAACAAGACATTAAAACAGCTAATAACAGCTTTATAGCCTTAAATTACCATCAAATTGAAATAAGCAAAATGAGGCGCAGAAACACTAAGATGGGCAAAAAAGAAGCAAGACAGTGAGAGTTGAGATAAAAATATTTAAATCTTGTAAAATGAGAAAAAATAGATTCCACCTAAAAAAAAGGAAGCAAAAAGGAAAACCCTAAAAAAATCAATTGTGAAATTGGAGAAATGTGATCAAAATCTCTAAATTTACTCCCCAAAATGATAGGAGTAATATAAAAAGGCATTAAATGTTTCCATTGTGACTCAAACCAAACTAAAAGTATAATAAGCAAAAATGACACTAGATGCCAAATAATCACTATGTGGGAGCCCTGTCAAAAACCTGCCCCTTATTGTGGCTGTGTCCAGGAATTCTTTTTTCTTTCAATCATATTGTGACACCCCCCCTGCAATTGCTTTGTCACCGCCCACAGGGGGCGCACCCCCCACTTTGTGAATCACTGGGCTAACCAACCACTTTTAGAAATAAAAAACTAGTAATAATGTATTTCTTTGCATTCTAGAGGCTAAAATGATACTTGTTTAGACATTTTTTATGATGTAGTTCATCATTAAATCTTTGACATTTTCTGAAATCAAATGTTGTGGTGAATTTATAAAAATATATTGCATTTGAAAACCTTTTTGAAAAAGGGGTTAGCATATTTATCAGATTACTCAATACCTTATTAAATGTAGGTATGGGTTACTAAAATATTTGATGGCTGCAGCTTTATCTGATTATGAAAGATTTAATGAAATCCAATTTGTCAAAAAAGTTAGTTTTTGTTATTTCATCTATCAATAGTTTTTATGTGCAAGGTAGCCATTTTGGATTTTAAGGTCCGGTTTGATGAGACCACTGACTTTCCAACATGGAGATCTGACTTTAGGGGATCATTAGGTTGAATTTTTCCAACTTGAAACTTTGAGATTTTGACTTGGAAATAAAAATGGTAACTGTACATGGTTCAATTAAATATGCAGCGCTAAGATGCACTATATTACTGAGAGTCCTGGGTCACTTGCATTCTCACTCACATGAACTGTGACTTCTCATTCTTAATGCACAGGCTTTAATATGGTGTTTGCCCCCTTTTACAGCTACAACAGGCTCAGCTCTTCTAGAAAGACTTTCCACAAGGTTTAGGAGTGTGTTTATGGGACTATATAACGTTCTTTCCATTAGATCATTTGTAAGGTCAGACACTGATGTTGGATTAGAAGGCCTGACTAGCAAACTCAACTAAAATTCATCCTAAAGGTGTTTTGTATATTCACATCAAACTCTCTCATCCATGTACTGGTGCACAGTCATGTTGTAACTCCAGAGGCCATCTCCAAACTGGTTCCAGTGAGTCAGGAGCATAAAACTATCATAATTCTACTATAATCCCCCCTACATCAAACTTTACTGTATACTTGACACATTGCAGTCATGCAGCTGTCATTCTCCTGGCAACTACCAAACCCAGAGTTGTCCGTTTGGCTGGCTTGGCAGACAGAGGCATGATGTATCATCACCCCAGAGATTACGCTTCCTCTGCTCTAGAGTCCATACTGGAATTCACTGAATTAGGGCTGTAGCTAAGGATTATTTTAGTAATCGGTCGATTTATTTATTTATTTATTTTCGATTAATCGGGCAAAAAAAAATAAAACAATTTCCATTACTTCCTTTTAGGGTGCAATTTCTTTAACTTTGGATGATTGACAATCAGTCAATACTTACATGTGAAACTGATCTTAGCCACCGATCTTTTTCTACCACCAGCAGGGTCTGAGAGGGGGATGCGTTTAACAATAGCCTGCTGTTAACAACTTTGTAACTTTTCTGCTAAATTTAGTACAGAAATCAATCAGTATAGGCCAAAATCAGTCAGGCTTTTTAAATATCGGTGATTGTCCAGAAAACTGCAGTCAGTGCACCCCTACTTTCTTTTAATAACAGCAATCCGTCTGTAGAACAGTTAATTGTTCTACAGAGGGATTGCATATATATTACAATGGTCATTGTAATATATTACAATGGTCATTGTAATATATATGCAATGACCATTAATACAAACAAAATATACAAAACAGCTATTGAAGACCTAAACATGTCTTGAATATCTCTACATATTCAACAAAACACTCCTTAGGACTTTTTTAAAAATGTTCTCTATTCACCTTCCATGAACTGTATTTATATATCTCTTAAATAAATCTCTCTTTATCGACTGTATCTTTCAATCTCTCCCTCCAGCTGTCAGGTTAGTCTCGATTTACCAAGCTCAGTCATGCACAGCCAGAGGGAAATTCACGTCAGACGCCGAAACCAGGTCAACACCTTTTATGCGGTGATGACTGGATTTTTGCTGCGTCTCAGGAGCTGGGGATGAAGAACTGAGGCTGTTTCTAATTGTACCTTCGCCACCATGCGACTGTTTCTCTGTGCTCCGTCTGCTGGCGAGAGCACGTGTCCACCCGCGAGCGAGCGCACCTGCCTCAGCGCGCGTGAGAATCTGTGACAGAGTAGAAAAACGGGTTTTTGTTCAACTTTTGTCAACTTTGGTGCTGGCATTTTTGAAAGTGCGCTGAGCTCGTGCAAACCAAATAAGCGGTGTGGTTTGGCGCGCGCCCTCACGCTCGGTTCAATGCGTCAACTATTAACCTCGTTGGCGAGGCGGGGCTTGGATAATTTTTTGGGGAAACGCTGATTCCCTTCATCCTCACCGATCACCCTAACATGTTTCCACGCCATGTCAAATCACTTTTGCAAAGATTGCATATCACGCTTTTTTTTTTTTTTTTTTTTTTTTTTCTTCGTGAAGCGCTCCCACATTTTCGAGGAGTCGGATCGAACATTTTTTTCTGTGTCGGTCATTTCTAAAATTTACCTAATTCCCTTTGAAAACACCGCCTCCGCCTCGCTACATTCAACTCCCTCTGGAGGTTGAGTTTTTGGGGTTTTTAAACTTTAATTCAGTCAGACTGTATTGACAAAGCTCTGCCGGTGAAGAAAACGGCCCGCGACAAGGTGAGGGAGGCATTAATAGCGCGACACAACGAATCGATAAGGAAATTAGTTGCCAACTAATATAATTGCCGATTTTTATCAATTCGTTGCAGCCCTACACTGAATTACTGAGAACTCATTTTTTCACAAATGCTTGTAGAAGCAGTCCGCATGCCGAGATGCTGGATTTTAGACACCCGTGGCCGTGGAAGTGATCAGAACACCTGAATCCAGTCGTTTGGATGAGTGAACCAATACTTTTGGAAATATATAGTCCATGTAAAAACTTTTCTTGTTGTTTTTGACAAAAACACTGTTGTACTACAGTTTTATTACATCTGTCTGTATGGTTGTGCTTGTTATTAAATGTTAGAGAACTACTGTTCTACCCTGTACTTAAAAATAAAGATATAAGTAACCTAAACCAACAAATGTATTTTAAACCGCTTTGTAAATAAATGAAAATGATGTTTCACGTATAGATTTCCCCATCTTATATTCTATTTTCCTATTTTAAATCTTGCAAATTAACGAAAGTTTTTTGAATCATTTAATATTCATTTATCTAAATTAATCAATCTAGCTTGAAGTAGATCTGGTTTTTACCATAACTGTGGCTTCAAGTGAGTTAAATGTCAAGTCCTTCATACATTCCTGTTTAACAGCTCATGTTTTCAGCTGAACAGGGCACATTCAGGATGAGTAAGATCATGCGCTATCTGATCGTTTTGGGGGTTTTTTCGACTAGGAGATATAATGATGAATTATATGTGAAGCACAGCTTACAGGGAGCCGCCCTCTTTGTTTTACCTGCAGGCACGGATGTGATGCTGCTGGAGAACTCCTGCACAGACGGCTCCTCCTTCCCAACACACCACGGGAATCCATCCGGAAAGAGGCGGAGCTCAGTCACCTTTGAAGACCAGGTGGAGCATTCCAAAGGTATCCCATCATTAAGTTTCCTGCTCCACACCAGATGAAAAACAAGGGAACAAAGAGAGACATGTATTTGAAACGGATGAAAACACAATTACACCGAGCATGAGTGCTGTTTTTTGAGGTTTGTGCTGTTTACTGTTTATTTTCTCAGCTGAAAACACATCTTCTGTCCAAGTCCACGCAGAAGTGCACAAATCTCTCGACTCGTTCGCCTCCTGCTTGGCGAAGGCCATCGAGAGCGACGCCAAGCTCGCGCTGTTCGAGCAGAGTCTGGCGGCACAGGGGGGGCTCTTTGTGACAAGGGGGACGCAGAAACCCAGATACCTGGACGGTCAGAGACTGAGGCTGGAGAGCATCGATGAAGGCATCGTAAAAGACGACAGAGAGGAGGAGGAGGATGTGGAGGGGAAGCTCATCTGATCGCTGCAGGTTTGGCCTTCGACTGCACGTTAAAACCCTGTGGTACGGCTGATGAAGTCTGGATTCTCCAAAGTTACTGGCAGATAGGAAGAGGCACATTTTCAGTCCATCATGTTGGATCAAAGGAACACGATCATTCTCCTGGCAAAGTTTTGTATCATTTTTGTACTCTAATAGGAATTTTGTACTACTATGTTATTATATATTTTTAATATCTTGATGTGCTTTAGTCAGTTTGAGTTAAAAAAGAGAAATTATAGATTTTTTTTATGATTTGCCTGCTTGAAAATGTTTAAATGATGGAGGGAAAAGCAAACAGATCTCCACTTCTCATTCACTCTGCAACAGTTTCTACATTCTGCTCTGTTGCAGCCCAGCTTCCTGACACCAGTTCATCTAGTTTCTTTGTGCTTGACGACTTAAAGCATTAACTGCAAATGTAACTTGATCAGCACTGACTGTTATTTCTCTGATACTTCCATGTCTTGGAAATGTAGATTTATTTTATTTTATTTTTCAGGTCTGATCACTATCAAGAAAATAATGTATGGATTCAAAAAGCATGTTTCCAGACTTTATTCATGATTTTTTTTTTTTTCCCCCCTAAAGACCAAAACTGAATCCTCACTCCGAGTAGCTCAAACAAATGGAGATGATTTCCGTATTTTATATCATGTATAAAATACGGACTTATAGTTTTTCATGTTTATGTGAACCTAGCTACATTTGTTATTTTATTTTTGATCAATGGTGACTGTTCAGCATATGTTGCACATACTGTCTGGGACTTTTCAGTCACACTTAAAGCCTATGCATGAATGCACCAATCAGGTATAACATTATGACCACCAGATCATAGTGTGTCGGTCCCTCATTTGCTGCCCGAACAGCCCCAACCTGTCGAGGCAGGGATTCCAGCAGACATCTGAAGGTGTGCTGTGCTGTTTGGACCCACAATGTGGGCAGCAGGCTCTTTAAGTCCTGTAAGGTGACCTCCTGAACTCCATAGATTGGACTTGTTTGTCCAGTTCCTCTTATAGATGCTTGATTGCATGAAGATGTGGGAGTGTGGAGAGCAAGTAAACCTTAAACTGGTTGCTCAAACCATTGCTGAACCATTTTGCAATTTTGTGGCGGAGCGCATTTTTTCTGCTGAAAGACGCCACAGCCATCAGGGAATACTTCCTCCATCCTGATTTATCTTCAGCTGAGCAGCTCCTCATGCAACCCATCTGTTAAGCTGAGCAACACAGGCCAACTTTTACATCCCATGTGCATCAGTGAACTCTGGTTCACTCCGGTTTCTTCATTGAACCTCTTTTGATGGACACTTGGGAAATACTATGACCCAGTTTTCACGCCATCACGATTCAGTTCTCATCAGATTATCAAAAGCTTACCCTTTCCTGTTTTTTCTGCCCTTAACACACCAGCTTTGAAGAAAATGTTCACTTGCTGCTTTACTTACCCCACCATCTAATAGAAACAGTCTTTTTATTTATTTATTTATTTATTTTTTTTCAGTTTTACTCAGAATTTGAACATAGTCTTATAAAATGGAAATCATGTTCGGTTTGTTAAAACGTAAACTGGTCATATAAGAGATACACAGATTTACTTTAAAAGCTGAAAATCACCTCAGGAATTTGAAACATAAGATATTTTTTTTTTTAAGGTGTAAATCTTTAAAAATAGGAAATCTGTGAGAACTGTCTTGATGCAGTCCTTTAAATGTATTTGCTTCCTCTTGTTGATATTTATGACTTGGACACTAATTACAGCAAATGCAGTTTGATGTCAGGGCACTTTAAGGCAAATTAAGGTTGTAAGAGCTCCAGTGAAGTCATATTTTTTATTTATAGACAAATAGATCAAAATTGAATTTACAATTAAAAAACATAGTTAATCAGTTTGATACTGAATTCCCTTTGTTTAGTTCAGTCCATTCCGTAACCCTGGGAAGTCATTCAAGTTTCCAACGTTAAATCAGGAATGCTGAAAGCTTTTCCAGCTCCATCGCATCACAATCTGTTTTCCAGCATTTATAATATAAACTTAGCTACTTGCTACTCGAACCAGTCCTCATGTTTCTCTTTTATGCGACTATAGAAATGCAGTTATTACGGTCAGCTATACATCTTGTACTTTAGAGAAGGGAACTGCTGTAATTCAGCAGTAGAACAGACACAGAGGTACTAAAAATGGTTTCTAGAGTCGGTTCTTCAGACTGATTGTTGGAGCAAATATTTCAGAAATAAATTATGCTGAACTGATAGTTTACAGCCATCTTATAGAAAAGGTTTCAGAGGTACATGTAGCTTATCCACTTCTATTCTTAGTTGTATTAAAGAACCTCAGATTATTTATCAAACTGTAGAGTCCACTTCTCATGTTTCAGTCTTGCCTTGTATTTTTCCTTTTTTTTTTTTTTTTTTTTTTTTTTTTTACTGGTACTTTTTTAGGAAGAAAAAAAAAAAAAAAACTCCACGGGATGTGATTTAATCTTCATTTTCATCCTCTATTGTAACTATGGATACAGATATTTGTAATAAAATTTTATACCATCAAACATGTCTGCTTTGAGTGGAACTGAATATTTCCATTTGTGAAGATTCAAGAGAAATGAAAAGAAGGCAGTATCAGTAAGATGATTTAGAGTGATGTGTCCTCTTTAACTTGCTTCCGTCTTATGCAGGACAATGCTGGGCCTCATGTGGCTGAAGTGTGTCAGCAGTTCCTGCATGATGAGGGCATTGATGTTATGGACTGACCTGCCCATTCCCCATACCTGAATCTAGTTGAGCACATCTGGGACATCATGTTTCGGTCAATCCACCAACATCACGTCGCACCACAGACGGTTCAGGAGCTAACTGATGCTCTAATCCAGATCTGGGAGGAGATCCCTCAGGAGAACATCCGCCATCTCATCAGGAGCATACCCAGGCGTTGTTGGGAGGTTGTACAGGCACGTGGAGGCAACATACACTGCTGAGCCTCATTTAGACTTGTCTTGAGGAGTATTTACTGACACTGAATCAGCCTGTCATGCTATTTTCCACTTTCATATTGAGTATGACTCCAAATCCAGATCTCCATGGTGTAATAATTTTGATTTACATTGATAATTGTGTTATTTTCTTCTCAATCAATTCCACTGTGTTAAGTTTTTCAATGAGATTATGTAATTAACTGAGATCTAAGATGATATTTTAGAGTTCCCTTTAATTTTGTGAGCAGTGTGTAATGCTTCAGTTATTGCTCAGAGTGAGATTATGCTGCTACAATAACAGGAAGTTATGGTGTTTCTTTTACATCTTTACCAGGGGTGTCAACAATAATGCAAGCCTCTGCCTAATTAAGCAAAACGTTTAAACGAAGCATGATGCTGATTTTGCACAAAAAAAACAATCAAATTACTTCTTGCAGTTTGAAAAATATCTGACTGATGTTACAGCTCGGTTTATTGTGCATTTATTTAGCCATATTAGGTCTATGGGTAACAACATAACGCTACACCTCTTCTGTATCAGAGTAAAAGGTTTCCCAAACAGTTTTTTTTTTTTGTTTTTTTTTTGTTTTTTTACACAAGTCAAGTATGAAAGCAAACAAACATGTTTAATGCATGAAAAATAAATAAAACAGGTCAGCTAAGTAAGAAATACTTCAGCTTTAGCTATTTCCCAGGCAACTTTCAGTGGAGGAGACAGAGCCAGCGTTCAGACAAACGGCTGCTAAAAGAAAAACAGCTGGAAGTAGCAACTCAACAGCTGCTCTGTTCAGTCACGAACAGCCGCTCTGTTACCTACTGCCGAGTTTCCATTACTGATCACAGTTCTTTCCGTCCAAACTCTAAAACAACAGAAAATAGAGCCTTTGTGTTTTAATTAAAGTCTGTATTCACATGCTTTAAGTGCTGCAGCAGCACATCAACATTTCAATGCTACAAATTCAAAAATGTCAAACATTAACACTGATCAAACTCACTTTCTCCGAACAGAAATAATATTGCACTTTAACATCCTTTCACACCAGCCATTTTTAGCACTCTAGACATACACTTTTATATACCCATACTGGCGTCCTTTTGCAGTCACACAGGTGTAGTTCATCCTCGTACAGAAACATCAGTAAGAAAGTTCTTTTAAAAAAAAAAAAAAAAAAAAAAAAAACACAAAAAACACAAGGGCCTAGAAATAACACTAATATCCAAAGGAAGTATTCTACACTAGTACAAATCTCAGGGGTTCTTTGCAAGTGCTATACAGCAACAACAAAACGTGTTTTTTTTTTTTTCATGAAAATAAAACGCCAACTTGGCTACTGCTCTTCCTCGTTTTCCTGACCGGATCCTTCAGATCGATCGCCCTCCAGGCGATCTACAAGAAGAAGAAGAAAACAAAAAGCTGTTATGAAAGAGAAGAAGAGCAACAGCGAGGCTCTGAGGGTGGCTTGCGATGAGGTTTACCTGATCTGATGTGATTGAGGGACGCCAACATTCGGAGCATGAAGGAGGCCGGGACAGTGATTGTGTTTCTAGTTTCTTCCAGCATCAGCTCATTGCGGGTTATGACCTTTTTTATGAAGAGAGTGAGTAAGGAGTGAGGATGATTATAATATACCAGTTTCATTTTCTGAAATGAGTGACAAAAAACAATATGATGAAAAAGTTTGATAATTTTTGGTAGCCTTTGTTATCTTGTTTTGCACTCTCAAAATCCTGCCTGGGTTCAGTTTTATGCTTCTTAGTTCAGAATCATAACATGATGACATCCAGCTGAACAGTGTTTGGCACCAGCCAGGAAAAAAGTTTGAACTTTCTTCAATGAAAATGGGACATGATTACAAACAACAGATTATGTGGTGGAATCCGGCAGGAATTTATCTTTTGGTTTCCACACAGGAAACAGTGTCAAGTTGTTGCATATAATTTGTCATACCTCTTCAGCAAGGACTCTGTTAAAAGACGGCGACTGCTCCAGTGGTGACCAAATCTTGATGTCATAGTCTATCCCTGAAGAAGCCAAAACTGGGAAAAAAAAAAAAAAAAAAAAAAAAAAAAAAAAAAAAAAAGAGAGAGCATAAAACGGCTAGATTACATGGCTGCTTCCCTTTCGTTTCATTCTGTAATCCCACCACTATCCTAACTGGACTCACTGGGGTCGTATGGGTGCGGCTGCAGGCAGTTGACCACGTGGTTGTCAGCTTCAAGCAGCATGAGGTGTTCTGCAGTGTGTCTGTCCCAGATGAAAATGTGCCCGCAGTCCGAGCCGCTCATCACAAAGTTGTTGCCCCAGAAACACGACTCCTTTATCTGGACATGAGGGCGAAAAGCACCTCAGATGTCACACTGACGACTGCTGGATGAATACCTAAACATTACAGGGGTCTCTCATTTTTCCCGCTATGAGAGTTATCAAAACAGACATTTCAAAAATGCATAACTAATCTTCATTTTCACACCTTTCATAAAAGATAAAGACAAATTTATAAGTGCTCCTGTTGCTGGAAAATTGTAAGTTGTTTAAATTTATTTCGTGAAGTAAAAAAATCCAAACAAAATCATTGGTGGGACATTTAAAAATTTTGATACAGTTTATAGGTGTCTACAAAATACTTCAAAAACATATTTACATGATAAACAGAAAAACAAAATAAATTTGTGTGCATTGTTTTCTAATCAACAAATAAAATTATAATTTGCGAGGAAATCAAAGCGAAATCTTTTTTATGGTAGAGTTGAGAAACGATAACACAAAAATAAAATAAAATTTCAAAAGGGAATCTGAAACTAAAGTATTAATCTTACAACGCTAGTATCGATCCGCCCACCTCTACCAATCAGTTCTGTAACTGGACTGACGGTTACCATTGTTCTGGAGTTGCGATGACCCTTGTAAACCATTTTCACTGAAGGTCTCCTGATATTCTGGGTTTCACTCTCCTCCATCTCTCTTCTCTCCTTCCTCCTGCGAAACAGCTCCTGGATACGAGCTGCTGCAGAGCGCCTGGGGAAAAGAAAAAAAAAAAAAAAAAAAAAAAAAAAGGCAAGAAACCCAGGAAATTTAAATAACCCCAAAATATTAAAAAATTCATTCTATTGCTGGTGTATGTTTTAAAAAAGTGATGCCTTGATTTATTCTAGATCTTTACATTTCAACCACTATCGTGTTTTATTTAAATAAGCTCAAAATTAGATACAATCTTTTTAGTAAAAACACCTGCATGAAGCATCAAAACATGTATTTATACTATTCTTTTGAAGTAGTCATGCATACAGATACAATAAATGCAGCCGTGGTGTTTTTATTCATATTGTTTGTGCTCACATGCAAACACTCCATACTCAGCTCTTCGTATTAATAGCTTGAGTCAAAACAAAAGGTTAGCTGAACGCTGTGTGGTGCTTTTGGCTTTAAATGCTGTGCAGCAGATCACGCAGATCAGCTCCAATGTTAGATTGTTTTAGGTTTCCAGAGTGAGCGTGTTACCTGATCATCCTATCTCCTACTGCAGATCCTCTGGAATTAAATCTACATTTGTTTGAAAACAGTGAGTGTGAAAGCACAAAACTCAAATCAGAAAATCTACCCTTAAAAAGTGCAAAGATGAATTTCTGAATTGGGTAGAGGCTCCCATTTATACCTCTGCCCCTGTCCTCTGAATCTTGCCGGTGGGATGAGAATGGGATCGTCGTCGCTGTCGTCGGAGTCCTGGTTGCTCGGTGCCGGCTGACTCTGACCCTCCACCCCCTCTTCTCCAGCAGGTTCTGCTCTCCTGCACCCTCCTGACGTGTCCTCCGAACCCTCTGGCTGACTCCTCTCCTGCGGCGGAGACCCCATGTAGTCCCACACAGTGGGACCCCGAGTCGTTGAGATGCCGAGGAGGCTGGAGCCGGACACGTCACGCGGAGACTCCGAGGAGGCAGCTGCCAAACTCTGCTGCCCAGAGGACTCACAGGGAGCTGAGGAGCAGGCACACAGAAAGTCATACATGGTCCATGTTTGTCTGCAGTTCAATGTGAAATAAAATAGTGCCAGGTAAAAGTATTCATACCCCTTGAGCTTTTTAAAATGTTGTCACATCATGACCACAAACGTCAATGTATTTTATTGGGTTTTGATGTGGAAAAACCAACAAACTGCATTATTATGAAGTTAAAGGAAAATAATATGTGGTTTTCAAAAGTTTTTTTTTTTTTTTTTTTTTTTTTTTAAATAAAGAAAAATCTGAAAAGCTGGTCAGTGTTCATTGGAAGATGGCTGAAGCTTAACGCAGGGGAATCCTATAACAAACCTGTAGAGATTCCTTAACACAGCGGCAGAGGTTGACCTTCCAGCAAGACAACAACCCTAAACATCCAATCAGATCTGAAATGCGGGGGTAGGGCTTTAGATCAAAAAATACTCATATGTCAGAATGGCCCAGTCAAAGTCCAGAGCTAAACCAATTTTGAGAATCCGTGGCAACACTTCACAGGCTCTCTCCATCCAGTCTGACCAAGCATGAGCTGGATGTGGAAACCTGATAAAGGCATACATCCATGTTTAAAAGCATGTATATGTGTTTGTTTCACATAAAATGCCAGTGAAATGCACAGAGGTTTATAGATATAATGTGACAAACAGTCAACTCCACTTTTCCAAGGCACTATACATGCAACCGTCTTCATGATGCTGAAAGATGTGAATCACCCTGTTCTGACACTGAACTCTCTGCTGATGGAGTCTCTTGGGTGTTTGCAGCCACGGCCTCAGATGTTTTGGAGACTCCACTGCCCATCGAGCTGGACGTGCTGCTGCTCCTGTGGAGAAAATTGAACAATTACCAACTTAAAAAAAAAAAAAACTTGTTTTACCATAAAGAAACCAACAAAAAGTTGTGGAGGGTGACCCAAAGACAAAGGATGCTAAATAACTTAACTCCTACCTACAGAATGACTTCTTTGGACCTGAGCTGATTTAAGAAGGAATGAAGTCAGCGTGATCTAAAGAATCACAGATCCAACATCTTCCAGGCTAAAAAGAGCTGGAATCATTTGGCTTGTTCTAAGAGAACAGCTGCAAACCAAGAATCAGTAGTCGTTTACTACTGCAAACAGCACAGGTCTGAGAGGAACATCTGGTGATTTCCAGATGCCATCTTTAACAGTGAAGGTTTTACTGATTTTAGCAACACAAGGACCAAACAACCTACATGTGTTCCTGCAAAACACTCTGGGTTAAACTGTTGTGGCTGAATGTTGGGTAAAAACCTGGTTCATTATTTATTCATCGACGTATTTGGATCCCTTTATGGGACTTATAATCATCAATGAATCCAAAATGTTAGTTTTAGGATGGGAAAAAAAAAAAAGCCAAAGTACCAGTGAAGAGATTAACAGTTTATGAAAAACACTCCTCAAAAAGTTCCCAGCAGCAATTTGAATCGAAACCTTCCTAATGAGATGCCACAGCGGTCAGTACTGTGCTGTGTTTAGCAAATTATTTGGATTTTGAGATCAAACTGAGCACACGTTTCTACAAAAAAAAAAAAAAAAAATTCCTAAGTATATTTGATAAGATGCGATTTCTTTCAGTCGACTACATGCTTTGTCTTTTAATTAACATTTAAAACACTGTCCCGGCTTTAACAGAATCTGATTTTTTAAACAAACTCTAAAATAATAGCGCTATTGGCACGTTGCGCTAAGATTCTATTTGTGATTTATTTTAATTTAAACCTCTATCTGAGTCATTTATCAAGTAAAACAACAAAATGGAGTGATTCCTAATGTAGTTTGACACAACTTAAGGTCTGGTCAGACCTCGGGGAACAGCAATGATTTCTCTGCTCATCTCTCACCACTCGTCGGTGAAGTCCAGCTTGATGGTGCTGGTGGTGGTTCCCTCCGAGCTGTAGTGTAGGCTGAGGACCGGCTCTGCTGCACTGGGTCGAGTGGTGGAAGGGGTGGGAGTAGGGGTCGTGGGGGTGCTGCTGACTGTTGCGGTAACTGGTTCCTCGGGAGGTGAACCGGCAGCCTCTGCTGCTCCTGACAGGGAAAAAAAAAAAAAAAAAAAAAAAGGGAAGGAAAAGAGGTAACAGTGGTTAAACTTCTCCCGCTTGCAGAATCTGCAGAAGACCACTAGAAATGTGCAAAAGAAAATTACTAAAAGGTTTTGAGAACACGCAGCACACGTCAACCCAAAGAACACAAAACAGATTATACAATATATCAAATGTGGAAGAAGATGGTTGAAACAGATGAATTTAAGAAGAATGAAGACTAAAAAAAATAATCTAATATCTTCAGGAATATATGCAAGTGTGAATATTTATTACTAGATTATCTACCGCTTATCATTCCAAAGTTTTAACAGCTTTAACAGGCTGATGTGCAAGAGCAGACTGGAAACTAAATACCTGCAGTGAAAACAAATCCATCCTAAAAATGTTTTTATTTAAAGTTTCTAAACTGCATAACTCATCAAAGCACATTATTATCTCCTAATTTATTCCGAAAGCACAGCCTGTGAAGGTGGCACTTTACTAACAAGTACAGCAGAGTCAGAGGACTGCAGCAATAAAACCCTGCAGCCAAATACTGCAAATAAGAGTTAGTCATATTCAGCAGTTTTCCGTTTTTCATTTCGGCTTGGAGTTTCTGGTGACAACAGAAAAAACTAAAATTAAAAAAACTAATTCGTTGTGTGTTTGTAGGTAAAAATTTCCTATCAAGAAAGTATAAACTAATGCTGTCAAAATAAATTCAGTAGAGGAAAATGTGCATGTTGTGGATCAGATGTATATTTTTAAAAAGGTTCCCCAATATTTTTCAACTTAATTGTGTTCAAAACAATAGCAGTGTTTACAAATGTGAGTAAAGTTCAAAATCTTTCTAATAGCATTTATATCTATACATGCAAATGCATTTGAAATGCTGTCAATTATATTCCAATTCAACACATAATGAAACATTTAACTTTATCACTCAGCAGAAAGTGACGAAAAAAATGATTATTAGGACCTAACAAAAAAAAAACAAAAAAAAACAGTATTTTGGACCTCTGTATTCTTCTGCATTTTCTAAATTATGTCACAGAAACAATATCTTTGATGCCTCTAAACATGCTTTCTATTGGATTAAGGTGTGAGAACTAGGGTGGACACTCCGTAATGTGAATCTTGTTGGTCTGGAAAGCAAGACACTGCTTGTTTACTGGTGTGTTTAAGATTGTTGTCTTATTAAAAGACACATTTCAAGAGAATTTCCTCTTTGGCATAAGGCAGCATGAGGTGTACAGGTATATTGGTGTATTCAGTCACATCCATTAGTCTTGGTGTGTAATAAATAGGCTGGACACCATAAAATGAGACATACTGCTATATCATGATGCTTTTAAAAACTTCATGCTTCATATCAGGGGTGCCAAACTCCTATCCTGCAACTTTTAGACGCATCCCTGAATCAAACGACCAGCAGCCATTCCGCTCGGCAGAGGCCTGGAAACGAGCCATTCATTTGATTCAGGAGTGCTGGCGAAGGGATGCATCTAAGAGTTGCAGAACAGTAGCTCTCGAGGACTTGAGTTGGGCACACCTGCTTCAGAGTGGACTTTGACTTAAATTCTGTTTTAACTTAATTTTGTTTCCATTTAAAATCATTTTCTGCACTTGCCTAAATGTTGTCCCCTTTCAAATCACCTTTTTTACGAAAGTATACTGTCTTTCTTTACAATGTGTTCAATGACCCATTTTACTCAGATCCGCTGAGAGGATTGCGCCACAACCAGCATGTACCACATTTGCTGTCTTGATGTTTAAATAAAGGCCACCTGTTTGTTCACAGAATGAATGAACTCACAAACTGAACTCTATAATATTATATTGAGCATGTCCCATTCGATTAACGATTCAGTTACACAGAATCAGCACATAACCACTGTTGGGTCTACTAATAAATTAGTTGTCATGAAAAATATACATTTCTACCAAAAAAGTGACTATTTGAACACACCTGTATATCCTAAAATACTTTTAATACACCCATGTACTGAAATATAGCTAATAACACTAAATATTAATTACATAATGAATGATACATAAACATAATGTTTAGGTGAGGGTTGGACGTTAGGTTGGACCCACGTTATGCCCACTTACTAATGTTGAGAAACAAATTTAAGGAAATAGTTCTACAAAAATGAATGATAAACTTGAAACATAGCATATTCTGTTCAGAAGGGAGCCCTGACATGTTTCATCCACTCATGTTGACAACGTATGTCATACATATTTGACAGGTTCACGGAAAAATCTGCAGTGTGCTTTAAAATCTTCAGCGAGAAGTGGATTCCATACATCTACTTCCAGTCGCTGAAGTCATTGTGTCCTTTACTGCATGTAAAAGATCACCATCTAGGTGTTGGACAAAAGGATGAATAGAGAAAGGGCTAAAACGAGACAAACAGGTCAGACACTCTGCGAGATGCTTGCGCATAAGACGAAGAGAGAAGACGGAAGAACGATGGAGAGACGCACCCTGCTGTTCATCCAGAGTCATGGATCCCAGCTGTTTGTTTACCACAGACGAAGGGGAATCTGGAACACAAAGCAGACAAACTAAACACTTAACAAAGAGTTTAAAGCTGAAGGCTCACACACTCAAGATGCTTAAGCTTCAAAAACTTCATTCGAGTTAAACATTGTTATACGCAACTACGTGTAGGTGCTGTGTCAGCTTTTTACAATCCATGATGAGGGAGATGAGCAAACCTGAAAAGAAACAACAAAACTGAAGTTCACATCTGCTTATTATTACACACAGTGTGATTCGCAAAAGTATATATTTAAACTTTTTCACATTGGAATGTCCAACTTTTATTAAGTCTTGGCAAAGACTCTCAACTATATTTAGATCTGGACTTGGACTGGGCCATTCGAAAAAGATGCTTTGATCTAACCACTCCACTCCCCTCTTGCTCTCCTGCTGAGAGGTGAACACTATTCTAAAGTATTTTGCTGCCTCGAACATCTTTCTTCCAGAATCACCGTTTAGTTAGCTCCATCCTTCTTCCTAACAGATCCGACCCCCACAGCATGGTGCTGCCAACGTGATTCACTGTGGGAATGGTGAGCTCACAAAGCATTTTGCATGTAAGTAGGACTTCTCATGGTTAGGGCTGCACAATATATCAAATCGGAATCACTGCCATGTTAATGTGTGCGATATGACAATCACTATGGATTTCTTTGATGCAGGATTCAGTAGGCTGTTATATTTTAGGTGCATTGCATCAAAACTGCACGCCATTTTATATATGCCCTTTTGGATGGAAACATTGTAATGATGGAAAAGAAAGTGAAGTAAAAAAAAAATATGGCTCTCTTTACTAAAATATTTAACAAGATCAGAATGTGATTTTTTTTTCCTTGTAAAATGCAGCCCTACTTTTCTTTAAAGAAAGACTTTCTTCTTGCCATTCCTCCAAATAGACCAACTAATAGTCATCCTCTCAGATTGCAGCTCCGCCGGAGTCACCCGGGCTTCTCAGTGGAGGAGGACGGCCGTGTGTTGCTAGGTTTGCAGCTGGACCGTGCTTTTTCCATATTTAGATGATGGGCAGGTTTTCTGTGGGATATTTAGGGCTTGGTATAATGTTTTATAACCTAACCTGCTTTAAAAATCTCCACAACTTTCTCCCTGACATTGCCTGCTGTGCTCCTTGGTCTTCATTATGCAGTTTATTCACTAATGTCCTCTTCACGGAATGTCTGGAATTAAATTGAGATTAAATTAAACACTGGTGGACTAAGTTTTCCTTCCAATTTGAGCTGGTTTGTCACATTGAATTCCCCCCAAAAAATGCAATGAGGTCTGTGGCTGTAATGTGACAAAATGTGGAAAGGCACAAGGGGTGTAAATACTTTTGCGAGGTGCTGAATTATTCATTAAGGCAAACATTAGTAGTCTGTATGCACAGGAGTCTGCTGGCTACATAATGAGGTTTTTTCCAAATAAATGTAAAATATATCCAGTAGATGTTAGAATAACGACTATATGACTGCTGAACAAAAGCAAAATGCAGCATAGCCATCCAATAAAGGTCCCATTCAGACACAAAACATTGATTAGCAGTTTGACTTCATGCTGAGCTTCCAGTTCACTGCATCTCAACAAGACAACTCATTACACTGACATTTTCAGTGATTTCATTCAACAAATTTGGTGCTTGAGGGGCTCATGTTTGAAAGGGACTTTAGTTTCATGTTGAAGTGAGATCAAACCGAAGGAAGGAAGCCAGTCATGACCCATCTTCAGTGCAGCTTCATCATCAAACAGGGAAACAACCACATGAACCAAATCAGAGATTCACAACCACTGGTGCCACTCCAAACAGAGAGTCTGCAGATGAAAACCCAAGCAACAAGTAAAGGGAGGAAGGGAGAGTGTTAATGAGTGAGGGGGCGAAGAAGCTGCTGGCGTTTATGGGTTTGCAAATGCAACGTGCGTTAGACGGGGTTAGTGTGAAGTTCGAGCAACACCAAGATTTTCTGGAGCCAAAGTGAGTCTGCAAACAAACACGTCTGCCACGGTTACATGGAGAAGGGTGAGAGCGGCAGGGAAGGAGGCTCAGACACAGAGCCTGACAGGCATTGCTGCAGGTTTGAAAAGCTCAGAGGTGAGGGGTAACCTGTATGGGGTTGCTTCGGAGCAGCAGCGGCAGCAGCTGAGGTAGCCCTTCTTTGTGACTGTCGCTCAGAGGCTGCAGAGGAAGTGGAAGGGGTCGCTCGCTGACCCTGTCCCGGGGGGTCGGCCAGCCGAAGCAACCTCTGCAAACGCCTACACACTAAACTTATGGGCAGCCGATGAGGACCGTACTCTGACAGAGAGGCAGAGGGGAGACAGGGACAGTGAATGAGCCATTAGGAGAACAGAGAGGGGACGGAGGCGAGGAGCAGAGAGACAAAGAGAAGGACAACAGGATGCTGAAGGAGAAGAAGGTGAAGCTGCTGCTTGAGTGGAGTGGCTCCAAAACATACGCTCAAACACACTCTCAGATCCATTATCTCACACAGTGCGTCACAAAAGTACTCGCACTCCTTTAAGCCATTGCATTTTGTTCCATAACCACAAACTATAATGTATTTTATTGGGATTTTAACTGGCAGGAAAACAGGACATTATTTAAATTACGAAAAAATTTTAAATCTGTTAAGTGTGGCGGACATTTTATTCAGCTCCCCTGACTCAGTACTTTGTAGAACGTCGTCTCGCTCCAGTTATGGCAGTACATGCGTAGCTTTTCTCATGTTTCCTAAAACGTCCAGCTTTGGTCTCGTGCAACTAGAGCACTTTGTCGTTGACAACTGGTCCAGCCGTCCTATCAACAGACTGGACCTGCAGGTTTCACCAACTCAAATTGAAGACTTTTTAAAACCTTTTTAAGACCATTATGAATGAAATTTAAGCTCTGTATCACAACAAATGTACAAAGAAAACCGTATATTTTATGTAGTAGCATCAAGCTTTTTTACCCAGAATGCATGGAGCATTGTAAAGGTCGGCAACAGAAGTGATCCAGTAGCAAAGACGAACATCATCCAACCAACTGGTGATAATTTACACTTACCAGTGATGGATGCAAACAAGCTAGCTACTTAGCTAGCAAGGGTTTATCAGCAGCCAGTTAGCGGTAGCCTCAACCGCCTCGAGTCACAGAACATGTGAAGATCTCTGTGTGTGACTCGAACTTTTGCCTGACAGAAAAGTCTCACGAGAAAAAATGAACTACATAGAATATACGAGAGTAAATAGTCCTGCCACGACAAAATTTAAGACCTGTGATTAACGTATTTAAGGTCAACTTCAATTTTTTACATGAATTTAAGACATTTTAAGGCCTTAATTTTAGACTTTTTAAGACTTTGTAAGGATGTGCAGACACCCTGATCTCTGCAGTTCCTTCTGAGTTATTTTATGTGATTCTCTGCATAAAATGGAAATAAAATACACTGAGGTCTGTGGTTGTAACAAACTGTGAAACATTTCTAGGGGTGTGAATACTTCTGCAAGGCACTGTAAAGAGCAGTGTAAGTTTCCCGTAGTTTGCCTTCATTCTAAACTTAAGTGACGCCAATCAAAGTATAACTAAACTCTCACCAGATAGTGCAGGTTCAGGGGTGGGCGTGGCTGTAGGTGTGGGCGTCCCGATTGTGTCCGCCTGACTCCTTTGCTCCGAGTCAGGGGAGGAGGTAAGAGGAGAAGAGGAAGGGGCCGAGCTTTCTACCGAAGAGGAGCCGGAAGTAGGAGGAGCAGTGACTGTTGATGAAGACCCTGAGGAGGAGGAGGAAGTGGATTTGGAAATTGGGGGTTCGGAAGCGGCTGCAGGACTGGCAGGGACCTCTGGGGAGTCCGTCTCCACAGGCCTCTCAGGGGCGCCGGACTCCTGGTTGGAGTCTGCAGCCGAGGGGGCGGGAGTGTTTAATGACCCCTCAGGCCGGACAGCAGTTCCTGGAAATAAGACAATCAATTAATACGTTCTATGAAATATTATATTACTAACAAGATTAATAATTAATACTTGAGGAAAACTTAGCAGGACATGCTCACAAAATAAAAAAAAACTGAGCTTCAGACTGAAATACTTCACAATTTAAAGGGTTTGTTTAAAATGTGACTGCATATCAACAGGACTTCAGCATGGCTTTTTCATATTAAACAAAACACACTTAAAAAAAGAAGGCGTTAAAGTGCCAGATAAAGCTTCTGCATTTTTGCAGATATATGGCCTCACCTCTGGGCCGAGCCTGAGGTCGGCTTCCTCTGCTGCTCTGAGCTTCGCTGGCCTCTTCAAACCACCGGGACAACATGTCCGACATTCTCTGCATCAGGGAGACGTTCGGACTGTGCTCCCCTAAAGCGAGAGAGAGAAACATCTCAAAATACAGATACAGCACAAAAAAAGTGAATATTATGAAAAAATTCATTATTTAACTCTTTTCAAAAAGTGAAAGGCATATAATACGTAGGTTCATTATGCATAGAGTGAAATACTTCAAGCCTTTATTTCTTGGAATCTTGATGATTATTGTTCACACATAAAGAAAACTCAAAATTCAAAAGTGCCTCAAAAAATAGAATATTACATGAGATCGATAAAAAAAATTATATTTTAAACAGAAATATCAGGCTTCTAAAAAATTTGTTAATTTTTATGCACTCAAATACTTGGTTGGGCCTCGTTCTGCATGAATTACTACATCAATGTGCCTGTGGAACTGAGTAGGAGTAGTGGAAGCCCAGGTTGCCTTGATAGCTGCCTTGTTGGGTTTGGTGTCTCTCATTTTCCTTTTGATAACAGCCCATAGATTTTCTGGGGGGGGGTTCAGATCAGATTGGTTTGCTGGCCAATCAAGAACAGGTCTACCATTGTCATTAAACCAGCTTTTAGTACCTTTGGCAGAGTGGGCATATAGTTTATCAGCAGAAGAAGGCATGAAGTGCTCTAATATTTCCTGCATTAACAGTGGTCTTAAGAAAACACCGTGGACCAACAGCAGCAGATGAAAGGCTCAAGAAATCTTTGCAGGTGTTTTGCATTCAAGAGCTTATTGGGGTGTGAAACCATGAGTTTTCATTATCTGTAAGCCATAATCATCAAATGACAAGAAGTAAAGGCTTGAAATATATCACTTTATGTGTGATGAATCTATATAATATATGAGTTTCATTATCTGAAATGAATGACAAAAAGGACACACAAGCTTCATTCACAGTCTCTCAGACAGTAAATGGGGAGGAAGAGGAGGAGGGAAGGACCCTGAAGTCCAAATCAAACTCTGGACAGCTGCGTCGAGGAATAGTATCCCAACATCTGAGGCCCAACCTACCACTATGCCACACTCTGCTCCAACCCAGGTCATGCCTGTCCTGACCTGGACAAAATTGTGTGTTACTGTTCACAGTGAAGCAGGTCACATTGCTGTGGACTGAGAAGGTGCCATCAGAAAAGAAATGTCTGCTTCAAAACTGACGCCTGTATCAAGAAGTATGTTTGGAGGAGTCATGGGGAAGCTTTCTACATAAGAGCACTGTACAAACCTTAAAGCATGGTGGTGGTAGAATCATACAGTGCTGTTTCCAGTGGTACTAGTCACATTGCCCAAGATGAATGTAATTAAGAGTAATAAAAACTACCAAGCATACTTCAACTTCACCTCAAATCAACCTAGATGGTTGGACTTTGGACACAAGTGGATGTTCCAACAGGACGATGATCCCAAACACATATCCAAACTGGTCTTGGAATGGATAAAGCAGGCTAACATTGACCTTCTGGATTGACTCAAACCTCAACTTTATTGAAAATCTGTGAACTATGCTTAAGAGCCAGGAAAGCAACAAATACTAATTAAATAATTATACCAAACCACAAGACTGGTGGTGGCTACAAAAAGCACATGGTAAAGCTTCAACTAGCTAAAGGACTTTTCCATGATTTGGTGAATACAAGATACAGAGCTAAAAAATAAAAACATTGTGTATTTGTGCCAAAAAAAAAAACAAAACAAACAAAAAAAAAAAAAAAAAAAAAAAAAAAAAAAAAAAAAAACATGATTTGGGTCTTAATGCTTTGTAACTTCTGGATGTTTCCTTGATTGCCAGCAAGTTATAAAAAAAATTAATTATTTAGGTTCTAAAGAACACTATACATGCACCACAGCAAATCTTATGTTTCATGTTATTTTTACAACAGCTTGATGGAAAGCTGCACAGTTGGGGTCAGATTGCTCATCTTATGTGTTTCTTAGGGAATGTTGCTTGAGACTTACAAAATAAAAGGGTGAAAATGTAGAACTGAAAACATTTGGGCAGCCTTGAAGAACAAGGCGCTCTCTCAGGTGGGCCCTGAAATGTGAGAGGTCTGCTTTAAATGAGGAGCAGAACATTCTGTGAACTTACCATCTCTTTCCCTTTCACTCTCAGGACGAGCTCGGGGTCCGGTGTCAGACCAGTCTCCTCGAAGACGGAGGCGTTTCACTGGAGGCTGCCTTAGCTGTGGAAACACACACACACACACACACACACACACACACACACACACACACACAGAGAGAGAGAGATTAGCAGTTTGTCAGTCAAAGCACAGTCAAAAATAACTCCGCTGCCAAAGCAAAACACTGCTCATCTCTGTCGGTGTCCTCTCCCACCCCTCTGGCAGCACAACTAAGGCTGCCCCTTCTTTCCAGTCCCTTGGATGCTTTGCAGTA
The DNA here is from genome assembly GCA_014839685.1 of Anableps anableps. Taxonomy (NCBI): domain Eukaryota; kingdom Metazoa; phylum Chordata; class Actinopteri; order Cyprinodontiformes; family Anablepidae; genus Anableps; species Anableps anableps. Next base: position 15,794,550 of record CM026075.1, on the reverse strand, counting down.
CAACAGACAGAGAGCCAGAAATAGAAAATCAAGGTCTTAGTGGAGGGACTATTAACTGCTTCACAGAGGAAATGTCAACAGGTCTGGACAGGAGGTGAAAAGCAGCAGAGACTGAACGAGACAGGAGGAGGAAATAAGAAAGAAAAAGACCAGGAACTAATGAGGTCAGAGGTGGAGGAGAAGAACAGATAAGAGGGGTGTCAAGATTTTCCTGGGCTGTGCCCCCCTGCCCACCACTGTATGCCTCAGCCTAAACTATTTAAGTGGGTTGAGGAGCGCCGTCTGTGTCAGTCGCTGTATTTGGAAAGGAATGTGTGAGTGTGCGCACCTCGACACAGCTGAAACCTAGGCACCATGATCGTGCACATTTAGACGAACAACCACAGCACAGATTTCCTGACTGGTTGTCAAAGTTTCATACTAACATTACATACTGGGGAAAAAAAATAAGAAATTACACAGATAGGTTATAAATCCTTGGTGTTTTTCCCAATTCTTCCATTCTTAAACTCAAAAAGTGTAAAACTTTTTCCAATCGACAAACCCACCATAACAGAGAAGTAACAAGATGGAACAATAACACTCTTCAGCGGGGAAGTTGCTACCATGGGAAGAAGATTCAAAGTTACCCGACTGATCTTGAAAATAGCTCTTTAAAAATGAAGTCCGAAGATAGACACAGATACTTTATAAGATATTTTAAAAGGTAAAACTATTTTCTACATGTTGAAACAAGTTCATTCAAACTGTGAGAGAGAGCAAGACTTTCAAGCGATAACAAGAAATTTGAATGGAGTAGAGCAAGAATGATTCTTCTGTTTCATCCATATTGAGTCCATCAAGGAAAATGATGTATTTTGAAATGTTGGCATCCTTTTGGAAATCTCAAACTGCTGTTTTAGTGATGCTAGCCGAGCTAACTGCTAATGTAAGAAGCTAAAGCAAGTATAAAATGTCAAATCCATAACCATGTTGTCCTGTTATAAAACCCTGAACTATTCTCTCACACAACCGTTTGACCTCACCCCTGCTTCCAATATATATAACTAAGAATAACTCACAGACAAATATGTACAATTATGCTTTACATGGTGAAATCTGATGAATCTAAAAGGACTAAAATCAACAGATAAGAGTTTTATGTTTCAATTTCCAGAAACCAGAAATTGACCACAAAACTCTGATTATAGGATTTGAAAGGAGTCTGCATACTTGCTCTTCTCAGCATTTATTGACAAATATTTGTAATCTCACTTGGACTTTTGTCAGGTAAACATGATGGATGGATAAATGGACGGATAAAAGGAGAAACGGACAGATGGATGGAAACAAAGTTGAAATGACTCAATAGGAATTATAAATATGTTTCCATACTTAATTTTCTTTTTCAGTTCTTATTCAGAACCTGAAAACACTTTAACTCCATATATCTCCAGACTGTGTAGGAACCCTGGAGCATCGTTCTATAAATACACAATATAAAAAGTTACATAAATTGCTCTCCTGACAGAAACAGCTGATGTACAAAAAAAAAAAAAAAAGTCAAATATCTCTGTAGGAAACAAACCGCTGTTACTCTTAAAGTATAAATGGATATTACAATCGGATGCTGTTTTCTAAAAGAAAACCACAAAAAAAAAAAAAATGTTCTTAGCATGTCTGTATCACATAACAGAGTGTCAAAAAGTGACAAAGGAATGAAGGGGGAAAAAAAAAAAGGCTACAAAAGCAACACATGTTAAGCGTTTATGTGACGTTTAAAGCCCCTTGTGTGATCTCACCTCCTCCCTCCTCTCCTCTGACGGGCCCTTGAGCTCTCGGGCCTGGTCATCTTTGGGGTTGAAAAGGTAGATGTAATCAGAGGAGTAGCTGACTAGCACCTCTTGACCGTCTCCGCTGTAGCAGAGAGATGTCACCCTGCACGACTTGTTGGACAGGTGGGAAGGTACGAACCGCACACACATGCCCGTAGTTCCTCGGCCCATGTAGTTACCTGAGTAAGACAAGAAGATATATTAAAGATATGAGTATCTGCTTAATGAGTCCAAGTAATGAGATGTAAAATAGGTGCTCACAGTATGGTTTCCTTCATTTTTTTTTTCTACATGTAATTCTCAATAAACATAATTTATATTGTACAGTTGGTCTGTCAAAGGCATACGATGTCAAAGCATTTCTGAAAGCCACAGGAGAAGAAGCAAAGTGGGAAGGGAAATTCTTTAGGTTCATTTGTGTCGTATCTGTTGTCAATCCAAAGTTTAAAGCTTATTGAAATCAACAAAAATACAAAGAATCAAAACAGTGGGAGTCTACCTGTGGCTCTGGTTCCCAGCATGCGTCTGTCATAGATTCGCACAGAGCTGTCTGAGCAGCCCACAGCCAGATAGTATGGCACCAGAGGTGAGATGGATATGGAGGTCGCCGCTCTTCGGCAGTTAATCAGAATGTCCTGAGATCAAAGCAAATGCCACAAAGTGAAGCTCAGAACGCCATAAACTGGTCACTTGTTTAATAATGCTTAACATTCAGAAAGAAGGGAATTTAGAAATACAGATTTCTGATGCAGTTAAATTAAGTGGCACAGTTGTGCAGAAATGTGTTGAAATGAGCACGTTCATCAATTTATTTTTGGAGAGGTCTCTCCCTTCCTGGCGTCAGTAAATGACACTCTCTGAGTCAAAGACTGAACAGACTTTTTACATTTTTTGTGGAAACAGGTGTAGTTCAGGTCCTTGCACACATCTGTTTTTTAAGGGGACCCAACACTGATTATTTATGCATCTACCTTTGCTCCCTCATAACCCTTCTTCCTCACTTTAAAGTGTACAACTTACACTGAAGGCTAATGCTCTAAACATCAAAATGTATACAATGCGCAGAGTTGTTCTCTTGCAACTCTGCAGAGCTTGCTGCCAGCAGGGAGTGAGACTAGTTTGCAGGTACAGCAGAGGAATAAATCTACACTTAAATGCATTCTGTCACTTTAGTTTTTCTTTGTAACCATCACACAAGAAAAGTTAAATAGCATAGATGACCAACTTAGTGATGATTTTCTCAGCTGATGTGATTAAACTGAAACAGGGTTTTATCAGAATGAAAGATCAACCTTGTAGTGCTTTAAAAAAAGTGGTCACAAATACATACTTCCAAAAGTTAAAAAGTCAGACAAATTCACTTTCTGACAACTAAAGTAGAGAAATATGTGAATGAGAGCAGTTTTCTGTTAGGGCTCCACAACATATCGAAGGGCAGTGTCATATTTCAAGCCCTGTGAATTTATACTCTACATGCCAGTAATGTATTTGGTCAATTGGGTGGTCTCAAACTGACTTTGATGCACACACATCTAATATTTTAGAGCCTGAGATGCTAAAGCACAGAAAACAGCAGGGAAATTGTAATGATGGAAAAGAAAGAAAAGAATCTGGAAAATTTTGGTTTATCGTCATTGATATTGGCATGGTATTTTTTTTTTAATCAATAATATCACAAAGACATATTTTCCCCAGTATCCTGCAGCCCTATTTTTGGAGAATTTAGTCATAGTAAAATATGATGTAAGGAAGCAACGAAAGCATACATATATAATATGCTCGCAAAGATCCAGGTGTGAATGCTACAATGAAATAATCAACTTGTTAATTTGTGCAAAGCGTCATGACATATATTTTTATCTTGAATTCATTTTTTTAAAAATGTGAATAAATTTAAACACATTTATTCAAAATGTAAATAATGAAATGTAAACATTAAATAATTAAGTTTTAGTCTGCATGAACTGAACTTTTGTTATGAGTGAACAAGATAAAAAAAAAATTACAGCAAAAACAAAAGTTTGATTTATTATCCTGCACATGTTTTAAAGACCCTGCCAAATGAGTGGAAATATGTAAACAGCTATGCTTCAATTGTAAATCTGTAGCAGAATAAATCTGAACGCTGCACCTAACAGAGAGGCAGTTTTTCCAATGTACCAGACCAACTTTGCTTTCAGCTTATCCTTCTCATCTTCAATTTGGGTTAAAACCCGAGAATCGCAAAAACCAAACTATCTAAAATATATTAAGGCTTGTAAATGTGATTTTTTTTTTTTTTTTTTTTTTTTTTTTTTTTTTTTTTTTAATATCTGTGGAGCTGTAAACAAAGACTGGATTTCACTACTTTAGATGAGCTTAATGATGTATTTAAAAAAAAAAAACAAAAAAAAAAACAAAAAAAAAAAAACCAGTTGCTCTGGTGACACTTGGTTGGTTTTTTTTCTTCAAATTAGTCTCGGAGGGATCTCCTCTCATAACGAACAGTACCAGGGTTAAGCAGGGGCACCGACACCACCTGGTGAAATTATTCAAGCAGCTTTAGGGTCACGAGTTCTGATCTGAAGAAAGAAACATGAGACAGCAGCAGAGCAAAGGCTTCTTCCAAGGCAGCCGGGATTGAAGTCAAGAAAACCGTTTGCTGAAGTCCTTCAGGGAGAAGCAGCAGCGTTACAAGGTTGATCTTCAACACTATCAAGATTTAATAAAAGCCATAAAATGTTAACGACAGATATTACATTCTTAGTCTCTGCCACTCAATTATTGTTGTAATGATGTTGAGATAAATACTTTCTGCTATTTACTAATATTACTAGAATAAAACATTCCAGATGTCAGCGTACATCTTTGCAGTCTTCTTTAGTGCAGCTGGTTTTTGTGCGCAGGTCAAACCACCGCACTGTGCCGTCCTCCCCACACGACAGGAAAGTGTAGGGATCGTTTGGTACAGTCATAATCTGAGTGGAATAAAAAACAAAAAAAACAAAAAAAACAAAAAAACAAAAACAAAAAAAAAACAAAAAAAAAAACAAACAGTCAGGGAAGAGATCATCAAAGAAAAATACCATTTTACTGGTGCAGCAGGATCACCGCTCAGCACCTCATAAGCTGTCCCATAGTGGCAGGTGAACTGACACTGTCGGTTGTACTCGGGACTCTTTTCGGTGTGGGTGTAGAAGATGATGCCGTCTCCGGAGCAGGAGACGATTTCCTGATCGTTTGTGTGAGGCATGAACTTTGCACTGAAGATGTTCGCTCGATGACCCGAGCGGATGGACTTCTTAACCTGAAGATAAGAAAAATAAAAGTTGACAGTTACGGTTAATTTGTGGTACCTAAAGCTCCTGTTCAGCTTAAACTTTAATTTTTTAGATGCAGATGCAGCAATAACATGTTTATAAATATTATCTGAGCAGTGTTAATTGTCTGCATATTGCAGCCTTTAATTCGCAAATAGAAATAAACATATTTCTCAAAATATTCAACATTTGTTTTAAAGAAACAATTTATGTTTACATACAATTTAAAAAAAAAAAAAAAACTTTTTCTAACCATCTGACATTAAATCAGAGTAAATATTATCTGTTTTAGGGATTTTTGCTAAATAAGAGGTTTACATTAAGAGGTTTACATTAAGAGGTTTACATAAGAGGTTAACATTCTTTAAACTCAGAAGTTTACATACTTTTCCTTAACAGAGTCATATTCATTAAATTTGAATGTGTGTTCCAATGAGGCTCATTTGTCAGATTTAAAGTGCATTTTAAAAATAACTTTCGAGCAGGTATTAAAACCACTTTTCATTAGGCCCATATTTAGTCTTAAAAATGTTCTTTATTGCTCTGATGTCATATCCTCATTTTAAATGCTGTGTTTTCATTGGCTGTAAGTAGAAAATCATAATTAACAAATAACCACTTGAAAACATCAGTCTGTGTTTAATTAATCTATGTAATGTGTTTCACTTAGTGAATCGAGTTCCTGAAATAAATGAACTTTCTTAATAGTATTTTAATTTAATTGAATATGACTGTACTTGGCAGGATCACCTTTAAACTGTGTGTCTTGGGTCAAATGTTTGGGTTTGCTTCCAGAGAAGCTTCTCACAGCAGTTTGCTGGAATTTTGGCCCATTCCTGCTGACAGAACCGGTGTGAGTCAGGTTTGTAGGCCTCCTTGCTCACACACACCTTCTCAGCTCTGCTCCAGATCAGGGCTTTGTGACGGTCACTCCAAAACATTCGGTACAGAATTCGTTTCACTGTGGATAAAATCTCTCTTACCAGTTTAGAGAGCATCTTCACGAGGTCTTTTGCTTTTGTTCCCAAAAAATATGCACACTTCACACTGAAACGCATTCATCTCTGGAACACAACACACATCTCTTTCATGAACAGCATGATGGACGAAGATTACTTTGGTGTTTAGAGTTGCACATAATTGTTTAAACAGATGAACGTGGCACATTAAAGCATCCGGAACATGTACCCATGAAAGAAGTAGACTTGCAGAGATCCATAATTCTGTTAGGAATATCTTGGTCCTCACACCATTTCACCATTTACACAAGCAAAAAGATAAATAAATAAAGAGATCTTTTCAGGCAAATGCACAGAGTACCTGGTCTTTCTGAGTTAATGTACAGCTGGCAGTTTGTCTCAACCAGTAGCATGTCTGATCACCATTTTAGCCCTAAACCATTAAAAGTATTGCTCAAATATCTAATATCAGGCCTGATAACATGGCTGACCTGTGTCCAACCAAAAAGACAGGGCTGCTAACTCACAACAAAGTAAAAATCAGAAACTTATTATAATTGTAGGGCCTTAGTCAAACACGACGGTTATGAATAATGAAGCTTTTATTATCTCTAGCTGGAAAAAATGAAAAGAACAGGATGGCAAACCAAAAGGATGTTGCACTTTTTATATTATTTAATTGAATATTTTATTTCTGTGGTTCAGTGCAAAGATTTTGAAAGATAATGAGGGACATGACAGTCCCTTACTTCTGCCAGTAAATAAGGACGGATAAGGCTGATCTAGAATCAGATGGGTAAGGGTGCTGATGAGGCCACTCTGACCTCACAAGAGTCTCCAACTTCTGGAAAAATCTTCAATCAAATAAATGATGCCGGGATTAATAGCGTGCGTTCAGCATGCAAACGTAATCTACTGTAGAAGTAAGACAGATATACCAGAAAATCTAACACTTTAAGATTTAACATCATTATGTGTTATATTCCTGTTGTAATAACCTGCTTATATCAACTGTCTGCATTTTATGAACTACTAGAAAGAAAACAAACAACAAAAAAACAAGTTGTGCGAAAAGTAGGGAGACGTAGCGCACCATTTATGAGGTTCAATTTGTTTCAGATGTTCCTGTGGTAGTGAGAAAGGTTTGCGGGTTACGACCTACCTTCTTGTTGTACGGGTTTGTGATGACCAGGAAGGTATCGTCTGACCCTGACAGGATGTATTCACCTGTGTCGTTCCAGGATATTGTGTTAACCTGAGAGAAGATGAAGGAATAAACTGTTTAGAGGACTGGCAGAAAACTAATTTAGAAACTTCATTGCCACATTCTTGCAATAAGAGAAAATAATAAAAAAAACTTTATGGACATCAACTAATAGCATTTGTTTATCACCTTAAATATCTTTTTATTGGTGTTTGTCTCTTTTATTGCAGTTTCTTACTCCTCCTATTGCTTGTTGTTATAAACCAAATGACCATTCCTTTACTTGTGTGGGAAGACATAAATATCCAATTTTAAAAGATTGGTTTGAATTTAGTCGGTATAAATATCCACATTGCATGTTTGAATAAAAAATATAATATGCAAGGAGAGACTACAGCTTCTCAGATCTGCTAACTAAATTTCTCTGCATCACAACAAAAAGAGGAAAACTTGACTGATTTTGCAGACTAAGCAAGCAGTATTGTTTTTAATGAGGAAGAAAACACTAGTCTTGAAATAAATTAACTATTTTTACTCACATCTGTCTGAACCAAGAAAAATCATAAGACCAACTGTATAAATGATGTCACAGCCAAAAATGTTTGCACTCTCGTTAGTCTACCTTATTAATCCAAAAGGAGACTTATTTTACACTTTGAAAATATTTACTTTTATACCAAACAGGACAAAAAAAAAAAAAAAAAAAAAAAAAAAAAAAAAAAAAAATCTGCCTTTTCATATAAAAGAAAGCTCTTTCAACAGAATAAATCTCCAAATCAAATTTGGCTTCCAAATTTACACTCAAATCCTAGATTTATAATTATGTTTTGACCATATTTAGCTGAACATCAACAACAATTGAACAGGAAATACTCTCAGGTTTTATATTCCCAGTAACAGCAGAACAAATCATCAGCTCTGTTTGTTTTCAGTCTGTGGATCAATATTTCATTATGGCCCGCAGCCTCGTTCGGCGCTCCATCGTGACAGACCGTCTCGCTGCAATCAGTGAGAGCACTGGGCTCCGAGCTGGACTGCAAAACAAACCCATACCTCTGCAACAGCCAACAATTTAAACTCACTACTGTATATTAATGAGCTGACTCCAATGTAAAACCATGGTTTTCATTTAGTATTATGATTTTTTTTTTGATTTTTTTTTTTTTTTTAAAGACGGTTGATTTTTTTTTAATTGCCTAATGATGCACTGGGACTCTCCTGTCTCAGTTTACTTCACTGATAATGAATTAAACTTCAATTTTTAATTCCTGTTTTGTTGTGTTTGAGCACACCGTTGTCTTTCAGCACCCTAAGCCATCACCTGCTTTCCTGTTTTTGCAGTCCAGAAAAAAACAAAACAAAAAAACAACAAAACCTGAATCTGTCTGATAAGATGGAGGAAAAACCATTTTTAGCAGAAAAATGGTTTTTCCTCCTTTATTCCTGGATTAAAACACTTCAAAACTAAAATCTAATAATGAAACACAACTCCTGCTAGCATGTTGCTTAAAAAACAAAAAACTTACTATAACAGTTTCTGAATGCAATTGTTCTTGACCAGTAATTAAAGCAGCTACCAAATTTAGAGCAAATATTTGTTCTAAAATTAATTTCACCCAAAAGCTTTCTTTTTTGGAGCCAATCCGTAAAACCAATCATTTTTTTAAAATAAACATTCATAATTAACAGATTTCTCATATTTCAGCGCTACATTTAAATTCATATTCTTGTGATTACCTCAAATAACAAAAAAAGCTAAAATCTAAACTACTGAAAACCACAAGTACAAGTGCTTCATTTGGTCCCAGTTTTACATGTATATCATCTCGCTCAGCATATGTTCTGACTGCAACACATTTAAAGGAACAGTAACACCGCAGATTGTGACTCTTAACACTCCTGTCTTCAGGCCTAATGGATTTATTGGATTTTATGGCTGCAGTATTTTGATAAATTGTGCAATGAATGAGTGCTTCTATGACTTCAACTTTCAGTATTACTGTGTGTTTTAGACTTTGCAATAAAAGGACAAAACAAGAAACAGATCGAGTGGTAATAAGAGGGTTAATAACTGGTTTGACTTCATCCCTGCAATATTAAAGATTTTTTTTGATCAAATGGATGAACTGAAACAGAAGCTACTTTTTAAGAGGAATCTGAACAAAAATCATATTCATTAACCATCAAGCAGCCAAAAAAATAAATAAATAAATAAAATTTAAAAAAAAAATCTATAATTATATTTTTAAATGTTTTTTTTTTTTCAAAATATTTTTACTAAATAATCATAACGCCACTCGAGTCTCAACTTTGCAAGTAAGTTTCCTTCCATAATTAGCCAGTTTGTAGCTCCATCCATATTCCTATCAAATGTGACCAGCTACCCTATCCCTGCAGAAGACAACCATCCCCAGAGCATGATGCTGCCACCACCATGTTTCTGGTGTGTTCAGGATGGTGTGCAGTGTTAGATTTCCACCAGATACAGTTTTTTGCACATAAGCCAAAAAGTTTATTTAGGAGAATCAGTAAAGGGGGATGAATGCAAAATGCACATCACAGTTTTCAGATTTCTATATGGGTGGGGGGGTAGGGACTAAAAATCATGCATCGTTCAATACTTTGTGTTTGTCTATTAAATATTGAATACAGTTAAATAAAAAATAACAGCAAAAAAATAAGGTAAACAGCTGTCTTAGGTCATGCAAGTGTTGCTGTGGTGTTTTGGACGGACTGAAATCCTGGCTGATAGTGTCACGAGATGTGTGACTGATCTGTCAGCTTCAGGTTTCTCAGAGGCATCAACCAGCTGACCTGCAGCCAGAAATCTGCTCGAGTGTACATACCGACTGAGAAAACAGCATACTACGTGGTTTCCTTCAAGACAAAATAAACTCATAAAAAGAGACAACCCCCTCCCCCCCGACTCAGACATGCAGAACACTTACACAACCATCGTGGACGTTGAGTGTCGCCTCGAGTTTAAGCCTCTGGACAAATTCTCTTCTACCTACAGAAAAAGACAAACACGCACTTTTAAAAAGACTTTCAAAACCATTGACATTCATTTTAGCCAGTGCTGAGAGCTGGAACACTTTGACACATTTAATATTTGAACTCGTGTAGTACATTTCTGTAGCGTGCACTGCATTATTCATGCTGGTTTGTTTGAGCCAACATTCAGCAGAAATATTGCTGCTGCAGAACACGAGCATGAAAGCAGAGAGAGGACAATGACTCGCTGATCTCCGTTCAAAAGCAGAATTTTGTTAGGATCTGAAGAAGCCGCCGCGTTCCTAAGATCAGTCTGGGGATGTCGGCTTTGTACTTTGGATTTAAGCTGTGAAACTCTTCAGCTGCTGTTTGCTCAAACGGAAAACTGGACCTGCATCGACGGGTTTTAAAAATCAGGGGTCTAGGTGACGTGGAGAGGCATGTGAAGGTGCTGGAAATGTTGCCATGTTGGAGCCACCATCACACTGTCCAACGGCATTTATTACAATAACGACTGACAAATTCTGAAAGTCACACAAAAATATGCATTTGTTAATAATTAAAAACGGATCATATTCTGAGTCACATGTTTGTCGGGATTACAGTGACCACCCCCCACCCTCCTAGGCTCTCACAGCGTGGAGTATTTCTCATTCTAAATATGTTTTGTTCCTCTATGATCATCAGTTTGGATGATTTTTCTTCTTTTACACTGCAAACATTCTGGAAGACGTTGCCTCCTTCACAACTAATATCCATGCTTACGTCTGTCCTTTCGTCAATGACCAGGAATTTACTATTCACTATTAATAAACTCTAGGGCGAATAAACAAGGCGATGCGATGTGCTTTATTTTTGCACATGTTTCAGACATGTCTTTTGATCCATGCCTGCACTAATTTCAGGAAGCTGTGTGCGGTAAACACATGCACACCCAACCTATCAGGTCCAGCACACAGGAGAGAGATTCGCAGCCATCTCCCCACATCGGCTCTTTACTTCAATCTTGAGCACAACAGGAAATGATTTCTGACAGCGAGCTCCAGGGCCGCACAATATCAGGAAAACGTCTAATTACAATGATGATATTATTATTAATAAACATTTTCCTGTCTTTTTTTTTTTTTTTCCCTTCTCCATAATTACAATACCCCCACCATTTTCTGTGAGCTTTAGCTTCTTGGTATACTTCTTAGTATCGATCTGACGTGGGCATCAAGGGAAGCTGGATTCCACCCAGGTGCCAACTCGGGATGGGAAATTGTTGTACCACCAAATGACATCTGAAATATCTAAAATCTCCAAACACTGAAATTATTGCTGGGATTGTTACTTTTATTTATTGTTACTGTTATTTTTAGCTGCTGCTGGTCACATGGGAATAGCAATAAATATCAATATATTTAGAAATATAATTAAATGCAGTTACTTTGTGGCAATTCGAGATAGAATTGCACTTTTTAATGTCACTGGTGTCCTGAAGTAGTCTATTCAATGAACTGCAAGTTGGTTTTTTGGGGGGTATTTTTTGTTTTTTGTTTTTTTGTTTGTTTTTTTACAGATTTTTTTGGTTTTATTTTAAGAAAATTGTGTTTGTTAACAGCAGTGACATGCAGTAACAGCCAAACAAGCTGTTGCAAAAAAAGACTGAAATGGATTTTTTTTTAAAAAGTCTTTTATCAATTGCGATTCGATACGTTGTGCAGCTCAAGCAAGCTCCAAGTTCTAGAGGGAACGCATTTAACGCGCGCAAATAGCTTTCTGAGTTTCCCCTCAGTCTTTCGACCGAGAAAAAAAAAACAAAAAAAAACCACATTTTTTTTTAAGCTTTATGGGAGTTAAGAAATTTAACAAAAGGTGCTCTTAAACGCGTTTGCTATGAATCTATTGCTATTTGGTTTTAAATTACAAAAGAATCAACTCAAATTCCCCAATAGTTTCAGCTTCGCTGTAGAGATCCCTGGTTCACCTTCTGATACACTGTTCTTAACACTAAATATATCTGATAAGAGGTGTGACCCACACATCCCTGCATGCATCACTGCGTGCACAAACACAGCTCTGACTTTATCTCAGCTGGGCTAAATACAGCGCTGACTAAACCTCTGAGGCACCAGCTCCACCTCAACAGGCTCATATCTCTTCATTCAGGCCTCTGTGCGGACAGTTTGACACAAGTCAAACTAACGGCAGCCGTCTCTGCTGTTTACTCTGGTTTATCTGCGCTGTTCAATACCAGCCAACGCACAAATGATGAAAGTAAGCCTTGTTGGGTTTGCTCTGATGGACTAAAAGAACCTAAAATTGGATTTTCAATCGAGACTAACCATGTTTAACAGCTGACTTTACGTATTTTAACCGTTAATGTGAATATTTTAAAGACGTATCATCGCTATTTACAAAATATTAGTAAGGACAAACTTCTAACGTTAGAAAAGAAAATTAAAAACCAACCAGATTAGACTTTACAATTAATGAAACAATTCTAACAAATTCAGCAGCAGGCATACAGTTTCTTTTGAACCCTTTTTGTGTGAACAAGGAGCTCTAGAAACGTAAAGTTAGAAATAATATTAATGAGGACATTCATGGAACAGCTGACACAGACTGATCCATTTTTTTGTGGGTTTTTTTTTTTTTTTTTGACAATTTCAGCGCTCAAAAGACACAAAATCCCCAAAAATGTCAACAAACTAATCAACTGCAGTCATCATATAATAATGCAACCTGGAATTTCTGTTCAACTGTGTGGAGAAGTGAGTAAGGAAGCCCTGCCCCACAAGTCTATAAGTCAAAAAAAACAAAAAACAAAAAAAACAATGATTAAATGTAGATAACATTATTACAACTCAAATAATCAACATTTAATATTTTTTTAATGCATTAGGAATATTAGTTGCATTTCTGTTATAAAATAAAACAACTTTGTCATGTTATGTACCTTTGCATGAATACCATGAAGCCATATTTTATTCAAGGTTGTCATAGATTCCCATCCCATTATTAGTCTTGATTTATTCTTAAACGATTTAAAACGCTTTTAAAGCAACCCTCACAAGTCTTAAGAAATTTTAAGATTTTGTGAATCTTGAACCATTTTTTTAAAAAACTAAGAAAAACATTTGAAAAGCTTAAGAAGTATTCTCATGATTTCAGTTCAGATATTGCAACACAAGCTCAGATTTTCATACAACACATACCAGTTCTGGATGTTTGAATTGCTTTACTATTTTTTTAAAGACATTTATTTAATATTTGAGGGAGCTCTTTAATGGCAATAAGACGGCAGAACTGCTTAACACACAAACTACACTTGTATGCAGTTTTCATCAACAACTCATGCTTTTTTTTTTTCTTTTTTTTTTTTTTTTTTTTTTTTTTTTTTTGAAACAATTGTTTTCCATATGCTTGGTGATACATTTCTGGCACTGAACAGATTTAAGTTCTACTAAAGCACTTAATGAAGCACAAGGACAACTATTTTTTGTCATCATAATAAAGTTCAACATCTGAGTGCTGAATATTCCAGAAATCTGATACAGATTTATGGTTTCTGCATCCAGCAGTTAATTGATCCGTGATCATGAAACCAGATCTTCTCAGAGTAATGTTATATCACCGATCTGCTGTCTGGCACATGGATACTGTGTTATGGATTAAATACATGCTCTACTCTGAAATGTTAAATGCTTTGGAAATCAGCGGACATCAAGATTTAATCTCAATGTAGCTAAACTGCTGGATTAGACAGCAGAATAAGATATCGGCTAAGAGATAGTTTAATGAGCTTGACTTGAGGAGTAGTCAAACTCCAGTTCTTCCGAATCGGCTAAAAACAAACAAATCAACACACGTCCTGTCACATATGTCAGCGTTAGCATGGCGACTTGATGTTTTGTTCTTACCTAAATAGCTGGTTCTGATTGAGTTAGGTTCCCCGTATCCAATCAGACGTTTATTAACATCCCAAACCAGGTTTCCATTGCAGGACATTGCGACCAAGTGGGTTTGTTTTTAGCTGACAATAACATCTAAACTAAGCTAACCCTTCCTCGGACGACGTCGCCTTTTGTCGGATTTCCATCCACTTCGGTCCCTTTCTGTCGGGACGGTGCTAGCTGGAAGTGGCGCTCAGCATCGCCGTGGGGGGAAAGAGTCGCCCCAGTCCGATCTCCGCCGTCCGTCCCTCAGAGTCCACACGGTCCGTGTTCCTGCTCTACAGGATCCAAACTCTCTGTCTTTCTAGCCTAGCCTGGTTTATTTCTTTCTGCGGATAGCGGTCAGCTGGATCAAAACAACGCGAGAAAGTATGAGCTTTTGACAAAGAAGGTAGGTGCATTCGTTTTAAACGCCTACAAGAAATTGCTGTCGGAATCTTTGCAAATACAAAATCTGAAGCAAAGTCAGCTTTATTGGCCAAGATTGTGTGCACAAATAAGGAATTTGACTTTGGTTTTCAAGCGCTCACATTTGTTATTATTATTATTATTATTATTATTATTATTATTATTATTATTATTATTGTTGTTGTTGTTGTTGTTGTTGTTGTTTTGTTGTTGTTGTTGTTGTTATATTATCTCAATGATATCAATAAGACACTGTATATTAATTATGCAAAATTCATGAGTAGTAATAATTAGCTCTTCCTTGTAGTAACTGGGTTACATTGGGTTTCTTCTTGAATTTTGCCTTACTGTACAGTATTTTTTTATTCTATATTCTGTTTTTTATACATATTTTTATAATTTTTGTGTGAGTCTGTTTTTCTGTTATTGCCTGTCAGTGCTACTTTTCTGCTGTTGCATATAAATTTCCCCATTGTGGGACAATTAAGGATATTTCTATTCTATTCTATTCTATTCTATTCTATTCTATTCTATTCTATCCACTCTTCTTCATTGAGGTTCATACTTCTTGAACAACTTATTAATATATACATTTACAAATGAAATTAAAAACAAGAAAATAAATAAAGGTTTTCTATTAATATCTTTTCTTTCTTAAAAAGTATATCTGTCTCCTGCATACAAACGTTCCCATCACAAAACAATTCAAATACAAATTCAGTTTCATCTTAAAAGGAAATTAATGAGAATGCATAAAAAAAGAAAGCAATTGTCCAGTTGCAGTACTACAGCAAAGACAGGAAGATGAAAATCCTTTCAATATTTTATATGCAAGAAATTCTTAAAGCATTCTAATGACACACTTTTGAACACTATCTTAATTATATACACCATCCTAATTCATCATTGCACATAAATTATATATATTTACCATGTCACCATGGCTAAGTTGCTTGTTTTTGTTATTCTTATCTTTACTCTTCTCTTTAGAGATAAAGCCAATGTCTCCACACAACTTGAACTGCTCCACATTTCCTCATTTTACAATCAAAGATTTTGTTCAATTTTATTGATAGTTTATGTGATTGACCCAAGAAAAAGTATTGCATAACTGTGAAATAGGAGGAAAGGGATACAAGGTTTTCAGATTAAAAAAACAAAAATCCAAATCTAAAAAGTGTAATGTGCATTTTTGTTCAGATCCTTTACTCTGATCCTGTCAGAACCTGGGTTGTTTTGGGGTTTGATTCTTCTAATTCTAGTTTTGATTATTGTTATCCTGTGTTCCTTAGTTTCTTATTTTGATTAGATCAGTCTTGTGTCTGTTTAACTTTAGCTCAGTCCTTTCTTAGTTTTTCTTTTTTAAATATGTTTATTTACTCATTGTCTCTAGTTATTCTTTGTTTCTGTTAGATTAATTTTCCTGGTTCCCATGTTGCTCTCCCTTGCCCCCTGCTGCCATTCTCGTTCTTTCTCTTTCTCCTCAGTCTGCCTTCTGCTCTCTCCCCTCACACACCTTCAACCTATTACCCAATCAGCCCCAGTCTATTGTTCCAGCATTTATGCTCACAGTATTTAAACTCTTCTCCTGCTCTCATTCCTCACTGGATCCTCCTGTTACCTTAATGTTTCTTCCCTGGCTGACCTGTTAGTTTGCTCCTGGCTTCCTGCATTCCCTGTGGTTTTTGTAAGTTTTTTGTTCATCATTTAACTAAATTATCAAAACTACTTAATGTCTCTGCCTCTCTGCACTTGGGTCCACAACAGCCACTACATACCATGACAGATCCCCTAAATAAACTCCAGCACAAGAAGAAACATTTTCAACTGATTAGGAAATATAGTTCACCTGTGTGCAATCATCTCAGAATACAATATACAGCAGCAAGATGGGACATGGAACAAATGTAAACTTAGTAAAACATGACTGTTGGGCATTAATAGCATTAATCAGAGAATCAGCTAGGAAACCCATTGAAACTCTTGAGGAGAAGCAGAGATCCTCAGGTAACGTGAGAGACTCTGTTCATATGACAGACATGTGCAGTCTAAAAATCTGGCCTTTATAAATGAGAGACAAGAAGAACACCGTGGATAAAACCACAACAAATCATCTTTACAGCAACAAGCCATGTATGAGACACAAAAACATGTGGAAGAAGGTGCTCTGTTCTTAAGAGATCAAAACTGAACTATTTGGCCTACATGCAAAACACAATTTATTGAGAAAAAACAAACAGTGCACATCTCCCTGAATAAAACATCTTCACAGTAAAACATTGTGATGGCAACATTATGCTGTTAGGATTCTTTTCTTGTCTGGCTGATTTAATTACAGTGAAAATTGGTTCTAAATTTTTGAATAAGTGGGGCTAAATATATAACTATACAAAAACCTTTCAGATAATGTAAAAAATTATGTATCATTTCCCTTCCGTTTGAAAAGTTATGTAGAACTTCCTGTTTTCTATCACACAAAATTCAGACAAATACACTAAGTTTGTGGTTTTTATGTAGCAAAAAGTGAACAAGTTCAAGAGACATGAAGAAAATTGCTTGGCACTGAAATCCTTTGGATAAGTTTATGTTTCCACCTTTCTGGTACATATTAGAAACAAAAACAAACAACCACGTTCGTGAACCAATCATCTCAGAACTGTCATCGTCTTGACCAATAAGAACCGTGCAGCACTGTAAGCCCGCCCATTACGCGGAAGGTTGTGTCGAACAGAAAGTCACCTCTTCGTGTCGGTCAGGGGAAAGCTACTGACAGCTAACATCAGCAGCTGCTGCAGGGGAAAGGTCGACAGTAGGACAGTAGCATCCTCTTCTAACTTTAACCCTTCCAGTTTCCTATTTAAACCACATTAAACAACGTTTAGCAACAGTTTTGTGGCTGTTAAACGTAGATAACCAACAAGCTAACCGTTTATAGGAAGCTAGCTTCTGTGGTCTCAATATCCCGGATCATGGCTGCGCTCAGAGCGTCCTACCACAGGATTTTGGACCGGATCGAGCACATGCTGCCCGCCAAATTGAGACCTCTCTACAATCACCCGGCAGGTAAAGTACTGCCCACCCTCTTGGTGATACTGGTGAGGTGTTGCTGGTTGTCCAGCTGTGGTGGTATGGCTGTTTGTTTATGGGGAGCGAATGCTGAAGAGAAAATGAGAGCAGCTGCTGTTTAATCTGTGCGCCGCAATTTTACGAAAAGTCGTTGTTTGTATGTAATCTCACTCTTGGATAACTCTGTTCTCCAACCAGATCTAATCTTCTTAGACTGCTAAGAGTTTATATCGTAGGGAAAGTGTCTGCCCTGTAAGTTTTGCGTTCTGGTTTGACAACATTTTGTTCATTCAGATTTTCAGGCACTTCTCAGCAGACACAGCTGTCATGTTGCTGTGTTTTGATTTCCGTCTTGGGAATTAAACGCAAATACTTACCGTTTTCTGCAGGAACAATAAGTTTAATAACCAAATAAGCTGTTTTTGTTGATGTGACAAAGAACACACACACACACACTGGTGTTTATAAGCCCTTTTTGTATTTAGACTGGGTATTTTCAGCTCTTAAAAGTTTCTGGTTTTAATAATGTCTTGTTTTGACAAAAGTGCAACATTAAAATATAAGTAAAGGCTTGTCTGAATCTGAAAAGTTATTATAGTTATTGCAGAATGTGGAAAAAACAAAAATAAATAAATAAATATATATATATATAATCCCTGTTGTAATGTTCTGGGTGCCATTTTTATGCCTCCATTTTGGCCAAAAATGTTCAGCAAATCAAATATTTTTAAAGTAAATTTAAGCAAAACTGAATATTGCCCAATATTTTTGGTGTTTTTCTTTAGAAACTTGGACATTTTGTGTAACCTAAAGTCCTAATTTATATTTCTGGTCTTGACCTGATGACGGATTGTAAATGCTGTAAAAATCTCACCTTTCATCACGTCTTTATATGTTGTTTGCTCAGCCTATCAATAAGGGCACTATAATTATAGTAGAAACGCCTGCCAACGTACCCCCAATCCCCAGAACTACAATTTTCACTCTCCAAAACAACATAATGGCACCAGTTTTATTTTGCCCAACTTCTTAATCCTTTATGTGGCGCTCATGTTTAGTAACTCTGAGGTTGACTTTAAGGATAGTGAAGGAGGATTAAGGTGAAACTGAGGTCACTGTGAAAACTCCGGCTTTCACGTTAAAGTTTTTTTTTTTTTTTTTTAATTCAAGGTCAACTTTCCTACCAGTAGTGAGGGCGGTGACAAAAGCCACCTCCCTCCTACATGATTTGCGGTGACAGACGTCCTACTTTGTAGTTTGGCTCTCCATGTTTGAGAGGAGTACTGACTCCAGACCAGCAGCGTTTATGATCAGGGTTGAAGCTCACTTAGTTTTATCGTGTGTCATTCCAGTTTCTTGGAAGTAAAACTCTCCTCTAACTACGTGCTTTGATCTGTTTTGACACGCCAAAGAGTAGAAGGATTAAACAAATACTTTTGGTTATTATCTAATTTAACATGCCTAACCCGTAACGTCTTGTGTTGCTGCAGTTCTGCAGTCTTGCTGAAATGCAGATTGCATCAGAAATTTATTAATTTATTTTTTTTTTTAAGAGTAGAAAGGTGTTGCATTAAATATAATATTGTAAACAAATTCAACTTCTTAAGTTGTTTAAAGCTGTTAGTATCTGTCTGAGTGGGCCTGTGTATGTAGTAAAAATACAAAAAAATTGTTTTTAAAAAAAAAAAAAAAAAAAAAAAAAAAAAAGCATTGGAATTAGATTCAACCAGTTTATCAGCAGGTCGAAAATCCAGTTTTCTTTCCTTTTTTTTGATTGTTCATTAAATGGACTAAAATTAAAGCATCCTATTTTGTTTGCCTGTAAGTCCATTCTCAAACAGTATATTCTTTGATATACTTAGTTTAAATTTTATGTAAAATCTGATAAAAGTTAGGGACGTGCATATGCTTTGATGCATAAACAGAGATAAACCTGTAAGACCTTTTTTATTTTCTTTTGCACTTAAAACTACTTCCTCTCTGAAGGAAAAATGATCATCTGATTGCTGCATGTCAGGTAGAAAGCTTTTAGATTGATTGATTTAATTTTTGGTTTAGCTTTGAAGATCTATTATATTGCTTATATAAACTTGCTAGGGGTATGTTTTTAGGGCAGCAAGTAGAAGTCTGGTTAGCACCCTCCAAAACATAAAATCACAAATTGCCATACAGTGCCACATTACTAAATTAAAATGACAAAGGAAACAAAACTGACTGGGGGGGAATCGATATTGATATTTAATTTGATGTTGATTATTTTTTGGTTCCATACAGAAGGAACTGATTTACATTATTAAAATAAGCCTGTTTATCTTTTTTTTTTTTTTTTTTTTTTTTTTTTTTCTTGGAGAAGTTGTCAACAATTACAAAACCTAACAATGAGCTTGAACCTTCTTGAGCTTTTGTATTTATAATATTTCATGTATAGAGTTATTTAGAGACCAATATTTGTTTCCTCAGTGTTCCTTCTCCTTTGTCATAAAGCCGAGATAACTTTAGACCTAACGAGGTCAAACATAAAAGCAACAATTACACCTGTTGCTGCTAAAATAACCTTAACATACTGTAACAGTTAAAGTAATTCAAAACGTTTTTATTTTGATATGTAGACTTATCAGTAATATAAACACCTCCTGAAATTTATAGTAGATTTTAAGAAGATGTACTTCATTGTACATATTATACCTTTTAAATATAGCAAGCAGGTTAATTAGTGAAGCTATTTGCTCTGGTAGCCAGCATGCAGTTGGCTGTTTAATAGACTCCGCTCCTAGCTTGCCCACTGTAGTTTTAAAGCAGCGATGCGTTAATAAGAGTGATGGTTGGTGCACCCTTCGTTTCTACACCATCACTGTAAAGATTTCGAAAGCACCAAATTTGTCTTTCTTGTATTTGTATTGAAAAGAGTGGTGGCCCTCTCTCATCCAGCTGATCAGTAGCGTGAAGCAGCAGGTTGGGAGGGGCAAGGCTATGTTTCTTTATGCTCCTTTCAAACAAAGGAGCCATTAAAGTGACTTTTAAAATTTTAGGGACTTTGAAACTGTAACTTTCAGACTTTGACGTACTTTGACAGCAGCAGCCAGCCTACGCTTATAGCAAGTTGATGCTTGACAGGAACTGGAAGCTAAACAGCGTAGCATCCACATCTAATGGTTTCTCTCGAACTATGTCTCCCCAGGTCCAAAAACAGTTTTTTTCTGGGCCCCGATGTTTAAATGGGTAAGAGCACTTTCACACACATTGATCTGTAAACCTGTGAACTAAAAATAGAGGTTGTTCCTAACCTTTGTTGGCTTTTGACAGCTTAAAGTTTAACATGCATAACCCTTGTCTGGTTACCAGCTCAGGCCGTGAACATTGTGTACCTCAGGTTTTTTTTTTTTTCAGGGGTCAAAGTCAGAGCAGAAACATCATCTGACTGGTGGTGTAAATGTTTTTGTTTTGGATTAAAGAAAATGTGCTTCTTTTTTTTATTATTTTTTTTATTTTTTTCAGGGCCTGGTCATGGCTGGTTTGGCTGATATGACTCGACCAGCAGACAAACTCAGTACCTCCCAGTCTGCAGTGCTGACAGCCACAGGTGGGTTTCAGTTGAATTCATCACAGTGGATCATTTTAGAACATATATTTAATTTTACCCAGAATCGACATCAAAAATAGAAACATTGTTTGGTTGAGTTAAGGTCTGTTTACAATAAATCATCAGGCTTTCATGAAGGGGAGAAAAAAAAAAAAAGGCAACAAACCATGTGGATCAAATTCCTTGTAAAAGTTCCCTCTGTGTTAATTTCTGTTCAGAGATCATTTGATCACTGTGCTAAAGGTTACCTGCTGCATCTTCTTTTGCAATGTGTAACTTCAAACAAATCTTATCAGCCTTTTTTTTTGAAAACACAGACTCTGTTCTGGTTTATCGTCACTATGTACAAACGTTCCCCCCGCCCCCTGTTCTCCTCCCTCAGGGCTCATCTGGTCCAGATATTCGCTGGTTATTATCCCAAAGAACTGGAACCTTTTCGCTGTGAACTTCTTCGTCGGCAGTGCAGGAGCATCCCAGCTGTACAGGATCTGGAGGTGTGTGTTTTTTGTCAGTTCACAGCAAAACATGGATTTGAAAGGGATTCATCAAGCAAAGATGGTCCAGTTTACTCCCCTTTTACTGATGATCTCTTGAAAGGACTGCAGGATGAACGATACGGTTGCTTGATTCCTGATGTAAAAACACCACTCGGTTCATTTCTGACCTTCCTCTCTAGAGATGTTTTATAATTACGTGAATGATATGAAAGGTATTTATGAGCCCCTGTTTCCCATAATCAAGAAATGGCTGAACTTCGAATCAGAAGAGTGGCCTCAGCTGACCTATTACCTCAAATTTAGGAAGATGAAGCTGAGCAACATTACACAAATGATAACCTCCTTTGGTAAATCTTTAATTTATATTAACACCAGCAAAGTGACAAACGTTTCACTCTCAACTTGCATCACAAATATGTAGTTGATAAATATGACAGTTGCTGTAAAATTGTTGTCAAACACTTGATGCAGGGGAAAATGTCAAATCATGATCAGAAACATAAGATAGATTATAATGACACTGAATGAAAGAAAATATTAAATACCTAAATATTAAAGTTTCAGCTGCTCTCCATACAAATTTGATGCATAGCAACATTAGTTTTAGCTAAAACTAGTTTTAAAAGGAGTAAAATCTTTTTTTAAACATTAGATTGGATTTCTGATTAAAATCTGTGCAATTATTCCTTAATGCATAGGATGCATTATTATGACATGCCTAACTTTTATGGGTAGTTGTAAGAACATAAAAATTATGAGAAATTAAATTAATTTCAGTCTTGCACATGAAAATAGAAAACGGGTGCATTATTTAGGTGTTTCTATTGTTTTTTTTAATTATTTGTACGCAACCCCCATGCCTTGTTCTGAAGATGCAGCAGCTGAATAGTGAACATCCATCATAAAGAGAAACTAAATTTAACAGAAATCTACTAAGACTTCCTATTTTAACTTTCTTTAAAACAGGTTTGATCATGAGATTTAAGTTTGGGGGGGTTTTTTTGTTTGTTTTTTTGTTTTGTTTTTTTCCCTCTCAATAATTTTAATTAATCTGATTTATCCCAGTATTTAAATGGGAAGATTCTTTGAATTTGGCTAGAACAAAGAAGTCTGATATTGCTCAGTTTCAGAAAATCATCCAAATAGTTAAAAGGCTGCATCTACAAAAACGGTGCACATTTTGGGCTATAGTTGGTGCTACAGTGCTAGTAATCCAGCAAGCAGACATGAAAACGTCTTTTTGTCTGAATTATTACTGGGGTCTAACGCATTTTTCATGGTCAAAACTCAAAATTTGGAAATCAGATTTCCAAAGTTGCCTGTTCTTTTCAGCTCATTTAACGGCATAAATCTGAAACTTCTTGGATTTTTGGCAGATCTTTATTTAATATATAACCTATAAAAACCAGATCATAAGGAAGATGATGAAGACATGGAAAGACTGAAGGATGGACACAACCTTCAGAGAATAGGATAGAGAATAGAGTGCAGGTATATTTCTCCATACCATTGCAAATTGCACACTTTTCCAGGCTGCATGGGAACACTGTTTGGATGGGAAGCATTGGAACCAACAAAACGTGTGCAACGTTGATCTTTTCCAATCTAATTCTCCTTGTCTTTGCAGCTACGAGCAGGAGAAGAAGGCAAAGGCTAAAGAAGCAGCCGAGTCCTGAGGATATCCTCGCTGCGATGTGGCTGACACAAAGGGAAACCTTACATCATCCCATGCTGTTCTCATAACATCCATGCCATAACCACATTTTACCACATTAAGCCTGTTGTTCCTGAAGGAAATATGCTTTTCCCCAAGTTTCACATTTCCTCAGGGTGTTTATAAAAACATAAATCTTTTTTTTTTTTTTTTTTTAACTTGGCACTCTCAAGAACCGTGGTCGTCAACGCACAAGTACTGCTTGTTCATCAAGTTTTGATTGTACAGCGTCTCATTTAACCGTCATGCTTTGTATTGTGTGCACTAGATGGGAAGTTTTGCTTCATTTTGTCAACTGACTTCTATTAAATGTAGCAATCAGTACCTCAAGCAGATTTCCCAAAATACACCTGACTGTTGGATCTGTGCTGAATGTCACCTTGAATTTAAGAAGGATTTATCTTTTCATTCACGTATAATTTTATTGGGAGTCCAGGTATCTGTATCTCAGCAGTCATTAAATCTTTGATTACCATATAAGGGTTCCTTCCATTTTGATTAGAGAACAAACCCTGATTAATAGATTTCTTTATTTTGATAGAAGCGTGTAAGAAATTATTCAATGTGTGCGTGCAGCTTTGCGAGTCAACGAGCAAACACTGGTACAGACTGTAACAACTCTTTTTAGACTTCCTCTAAAAATCCTTGATCTGGGAAATTTTTTTTTTGTTTTGTTTTGTTTTTTTCCCCTCCAAGACACAAACTGTATTTATGCAGTAACTCCTTAATTTAGCAATAATTGGTGTAATTAATCTGCTGACTGTTCAGACACTTAAAGAATGGTCATTAACTGTATGAAATGTGTGTTGGTAATGGCTATGTATTAATAAATCAGACTAACAGCCTGCTCACCTTAGATTGTTGACGTTTAACTTGGGATATACACACAGATGTTAATTAGTGCTTATGAAAATGGTTGTAAAACTAATATATGAAGTGTTAACCATTTACTCAGTCTTGATTGTAAGTACAGCTGAAACCTGTGATTCACATACAGTGTATTTTTTTTTTAAAAACCATCCCTTTTGTTCCCCATTGACATTAAATCAGACCGTTTTCCTGTTTTTGGTCAGATAGGATTATGAAAAATGATTTCTATTTCCTCAATGCCATGATAGAATTATTTTTTGCTTTCTTCAAAGTCAGAAGTTTACATATACTAAAATTACTATCCATTTAAATTATTTTGGGAAGCACATGATTTCATAGCTTGGTATTAATTCACATTTGATTTGGAGGCACACCTGTGGATGCATTTTAATGCACAACCTCAGACACATTGCCTGCCTCCTTTTGTGATCGGGAAAAAGTAAATCAGATTAGAAATCAGCTAAAATATCAAGTGAAATCTGAACATCCACAATTCTGGTTAATCCTTGGGTGTAATTTCCAGTTGCTGGGAAATGCTATGCTCGTCTCCTCAGTTAGTCAAGTATTAACAGCAATGGAAAATCCAGCCACATCGTGCTGTTCAGCAAACATTCCAGAGATGAGCCTCAAATGGTGTAGACATGTTAAACAAACCCCAAAACAATCTTGTTGGCAATTAAGAGTTGTCTTTCAAAGTGAAATGAGTCCTGGACCGACATGGACTGAAAGGCACTTAGTGAGGAAGAAGTCATTACATCAAAAGCAACATCAGGTTATGGTTTACAAATGCACATAGGGATAAAAGCCATAATTATTGGAGACATGTCTGGTGTGATTTAACTAAAATCAAAGTGCTTGGACTTGGAAAATAAATGGGAGGTTCTTAAGTCTTAAACACCATCCAAACTGAAGTATAGATGGCATCATGAGTAAAGAATGTGGGAATATTGATTGATGCAACATCTGAAGTTAAAGCCTGAGCACAAATAGGGGAAAAAAGAATATATTATGTGGGCTAAGGATAACCAAGTGGATGTAGCAGAATGGCAATCACTAAATCCTGATCTCAGTTGCATACAAAACATGAGGGGAGAGTTTAAAAGGCATGTGTGGACAAGTCAGTCTACAAACCTGACTCAGTTACATCAGTCCTGTGAGGAGGAATAGGCCAAAATTTCAGCAAACTATTGTGAGAAGCTTGTAGAAGGAAACCCAAAAGTTTGACCCAAGTAATAAGCTCCAAAACAATGTCTACCAGATGCTAAAGGAATGTTAACTTCAAAATTTTAAAGATTGGAAACTCCATCTCATTCTGACATTTAGAAAACAGATATGCTGGTAATAAAAGAACTAAAAGCAGGTGAAGTTTGGTTTGAGTCAGTGATAAAAAAGGCCTTTTATTGTAGAGTAGGTTCATATCTGGTTTCAACTGCATATCAAAACGCAAGGATGCTAAATGTTAAATATTTAAAACCTTTCAAGTGTTATATGAAAATACAACTTTTACTGAGCGTTAAATCCAAAAGAAATCCCACATCAATAACAAAAATGACAAGTTTTATCATAAAAAGTCCATCGTGTGTGTGGCCTTCACGGTCCCTTCTGAAGCAGCAGTGTTTTTCAACAGGAGTCGTACTGCGTCTCCAACTACATGGTCTCACGAACCCACAATAAACAGCATCCTACGAGAAGGCACAAGCATCCACGAGGAAGGAAACAGAATGAACCGGGTCAGAGGTTTATCTTGATCTACAGGTCATATCCTCAATTAAAAAAAAAAATCCAAAACCACACACGAGGTTTAACCACAAAACTTTATTCACAAGCAGTAATGTAAGTCCAGATTTAGCGTTTTCCTCCAACGCGGGGTGCGCTGACCTTCATGGGCTTGGCGATCTTAGGTTTCTGTGCCGTCTTGGCAGAGGTCTAGAAAAAGAGAAAGGTGGTCAAAACGCTGAATTTACCAAGAAGCTCAAGCTGGAACTGACTTTCACTTAATCCTAAACTCACTCCCAGTAAGCCTCTTAAACATCTGCTTCACTGGGTAATGAAGCTTGGCTTTAGATCACATTTCTCACCTTTGCACTTGGCGCAGCAGGCTTCTTGGCGGCCTGCTTTGCCTTCTTGGCCTCCTTGGCAGCTCTGAAAGAGAAGGAAGGTTTGAACAGCTGCTGCGGGATAATTTGTTCCATAATAATGTCATCTTTTAGTGGTAATATTGTGATTTGGTGATGTTTTGAGGATCAGCCTGTCAAATCGGTTCTAGAAAAGTACTGAAGAACAAGAACAAAAAAAAAAAAAAAAAAAAAAAAAAAAAAAAAAAGGCACAGAAACTTCTAATTTTGCTGTTTCATATCCACTAAATAATCATTTTTGACACTTAAGAGAAGTTTTGTGACTCCTGTTAAAGATGTACATAAATTGAAATGCATGTGCCAGATACGGTTTACATTCTTCAAAGCTTGTTTAACATTAAATCTATAATGAGAATGGAAAACTTATAAACATTGGCAGTGTAACATCAGTCCTTATAAGAATTAATTCTTTTAAGTGGGGTTCAGCCCTGACACTCGATACCTTGTCTGCAGTCGAGACTTTGATAAAACGGATATGGAGTCCATTAGAGAGTAAGTGGTGGGTCAAAACAAAAGTGGATTTCTATCACGAGCTCCTTTACTGCAACCCAAAGGGGAACATTTTTCATGCCATGTCCGATCTCTAAAAGATCTTAGTAATACATGCAAACATTTCTAAATCTTTAAATCCTGATGATTAAGGGCAAAGAGATTAATAGTTACTTCTGTTCAGGCCACACTCCTACAAGCACTTTAAATCCCATTTCCTCAAAACATAATGGAAGCAACAACCATAAGGAGTTCCAAGTAGCTCAAAACTTTAATTGTATGAAGTTTCTTAGTCATAAATCAGCGTAGGATTTGAAACTCGTCTTCTTACCTGATGGCCTGCTCCCTCTGGGCCTTACGGACCTCGGGTTTCTGGTTCCTCTTGGCCAGAATCTCAGCCAAGGAGGCCCCAGTGATGGCCCTCTGGAATTTCACTGCTCGACGGGTACGCTTCTTTGTTACCTCTTCCTGTAAAGGCAGGTAAGATGTTTATTAATACCCCTGCAGACTATAATATTTGAAAATACTTTTGAAGACACTTACAGGCCAAACAGCCATGTTTAAGCTATGACCCACAGTAATATTCTTCCATAAATATTGTGACAGTGTTAATAAATCTACATTTTAGGCATCTCTAGCACCATCATCTGTGTCAGATGTGGGTTTCTACTGCAGAGACTTACTGCATTATCAGCATGCAGAGCAGGAATCCATCACACCTGGAATATCACAGCTAACAAATATTACTCAACCCAGACCTCAGGGATATTGTGCATAATGACAATGGGATGAGGACATGTATAGTTCGTCTAAAGAGCCTTCATTTTGTCTAACAGTTGTTTTCAACCCTGCAGCACTTCATGCTGAGGAGGTAACATTTGATTCCAGTGTGCTGGAGCAGGGAAACATCTAAAACATTAAAGAGAGAGTGGGTCCTGGGGCACAGGATCGGAAAAAAACTGGTCCAAAGAGCAACGTGTTACTTGGCTACTAGTAAACAGCTATTCTGATAAGAAAAATGTGAATTTCATCTAAACACAATGTCTAGACGATTCTGGACTCAGCTTATCTCTAATTATTAATTTCACTTGACAGGTATCAATTCAAAAGTACTTTATCCCAAAGAAAAATTAAATGTTGATGTAACTCATTTAGTCAAGGAGTTACTACAGATGGTGATGGCTGTGGGCAGGAAAGAGCTGAAAGTGTAATGGAAAACATCAAGTTTTATTTTAACCCAACAGTCAATTAGTTTCAAATAGATCTTTGCACATTAACATTTTAAACCCACTTCTATCAGTCAGGAAAAGGATGGTCTAGAAGCTTTAACACTTAGGTGGTCTAGAGTGGACATCCTTTTCTTTAGGGTGCAACACTATTGTTACCTCAGAGCATGAGAGCAGAGAAGACCAATCAAACATCGGCTGTAGCTGTATTTAAACTGACTGGTAATTTAGCATCAGCAGGTGGTGGTTTAAATAGGCTGGTATAAGCTTTGACAGACAGAGGTAAACAGTACTCAGGCACAAGGTAATATTTAAGCACCGAACAACAAAAAGTGGACCGAAACTTTGCTCCGAGAAGAAAACCCGTCTCACTGCACTGCGAGAGTCAAGGTACACCAAAAGGTAAAAAATTAAAATAAAAATAACCCATGTATATAACTGGCATTTTAAGGGACATCATTACATGGTTCTCTTGTGACTCTTTGCCCATAGAAAGCAAACCTAATCTCAAAAAAACTGAACTTTAAACTGAGTCTGTCTTAACTCTGGCTCAGGTCAAATAAAAACCAGTATTTAAGAGGTTCGTCTCACCATCTACATGTACATCAAAACCCAAATAAGAAAAATATCATGATTTAACCAGGCACCAAACAGGTGCTAGACGTGCTACAGACCATTCCTAACTTCAAGTACAAAAGGCAGATTACTAATGTTAAAAGAAAATCTCCATTTGACAAAGCCAACACTAATTTTGACGTTAAATACCATGCAGTGTACCTGCAATACTACGAGCTAATATGAGATTACACATCACTATTATGGGTAAATGAGTGTTTTGTTGGAGAGTTTGGAGGCTGGTCGATGATGAGATGTCTGAGAAGACCTCAAAGACCAGTACTATGATCCCCGATTGTTCTATGGCTGCAGGTGTGGAGTGAGCGCTGCTGCCAAGACTGCAAAACACAGCCTAACAACACCACATAACACAGACCAACACTGTGCACACCATTCACCCACAGCCAAAGGTATATATGATCAACTTTAGATAAGTTTAAAAGTCTGTTTCAAGGTTATAGCTAGTAAATGTATGGAGGCAATTAGTTAATTATAGAAATACTTTATTAAGGGCAACAGCACATAAATTCTGAGGCATATGCAGCTAAAAATGTCCAGTTCAACCATTTTTTTTTCTGTTGCAATGTAAGCCTAACATTAAACATCTTACTGTGCAAAGACATGTTTCTGTCTGCAAAACAGAAAAAAAAAATCCCAACAAAAAAAAAAAAACTAGTGCACATCTTCAGTCCTGATCCTCCATGTGTCGTCTCTGCTTGCAGCTAATGTTTAGTCAGTTACCATTTTAACTAAATGTATGCCCTCTTCAGAATGTTTGGTTTATATGTTGAACTTTTTGGATTGCCTAATTACATCAGCTCGCTGCATCGTGGCAGTCCAAAAATGTTCTGCTGAAAGTTAATGAAAGTAAAAATAACAGAAAAACAACTTCCCTCAAAGCTTAAAGGATATTCTGTCCTTAAAAGCACAGTGGTCCTATTAGTGAGAAAATTTGTGTTCCCACAAAGTACTGTCATAAATCCCAGACAATTGTTCTTTTAATAAACAGAAGCTATTAAGTTTGTTAAATTTGTTAATTACCCCTTGCAAAAAAAAAAGCAACACCAATAATAATATAAAAAAAAAAAAAAGGAGCTACAGGAGGCATAATGAAAAATGCACCGCAAACAGAACCCAGGCAGTTATGTTTGTACATTTAATGTTTGGCAACAGATGTTAGTAAGCCTCACCTGTTTCACGATGACATTACTTAAAATGTCTTCTAAATGTTCTTCCATTTTTCTAGCTTTTATTTAATATTTTCTATGCAGAGAAATCTCACTGAGACAGGAGACCAGGGGTCTCCAACTGTAGGCCTTGAGAGCTATTCTCCTTCAAGTTATAGATGCATTTATGCTCCAACACACCTGAATCAAATAGCTGAATTCACCCTCAGGGGCATAGAAATGTACATATGCAATTCTGTGGTGGTAAAGGAGCTGTGAAACATGTAGGAGGACTCAAATGTTGGGGCAATACACTTTTCTGTTCGGAACACTTAAGGTGCACCAGAGCAAGTCTGGAGCTGTATCATAATTTAAAATAATAGAAAACTGCCACATCTAGTTTATAAATCAACCTACTGTACAGAAGAAACGCCAATTAAGATTCAGCTTATGGACAATTGATCCAATCAGTGTGAGAATATATGAACATGAATTAACAGTGAAGATTTTTGACAAACAACCCAGATCAGGTTGTGTTTGTAAGCCCTGGTACTTACAGACTGGCCCTTCTTGTGCTTGCGTCTGTACAGCACAGTCCAGTTGATCTGTCTGGGGTTCCTCTTAGATAGAAAGGCAGACTCACACTTGGCGTTCAAAAACTGGAACACCTAACAAAAAAGAAAACAATTGCTATAATTTTAGTTTGTGTAGAACTGGAAATCTGACATTCACTGGTTCAGTGCTCACATTAACATATTACTACACCAATCAATAAGGTTATAAATACTACTATAAGTCATAATTTATATAATTATACTAAATTGTGTAGATACACAATGCCAATAGGTTGTCATTCAACGCCCTAACCTAACCTCCCAACCTCAACAGAAATCTGTCAGGATGTGTCCATATTTAGAAAATCCTGCCAACAAATATTACGTGTAAACTTAGGGTCTGCTTGAATTTAACATTCTGACTTAAAAAAAAAAAAAAAAAAAAAAAAATACTAATGTAATCTGTTGCTAATGTCGGTCTAAACTTATGTTTAAAAGTAACTTGTGTTCATGGTAGTCTATGATGACGCTGGAAGCTAACGTTAGCAAAGTAAATTGCTTTGAAGAGCACAAAGAGTACCTATTACACAGACTGAACTGCAACATAGCTAACAATTTATTCATTTTAAACTGAGAAAGAATTTACACCACACAACAGCTACATTTACAATGGGAAAAGCCCACAATACAATGTGAAATTGTTACCTTTCCGTCTATCCTGGCGTATCGGCGGCCATGGCCGGGGTATATTTTATACCCGCTAAAACTGCACAACTCGACCCTGTAACCAACAAATATAACACATCACTGAAAGAAGAATGAACATCATTTCAGTTTATGTTAGAACCATCTTAACTATGTTTATTAAAGAGTTCAGATTGCTTTTGATTATATTCGGTACACTCACTTCATGATGGCAACGAGAGGGCTCAAAACCGGAAAGAAAGATACCGGAAGCGGAAACTGATTTAAGGTTGTTTATTTGATATTTAAAATTCAGAAAAAGTGAATGTTTTCTTTGCGTTTGTTTGTGTGCTTGCTTTTGTATGTTTTAATATGATATATTTAAATCATTTTTGTCAAATCTATATTTTCGCTAAACATTACAATTTGACGTCATAATTTGACCGTTGCCGAGAGAGCAGAGAAAGTTTTGATTAACGAAAATAAATATAGAATAACTATAAAATTCGTATTAAAAATAATAAATAGTTTTATTCACCATTGTTATTAATCTTTTTTTTTCATTTATTTTCTAATTACAATTGGGTTGGCGGGACGCGCGTACAACGGCGGACAATCAATGAACAATGTAGTCCTGTAGGGGTTGTATTGTAAAGTACTCTTATGAAAGAGAAAGGCGCGTAAAACGACGTTTCCCATAAAGCCCTTCGTGCCGCAGTTAGACAACCCAAAGATGCCTCTTGGCTTTCCCACTGTAGCTGTTAGCTAAAGCTTAGCGTTGTACTGTGTCGATAGGATGGGTGTATCAGACCAACAGTGTGATACAAATGCTGGTAAGTGGATAAATAGTAGCTTTTCGTGGAGAAACAGATAAATCGGTGTTTTTAATAGAAGACGCCGTGTTGGGCGCATCAGATGACACCCGTTAGCAACCAAACGTTATCAGAACACAGAAACATCCAGAGTCAGTTGTTCTGAAATAGACAAGCAGTTTACATGTTTCATATTTTGTTTTAGATATCTCTGAATTAAATCAATGCATATTATGTATAGGTGTCTTGTATGTTTTACAGGATTGTGAGAAAATATTTGCTAGGATGGTATTTCCTTTCTGCCCGTGTTTTGTCCTCTTGATGATATCGTGTTGACTATTAATCTCACGTAAGCTTCTAAACACTGAAGACTCAATTCATGACTCGGTCAAACTCCTTGTGTCTGATGTAATCATAAAAAGTAATGAAATAATGTTTGTCTGGCTTTGCTGACTGCTCTGTCCTCATCCTTTATCCTCCCCAGTTCCTGTGGTTGATCTTTCAGCTCGAAGTATGCAGAAGCTGGATCCCAGTTTCACAAGCTCTGAGGACACCCACACCCTCGTTTTGGACCATAACAACATCATGAAGCTGGATAACCTGGAACGTTGCCCAAACCTTCAGCAGGTAGTGTTAGGGAACACAAACATACTCCATACTTGGGAGCAAGACTCCCAAGTATGGAAACTGATTCAAGTATTTTCCAGTTTGTTCTCTATCACACTTTCTAAAATATCTATCCATCCAACCAAAATATTTTTCATACAGTCACAGTAAAGTTTTGTACTTATCCTTTAAATTGTCAAAACAAAAGAAAAGCATGTAGCTTTGACAAGAAAAATGTGTAGGAACCCCGCACTAAAGTTTCATAACCTATGAACATTTGCTTTGAGCTCTGTTTTGAACTCCTTATTTTCTCCTAATCAGCTGTCTGTAGCCAATAACCGATTGGTGAGAATGATGGGGGTGTCCCAGCTCAGAGAGCTGAGGGTCCTCAATCTTCCCAATAACAGTATTGGCTACATTGAAGGGCTGCGAGATCTGCCCCATCTGACATGGCTCAACCTATCGGGAAACAACATTAAGGTATAGAAATATTTGTTGAGACATTGACTATGTTGTAATTAATGTGCTTGTATGTCTTTCTTATGTTGGATGATAAATCTTTAACAGACCCCTCCATTTGTCACAGGTCATTGAGCAACTGAACAACTGTGTGTCTCTCCAGCACTTGGATCTGTCTGATAATAACATATCTACCATTGGCGATCTGACTAAACTAGAGGCATTAAAGGTTAGCCTTAAAGTGTGCTTAAACAAAAATTCTAAACAAGAGTTTCAATTATACTTATGATGGTGGGGTTTTTTTTGTTTTTTTTTTTCTTTATAAATGTGATCCATTTTCTGTCCGCTTTGCAGACACTGTTGCTCCATGGAAACAGCATAACAACACTCCGGGCTGTTCCTGCTCACCTCCCTGCCCATTTGTCCATTCTCTCCCTGGCAGAAAATGAGATAAGAGATCTCAATGAAGTAACTGTCTCTCATTTTGTACTGTCATGATTAGGATCCGACCTGAAATACACAAATGCACTTCATTACTGACAGTACTGAGTGTTGTTCTTTAGGTGTCATACCTGGCCCCTCTTCATGAACTGCAGCAGCTGTCCATCATGTGCAACCCTTGCGTCATGGTGACTCCCTCGTTGCCAGGTTTTGATTATCGACCATACATCATGAGTTGGTGCCTAAACCTGAAGGTCCTCGATGGCTACGTAGTGACGCAAAAAGAAGGGTCAGCCCGTTTGCTGCATGCACTGCTGCAGTTTGCTTGTGAAGCTCTGTCGGAACAACTGAATCTAATTTGTGTTTTCTTTATCTGTTGATGACAACAGTCTCAAAGCAGAGTGGCTCTACAGTCAGGGGAAAGGTCGCTCATATCGACCTGGGCAGCATGTTCAGCTGGTTCAGTACTTGGCCACTGTTTGCCCTCTGACAGCATCACCTGCCCTGGAGACGGCAGAAGATGCCAAACTGGAGAAGATCCTCAGTAAACAAAGGTATTAGTGTGAATCAAGCTGTTGTGTTACCTAACACAAACACGAAATGGAAATTGTTATAGCACTCAACACTAACTTCTTAGCTTTGGGAATACGCAGTGCCTCACTTTACAATCACAAATATCAACATATTTCATGGATTTTCTACGTGACAAACCAATAGAAAGTGATGCATGAGCACATCTGTCAACTACTTTTATCAAATGTGGCCACAGATGCTCAATTGCATTTAGGTCTGGGCTTTGACTGAGTATAAAAACTTCTGCAAGGCTCCACGCATCATTTCCACTTGCTTTTATAACAATTATTTAACTTGAATTTGCTCATTTTGTGTCAGATTTCACCAACGGCAGCTGTTGGAGGAGACGCGCGGGGGCTGTCCCAGTCCTCCTCGTCCAACTCAGCTGGATATTGAAAACCACAGTCCTTCACCTGCAGCTCCACACAGTGAAGACCAAGAGGTGAAAGAAATCCCCACACCTGCACCAGCTGCTGCACCGTCTGCCCAGGAGAAAGGTGAGATGAGTGCTTTAGCAATTGTCGTGGCAGTCTGGTTGAAGTTGTCATGATGCTTTGCTTTCCCTTTTGTATTCCTCACTATTAAGCCTTTCTGCTTTTCTGCAGAGCCAGTCGTGCAGTTTAACACTTGGGTAAGTTGTGATGCCTCTCATGCATCGCTGCCAGTGGTTCGCAGCCCAAGGATTACAGGTGAACACATTTTTTTGGAAGACGTGCAAACTGATGAGGATAAAATCAACAGCAGCTTGCTTTCCTCTGAGTCCACCTTCCTTCCCTTCACATCTGACCTGGACCAACAACCGGCCCACAGCGACAGCGAAGACGAGACAGAGACGTTTGAGCCAGATTCTCTGGCTCCGAAGCGGCCATCACAGTCCAGAAATCCCAACCCTAACAAAACTGAGTCGTCTCTGACAGAGAAAAACCAAAGAACTGGTGAAGAGAACATTGTATCTGTTTCCGTCACAACAACAGCTGCGTCCCCGGTCAGAGTTACTATGCCAAAAAATCCTACAGAGATGACCTTTGACTTTGGGAATGCAGGAAGTAAAGATCCTGCAAAGCAAACACAAGTGAGCTTGTCTGTTGATAAATTAAATCTGCTAGAGGCAGACAAGGCGGCGATTAAAATCCAGTCCTGCTGGAGGGGACACCACATCCGATGTTTTCATCCCGCAGCCAGAGAGGTGCGCAGTGAAATCCGTCTGCGACGAATGCAAGAACACATCCTTTTCCTGTCTGACAAGCTGGAGACGTAAGTGACATTTCAACAGCACTTATATAACAGTTTCCTGTATGGGGAAAAAAAAATACATAATTTTTTCAGATGTGTTTTACTTTTGGTTGCGTTTTAACACGAGCCAGAAAGAACATGTAAAGTTAAATCTGTTGCGTCTGCAGGATGCAGAAGCAGTACGAGGAGGAGAGGCTCCAAAGGCTCGTTCAGGAGGAGGCTGTGAAGTTTCTATGGAAAGAGGTTAACAACTATTGTAAACATATTCTTTATGATTAATAAACACTCATTTTCTGCATTGGCATAGAAGCAGTTGGCATAAACTAAATTATTCATACATTTAATTTATTTTTTATTTATGGAAAATGGAAAAAGTTCTACAGAAGCACCAGCAGGCAAACTTCAGATAGATTTGAACAAGTTCATGGGCTTCTTTGCTGCTTCTATGATTCATTTTCTTGCTTGGCCTGTCAGTTTAGTTTGATGCCCATGTCATTGTAAGATGATGGCTTGAACATTGCTCAGTGAGCTGCTAAAAGCTTGCGATATCGTTTATGACCAAGCTCCGCATAGAACATCTGCACAACGTTAATATTTGTGTTCCTTAATCTTCCTGATGCTGTTTGTTCACTAACAAACCTCTGAGGCCTTCACAGAACAGGTGCTTTTACACTAAGGTTAAATAAGCCTCAGAAAGCAACTAACTGCATTGGATTTTATTTAGGGGCATCAGAGTAAAATGATTGCATACAAATTTATACCACATTTTAAATTTGTATTTGCAAAAAAAAAAGAAAAAAAAAAAAAAAAAAAAAAGCATTTTCTTCGCTTCACAGTTGTGCACTACTTTGTGTTAATTACATTATTCCCAATGAAACCCACTGAAGTTTGTGATTGTAATGTGACAAAGTTTATAAAATGTATCCCTTTGGGAACAAAGCCATAACTTTTCATGGGTGCCCAAATTACTTGTTGTATTTGCTATCCGTGGTGTTTTGTTTTTTTGTTTTTTTTTTTGAGGTGCAGCCTAATTTTTTCCACTTGTTCCGTGTTCTCCTTATAGCTTCAGTCCATGCAGCAGTGGAAGCAGTCAGTGGAGAACAGGCTTGCAGCCGTTTCACAGCTGGATCCTCCAGCCCCGATCTTTTCTCCTGGGCTTTGCGACGCAGCCCCTCCTGTCGCCTCAAGCACCACAAACCCTCCCATCACGGACGTCTCCTTTCCAGACTCTGGATTCCAGTCAACTACTGATCAGCAGGCAGCGCAGGAGGACAGCTTTCTGAGCAGCGGGACAGCTGACTCTCTGAAGACGGTGCGAGCACTGAGCTCTGTTCAGAGCGGCTGCGATGGTGTGGACAGTGCAGACTGCAGTCTGTTGGACGAATACCTGTCCTCTGTACAGCAGAGGGAGGAGGAGGCTGAAGAAGTGAACAGCGATAAAACAGAGACACCACAAGCGTCTCCAAGCAGGACAGCATCGACCAGCGTCTCCCCCACACAGAAGGCAGCACAAACCACTCCAGACTCTGTCTGAGATCCTTCAGTCACTTGAAACTTGTCCAGAATGTGTGTACATGAGCATTCTGTGTGGGATTCAGACATTTAGTCCCTTAATAAGATCTTGATTAGGTCTATAAACTGCATTCCTCTTGATTACAAATCAAGCTCAACTTTAACACTCAGAAGAAGCTTGAAACACTACCTTACACTGAATGTATCTCAAGCTGTTTTGTACCATCTGTTTTGTTTATTGCTGGACATTTAGCACTCTGAAAAGATATTGTTTGAATGTAGCAAAAGAATTTATAGCAGTTTAATGTGTACAAAGTTCATCAGTAACTACTGCAAACATGATTAGAGGCTAACAGTTACACAATGTAGATCTTATTGTAGTTTTTTGTATTTCTGATCTGTAGATTTTGTCACTTATTGGTTCTGATGAACTTTATCTGATATTTAAAATAAACCTGCTGTACTATCTTCAAAAATGTAAATAAATATGTAGATATACGATTTTCTCTCCCTTGTTTCACCAGCAGAGGTTGTTCCAGAGCCGTCCCAAGGCATAAGCGAACTCGTTAATAGTTATGTTAACAGTCATAACTTAATGTATGGTTTTTTTTCTACATTTCTGATGCTTGTGTCTGCTGGAGTCACATTTTATGCACAGTGTTAATGCATATCATTCTATAGGTAACCATTTTCCACATGTGCGTGTAAGCAAAGCCAATTTAAAAGAGTCTGTATGGAAACAGTACTCCACACCCTGCTGCCAGACCCAAAGAAGAAGTCTGAAAAAAAACATTCTCCACAAATAATTTATTATTTATTCATTAAATAATAGGAAACAAATAACATGGTCTTGTTAAAAACACATTAATCAAATTAATTGCTGGCTTGTTAATAAAATGGGATCATTAAAGGGAAAGAATAAAGCTATGCTCATTTACAGAGCTTTTAGCTGTGTGGTGGGTGATGAGCTTAACTGGGAGAGGAGACCCAAGTCTGTTCTGCTTAAAGCTAAAAGCAATCTTGGAATGGTTCTGGGTAGTTCTTTTGTTGGTTTTAGCTCCAGACATGAATCCTCATGACTGTTCTGCATAAAACCCAGTCATTATCGCCTTATTTTTTAAAACGGCTTCTTTTGCGCTCCCTTCTACAAAACTAGTTCCCAAAGTTGGGGCTGGGACCCCATTTGCAGTCTGTGGTCTGCAGTCTGTAGACCACAGTCTGCATAACAGACTGCATTTTTTTTTTTTTTTTTTTTTTTGAGAAATTAACCTCAATTCTAAAAATGATGAGAAAGCATATACGTTTTAGAAATGTTAAAGAAAACACTTGCAAATAAATAGAAGCAACACATTGACCAATGACTATTGATGTGTCATTACGTCACTTTTAACTGACTTTGTATAAATGCTTGTATGCTCAACCAAGAATTGGGGTTATGACCCTTTAACGTTTTTATTTCGTGGGTCAGAAGCTGGAAAGTTTGGGAACCACTGGAAGTCAGGCTTCACGTTAGACCCTTTCGGGGACTTGAGCGCATGCAGCTTTTCGAAAAACTGCATCCCAATTTAGCGTAACATGTTAAAATCTGAGCACCAGGGGGCGCAGTTAAACTCACCTCAGCAGCCATTTTCAGCACAGTTATTCCTTATATCATTGGCCCTACACTAGACTCATTGAAACGGGGACACTGCCTCCGATACTCGGGTCTTGGCGCTGGTCTCCTGGCCTTAATTCTCTATTGCTACGACGGTTCGACATCATGCTAACGTGTAAGTAAACGAGCAGTACACGACTGAAACCCCTTCGCTAAAAATAACGATTTCGGTCCTTTTAAAGGATACACCTTTCTTACCTTATCTATTATTAATCCTCATGTGTATTAAATGCTGTTTTCTGCATCTCTGATATTTGCTCGAGTTTTCAGTAGCTTATGTTTATGTGATCGTGATTTGAAGGTGGGTGTCGGTGCGTCTAGACATTACACACTGTTATCTTGTTTCATCTAAAAGAATTTCAAAACAAAACTGTCGAACTGTCCACATCATTGAGCTGTTTGATGATTTAGGATAGGATTTTTCCATTTTCTCAATCCTTTGCTGATGTATGTAGAGATTTGTATGAAATACATAAATGCTACGTTTTAAGAACTGGATCTTAATCACGTCGCTCCGCCACCACCCTTCAAAACAGCAACCACATCTCTCTGATTGTGCTGTAGAGACAAGAGTTCATCTTTGTCCTTTGTTTCGTGGCTGCATCCGGGGCTGGACCTAAGAGGATGCGGACCCCTGGGATAAAAAAGAGCCAATTCTGGTGCCCGTTCTCACATAAGTTTGTATCATGCATGTAAATTACATTGTTGTTATGTATGTTTCATCATTAAGGAGTTTAGGTAAAAATGCACTGACTTCCCCTAAAGAATTAGGTGTGGCTATTTGGAAAATATATTTTCCTACCTTTGTCTGTAGATACTGGGATGTTTTGATGAGTAGCTATTTTCTTGTAGACGTTTCCAAATTTACAAAGATAAACACCAATATGATTTATTTAAATAGCATGTTCTCTTGTTTTTCCCATTTTGAAAAGTGGCTAAGAGAAATGTTATTCTTTGTCATGGTTTACCTATATGTCAGAAAAACAAGAAGTCATATGTTAAAAGTTTATGGACAATCTGAACAACTTTTAAAAAAAAATTAAAGGTATACTTAAAAAAATGCTTCAGTTAAATTTTTTTATAGGATTTCTTTAGGGGTGTAGACAGGTATGGAGCTGGATAATTTATGTAAACATTTTGTTTTAAATTCCCTAGTATTACTGTTTGTTTTTGTTTAATTCTCAACTTAGTGTTTTACATCAGTCACCTTGTTTGGCAGCTAAAGGGGCCTTTAGGAATATAATTGCCATTGGCAACCATTATTTTTCTGTTACCTTGATACCTGTCTTTGTGTTAATGGTAGGTCATAACAATCCATTAATGATTGCTTATTATAGTTGTATATGCAAATTAAGCATCATATTTGGGTATATTTTGACAATTTTAGCTAATGCTACTTTGTAACTTGTTTAATGTTTTAATTTCTGCTGTAATATAAGCAAGGGTTACCTTGATAACAGTGTTTGTCTGATGTTAAGAGGCTAGAATTCCAACTGTGTAATTTAACATTAGCTTATAAATCTAGTGCATCTTCTAATTGATATTGTTTATTTCAGCTACCAGACAGAATCAAACAGCAAAGAGAGAAGCAGTCAGAAAACAGGCAATCCATATTAATGTGCAGCCTTAGAACAGACTGTTGAGACAGATTGTACGGTACTAGACAAACTGCAAAGTATGTGGAGTGTGCTTTCAATTCAAATCAATTCAAATTCAAAAATACTTTATCCCAAAGGGAAATTAAATGTTGATGTAACTCATTTAATTAAGGAGTTATTATAGATGGTGATGGCTGTGGACAGGAAAGATCTCCTGTAGCGGTCTGTTTTACAACCAGCCTGAAGAAGCCTCTGACTGAAGAGACTCTGTTTTCCAATGATAATCTCATGAAGAGGATGGTCAGGGTTGTCCATAATTTTCTTAATTTTGTGCAAAATCCTTCTTTGAATCGTCAACTCCAGTGGTTCCACAGTCGTCCCCAGAACAGAACCAGCCTTCTTTATCAGGTTATTGAGCCTTTTTAGGTCTTTGGCTCTGATGCTGCTGTCCCAACAGATGATGGCAGAGGAGATGACGCTCTCAACAACAGACTTATAGAAAATCTGCAACATGTTGCTGCAAACCTTGAAGGATCTTAGCTTCCTCAAGAAGTCCAGTCTGCTCTGTCCCTTCTTGTAGATGGTTTCACTGTTGAGCCTCCAGTCAAGTCTGTTGTCTAGATGAACACCAAGGTATTTATATTCCTCAACCACCTCCACTTCTTCTCCCATGATGGAAATAGGGTTTGATCTAACCCTGTTTCTCTTGAAATCTACAATTATCTCCTTTGTTTTGTTCACATTCAAGATAAGATGATTATTTCCACACTATGACACAAAGTGGTCCACCAGTTCTCTGTACTCAGCTTCTTGTCCATCTCTGATACACCCAACCAGTGCAGAGTCATCTGGAGGTGACAGGAGTCTGGAAATCTGAAGTGTACAGAATGAAAAAGAACGGTGAGAGTACAGTCCCCCTGTGGTGGTCCTGTGCTGCTGACCACCTGGTTAGACACACAGTCCTTGAGTCTCACAAACTGTGGTCTGTTTGTCAGGTAGTCATGGATCCAGACGATTGTTGAGGCCTCCACCTGTGTCCTCTGGAGTTTCAGATGAAGCAGATCAGGCTGAATTGTGTTAAATGCACTGGCGAAATCAAAGAACATCATCCTCACAGTGCTGCCTGAATTGTCCAGATGACAGTGGGTTTGTTGAGGCAGGTGTAGATGTATGATCAACTCCAACTCCACAACAAAAAGCAAACTGCAGGGGATCCTGATATGTGCTGGTTTGCTTACTCAGGTGGGCTAACAGGAGTCTCTCCAAGACCTTCATAATGTGGGATGTCAGGGCAACAGGTCTATAGTCACTGATGACTGATGGGGGAGTTTTCTTTGATACCGGAACCAGACAGGATGTCTTCCACAACAGTGGTACCTTCTCTTGGGTCAAGCTAAGGTTGAAGAGGTGTTGCAGAATCCCACAGAGCTGCTCTGAACAGGCCATCTGGACCTGCAGTCTTGTTCCAGTTCAGTCTCTCCAGCTGCCTCTTCACCTGACTTCTACAAACAGAAAAGTGGGAGGGGGAGGCAAAGGGAGCAGCAGCATCTCCTGATTTGTTTGAAGACAAACTAGTGGAAGCAGAAGAGTCCATGGCTGAGGTGGAAGATAAAACATCTGAGGTGTGACAGGAAAGCTGTGGGTCAATGGAGGGTGGGATGTCTGTTTGGCTGGGGGCAGGAGGGGAGGATGGTGAGCTTGTTCCTGAACTGAACCAGTTGAAGTACATGTTCGGCTCATTTGCTCTGTCCAGATTTCCATCTATCTGATCCTCCTTTTGCTTGAACCCTGTGATCTTCTTCATCCCTGACCACACATCTCTGATATTGTTCCTCTGGAAGTTTACTCTCCAGCTTCTTCCTATACACCTCCTTGCTGTCTCTAATCTTGACTGTGAGCTGCTTCTGTATACTCCTCAATAACTCTCTGTCTCGCTCCCTAAAGGCTCTTTTTTCCTGTTTAACAGTTCCTTCAGCTCACTGGTGACCCAGGGTTTGCTATTAGGGAAGCATCTCACTGTTCTGGTGGGGATGGTGTTGTCCACACAGAAGTTTATATAGTCGGTCACACACTCAGTCATGACATTAATGTCCTCTCTATGTGGGTTGCAAAGAGAAATCCAATGGGTAGCATCAAAACAACCCTGTAGGGCAGGGGTGCTCATTACGTCAATCGCGATCTACTAGTCGATCGCAGCGTGACGTCAAAAAAAAAATATTTGCTAGCCTATCAAACATCCTGTTACTTAATTGACATACAGGGCAACCAATCAGATGACAACTGAATTTTGACCTTTTGACCTTACGCTCATGCGTAAACAACGGCGCTAGCGCAGCAAAACTTACGAGCTAGTTAGTTAATTACCTCAGATTTTAAGCCCTTGCTAAAACGTATGGTGATCAAAATGAGTGAGAAAGCTGGACCAAGTAAGAAGGCAAAAACATATCGCTTCACACGGAATGGGAGGTGGACTTTTTTTTCACGATGTCATTTTCGAAGTGCGTTTGCCTCATCTGCCAGTCTACCGTCGCAATAACAAAGAAGGGAAACTTGGAGCGGCATTTTCGGACTGTTCATGGAAAATACGACATTGACTTCCCACCGAAAAGCCAGCTGAGAAAGAGAAAGGTGGAGGAACTAAAATCCCAGTTGTCCGGACAGCAGTCATTTTTCACTCGACAAACTTCAAAAGCAAAAGCCGCCACCGAAGCGTCGTTCCGGGTGAGTCAAAAACAATAAGTCCTTCCAAGACGGAGAGATGGAAAAAGAAGCATTCGTTGAAGCAGCTGACTCATTGTTCCGAGACTTTAAAAATAAGGCAGAGATATTATCTTCAATCAAAGCTCTGCAGCTGTCAAGACATACAGTTACACGGCGCTGTGAAGCCATTGCTGAGGATTTAACCCAGCAAATGTGGAAGGACGTCGCAGATTGTGAGTGTTTCTCCCTGCAGTTGGACGAATCTACAGCTGTGAGTGACACAGCCCAGATGTGCATTTTCATTCGTATGGTGTTCAGTGATCTCACTGCAAAAGAGGAGCTACTGACAGCACTTCCCATGAAAGAACAGACGCGAGGAGAGGACATATTTCAGACGTTTAAAAACTTTATCGAGAAAACTCAGCTCCCAGTGTACAAATTGGTGTCTATCACCACAGATGCAGCACCTGCAATGGCTGGACGTGTGAATGGATTTATTGCAAAGTGCAAGCAGGACGATGCGTTCCCAGACTTCTTGAATTACCGCTTTCAAGACTTTTCTTTGCAGGAACCAGTCGGTACATTCATATGCTATCCTTTTCAGGAAGATGCTGAGGTTGATTCACTCGCATCAAACATTGCAACACTGTTTCACTTGAACTCTTCTGGAGTGGAAGATGAGATTTTGACTCTACAAACTGACATTGAGCTGAACTCCAGAGCTCATGGACAGTTCTGGAACTGACTCACAGAGGTTAAGTACTCCAACATGAGGAAATGTGCTACCTCCTTGACTGCATTATTCGGCTCCACTTATTTATGAGTCAGCCTTTTCCTACTTGAAGATCATTAAGTCCAAATACCGTTCCATCATGACTGATGAACATTTGGAAATGTGCTTGAGGCTGGCTGTCAGCAGCTACTGTCCGGACTATGCATCCCTGGCTGATTCAATTCAGTGCAAGTCATCAAAGTAAACTCAGGCAACTACAAAAAATGTAAATAATTATTTATTATGTGTGTTGTGCAATATTGGGTTATTCAGTTATGCAAGGTACATCAACATACATTGTACATACAAATAATCTTTAATAAATTTGAAAACAGTTATATGTTTTGCATTTTTTTAGTGGGTAGGTAGATAATTTTGACTTGGTTGTTTTATAAGTAGCTCGCATGCTGAAAAAGTGTGAGCACCCCTGCTGTAGGGCTTTTTTGGCTTCCTGTGACCACTTTCCCACAGTCTTTTTTGTTACAGGCAGTCTCTGGATAAGGAGTTTATATTCTGACCAGAGAAAAACAAGGTTGTAATCTGATTTACCCAAAGGAGGTCTTGGTTTGGAAAGATATGAATCCTTGACATTTGTGTAAATCAAATCCAATGTCTTGTTTTCTCTGGTAGAGCAGCTGACAAACTGTTGAAACGTTGGCAGTGCAGCAGAGAGTGAGGTGTGATTAAAATCACCAGATATTGCCACAGTAGAATTGAGGTGTTGTGTCTGTATTTTCGCAGTTGCAGAACTTATTACATCACATGCATTGTTGGCAATGGCTGAGGATGGATTGACAAGCACTGCCAGTCTATCTCGCTTTCTTTTCCTGCTACTCTTTAAATCTCTGTCCGCCCATATAGTCAGGAAGCCCGGCAGAGAGACATTGGAGTCAGGGATATGATCCTGCAGCCATGTCTCAGTAAAATACATAATACTGGATTCCTGATACGCTTGCTGAGTCCTTGTCAGGGCTTGAAGTTCATCCAATTTGTTAGCTAACGACCTCGCATTGCCTATTATGATGGATGGCAGAGATGGTTTGAACTTCCTCTTTCTCTCTCTCCTTGCTCCTGCTTCGCATCCACGACACCTCCTTTTCAACTCCTCTGGGATTTCTGGCTTCAGTTGTCGTATTGTTTCAGCTTTTGCAATGTTAATCAGCTGCTCCCTGTTGTAAACCACCCTGTTGCTATGGCTACGCCAAAAGAGCAAAATAAAAAATTAAAAAAAAAAAAAAACTATTGGGAAAAATCAATCCAGCAGCACAACATCCAAGACAAAAAGGAAACAGCTGTCCAAAAGAACAATTTTTTCAAAGAAAAGCAGGAGTTAAATTTTGAAAAATGAAAAAAATCGCAATTCTTCAGCATTAAAGTCAAGGTAGTTGTCGTCCTGTGTCGGGCCTTGCTCTCTGATCAGA
This sequence comes from Anableps anableps, assembly GCA_014839685.1. NCBI lineage: Eukaryota > Metazoa > Chordata > Actinopteri > Cyprinodontiformes > Anablepidae > Anableps > Anableps anableps. The sequence continues at coordinate 15,749,557 of CM026075.1, read as the reverse complement.
GTGTGTGTGTGGATGAGGTGTTCCAGCAAAACCTCCTAAAGCAACATACAGTCCTACCTGTCTGCAATACATTTTCTTCTTGATGTGAGCTCAATTAAGAGGGTGGATTTTTTTATTATCAGTGTGAGATTGTGATTGCTTCCTTAATGATCCACTTGGGAATCCAGTAGGTGTAACGTGTTAAGCCCAGGAAGAATTATCTCACAAATTGATGTTTCCAAAAAGGACTAATAATGGTTTTGCCTTGTCTGTCCTTGCCATTCACAGAGGTGCGAAGTAAAATCATGCCATCATTGCTGTGGTGAAGAACAGGGCCTGATCATGAGAGATGAAAAGGAGACACCATGTGCCGAAATCTTTCCAAATATGCCTTGCTTTTCCTCTTTCTGTCGCTGTCGGGATTCATTTTCCTGCTGCGCAACATCCACACAGTGGAGGTAAGGAGAAAAGTGGGCCACATGTTGCTTTAATTGACGAAATAAGCAAAATGTTTCTTCCCCTTTAAAGCTACACCAGGTAACTTGTACAAAAATATGTTTTTTGCATATTTGTTAAAACTGTCACCATGTCGTGACTGAGACAGATAATCTGTGAAAAGACTGAGATTTGCCACCTCCTCCCTGAGGTACGATTGCCATCTAAAGAAATGCACCGCTCCTGACCAAAAAACAACAAATCAGAGCCAGGAGGAAGGTCTTAGGCTGTCAGTCACCCTCATGTACATACAGCTAAATGTGCTAATGGTGGAAAAACAACTTAACATTCCAGGAAAACCGTTTATCTGCCGTCCTCGGTGGCCATGCTAACTAGCCTTAGCATTAGTGGGAGGCTATATTGTGGTGAACCAGCTGTAACATAGCAGAAAGCAAGGGGGAGTGTGTCAGCAGTGCATACACAAGGGACAGTGCTAAAACCCTCCTACTGCATCTGATTGGTTGTTTTTGACTGAGTGGTGTATTTCTGCAGTTGGTACTGGGAGCAATTGGAGAAGGCAGAGGAGCTTGATTTTTTTTTTCAGATTATCTGTCTTATGCTATCATGACAAAATGATAATTGTAACAAATATGTAAAAATATTTTTCAAAAAAGTTACATAGTGCACCTTTAAGAAATGCTATAAATTATTAGTATATTATTATTAAAAAGTTAATACCATATCTAAAGAGTGATTTCCTTTTTATGGTTTTATTTTAGGTATGTTTACACACTACATAAAAATGTTTGACACACTTAGCAAAACCTTACACTCCACCTACCCAGACTTGCACAGCTATAAACAAGATCAGCTTTGAAACTAGTAAAGGCAGAAGAAAAAGGCAGCTGGTGAGTTGACTTATTCTCAGCAAAAACTGGGGAAGTCTGAAAAAGTATTAGGTAAATGGCCGATACTTCTATAGCGCTTTATCAAGTCCTGAGGATCCCAAAGCGCTTCAAGCTACATTCACCCATTCACGAACACATTCCCATGCTTATGGTGATAAACTACAACATTGTAACCACAGCTACACCATTGTTGGAGTGGACAGAGAAGAGTTAAATGAAATGGAGAAGAGGAAACATGCAAACAAAGAGTGAGAGAGGAAGTGATAGGCTATGTGATATTTGCTGTTTGAATACTACTTAGCACATGGTGTTGCAAGGCTTGTAAAAATCGCACCTATTTGCTAATTTTCATTCTATTTCTTGTGTAAAATGCTATGAGGCACCTTTCTCTATGTTTTCCTTACTTATAAATGTCTTTTCAAGACAAATAAGAAACTGGTGAGGTCTCAGACACGAATAAAAGGATGGGACATTGTGCCTCTGGTAAGATTTTTTTTAATTAATTTCCCTTTTTGTCCATTTTTGACTTTCATTTTCTGTTCCTCTTCTCTAGATTTAAATTCACTTCAAATTCAAAACTTATTTATTTATCCCAAAAGGAAATTAAATAATAACCTGCTGTCCAGGTCCATAAAAAGTCTGAGACACACTGCAGTGTAGTGAGATACTGTGGGGAGTAGATTTTTGAAAACTGCTTCATCTGTGCAAATACTCTACTTTTGAATACTACTATGGGATGAAAATCAGGATTTGTGTAAATTGTTTATATAATTTTAAAAAAATTTGTACCCATCTCTCTCTGAATTTGAAAGTGATATCTGACAGTGTTCCAGCTTTAAGCCAGAACAACTGTAGAAAATGCTAACTGCCGTCCTCAGTGGCAAGCTTTAAGCAGGATGAGCTAATATCAGTGTATTTTTTTGCTTTTTTATATTCAAACACTAAAGAAACAATCTTAACAGAATCTTTACAGTATTATATGTTTGAAAGATGTAATGAGATACAAAGAATCAAAAGTCCAAATAAACTGTTTATTCAAGATCTTCAAACATGTGGCAGCTATCATTTATTTTTCATGTTTTACATTTATTTTGATGTTGGGGTTGGTGAGATGACATCCAACTTTTTTACTTTTAAATCAGTTAAATGGTAGGGTAACACACAATTAAACCCCACCGATTTACCAAACATCCAGTGCCAATGATTATCCATTAGTTTTTTTTCTCATGTTTCTCTAGTTATCTTTAAATCAACACAAGAAACAGAAGTCATGCATTACTTTTTAAAAATGTAAGCCTGGGAAAACTAGTTTTTACAGAGATGGTGCTTATTACGGTACGCTTGAAAGGCGTTGCATGGACACAGCCATGGGTCTCGGGTTAGATGTCGAGCTTATACCATAGTTCCATTCCATCTTTATTTATAAAAGCACTTTAACACAACCACAGCTGACACAACATGCTGTACACAAATAAAAAAGAGAACTCCTTGGAGTACAATTGCATACAATTTAAAAACTAAGTCTTGCTGGGGTCGAAAGCCAAAGAAAAAAAGATAAGTTTTAAGATGAACTTTGAAATTTTGAGAAACATAGCTCAAGGGAATACACACAGAGGCTGATGCTTTAGAAATGCTACCCATGCTAGTTGACATAAAATGCTAAACTCTATACTCATTTTTTTTCATTGTTTGAAAATATTTGTATGACAGTGTCTTAGATCAACTGCTTTGTCACACACGCAGTGTGATGGCACCCCTTCTCCTAATGTAAATTATTTATAGCCCCTTCCATTAAGGATTGTTTTGTCCTTTGACATCATATAAGTTAAACTGCTAAGATCACAGCCATGCGAGCTTTTAGATCATGAGCTGGTATTGCAAAATTAAAGGTGCGTAGCTCACAACTCACAGCCTTCACTTGCTGGGGCTTTTCTCTTGGGAATTTCCCCAGGTCTGAGCTCCGAGGCTCTCCAAATGCATTCAGTGCTTTAAATACAAGTCAGGTTGTTGTGTACTGTCCTCAGCTTGCTATCTTGATCAGATTCTGCTACTTAACATATTTCTCAGATCAGATGGACACTTGGAGATGATACATTGTCTCTTTTCTGTGCACTACAGATAGAACAGCTACTGCTGTCTTTGCTTTGTACTCCATCACACTAGTTCTTCAACCGTGTATTACCCCTACCAGTTAGGCTAGTCATAGTGGTTACGGGTTTATAATTACCTTCTGAGGTGGATCGTTGCGTAATACTGGTGGGTCAGTTGCAGCTCCCTGGCTCACGTCAAGACTTTTTAGTTGATCATAATAAACCCGTGTAGATCAAGGAACGAATAAATGATCTGAAATTGGCTAATGATGGCTAAATGTGGCAGGAAAACTGGTCTTATCTTTTACGATATTAGAATTTCTACAGAGAAATTGTAGTTGGCAAAGTCAATATTGATTTCAGCAAACAATACAAGTCTGCAGAGTATCAAGCTGTGTGTAATACTCAGTTATCTTTTTCTGTTTTAGAATTGGAATTGCCACGCGATGTCGGCCTTTTACCAGCTGCAGACCAGGATCCACTCGTCTCTTGTCTCAGTGAACCTCCCTACGTACAACCAGAACCTCACCTTCTGTACCCATCTGGGCCAGAAACCATCTCCTGAGGATGAACTTGAAGACCACTACCTGTTGGACTCAATCCAGTGGCCTGGCCCTCCAGCTCATTTTGCTCCACCCAGCCTACGCCAGACAAGTGACCCTGTTCACAGCCTCTTCACTATCCTTCCCAATAAGGAAAAAAGAGAGTGGCACATTGGGGACCAGCTGGAGGCTCTGGTCCAAATCCACGACTTTCAGGGTCGTCCAAAGCGATATGGTGGAGACTTCCTTCTTGCCAGACTCCATTCTCCAGAGCTTGGAGCAGGTGTGACTGGGACGGTGGTAGACCACAGGAATGGAATTTATTCTGCTCTGTTCCCGCTGCTCTGGGTGGGGCCCGCCCAGGTTGAGGTAACGCTTGTGCACTCCAGCGAGGCGGTCGCTGTGCTGAAACACTTGAGGGAGCATCGGCCCGATCGAGTTTTCTTCAAGAGCCTGTTCCGCTTGGGCTTCTTGTCAGAAACGACAGTGTGCAACATGTGCTTACCCTCCGACCAGCATCCTCTGTGCAACTATACAGACCTTTACACGGGTGAGCCCTGGTACTGTTACAAGCCCAAGATGCTCAGCTGTGACACCAGAATTAACCACGCCAAAGGGGGATATTTAAAACACCTCCTGACCAACAAGGAGGCTCTGCTCTTCCAGAGGTTTGTAGTGTTTTAGAAATAAATAAATCATACAGGGTTCCTACGCAGTCTGGACAATTCTGGAAATCAAGTGTTTTCCGTGTCAGGAAAACACTTGATTTCCTTGATGTGGAGGATGGGAAATTTCCTTCCATCCATCCATCCACCTGTTTATCTACCAGCTGACCATGGTAGCAGCAATATCTTAATAAATTTATAATGAATTTTTATACAATGTAAACTTTAAAAATTAGCAAAAAAAAAAAAAAAAAAAGATTTGGGAATGTGGAAATGTGAGTCTGGCAAAGAAGGGAATTTTAACATGTAAAATGTGTTTAAAACCCTATAGAAGGATTTCCACTGTCCAAATAACCTTGAAGGTATTACTTGTAGATTTTCTGATGTACAGTTTAACAAAAAAGCTCTGCAATCTGATGCTGTTTTGGATCAAATGTTGAAGTTTTTATGTTTATTATTTTTTTTAACACAACCATTTTATCGTAAATGTTCAATTTTGGCTCCTTCAGAAGTCAGTTGGTGCATCTCTAGCTTCTATGCCCGTAAAACTTAAATGGACACGACTGTTATTGATGCCAACAAAACCTATTGATCATCCTCTCAACCCAATCATTTAGTATGACTGTATACTCATCATAAATGCAATGATCTGCATCTGTAAACAGCACTCACATTAGTAACTTTAGCTTGAGGATTGTTTTCTACAAACTAGTTTCAAACTGGTTCAATAAAATATTAACATTTGTTTTCACTTTACTTTTACTATAATCTGTTTTAAGTAATATTTCTTTGTCATTTTCTCAGTGGTGTAAACATCAAAGTTCAAATACACGCCTTAGGAAAAGACAGAATCATTGTGCTGCCACCTGAAGGTAAAGTTTATACTTCTTTGTGAAGCATTTCAGTGTTTGTGTATTTTCCGTAATAATTTTTTTTCTCTTTGTAGCAGATAACGTTGAGAAGGAAAGCAGTTCTGTAAAAACAGAGTCCGTTCAGTTCACGCCTTCTGGATATTATTTCAAAGACTCGTGGAGGCCGTTGGGGGGTGTCGTGATGCGTCACTTCAATGAATCGGCTGCAATCACTCAGTGCTTGAGGAACAAGGTGATCAACATGTACGGAGACTCGACTGTTCGACAGTGGTTTGAGTACTTTATTACTTCTGTACCAGGTGAGCAGTTTGTTTTTGTTTTATTTTTTTACTTTCACACATCCTTTGTTGCTCCTAAAGCAGCTTTCATTTATTCCCAGAAATGAAGGAGATAAACCTACACAGTCCCAAAAATGTGGGGCCCTTCATGGCCGTGGATACAACTCATAATATTCTGTTAAAGTACCGCTGCCATGGCCCACCCATCCGCTTCTCCACTGTCCTGTCCAGTGAGTTGCGCTACGTTTCTAATGAGCTGGACGGCCTCTCCGGAGGACCCAACACCGTGGTGGTGCTCAGCATCTGGGCCCACTTCAGCACCTTCCCTGTGGAGGTGTACATCAGGCGCCTTCGGCACATTCGTCGAGCGCTGTTGAGATTGCTGGGCCGAGCGCCGGGGACGCTGGTGGTGATCCGGTCGGCCAACCTCCAAGCCCTGGATCAGGAAGTGAGCCTTTACAACAGCGACTGGTACTCCCTGCAGCTCGACACGGTGCTTAAGGCCATGTTCAGGGGCCTGGATGTTCTGATGGTGGACGCCTGGGAAATGAGTTCAGCTCATCACCTCCCTCACGCCCTCCATCCTCCTCAGGCCATTGTGCAGAACATGATAGACATGCTTCTGTCTTATGTCTGCCCAGAGACAAAGAGGAGCTCCAAATAGAAGCTGAGACATCTGTTGAAAGGATCTGTTGTTGAAGGGAACAGGAACCCATCTGTCGACTGTGCACATCTGAACAGCTTTTCTTCTGTTCTGCTTCCCAAAGCTATCCTTCCTGAGAGATTTACCAAATTTTAGTGGACTGTTTTATATTTATTCTGTTCCTTCATGTACGTAATTTAATTCAGGAATCCCAAAGACTTTGGCAAAATCATTTTTTCTCTGTTGTTGGTACCAAAGTGAGCTTCTGTCTTTATGCTAAGCATACCTGGCTTCTTCATGCCTCTCCACTCACGACAGCCTGAGGCAGGGGAAACATGTTTTATCTTGCCTATTTAACCCTTTATCACAAACACTTTTCCTCCTGAATGCTATGAAAGAAATTCTGGACAAAATGTAACCTAAAATTAAAGATGAATTCATTACAATATTGTTTGGCACAGATTTGTAAAATATTCAAATGATAAGAATATGATACTGTGTACAAAATACATACAAAAATTAGTGTCACTCAGTGTTACATCAGGACATGTTAAAAAAACGTTCTAAAGTGCTGTGTTTTTGTCTACTTATAAATTTATGCTTTTGCTTCTTTTTTTTTTTAACACAGATATTTCAGATAGCCACATTTTAATATAACATAACCTGAGTAAACACAAAATGCAGCTTTTAAATAACAGTTTTATTTACGAGTTAAAAAGCTATCCACAACAATGTAGCCCTATGTGAAAAAGTAATTGCCTTCTGAACGTTATAAGTGATTGTGCCCCCCATTACGCCAACCACTGCCATCAAGTGTTTCCATCACTGTGGAGGAATTTTGCCCCACTCTGTTTTGCAGAATTGTTTTAATTGAGCCTTATTGGAGATGTTTTAAGCATTAACAGCCTGTTTAGGATGAAGTTATGGCTACTCAGTCAAACTTTAGCCTGGACTTTGACTAGGCCACTCCAAAAACCTTTGTTTCAAGGTGTTTTTGCCTTTGGGATGTGGACTTGCTGGTGTTCTTTGGATCATGATCCTTCTGTGTAATCCAACTTTGCTTGAAGTGAAGGTCACAAAGTGATGCTTGAGCATCTTCATTCAGAAGTTTCTGCTGGAGGGAAGAATTCATTGTTTCATTAGTAACGGCAAGTCCTCCAGGTTCAGAAGCAGCAAAGCACCCCCAGACCATCACACCACCACCACTTCTAGGTAGGTATGATGTTGTTTTTCTTTAACTTTAAAGGCTTTTTGTTTTACGCAAGATGTAGCAAGATGGACACCTTCCACTTTATCTCATCAGTCAACAGAATATTTTCCCCAAAGGAAACTCTTGAGAATTCATCAAGATGTTTTTGTGGCAAATGTGACAGGGCCTTTGTCTTCCTTTTGGTCAGCAGACATTTTTTTGCCTTGGAATTCTTCCACATATGCTGTTTTTACCTTTTACATCGTAGACTAGAGAGCTTACCAGTGCATCAAATGTTTAACTGGACCCTGAGTGAAGTTACCCCCTTCCCCCCACCTTCTTCAAATTAAACAAAATTGGTGTCAAATGTTTGTGCTACGTATGTGCTGCTTAGTGCAGCAAAATATTTAGTTTGTGCCGATATGATTTGAAAAATATTAATTAATGTTTCCAGAGATCATCAAAGGTCAACCAGGCTGTCTATATTTATAAAATCAAACGAAACATGGTGTCAATCAACTGTGCTACGTTTGTGCTGGTTTGTGTAGCAAAAATTTTCAATTGTACTGTTATAATTTTTAAGATTGTAATAAAAAAAGTTTCCAGGTCATCAGAGATCAACCCCCCATTAACAAAATCAAATGAAATTGACATCAATTATTGTGGTATGTTTGTGTGGATAAATTTTTGTTTTTAACATAGTTGATTGACACCAAATGTGTTTGATTTTGTAAATGTGGAGTGGTTAGTTGACCATTGATGACCTCTGGAAACATTTATTAATGTCTTTAAAATGATAGTGGTACAAATGAAAATGTTTGCTGCACAGACCAGCACAAATGTTTGACATCAGTTTCATTAGATTTAAAGAAAGTGTGGTGGGAGAGGGGGTAACTCAGGTCTTGGGAAGTACTGAAGTCCCAAAGTCTTAGAAATGGCTTTGGAACCTTTTCACCACTGATAGAGGTTGTTGTTGCTTAGGGGAACTCAGCTTACCAGAAAATGGGGTTCATCAAAGTTAATTTCATGATGTAAGAAGTAGCATTGATTATTTTTTTACATAGGTCCAGGTTAGTTTGGATAGCTTCTTTCCCTTAATAAATGGCATCAACAAAAAACTGATTTATTATTCACTGAGTATGTGATACCAAAATTTGTTTTAGCATTAGTTGTGACAAACAAGCAGAATCAGAAGAAATCTGTAAGATGGCAAATACTCTCTCTCAGCACTGTAGATGTTTATTCTATGGTACCTATCTTTAGATCCACCTTTACACTCCCCGTATACCTCCTATTTTTTATAGGGAAAGCTTTTCCCTATAAAAAAAACAACTGTGAAACAACTAAGCCTTACAACTCATTGCATTTTTCAGGAAGTTGGCTGAAACTTATTTAAAAAGGCTTTTTTGAGTGTAACATGTTTACAAAACATATTAACTCTAATTTATGTTTCTTTTAATGACTGTGCACTCCTAAAAAGAAAAACACACTACAGCACTAAAAAATGTAAAGTGAATTATATTTATACAGATTTCCTTTGCTGACAGATCATAAACTTGCCTTAAGAGGTTTTTAGAATCTGCATAACAAATAGTTTTATCGTTGAATCTTGATTTAGGTGGGAAATAATTGTGGTTAGCAGGTGGTGGTATTGATGAAACTGGCTCATGTTGGCATACATGAAAAATTATGGAATATTTCTATAGTAATTTCTAGATGAGGATAATTATCTTAAAGACAACTTAACACTTAAAGACATCAAACATACTACACATGTCACTCATATAATATAGATATGCATATAATGCAAATCTGTCAGCAAAGACCCAATAATGTTACTTAATCTTATGCTACCCTATGATGACGCTCTGTCTGCACCAATGAAGATTACCTCTCCTCGGCATGTAGAATGATTGGAGTGGCTGACACATTAGGAGAGTTGGACCTATTTTTTAATTCATTCTGCTAATTATTTGACTATGTGGGGGCACTCATAGTCTGTCTAGACCAAAATCCGCCCAAGATGGTCAGACAAAAAAAGAAAACTAAAACTTACTCCATTTGCTCTCATGCAGTTTTATGCTGTAAATTTTGCAGTCTTCATCCCAAAATACATCCATCATGAATGTGAGGATTTGATATTTAACAAAATGAGTTTAGTTTTTGCAGTCAGGCTCACATTTAGATACACAGCAAACAAGTAGGCAAGTTTCCACTTTAATCACAGATATGTCCCTGCTACAGCTGAATGGCTTCTTTAATGGGCTAAATTGAGTGGAACAAATCCTTGATGATTGATCATAAAGATGAGTTTCAATGAGCACTGAACAGCAAATAACTTTTTCTGTACTTAGTTTTAAAACTCTTAGAAATAAAGTGCAAGCAGAACCGCATTATTTGTCGTAAGGTTAAACAAGTGCAGATGTTTTACAGATTAAAAAGAAAGTTTACTGATGAATGTTATCTACTTCATTAAAATGGGTTGATTAGTGAAGTGAGCAGTACTGTGTGTTTGATGTGCTAAGAGTGATAAAAAGCAGGATGGCATCAACATATGTTTTGGTATCTTTCGAGCTTTTAATTAAATAGCTTTTAGAGCAAATCAGAATTTATTTTTCTTTAATTTTTTGTTATAATTTTACCAAGACTGTTAATTTGCCTTTTCCTTATTGTTGCTTATACTTTTTGAAATAAAGAATTTATTCATATTTTACATGTTTACTTTTTTAATCAGTTATTTTGGCTAAAAGTTGAAATGGGGCCTCTTTCAGATTATATAAACAGGCAGTTTGTTTGAATCAGCTCAGGAGAATTCTACAGTGCCTATATATATTTCTCTATACATTTATATCTATTTAAACATCTTCCTCACTCATATATATCATACATAATGCAATACACACACCCACAACTTGAAGGATGCTTCATCCTTGAGGTGATCAGCTACTTTGGGTCATGTTCTCATCTTGTTTTTTGCAAAAAGTACAAATATACTCTTTGTCAAGCTGTCATCATTCGTATTCTTCACAGATTTAAGTAAAATCAAATAAAAACAAACTGTCCTTGGGACAGACTGTTGGTAATAAATATGAAAAGATTTAATGCAAAACAGGTTCTTTGGCATGTTTCTTATAAGCAGCAAAAGAAATTCGGGCCACCACCATCTAAGTAAAATGCAATTATGCAAACATATTTTATAGGACAAATTACAGACAAAATAAATGTGATTTTCTATTATAGTAGCCAAAACCTGGTCTCTTGCAGCTCCTGATACAAGTGTGTGCAACAAATTTCAGAAAGAACTCTCTTCACTGACAAATAACCGCTTTACTGCACCATCACATATCAAACTGACAGGAAAATCACCATATTTTGTTAAGACTTTTATTTAAAAACTTCCATGTTACCTTTTCCAAAACTTCAAGCACATCTCCAAGTGCTAAAGTTTGCTCAGCATCTTTTCCCAAAATAAAACATATGAAGCTTAAATTGCTTTGGGGGAAAAAAAAAAAAAAAAAAAAAAAAAAAAAAAAAAAAAAAAAAAAAAAAAAAGAAAACATACTTGTACAGAACTAAAGGCAAACACTAGCGTTGTACAAAGGCATCCTGATGGGGACAATTACAATTAAAGTGTCCTTCATTAAAAATAAAACAGCAATCCAAAGCCAAACAAACAAGAACAAACTAATTAGAAAAACAGAAAAAAAGTACAAAACCACATGGAACAGAGTGTATACAGGAAGAATGATGGGGCGGATTTTTTTTTTTCTAGCAGAATGGTCAAACATTTTTAGCTTCTGGAGCAGGAACCTCCTGAGGTCACAGAATCAGGCACACTGAGATTTTACTGTAGTTCAGACAGCATCACAATAAGTCCTCTGTTTTCATGTGACAAGACAGCAAAGCACTGCAAGATACTGTGACAATGGTTCACAGTAACTACTGATTCTGCAGCATCTTAGCTGAAAGAAACAAGTGTAAAGGTTTTGTGGATATCTGGCATGTGATATTTGATATGCTGCTTTGAGAATAGAATATAATATTCCTTTTAGGAACAGGTCAAATAAATAATAGAATACCAAACTAATAATAAAACAATTTTCAGATGACATGGGCAGTACGATACTCACTGTTTGGTATGTAGGGGTCTAACACTAACTGACAAAAAAAAAAAAAAAAAAAAAAAAAAAAAAAAATAGGAGTGAAATTGTAGGCGACACCACAGCAGTATACTCGGTTGTGAGAAGGATTACACGTCCTGGACATTCATGGCCTCCTGCGGCCAGTTGTAAGTATCCAGAGTGAAGGAGTCGTAGTCAGAACTGTAGATCTGCGACAGCACAAACGCCTCCTTATCCTTGGGCTCAGGATACACTGAAGCTATGTTGTGTTTGTATGCATAGGTGACAACCTGAAAGTGAAACAAAATACAAGATGTTGAGGAGATCAGACATTTTGATATGATAAACCACCAGAATATCTTTCTGCGATCTCCTGTGGTCTGATCTCCAGCTCCCTCTGCTGTTTCTGGTGATCACTGCAGACCTTTCCTTCCCTTTGGTCATAGAGCAAAGGGAAGGAAATCAAAAAAAATAATTGTATTTAAATTATTAGGATGTAACACCAACAAAAGAGGGGATTTTTTTATTTTTTTAATTACATATTTAAGTAAATAAATACCACACCTACAACTGAATGAAATTCACAGGATAAATGGATATTTAAAAAAAACAATGTTTATTGGAGAATCGTTTTTGTTTTTGTTTTTTTTTTTAATCTCACAAGATGACAATGATGCAAAAATATTTCACACAAATTACAGGTCTACTTACACTTCTTTGCATCTGTAGTCACTGTTAAAACATCACTGAAAAGTTCATTTATTGGTGTTGCTCCATAATGTTTTCAATATAGTCAAGAGGAAGATGTGAGGCAGCAGACCCAACATTGCAGACAAGCTGAAGGCCGCTATTTAAAACAACCTGGGCTTCTTAAACGCCTCAGCAGAGCCGCAGGTTGCGCTGAGATTTTGTGCGCACTGACGCAGCAATTCATGTAAAAAGGAACCCAGAGCGAGTGTTGAGTGCACATGCTGTAACTGGCCTTATGCAATATTTTACAAAAACTAAATTTGGGATATTTGTTAGCTGAAAGTCAAATCAAATAAGAATAGTGATTGCTGAATAAAATCCTTCACCTTTACTGCAATCTTGAAGGACACTTCTCTTATGGTGCTTAGAGGTGGATAAAGTCTTCCTTCCGCCAGGTGCTCCTCTGTTACCATGTCAGCTATCGCCTGACAAAGACAAACAGGCACAGCAGGTATAATGATCAGACATGAGGTTTACTTGAAGATTCAATCAGTGGCTCAGAGTTGAAAATGCAAAGAGAGAGATGCTGGGTTTGATGAAGCAGATGTGAACTAAAGCCATGAAAGGATCCAGCAGAAGCTGCTAAACTTCCAGTTTATTCTTAAAGTGAGAAACGGACCTCTGCAGTGGTGAGGAAAATGTCTTCAGATATGTGGCGCACTCTGCAGGCTATGACCCCCAGGGCAACTCCTGGGAACACATAGGCGTTGTTTCCCTGACCGGGGAAGAAAGTTCGTCCGTCTGCCAGGGTCACTTTGTTAAATGGACTCCCGCTGGCAAAGATGCCTCTGCCCTGATCACAGAGAGAATGAGGGGAGACAACATGATAGCCTTGAAAAACAGTAATAAATGCTACAGAGAGCCGTTAATTAGTTTTCAGATGGAAATTATGGGCTGAATTTGGGCTGAAGTTAATACTACAAACACTTACTTATAAAACTATTCAAACTGCATGAACTTTTTCCCCTCCTTCTGTCAAGATACAACCACAAACCTCAATGTGTTTGATTTGGATTTTTGTTATAGAGAAACACGTAGTAGCATCCTGCTGTAAAGTGGAAAGAAAATGAAGCACTTTCTACTTAAAATGCTTTACAAAAGAAAAAGAAACTAAATCTGGAATGCGTTTGTATTCAACGGCCTCCGAGGAAGACATTAGTGAAAAAAAACAAACAAACAAAAGAACTGCAGTTCAACACAAGCCATGTATGGGGCAGGGTAAACGTGGAAGAGGATGACCAAAATTAAGAAGAAAATCTTTGCACCAATAAAAGCTTGTGTTCATAACATGGTACAATGTGAAAACAGTTCAAACGAATGTGAATACTTTTGCATTGCCCAGCACTCCCTCAACTGTAATATAGATACAAAAATATAATATTACCTCTGTGAGTTTGTAGCACTGCTCTGCTGTGCATTCAGCCTTGCTGGTTGGATTACTCAGAGCAAAGATGATCGGCCTCTCGTTGAACGACGCCATGTCTTTAATGATCTTCTCGGTGAATGCTCCTCCAATCGCAGCCACACCTTCAGGACAAACTCCAGAATCAGTTTTCTCAAAAACACTAATGACAAATAGAGAAACACTCCACCGTTTGTAGGATTCTGCATCTGGATTGGCAACATTTGTTAAAAATTATAGCTATCAAATTATATTTGACCATTCTGTCAGCTAAATTACTTTTGCGCTTTATGTATTTTTTAGATTTAAAGCCGATAAACCTTGAAACGTTGCTGAGATGTATAGAAACATTTGACAGTTCATTTTACATGCAGTTTGCAAATTTCAAACTATTAAGTACATCGTCTAAGTTTCTGATGGTTCAGATTAAAGAGAAAGGAGTGAGTAAGCATTTTGACGATATGGTGAGAAGAAACGCTGCATGAAGAGTGTCACCTTTCACAGATTTTCACTGAGTTTCCATAACTGGTCAGGAACAAAACAAATGTGGGTTACACACTGGCGGAAACAATGAGCTTGTGAAGTTTGTGCTTAATTTTACCAGCACTTCTAGTTATCTCACCAATAATGGCGGTGGGTTTGATGGTTTGCACCACCTCCTCCAGAGTCTTCAGGTGTGGATGTTCATGAGCAAACTCAGCCTTCTCATGGTTCAGATTGCCTCTCCCCTGTAGGAACAAATAGCTTTCATTGTTAGTTTTCAAACCTCATGGATTTTTACACACAGGAACACATTAGACATGTTACCTTCACAATAAGACCCTTTGAATCAACCATCCAAATCTTTTTGGCAGCATCTTCCCTAGAGACTCCCTCTTTGGCCATGGCCATCATAAGTAGGTGGGCAATACCCATAGCAGCCTGGTGAGATAACAACAATAACAATTTTGATTCTGTAACAAAGTCTTCTTTTAATTCTAGTTTCAAACTGATCACCAGTGCGGAGGCCTCGTTTAGCTCTACACACCTCGCCTGCTCCCTGGAAAACAAAGGTGTGGTTCAACAGTGTGTTCTTGGTGATCTTCAGAGCAGCAAAGATTCCAGCGACAGCTACAGAGGCCGTGCCTGCAGGGAAAACAAACCTAATTATCTGAGAGTACGAAATGATTCTTACAATAAAACCATGTCTGCTTGTGATTCACTTCAGATTAGAAGCATCAAACAAAACCAGTTAGATTAAAGAGTGGATATATCATCATATATCATTCTCCTTCCACTTCACACTACATCGTGTTGGCTTATCAAATAAAATCCCATTCAAATATGATGAAGTGCAAAAAAAAAAAAAAAAAAAAAAGTACAAAACTAAGGTGTGCTCACTTTTCTTTTTCAAATTACAGCCCTAAAACTGGTTGTAATACCAACACCGACTCCTCTGACTAACCAAATACCTTGGATATCGTCGTTGAAGGTGCAGTAACGATTCCTGTACTTGTTAAGGATACGAAAGGCGTTGCTGTTGGCGAAATCCTCAAACTGGATCAGGCAGTTCATCCCGTACCTGCAGAGGAAATGCACCATCAGCCAAGCATTAAGATTATAATTTAATTTTAGTAATTTTAGTGTTTATGGACTCACTTGTCTGTCACTGCCTGCATGAACTCATCGATGAGCTCGTCATACTCTTTTCCTCGGATTCTCTTGTGCTTCAGGCCGATGTACAGAGGATCGTCTAGAAGCGCCTGGACGAGAACACAACAGCCTTCTAGAATTGGTTTTAGAGTTAATCATGCCTATAAATCAGGTTGATGTGAGGTTCTGCACCAAGAAAAACTGATTCCAGCATTCTTGCAGCACCAAAATCACCCTCACCTGGTTGTCAGTGCCGACGTCTAGCAGCACGGGGAGACACTGCTGAGGAGAGACGCCACCGCACGCCGTGTAGAGAGCCAACTTCCCAACAGGAATTCCCATCCCATAGCTGCCCAGGTCTCCCAGTCCAAGGATACGCTCCCCATCTGTCACCACTATGGCCTGGAGACACCAAAGGTTACTTCACATCTTTCATCACAAAATGTCGTACTTTAGCGGACTCCGGTCTCGGGAATTATTTTTCTGTGGAGTTTTACAGCATAATAGCAGATTGGCTTCTGTTTTTCAGTTGGTGCAG
Organism: Anableps anableps; assembly: GCA_014839685.1. Taxonomy (NCBI): domain Eukaryota; kingdom Metazoa; phylum Chordata; class Actinopteri; order Cyprinodontiformes; family Anablepidae; genus Anableps; species Anableps anableps. The sequence goes on along the minus strand of CM026075.1, from coordinate 15,733,513 downwards.
GGCCACTGAACTGCGTCTGGACTCACACTGACTTCACTTCACAATCTATAATTCTTGGACTTGTCAAATTAAAAACAATACATCCAAGACAAAATGCAGATTCTTTACAAACCCAGTTAGTGATCTTTGGTACCTTTATTATGATTATGAAAATTCCTAAAAATATTAGCTTTAGTGTTTGGTTTAACATTTTAGACCCAGTTTAAAGCCTGAATTTAAACCTGTCGAGAAACCAAACAGGTAGTGAAATGGTCTCCTTTTGGTTTTTGGATACGAGTGTGCATTTAGTCAGCAAGTCAAAAACCATAATATAGATGGATGAAATGTTAAAATCAAGCAGTGCTTTATCAAATCAAAGACGAAGATGTCCATTTAACAAATCAGTGTGAAAACCACTGGATTATTAAGCCTTATTACACTTCAGTCCTTTAGAAAATATTAGAAAGAAAGTAGTCTGGAAGAACAGAAGATTTGGCAAACTCAATTTTCTTTTATCCAGACCTAGAAAATAATCAAAGCAAATTCGACAAAGTTCTAGATGTTTTCAGACTACACAGGAGCATCTCTAATGTGCGTTAGCAAGTCAGGAGTTAGAGTGGGGTGTGTCAGTGCATGGTGTGTACCTTGATGTCATCTTCAGGCCAGGAGTTCAGCATGGTGGCAATGTGTCCTCGGTCATGGATGGTGATGAAGAGTCCTCTGCAAACATACGGAAAGACAGAATAAAATTAATCAGTCCTACAGACTAACATGAAGAATAAAGCAAGAAAACACTATAAAGTCCAGAATAAACACATCCATTATCTAGAACCAGTAAAAGCTAATATTCATTATTTTAGTTAATTTGGTTAGACTATAAATGTTCTTTGTATGTAGCTATTAATATATGGTTTTAGTGTTGCTGATCAAAACCTCAGATCTTTGGGCTTCCATTTACTTAAAACTAATAGCATAGAAAAAAAAAACAAAAAACTAGAGCTTGAACTGCATGTCCGTGCAATGTGTGTGCATCGTAACGGACAGCTTGGATGCAGTTTTTGGCAGGCTATGAAATTTCAGCTGCCTGAATGTAAACTCTGTCAAAATATTTGATCAGCTGGATGGACTTCCACTGTTAATTTATATCAATGCTTTATCTAGTTCTTAGAGACCAAGATGCTAAAGCACAGGGAGAGTGTGCAAGACATCAAAATAACGAAAAAGGAAGAGTAAAGAGTGAAAAATGTGCTTTAATCATTGTTGCAATACTAAAGAATAAAAATCAACAATAAAATCACAATATAAATCATAATATTGTGCAGCACTAGCTGGAACCAGCCTCACCGAGGCCTCCTGAAGGCGAGTCCGTACTGCTGACAGGCCAGGCCTACGGTGGGAGTGTACACGATGGGCATGAACTCCTCGATGTCAGAGGTCAGCACCCTATAGAACAGCTTCTCGTTCCTGTCCTGCAGAGTCATCAGAAGGATGTACCTGAGACAGAGATAAGCACCAGATGAGACATTTGGTTGTGTTAAAGTGCCTTTTCAGAAAGATTCACATCCCTTGAACTTTTCCAGTCTGGCACTTTTTAACCCCAAACTTTTAATCTATTTTACTGGGATTTTATGATAGAACATCACAAACTAGTACATTAATTGGAAGGAAAAGGATAAATAGCTGTTAAATTTATTTTTACAAATAAAAATATGAAAAGGGTTCCATGCGTTTGCACAGAGTCCCCATTAGTCTGATACCTAGTTTGCAAGGTAAGGCATGCTGGGGGCTCAGAGAGAAGAGGGGTTCTCTGCTCTAATGAGACCAAATCTGAACTTACCTACATGCAAAACACAATGTGTGGTTTAAAGCCAACATAGCTATGGAAACACCATCCCCCATGGGAAAGCAGGGTGATGGCAGCATCATACTGATGAACTGATATTCCCTGTTGCTTTACAGTAGCAACAGGGAATATAATCAGAGTCGATTAAAAAAAAAAAAAAAAAAAAATGGATGGAACTAAATAGAGGGCAATCCTGGAGGAAAAAACTCCAACAGACTGCAGACTACTTGCAGCTGGGGGGGAAATGTGCCTCTTTCAGCAGGTAAATAACCATAAACACACAGCTAAAATGCAATCATTTAGCTCAGGGGTCTCAAGCTCCAGTACCTCAGAATCAGTAACCTGCAACTTTTAAATGTGCTTCTGCTTCAACACAGCTACAAATCAAAACCACCAATACTCTCTTTGGAGCTTGATTTTGTATACCGAGGAGGTAATTCAGCCATTTCAGCTGCATCAGATGAGAGATGTACCTGAAGGTTGCAGGACATTGGCCCCTGAGGAAGGGCGTTTAAGACTCACGGTTTAAATCAAAGGATATACAAGTGACTGAGCTTCAGCTATTCTATAAAGAAAATTAGACTAAAGTTTCAGTCTGTAGATCTGCAAAACCGTTAGAGACATTTCCTAAAAGAACTGCAGAATTGAAGCCAAGGGTGACTCAGAGGGATTAAATACAAATGAGCACCACTCCTTTAATGGTTAGGTTTGCTACTTTGAGTAAGTCTAGCACATAGAAACTATAAAATGCCTTAAAGTTTGTGGTTCCAAGGCACTATAAAAGCTTTATTTTATAATGTTCAAAATAAATTATCAACCTATGATGATCTGAGCCTTTAATCCCAGCCTAAATAAATGTTGAATCCCTTGATTAACACAACAAAAAACACGCAGTTGGTGCAACAGCTGGAACATGCTAAACAGGATTTTAACCAACAAGAAGGGCGGCGTGAGCTGATTAAACATCTGTATCTGCAGTGTCATAATCTTGAACAGCACTGTGCCACGCTTTGCTGGGAACGTCTGAGACTCACTTGTCCAGGGGGTTGGTGCGGGTTTCGTAGCTCTTCATGACACGCAGCACTTGAACATCCTGGGAGAGGAAGCAGGGTGGGATAAGGCCATGGATGCCCAGCTGTAAACGCTCCTCCAGGGTGAACGCCATTCCCTGAAGGGCGAAACATCAATTTTTTTATAAAACACTGTAATCCCTAGAAGGAATCTGCACCAAGGAGAAGGTTTTAAAATAAATAAGAGGGCAGCAAATCTCAATCACAGTGATTCATGTGTTTGTCATCAACCTCAGAGTGGTGTTATGACTCATATTCACATAAAAACAATGTTTCTAATTATGGCATTTCCACTCCAGCAATAACAACATGTGGAAACTTAAAGGAGCAAACAACATGAGGCAAGGAAAAGGATTTGAAAGCGGTGATCTTAAGTTGCTTCAGTCAGGAATCAAGTTTAGACACATAAGAAAACTTTATAAGTTCATAAAAAGTCAGGTGGGGATCTATCACCAGCAGTCAGCAGTTGATTAACTTAATGCACATTTCTATTTGTTCCATGTAATGACAGAATAAGCTTTATTGGCCAAGATTGTGCGCACAAACAAGGAATTTCACTCTCACAGCATTAGGCAGCGACATTAGACATAAAGACAAACTTTAGAGGAAATAAAATAAAGGATTAAAAAAAACATTATGTACAGCCATTTTTCTTTTTATACATAAAGAAAAAGAAAACAAGAAAGGCAGGTTGTGCTGGTGCTACAACGCTCATTTTGTTTCACAGTAGAGTAGCCGAGAGACAGTCTGGGGGAAGAAACTGTCTCTGTGGTGGCTGCTTTTTGCAAATAGGTCTGTAGCGCTGACCTGAAGGTAAAAGTTTAAGCAGTTTGTGTCCAGGATGTGTGGGGTCTGCAGAGATATGAGCTGCCCTCTTCCTGACCCTAGACCTATTCAAGGCCTGGCTGGAGGGAAGGTCGGCAGACCTGGTTGTTCACTGTAGTTTAGACCTCTCCTGTTTTGTGGATGAGCCAAACCGCACAGCGATGGATGAAAACAAGACAGACTGAAAAATAGCAGCGTAGATGATGACCAGCAGATTCTGTGGCAGGTTTATTTCTTGAGTTGCCGCAGGAAGTACAGTCTCTGCCGGGCGTTCTGCTGAACAGTGTCTATGTGAGGACCAGCTCAGGTCTTGAGAAATCATGGTTCCTAGGAACTGGAAGTGATCCATAGTAGAAACAGTGTCATTGAAGAAAGTGAGGGAAGGGAGTTTGTTCACCCACTAAAAAAAGTTTAGCATAAAAATAACCTTTGGTACACAGATACATATATGACACTACTAGGCACAGCTGACCAATGCATTACAACCTCTTTTCCAGGTTTATTACCATTTGCATTGCTCTGTCATTAGATAAAGTGTCTGATATGAAGGACAGGTTTGAAAACAATGTGTGAGCCAGTTAGGTAATTTATTTAAAATAGAAGATTTAAAAAACAAAAAACAAAACAACTTCTTTTGATGGCATAAAGCTTTAATTCTGAAAAGCAGAATTGCAAACCTCTACCTTCTGTCTGTGGTAATCATTTAAGTAATTTAAGTAGTTTCTCCCAGCCCTGCAGGCAGGCTTCTTCAACAGCATCTGAACGGGGGTGTGAGCTTTAATCTATTTATTCTGTCCAATGAAGTGAGCCCCTGCACCCACTCCCCTTTAAACTCCACTTCTCTTTCATCGTCTCTGCTTTGAAGCTCTCCCCACAGAACCTACTCCATCTTTGTTCTACTGTGCATCAAAATGCAAACTTTTTTGTAACCTATTCCAACATCAGCTATAATGTTTCAAATTAAACAGGATTTGCTTTAGCTACACAACTCAAGGTCTCAGAAAGTAGGTCACTGAAAGAAGACAATGGCACACTGGTTCCAGAACAGCACACAGAGAAAAAGTCATCCGGGAGGAAGCTTCCTTGGAAAATCCTCAAAATAAACTGCTTACATGCATGGAAAACCTTTACAGCTATCACCAAGCGTATTTAAAATGGTGTCAATAAGGTTAAATGTCACATCAACCGCTTTCAGCTAAAGCCATTATAGCGAGCCAGTAAAGTGGCACCAAAGTAAACCCATTAAGGTGACACCAGCTGTAAAAGTATTCATACCTGTTGAATTTTTACACATTACAACCACTAATTTTAATGGTATTTGATGCGACAAACCAATAAAAAGCAGTATGTATAGAACATTATTTTAGAAATGTTGCCACAGATTCACAATTGGATTTAGGTCGGGACTTTGACTGGGCTATTTTAACACGTGAATATAATTCGATCATTCCACTGCAGCTCCTGCTGCGACCGTTTTCTCCATCACAGTCTTAAGTCTTTAGCGTCCTCTAACATCTTCTCTCCCAGCATTGCTCAGGATTTGGCTCAACTCATTTCTTTCAACTCTAGTTTCACGTCCCAGCTGAAGAAACGCCTCCCCACCGTATTTCACAGTGAGAGGGATGCATTAAGGGTAACGTGCAGCATTAATCTTCCACCACACACTGTTTTGCAAGTAGCCTACAAAGTTCAGTTTGCAAATGTTCAAGCAGGACCTCTTATGGTTTGTTCTTCCCTATTTTCAATAAAGTTCAGATCTGTGGTGTGCACAACTACTAGATGTCCAATCAACAGATCCCACCAGACCTGTGGGTCTCTGCAGCTCCTCCTTCATTACCATGGGCATTTTGGCTGCTTCCAATTAATACTCTCCTCATGCCTGTCACTTAGGACTGCACAACATATAATCACAAATATATAGTCATCTCAATATCAGTGTGAGTAATATTCATATCACAAAAGACTGGTGGGAGGTTGAAAATTGTTGGCTCATATAGTCCAATGTTATGAACTTGCATTTTCAATGCAAACATAATATTTAGCCAGCTGGACAGAGTCCCACAGCGGCACATGCTCACACCGGACACTGACATTGTCCAAAATGCAAAAGTTCGCAGAGAGATGAAAACACAGATGAGAAAGAAGAGAATAGGTATACATCTAAACTGGTATCATTTTCTAACCACTAACAGCCCTACTGATAGCGGTTAATGGAATCTAATTACTGAATTATTAATTCAGGGAGCAATTGGTTGCAATGGATTCTATTTAGAGGAACCAGACTAAAAGAGGCTGAATACAAAACACACAACACTTTTTTTCCCCTTTTTAAACCAAACATTTTTCTTCATGTTCACAGTTATGGACTATATTTTGTTAATTTATGACAAATTGCCAGCATAGAATACATAGAAGTTTGTGGTTGTTGTAATTCACAAATGGAGACAGAAGAAAAAAAAAAAAATACAAAAGAGAAAAGGTGTTAAATGTTAAATTAACCTGGAGCCACACCTCAACCCTGCTGCTGTAAATGACAAACTGTAATATAATTTTACAGCCTAAACAGGGAGGACAATGAGGAAATATCTGGACGTATAAGTTACTGGAATTTGTTTGGAGAAAGGAGGTCACTGAAGTAGAGCTTCACTTGATGTCTCAGCACATTGCACAGGACTGAAGGGGGAAATTTCACAGATTTTGATTTTTTTTTTTTTTTTTTTTTTTTTTTAAAAGCGGCACTCCATTTCCTGACTGTTTGCACTTAAATGAACCTGTGAGTCAGGATGTGACTGCTGCGTCAGCATGGACGGAAGAGAGAGCAGAGACTGAACTCTGAACAGCTACAATCTAAGCAATAAACTCATCTTGATCCTCTGCAGGAGTCCTGGTGTCTTCATAGGCCGGAACCAGTAAGGCAAAAGCAAGAACAAACTAATGTCATCAGGTTTGGTGGGGAGGGGAGGAAATCCAGTAAAACCACAGGCAAGGTATTTAAGGAAATTTTTTATTATTTTTATCTAAACAGAACAAAGGAGGAATGAGGATGTGATCCTTGTTTTAAGATGACTGTTAAATAATTAGCAGAGTCTGCAAAAAACTTAAATACCAACATGAATTCCAAAGTTCTGGACTATTTCTCTGTGTTTATATATGCCACCATCATACCATGTTCTATGCAAGACATTATGTTGGCTGTACAAACATTAAACTTAATGCAGTGAGAGCTGAGTTTCTGAAGCACCTTTTTGCATCCATTTACATTTCCCTCACAACGACAGCTTTAAAAACACATTTGACACCCGAGTCTGCACTGGGAACCTGGCACCATTACTATGATTCACTATGCTGCATTAACAACTGATGCTGTTCATTGTCAAGTTTCTAAAATCACAGCTTAACTTTATCAAACACAACATAATCAAAAGTAGTAATAAAGGGCTAATTTTAAGGCAACAATGCATCTATTATTTTAAAAGGATAGTTAAAAAAAAAAAAATCTGACATTTCCTTGTGCATTCAGTTGCATTTTCATTTAGTCTTGCAGTTTTATAGTTCTATATGCCACTATTACCCATTTTGTTAAAGTGGTATGTATGCATTGCTGTTTAAGATACAAATATATAGATTTATTAATAATGATTAAGTTGAAGAGAACATGTAATTATCTAAAGATAATATGCAGTAAAGCAGAGTTTACAGGACAATTATCAGCCTATCTCTTCCAATGGGAAAAAAAAAAAAAAACCCCAGTAGCTTTATCCAAATAATTCCTTATTGGCCTGTTATATTTTCCCAGATGTACAGTCTCTTGCAAATGTATTCAAACACCTTGAACTTTTCCCATTTAGACATGTTACAACCAGAAACACTCCATGTGCTTTGGGTAATTTAATATGATAGATGAACTCAAAGTAGCACATAATTGTAAAATGGAAGAAATTCACAAACCGTTTTAAGTCTGGACTTTGACTAGGCCATTATGAATATGCTGCAGTCTAAACCATTCCATTGTACCTGTGCCTTTATATTTAGGGTCATGGTCCTTCTGGAAGGTGAACCTCTACTGCAATCTCAAGTCTTCATGTTTCCATCTAGGATTGCCCTGCATTTACATTCTTCTACTTCTCTTAACTCTGACATGTTTCCGTGGTGTAGAAAACCAGTCCCATAAGATAATGCAGCAACCACCAATTTTCACCATGATGATGGTGTGTTCAGAATAAGGTGCAGTGTGAACCTTCTGCCATCCCAAAGTGTTTTTTAATCCTATATATGACCAGAGCACCTTCTGCCACACGATCGCTGTGTCCCTTAATCCTGGTTTCCTTTCAATAACGCCTTCTTCTTCTTGCCACCGGCAATAAAGGCCCGACCTCTGATCTCCGAGGCTCTCTGCAGCTCCTCCGGAGTTACCATGGACCTCTTGGCTGCTTTTCTGATGTTCTTTGGCCTTTTAAAGCTTGGGGTAATTTTTCATAACTTAACTATTCCCTGACCTGTCTGGAGTGCTTCTTGGTTTTGTGATCCTTGTTCTTCACTAAGACAGCTATCAAATTAAAAGGGGCTGCACACAAAGCATGATGTCTGCAGATTTTTTTATTTAAAAAAAAAAAAAAAAAAAAAAAAAAAAGTTAAAAATTGTAATTTCCTCCCACTTCACAGTTATGCACTGCGGTGTACCATATAAAGTCCCACTAAAATACTTTGAAATGGGAGGTAATATCCTGAAAATGTGTACATGTTCGTGGGATGTGAATACTTTTGCAAGGCCCGGAAGCTAAATAAACTAACCTTGTTCAGATGGGGGTTCCTGGTGATGTCGTAGCCCCGCTTCTTGGTGTACACGCTGCCCTTCTGGTTCGTCCCGGAGTGGCAGACCCGCACAGCCTGGAGAGCGGCCCTGTCGGCCTGCACTCCCCCAGTGGGGCGGCCCGGAGGGGCGACCAGCACCCTCATCCCGCCCGCAGCTGCGCGTCTGCACAGAGACAGTGCAGCTTTTCCTGGGAGGGAATTCATGCTGCCCGTGGACACCCAGAACAAAAAACAAAAACAAACAAAAAAACGACTCAGTGGAACAAGTTACATTACAGTACGGCAGGAGGACACACAACCCCGGGATGCCAAACATGCCGTGAATGATTCAAGTTTAGCGTCTCTGTAAACAACCAGCTTCACGCGTTAAACTGCTAGCTTCAAGCTGCACCACTTATAAAGACAACAGTCCTCTACACTGCGCAGTGATGCTCTGAACAGCATCTAACAATAACACAGATTAAACTAGTGGCCGAATGGTCAAACTCTTTTATATAAGAAGCTAACTACTGTTAGCTCATGCAGCTCTTAGAATAAGCACGGTTTTCTATACAAATGAACATGTAAAAGCCAATAAAGTCAGAGCTATCAGTCGGTGTGCCTCACCTGAAAATTACAGGAATCTGATAAGGACCGGGCCTAATTGATCATAGGAAGAGCTCCTCTGACCCTACCGCCACCGATAACACTACTGTTGTTTAACCGGAGGAAGGAGGATCGACAGCTGATCCAGGACCTCCTGACATTGGGCAGCTTCACTTCCGTGTCCAGGTTCATCCGCCTCTCCAACATAAACGTCAGCCAATGAGAAATCCGCACTGCGACGACTCAAGCCCCGCTCTCTGCACCGCAGTTCACTGAACACTGGCTCCATCTTCAGCATCCGCGCCAATTTTCACTGGTACTGCAATCGTTATCTAATCTCACAATAAAGACTGCCTTTAGGTGAATTTTAACCATGCATGTTCTTGTTCTCTGTAAACTTTGCAACCTGAAGTATGCTACTGAGTGTAACTAAATACGAGTTAATTGCACTGTTTATTTTTTCTTGGTGTAAGGTCTATCATTTTATGGATTGTAAGCAGACATTAAATAATGCCTTTTGCTCCCCATTTTTATTATGTTGAAATTTTGCCTTATTGTACAGTATTTTTATTTATTCTGTTTTATACATATTTCATATTCTTTGTGTGAGTGTGTTTTCTGTTATTGCCTGTCACTGTCACTTTGCTGCTGTTGCACAGAAATTTCCCCATCGTGGGACAATAAATGACATTTCTATTCTATTTTATTTTTGGCAGTTTGTAAAATTAGATTAACATATGACCCATTTAGAAACCACAAAAATCTGCAAAACTCCAAACTGAGGTGATTACCTCGGCATCTTCAGGAGTATTCAAGCACATTAAGGACCAGAATCCCTCTGGTTGTATGTAAACAAAATTTATTTTAAAAAAAAAACAAAAACAAAAACAACCCCCCCCTACATATTTATCACTATATATAACAAAATAAATGATTAGGTAAAAGGACATTTTTTACAGTATTTCAGTGCCAACAGTGACTTCCAAACTAATCTGTTCATTTCAAAGTAGTAATCTGTGCTTTCTGCTTCAGTTGTTTCACTATTAAAGATACAAATTAAATGCTTAAATATAACAAGAAATTATGCAAAAATAAAATGTAGAAACAAAGCAATACACAATACTTCATGTGTTTGTTAAAACTAATAAGTTTACATCAACCTAAAAGGAAATTTTTCCATCACCAGGGAAAAGCACACAAAACAGCAAATTCAACATGAAAGAGTCACATAAAAACAGCTAATTAAAAATGAACATGATTTATTATATTGCTGTAATTACAGAACAAGATTTGCAGTTCAAATATTTTATATATATATATATATATATATATATATATATATATATATATACACACACACACACACACACACACACACACACACACACAATAGGACTTTAAAACAATCTATTTCAATTTATTAAACAGCTACAATTACAAACTTCTAAATTGGAAGTAGTCAGGGGAATATAAGAGAAATGTTTCAGATGACTACGCTGGTACTGCTATGGGAGCCTCTATCCTAAGAGAAAAAAAAGACATGAAAAAGTTGAAATTAGAGTCTAAGCAAGAGATGCCATGAGTACCACATGCAAAAACACAGACAGAAACAACAACAAAAACACCAAAGACGAGGAGGAAATCAAAGCTTTACCAGACAATACTTTGCATTGAAGAGCTTTGCACATTTATGTGTTGTACCCACCTGCTGGCACTTGGGGGCAGTGTGAAAGGTCTGTGGAACGGTTACAAATGTATCTTATGTTCATGTGTTGCTTTGTAAATTTTCTTTTATTTCAGCTTCTTTCACAGCAAAAAGGGATCCGAAAAGGTTTGACATGGTGAGCTTGCAAACCATCACCTGAAGCAATGAGAAGAGCTGCAACTTAGCCACAGTCTGCTACCCCAGAGGACTAAAGGAGCCTCTGAGTATATTCCCACAATTAAGTGAGCAAGAACACAAAGTCTGATTCTTTTGCCCCACAGTTACATAAGATTTGCAACAACTATTTTTAAAGAGCCAATTTTTCTGATGTTTCAAGCTGAAAAAAAATGATCGGATGAAGCCTGTACCTCAAATTACTTTTCTTTTCTTTTACTTTTTCTTTCAGTTTCTCCGCAGCAAATTCTCACAAGATCTGGCATCATCGTTAATTTTGGAACGGGTTATAAAGTACAACTAAAGAGCCATTTCTGCAAAGTGGAACTAAGCCGAGTAATAAATTGATCTTTATGGTTGTAGTATTGTTTGTTTCTGATGCCCCTGCTCTGCTAAAAGTGAGGGATTGTTTTCAAAGCCACAGCTCTCACATGGATTAAAGAAGAAAGAAAGAGGTAAAGGCTGAAAACTAAAGGCAGTAGCAGAATACGACGACAAAAACAGGTTAGGTTTTAACACACTGCTGGTTCACTGTGTGCATCAGCAGGAGGGGAAGATCTTACAGAAAGATGGTTGTAGTTTCTGCGACCAGGCTGGACCTCAATGGAGTAGTAGCTGGGGGGTTTCTCAGGCCAATCCTTTACTTTGCGTCCTTTTCTCCTGCTGCTGACCTCCTCATCTGAGCTCCAGGATCCTTTGCGGTGTTGAGGAGGGGAGTAGCTCCTCTCCCTCCTTGCTGATTTGCTGTGCAGCTCCTCCATTAAGTCATCGCGGCTTCGGGCACGTGGCCTGGACCCTCGCCCTCCCCTCCCGACCGAACTGCCCCTCTCGTTCCTTGAACTCCTGTGTGTTGCTCTTCCTCGTCTGTTGTCCCAGTCCAAATCACCGCTGTATTCACGCAATATCCCCTGTCTTGGCAGAAGGTCGTCTCGAGTTCTGTACCCACGGCTGTCTCGCTGTGGGCCCCCTCCTGAGCGGTTAGTGCTCCCACTAGACTGACTGGACATTCTTGGATACCCCCTGGCCCCGTCTCCGGCAGGGTCCCGGCGAGAGGAAAAGCTGGGAACTTGCTGGATGATAGGAGGAAGAGTGATCACTCTTCTTTCCACCCCCATATCATCCAGCGCTGACAACATACTTGGCGGGCCGTGGGCGTAGGGCACTGCAGGAGAAGAGGATTGAGGCTGCAGTTGGGGTTGTAGAGGGGGCATATTTCGGACAGTATGTGGTGCCATTTGAGGGGGTCCCACATCCAGCCCTCTCACCTGGTTCTCCAGGTAGTCCAGCATTGGGTTGGCACTTTGATTACTGCTTTGCAGGCTGCCGTTCACCATGTATTGTGCATGCAAAGGGGGCTGCTGCTGTGGGGCTATGGGCCCCAAAGGCATGGGAGTCATGGAGATATTTTGCTTGGTTGGGTAATCTGACATTGAGGCTGGGACTAAACAAGAAAAAAAAATAGATAAAAAGAAAATAAAAACTTAAAGTTTATAGAAAAAGATGCTAAATATACAAAAGCACAACATGAATGTGTAACGGGCTTGTTAGAAATCTTTATTAGTTCAAGAACTGGTTTTCATGTACTTTGGTTTTCAAACCAAATAACCACACCCTGACTAAAGAATTAAGTCATCCACCAAATAAATCTTTTCATGCCTTTGTTTGACTGATATTCACCTGAGTACAGCAAGGGAACACCCTGGGAGGAGGCATTGCTGACGCTCGCGTAAACAGGCTGACCGTACATCCATGGAGCCATGGCTTTCTGAGCTTGTTTCAGCATCCGGTGCTGCATCACAGCTGCAATCACAGCAAAGGCCAGAAATGCTTCAATGGCACAGAATATCACTGAGCTGGTTTATTTCATCAGAATCTGCAAACTAAGAATAATTTCCAATATTTTTGAACCTGAAGGTATATTCTAAATATGATAAAGATAAAACATTTATATAAACAGAACAGATTTTTTTATGCCTAAAACCGGACTCATCAACATGAATTAAATTTCTATTAATGTTTATTATCTTTCATCTACATTTACTTACCATGACGGTACCTAACAGCGTCACAAAATAAAAGCGTTCTTTTCCCCAACGCTTAAAATTAACTTTATCCATACATATCCAGACAAAAATTATAAGCCAAAGTTCATCTTTTTCCAGACGTTTTTTCGACTGTGAAGGAACCCCTGAGGAACAGATCCTTGCTGCACTAACCTTTTCTGAACTTTTTTTTTCTATTTATAAGTTGTGAAACAGTTTGTGCCACAAAAAAAAAAAAAAAAAAAAAAAAAAAAAAAAAATCCAAGTCAGGTGAAGTTGCCTCCTCCTGACTCAATGACACGAGGACATCATTAGTACCTTTTTCAGGACAACAGCAGGTCTGTGGACAGCAGGGACAGCGTACATAGCAGCAGCATTTTTGGGGGCAGCACTGACAGCAACATATACAGCAGAGCATGATGAGCAACAGAGCGCCGAGGATGATAAACAGGACGGTCAGCCAGTCTGAAACAAGAAAACAATCATTTTATTACAATAGAGTTCAAGCTTGTGTTCGCGGTCTTTGTTCTCTGTGAATGTTAAAGGCAGCTGCAGGGACTGACTGAGGAAACCTACGGTACACGATGAGTCTGACTTCTCGATCAGAATCGCCTGTGGTGTCACCAGCAGCATCGATGCTGCAGTAATACATGCCGTTATCCCACCACATCACCTCGTTTATCACCAAGTCAGCCTCTGTTGAGAGAAAATTCGGTTTAAGTCCCTCTACGCTGGGTCTTTGCAATAAAATACTAATTAAAACATGTTCTTTAAAAAAAGCTAGAGAACATATTCCTTCAACACTACAGTGATAGCCAGAAAAAAAAGTATGTATGCTCATCATAATAAAATACATAAAACAATTACTTTTTTCCTACCATATCTGAGGGATGTTACACTGACAGCACATTCAGACTCGTAAGCATTAAAGAAAAAAATGCTGGGATGAAACTTACTGTTCTGGATTGTGATTTTGCGATTTCTGTACTCTGACCCCAGCATTGGGTCATTGATGCCTCTCTTCTGGATGACTGTGCGAACTGTGCGCTGGCTGTCCGGACAGTCATTGGCAGGATCCTGACCGATCTGCAGAGCTGCCTGATAAGCTTCAAAAATGAAGGAAAGCAGAGCATCAGGTTCGATTCATTTACCGCTTCACTTCAGGATAAGCGCCTAATCAAGCAGCCAAGATGTTTTTTCTGCATTGTTGCAGTATCAATTTGTATGATATCTTTTTAAGTTGTCATACTGAAAGAAAACACAACCTGAAATAAGCAAATACCTGAACAAGGCTGAATAAAACAATTAACAGAGAACATCAATCAACAGTTCTTAGGTACATTTCTTTTTTCAACCATCAAGCTTTTTAGTTCTGTGTTATTGTTGTTTTCGATTTTTATATGGATCATATATTGTGTCTGAAATATTGGTTTTTCAAGGTGTTAAAACTTGTTCCCCCCCTCATTTTTTTTTTAAAAACTCAAACACTATGTCAAATCTGATTCTTAACTTAAAAGAAAATCTCTCTTTCAAAAATGTTTTAGAGTTGAACTGAACACCAAAACATTTTTCACATAAAAAAAAATAATAATAATAAAAAAATAAATAAATAAATAAACTGTTAAAAATTTAAAGCTTGTGTCCACTGCCGTAATGATCAGGACCATTGTTCATTTTATTTCTTCTGTCACAGAAATTTCAATTAAAGTAAAGACTGTCAGTGTTTTGGTATTTAGCTTTCACATTTCTGCAAGTGCAGCAGCACCCTATGGAGAGCTGTTTCATTCAAAAGTTAATACGTTATTAGTAAATATTCCATGTAATAAATAAATGTCTCCATGAAATTAAACAAAATTAATATTTATTTTTTTTACTTTATTTATTTCAAGATTTATTTAATTTATTTCAAATATTTAATTGTTTATTTCATAATGTTTTATTTTGTAACACTTATTTTGTAAACCTACTTTACATATTTCATGAACTTTTATTTTTTTTAACTCTGTCACTATTACATGCTCTTTTATTTCATATTCTTATATTCAACGAGCTATAAGGGCTTGAACTGATATCCCAGGGCAATGAAAAAGGTGAAATATCTTTGGAGCACTAAGGGAACTTGTCTCCGTTTAATCAAAAGCTCTTCACAACCCGCTCAAATCAACACAACCCAAGCATTTCAAAACAAGAGCACATGTACATCTCATACACTGGACTAAATATATAAACAACTCTAAAGTGATCATCTTTTTTACTCTCAAATGTCTGCACACTCTTATTAAAAATTCCTAAACAACATTGATCATTTTCAAGTGGTTTTATTGTTTTAAAATGCATCCATCTATCCATACCCTTTATTCTTCATTAATGAAAAAATAAAACCAAACCAAGTCTCCAGTCAGTTTTATAGTAGCCACTTATATTTTTTCTTCTCTCAATTGAAACATACCAAAAATGTACAGGACCGTAACTTTTAAACTGAAATACGTACAGAGCCATGCTTTTTGTGTACCGTTATACCCCTAGCCATTACAAGGTCTAAAAAAAAACTCTGCAACATGACCAATACTAAAAATGTGACATAAATGCAACTATATTTAATATCAGAGAGACTGGTTTTACACAGAAACTATGTTTGGTGAATATACCTGTAGATTTTGAGAAATCTTTCTTTTTCCCGCATCAGATTATGCAGAGCTAAGGGAGACATGTTTTTATGTTAGACCGGGACTCTTCTATATTACAGCTCCTTCAATAAAGGTTCCCTTCAGGCTCCAGGAACTCTCTGATTTTTAAAACATTGCTGGAATGTGGCTAATTTATCTGTGAAAATAATCCTGATCCCACTGTGCTCTTACTACTCTGTAGCATCGTGGTAGGATTAAAAAAACATTTCGTTTGAGACAGGTATCAAATCTCCACTGGAAGTTTTCTCACAATCAGTGGAATTTCCCTACATTTAAAAGAGGGCTCTGCACCTCCATCATCAGTTTCAGTTTTGCTATGAAGAAGATAGCATCAGTATTTTTACTATTTTACTTAGCAGCATAGAAAAATTAAAGGTATCACATCATTGTTCTGGCCATTTTGGGCAATATTTTACCTTTGCGCAGCACTCTGTATGCGTATCCTGGCAAGTAGAGTCAAAAAGATCTTGTTTTATTTACTGAGAACTCTCATCAGATCACATCAACTCTATGAACCTCGTTTTTTTTAATGTGCCGCACTGAGACTATTAAGTTACGTTTTAAACTCTATGACCTCCTGCTCACTCTTTCTTCCTCATTGCTAAATAGGATGCCAGAATTCTCATTTAATATATGACAATGCATTTTATTTCAGTAATACACCCTGATAACTTGATCACTAACATCATTTGGTCTCATTCACAAAATGAAGATATTCGTTATTGTACAGGTAACCCTGAACAATAACGAATCTTCCACAGTGCTTTGGTGGCATTCTGGTGAGTACAAGCAGAAAGAATGACGCCTACAGAATCGAATGTGTGTTTTGCCAATTGTACAGCATGTGTTGATCATACCGAGGCTCTGAAGCCTGAAGTAAGAGTTTATTTATTTCTCTGCAGCTGTTGGATCATTATAATAGTCTAATACAAGGTTTATTTATTCATTTTTATTTTACCAGGTAAGTTGATTGTAAACAAATTCTCATGTTCAACAAAAAGTCCTGCTTCCATTTTTCATCCTCCTTGTCATCATTAAATACAACAACGGGACTTGTCTTTCACAGCATGACAAAGACATATTGCATCTAAACTGAAAAATAGCCTTATACAACTTCACATGGTCAACCAGCAACTGCCTTATGTGCGATTTGGAGGTGTGCACGCTTCTCTCCAGCAAGGAGCCGTATTCTAAAGCAAAGTGGAGAGTACCTGTATGTGCAAGTCACTGGCATGGAGCTCATGGATTGTTCTTTACATGAGTCAGTATGGGATGCACATAGCAGCTGTACTGCTACAACTGTGACAGTTAACTATTTGTTGAGCTGATAGTCAGGTTACAGCATGAGGAGGCTGTTACTCTATTACAAGGCCAGCAAGGCCACTCCTCCTTCAAGTCCTCTGATGAGCAAACCATGCCAATGGCTGCCAGCCACAGATCGCTGATAAACTAACACTTTGGTGTACGGGCTTCTCTACATTGAGCCAAAACCTAGATACAAACCACAACTAACTCTCTGAGAAGGTTTTCTGAATGCTCAAAACCGCCTTGTTACTGTTATGCCCCATCATCCATACTGATGATGCCACTGTGTTTTTGATGCATCTCTGAAGACCTCTCTAAGGCCGTGCAGAGACCACAAACTTTCTGGCTGATTTTCAATGCTGTGGTGAGGTCCTAAGCTTGTGTGAATAGTTCACAGCATTAATTCTGCGTGTTCAGATAACAAGTAGGGTGCAGCAAACACAAATCTGAAATCATTTAGCAAGGACTGATGATGCATTTACATCTGACTTGCTCAGATGTATATTCACTCGACTGAATACAAAAATCTAATTGTAAAGCCTAAATTGATCCTATTGCTCATTTTCGTTTCAGCGACAGGCTCACCTGTGGAGTAGTACTCCAGAACCGGGTCTTTACAGAAGGACTTGAACCTCCATGTGACAAGGACATCGTGGGCGTTGGCTGACGTTGTGTAGTCGCAGCCGATTATCACAGAGCCAAACAGCGTTGTTTTCCTCTCGGTCTCAGGGACGATCACCTGAATGGACAACAGCTCTGGTACAGAGACACAGAATAGTGAGATAAGTATCACATTATTTAAGTGACAGCAGCATAATTCTATGGTTAAACGCTGAAATCTGACAGGACTGGTTAACAGTTTACTACAAATAGTCTGTGTCATTACCTACTATCACAGTTATCAGCTGCAAATTGTATGTCCTGATGACAGGAAGCCGCTGCTAATAAATAAAATTGTGAGCTATAATAATTGGAAAATGTAAAACACTTGTACCTGTGAGCGAGTGGCTGTTGTTTGACATCAGATTTTTTCTCAAAATTTGTTTAATATTTGAAATCCTTAAACTTTGACAATCAGTTACTGACATAATTTATTATTTAATTAACATTTTTAAAAAAAAGTATAAAAAAGTAGAGCAGATCCAGTTTTACAAACACTGCCCATTCTATCCAGGAATGTAAAAGACTCCACTGATTATCTTTAGTCAACAGTGTTTTATTTTACAGTTACAACATATTGAGCCTCAAACAGATACAGAAAGTGAAATATAAGAGCAAAACTTTCCAAAAATGACCTTATATGAAAATAATATCTACAACAACCTTTAAAAAAAAAAAAAGTGTATTTAACCTTCAGACATGCAGGATTTATAGCTGCATTCTTCAGCTTGATTTTCCTCACTTTAGCCAGGTGAATGAAAAAAATACATGTTCTGTCACCTCCACACATTTACTGGATGTTCATAAGAAAAACAGCAAGTAGACAGTGCCTTGAGGTTAATTTATGTATGTCTGTTTGTTCAAAATATTTTTAATTTCAATAACTCTAAATCTGTAACTGTAAGTCTAAAATAAAAAAAAAATACAAAAATTCACCTCTACAACTTTAATATTGAAACTGCCAGATATGCAAAAAAGGAATAATAACTATTATTATTATTATTATTATTATTAACTTTACATACAAAAATGTAAGCTTCTTCAAATACTCTCAAGCTGGTGAAATCATTAAAAACTGCTGGATAGCACTTTCCTATTAGGAAAGCATCTTAAATAGTGCTTAAAATAATAATAAAAAAAAGGCTAATATATACAAGCCCTAAATATACACTATGATATACTACAAAAAATATCGTGCAAGAACAATGCTAGTCTGTTCAACGCAAAGAAGATTTTGAAATCACTATGAACAATTATTATTATTATTATTGTTATTATAATACATTGGTTTAAAGTTCAAGTTAAATTTAAGTTAAGAGCAGCCGATATTTGGAAGTTTAAATTCGTTTTACAAAGAAAACCGTCTCTGGATCAAACTGTGCTGCTAAACTTACACATGGACAGTGTTCGTGCAGCAGATTAAATAAACCTCAGAGGGTAATGAGTTCTGTTCGCAATTCTCTGCAACACTGACTAGCTTGCTTTATTTTATTTACTTATTTTTGCCAAACTGATCGTGAAATGAGAAGCTCGACTAACAAAAGCTCTTTAAAATACAAAAAAAAAGTGACATAAATTCAGTTCCTGTAAGTGATATGAAAACACATCTGAAACGCTTTTGTTAATAGCCTCTTTGATAAATGACCGAACCGCTTTGTGTGGTTGCAGAAACTGTTCTGCTGAAGCTGGGAATTACTTGTGTACAGGGAAAACACAGATACGTGACATCACTCGGCTTTGTCTTGTTTACACCTGTCGATTATTAACTTGTCAGCATTGATTGCTACTTTCGACAGTTTGCTCTAGTTTTCTTCGTTTATCTCTGAATGCCTCGCTTTGAAAATGATATAATAATAAATTAAAATCACAGATTTCAACCAGAAATTGCGGGTACTGGGAGAGTTATAGCCTCACCTGTTGGCAGGTGCAGCAGCAAAAACACCACCAGTATTATATTTCCCATCTCGGTGCTCTGTATCCTTCCGCGGAAACTTCACTTTTTGCTGTTAGTGACCAAAAATTCTTCTAAAAATCCAAATAATTGGTAGAAAAACGTCACGTACACGCTGTTCTTAGGCTTCTACCTAAGGCAGCATGTTAGCCAGGGTGTTGTTCCTCTCCCTGAACATGCAGCAGTCGAAATACAGACGAACTTCTCAGTGGAAAGGCGGAGGCTGACCATCCCCTCCCCCACCTAGCCACAGGTGACATCACTGGCTCCGCCCACTGTGGCAGGTGCAGAGAGAGGCAGGACAGGGGAAGAATATTGAATTGAATTGAAGAATTTACACCCTAACAGATTTCTTCTGTTTGTGCTTTTTTTTTTTTTTGTACACTTACATGTTTCATTTCCTCAAACAACTTCTAATATCAGATAAAAATAAACTTAGTAAAAATAATATGTAGTTTTTAAGTAAATATTTTATTTATTAAAGGGGAAAAAAATATCCAAACCATCGTCCAACCTATGTTAAAACGTTATTGCCCCCTAAATCTAACAACAGAATGTGCCACGTTTATTGACATCGGCTGTTTTTGACGTTTGTTTGGCAATGAGACTTGTTACAGATCCAACCATATGTTAGACACAAATAAAACGGTGCATTCCATAAACTTTTGTCCTCTTTTAAAAGTTAACATCGTCTGTCTCTTTTTTGTAGTTTTAATCATACAATTATTTAAAAAGGATGAAGCAGTCGATCAATGACAGCCTGTAATGCTGCTGCGAGTTTCCATCAAACAAGAATGCTGACATCCTCTTCATGAAGAAGAGGGATTTGTTTGCCTCACAGCTCCTGATTGTAATGCTCCCTCTCAGGATGCAACGTGTTGGACAAGTGTTGGAGCTCTGTTTGTCAGAATGCTTACTCGTCTTATAGAGGACATGAACCCCTTCCAGCTTTATAGCAAAGAAACAACACAGACCCGTCTATGCTGAGCTGAAGTACTGTTCACTTCTCACACAAGCGTGCTTCAATACTCTAAGAAATGCTGCAGAGATGAAAAGCTCTGCTATCACGCCTGTTTTTGGCTCCAGCTCCTTAACTCCTTCTTTGTCTATGTCACAACAGAACCTTTTAGTTTGTTCACTGTGTGCTAAATTTCACCCTGGTGGTTTATTAATTTGGATATAAAATAGTAGCACAATTAACAATTCTCCCATTTATTTTCTCTCAACATTTAGCATAATTGTGCTAAAAATGCATTGATACAGGATGTCTTTCTGTAGGAAAACAAATACATGACACGGATGAAGTATTAAAGTTATCTTGAACAGAAATACAATAAAACTATAAACAGACTTCACACATATGTCAAGGGTACGATGTATGTTGATCTTCTAAGTCTAGATAAACCTCTTGTGTAAACTTTCCGATAGTCAGAGGAACAATTAAAAAGCCTAAAATAACTGGAGCAATGACGAACAAGGCTGGAAGAGGACCGAGTTTTTCCAAACTGTGATCCAAAACAAACATTCAAATTAACTCAGAAATGGTTTACCAGACTGACAACCAGCCTTCTTCTATGGCCATCTTAGTCTCCAGACCTAAATTTGATAGAAAGAATATGGGACAGAAAAAGAAGAGGAAATCATCTATTTCTGTATGCTCCAACCTTGAGGAATGTTACAGGACATTGCTGTCCTGTTGGCAAAAATGGGCTGTACAAAGTTCCCTAATATGGGTTGCTAATAAGTGGGACATTGATGATTATTTTAAGTGTTTTTTTCTCTCTTTGGTTATATGTAATCAAATTTAATTCTTTAATTTCTGTCTGAAATTATGCTACAGCAATAGGTGATTTGGTTAGATAAGAAACAGGAAGGTGGGCTAAGGTGAACACACTAATATCTAAAGTTAACTTGTGTTTTCTTCGTATCAAAAAGATCTGATTTTAATATATGAATATGTGTGTTGAGGATGTAAGAAAACTGTAATTGTATTTTTAAGTGGCAACTGACATATAGCAGAGTCTGACTATATACTGCGGAATTAGGAAAAACTTAATGAAAAATAAGTTTAAAAAAAACAAACCCACAATGGAAGTAATCAAAAATGCATTTTATGGCTCACATTTAATATGAAAATTAGGATGTCTGTTTTCTCAGTTAGAAAAGAACAATTTAGTAAGACTACAGCAAATTTACTTCGTAGAAAGCAGTGGATCTCTAAGTTTTTTTAGGAATGAAATTTTCAAAAAGACAGAATCAATGTCAACAAGTATTGTTCTGCCAAACTGGAGTCATTTTAGGGATGTTTTTTATGTGTACAATTTGAATAATTTCAAGACATAATCTAAGAATTTAGTCACAAAACTGTTTTTAAAATCACAAATTAAGCTGAAGTGCCAAAGAGAAAAGAGTACTCAGGTATGCAGCACCAGCCGCTGTATGTTCTGCACTTATGATAAACAGACAAGACTTCAGGAGAGATTTTTTTTCTTAAAAAGTATCTAGGCAGTGCAATAACCATCTGCAAAACAAATTCAAGGTGCAGTACTTCCAAACAGTCACAAACATGAAAGATACAAAGATAAAAATACAGAGTAAACCTGAGTTACAGAGTACTGAGACATAAATATGAGTGGAGGCTGCAGAGGGTGATACATGTGTTTTCAGAAATTGGACAGATAAAATAAAACATTTTGGCACTTGTGTAAATTTAGTCACCAGACAAAATGAACAAAATGGTCATACCTCATAAAATATGCATTTACAAATACACTAATTAATTATACATAATACAGTATAATTTATGCACAAGTATAATCCAAAAGCCTTCAAGCACTAACAGGAGAGGCTGCATGCCTCAGTCTGTTTCATGTTTTCCTTCCTCTAACGTTGTCTCCCAGTGAGGTTATTTCAAGATGAGCCAGACTTCATGCAGCTGCCGGTGGAGACAGTTAGCTTCTCCTGCGTAGCTGCATGCAGGACGGATAAAATGAACGGACCAACGGTTGTGTGCAGGTGGAGGCTCGAGTGCCTCGTCACACTACCAGAGAATCCCTGCTCAGTGCAGCGCTCTGTTAGGGAAATACACCGAGAGGCTACAGGTTAGAAAAGCTCATGCTTAAGGACTGTGACAGATGTAAACCATGCAGAAGAAAGGTTGATGATATTCATTACAAAAGCAAAAAGAGTTTTGGAGTTTTAGTAAGATCTGTTTTAGATTTAAAACATTCGAAAGTAAGGAAAGACAGATTTTATATGGAGAGAGTTTTTCAAGAATTAGCTATGAGTTAAAGGACATTAATGTAAAAAAAAAAAAAAAAAAAAAAAAAAAAAAAAAAAAAAAAAAAAAACAATACCTCAATGGGAAATATGTTAAAAGCTAATATACAATTCAGTGTTAAGACCATTATACCATGTATTTAAAATTCACAAGACAAAAATGTATATACAAATACAAACAATAAATGTTTCTTAATGACAATTAATACAACAAAAACAGAAAAAAAAACTGTTGCTACTCAACCAAAACCTGGTTGTTCTTACTAAAAATAAATTCACCCCTTCATTGTTTCATTTACAACCAAGACAATGTTCCCCTTCAGTGGAGAACTGAAGAATGTTTGTGCTGCAATTCTTTTTATTTTCACTTGAGGGCAGCATAGCAAATTGTAAACGTTTCATATTCTCAACATGTATAAAGGATAATGCATATTTTACACCTCAAGCAGACCTAAATGGCCAGTAGAAATTATTTGTAGGTGCGTTTGTATGCACCTTAATAATTTAATTGTCTACATCAAACTTTATGTACTCTCTTTTGAGGTCTCAATTTTTTAATAACGGAAATATATGGGTCTTAATCAATGCTCTGCTGTTTCAGTAATTTTGTGTGCCCTCTTTCAATTGCTGCTGAAGCAGAAAACTAAAGCTGTGGGCTGCAAATTTAAAATAATGAGCTGAAATTATAAAAAAACAAACAAACAAACAAAAAAAAAAACATAATAAAAGAACCAGAAGGGAATGTCAGGGAAGGCTGGAAACAAAGGTCCTAATTAGACTGAAACTGGAGGTCACCAGGCCACATTATCATAGATGGATAAGTGCCTGAGAACAAAAATGTAATGATCCCCCCACTCTGCTGCCTGAAGACAGACACGCCTGAAGTAACTGTGCAGTTATGCATCAATTAAAAGTTGCTTTGAGTTTTGAACATTTTTGTGATCTTTCTGTGCTCACACTTGTCTCTTTTCAGCTATTTGCTCAATGCATCTTTTTGAGGTTATTTTGGATCTTTTCATAGTTTGAAGAGATACACTGATCAGAAATTTGATGCAGATTTCAAATCTCAGTCTTTTTGTAAACTTTAACTTGCCAGTACAGACTTTTGCCAATTCTGATTTTTCTTCAAGAGCTAACCTTAATGATGCAAGCGGTTAATAATTATTTATAGTAGTGGAGGGAGTGACATCACGCTTCAAAAAAAGTACAAATGGTCAGTCGACATTTTAAATGTATATATTAGCAGTTTAGCCTGACTGGTGCCGTTAGCATTAGCAACTGTGAACTTCAGTGTCTGTATTCCCTGGGGACTAGATCCTTACTCTAACACTTAGATTCCCTAAAGGCTGTAAATGTCCAAATCCAGAATGTTTAATGACAGACAAAAGTTACAAGATCTGAAGAATAAAAAATAGCAATATTGCTAAAATATTTTCAGGCCATTGGCAGATATTGATGTGGGCAATATTGTTCTCTGCCCAGAGAAGAATCGACCAATTTCAGTCACCAGCTGATCTCTAAGGCATTTCTAACTCAAATTTTTTATTTTGCATCACTTTGTAATTGTTTCAGATCCATTTTAACTATTTTCTGAGTCTTTCTATGCCCAAGGATTAATCTTTTCTGGTGTAATTTTGAATCTTTTCATGGTTCCTTAGCATTTGACATTTTTTTTTAACTTTTGTTTGAAGATATTTAGATGGTTTTGTGTCATAAACTGGACACTGGAGCTACATAATTTTTAGACTCTGAGTTCATCACATGTAGGACATTTGATCTCATTTTTGGTAGTTTTTATCTCTTTTTATTGGTTTGCATTTAAACTGTAGTTATTTATATGGTTTTGTTGCTCTTTTTTTGTTTACTTTTATTTAGAGACAACATAGTTTGCATCTTATTCTGGTCATATTTTCAGGTCTTAAAGTTGTTCCTCCATGGTTGTTTTACACCTCTTTCATTTACCAAAGGCTTTTTAGGTTTTAATAGTGGAGTCCACTTGCAATAATATTGACAATGAGGAAAATATGGGATGCCATTAGACTTGTCTTGTAGCAATTTACAGGATATAAACGCTCTTTTCCTGCAGAGCAGTGGAGGAAGGAAGTTCTTGTTCCTGCTACAAGTAACTCACCAGGTTTTGGTTCCTGTCTCGCTCCTCTCTGCCCCCTTGTAGTGTCTGGGACATTCCCTGGTGGGGACGAGTGTAAGAGAAAGGCCTCGAGATTGGCTCGGTGGTCCTGTATCTGTCTGATCGGGGAGGGTCAGCTGTGCGGTACCTGTCTGTGGTCAGGTCAGCTCTGCGGTATCGCTCTGGCTCAGAGTACGGAGGCAAAGGGTCATCCTCATCTGGACGGTGGCTGGGCGACCGGCTGTAGTAGCTGTCGCTGCCTTTTCCTCTAGAGCTGCCTTTAGAGGGAGTGTCGCTGTCCTCGTCCACTCTCGCAGCACCCCTGTCCCCTCCCCGCCCTCGCGCCTTCCTTTCCAGCACACTGGTGAGGAAGCCATCGTCGTAACTTTTGCTCAGGGGTGGTCGAGAAGGACGGTCACTGTCCCATGTGTCCCTTCTCTTGTGCATTAAAGGTGAGGGGCTCCGGCGACCCCAGTTATCGTCTTCCTCTCGGTAGAAACGCCTTGGTGGGCTGTAGTCCCACCCACTGAGCCGGTCTGGGGGCTCAGGACGACGAGCGCGAGAGCTGTAACATTGAGCAAACTCTTCCAGCTCATCGAGGGAGCCGGTGCGACCTCGCCTACTTAACGTCTTTCTCTGCAGGTGCTCGGAGCGGGGATTCCACCTACAGCGACATTCATCACAGTTTATTTTGCTTGACAATGTCACTCTGTTACCTATTTCCAAACTATCAGACAGACTAAAGTTTGTAGCAGCAATCTGACAAAATGTGGGAAAGGTTCAAGAGTTCTGAATATTTTTCAAGGTACTGTAAAGTCAAAGAACAATAAATCTATTCTAGAATCTGGAGAGTTACAGCTAACCAACATACCTTCGTTCCAATTCATCGTCTGAGTGATTGCCATCATTTAGTCTGAGCCTCTGACTCTGTGCAGGTGGAGCCACTCGCACCTGCTCCTCACGGTCTGGGATGGGTGGCAGCGCCTTCATCTGGACTGTCTGATAGTTGCGTCTGAAATCAATGTTCCCTCCGTCGTGAAGGGAGCTCAGCTCTGACATGCTGCTGGCTGTTGGAGCAGAGAAGAATGAGTGTGGTGACATTCGTTACAGAAAAATTCACATGAATCTTCAGGATCTATTGCAACATTTCACAGAGGAGGAATGAGTGGAATGAGTTCTGCTTGGATGAAATATGAGAACATTTGGCAGCACTCAAAAATATTGTCTTGACTGTCGAGGCAGAAATGTCTAGGGCGTTAAAAAACTCCCATCTGACCCACATTAAAGATGAGGTCTGATGTGCGTTCTATTGCAACAGAAAACTCTAAAAAACTGCTAAGAGGCTTGGAACAACTAGAGTCAAGACTATTTACACCACTTTGTGGCTGGGAATTTAAGTTAGAAAACTCCCCTGCACTATGCTAAGTCCCTCATGTTTGGGTGTTCTTTCTGTAACAAAATTATTTAACCGTTTTAAACATTTGTACAACACCACAAATACATCAAAAAAAAAAAATTCAAATTGTGAAGTACAACATTTTCTTTTACTCATTTCAGAAACTAAAACTGATAAATTCAGTGCTCAGAAAAATAGGGTGTCACATAAGATAAATAAAACTTTATATTTTAAACATTAATGTAAATCTTCTGAAAAATATCTTAATTTTTATGCACTTAATACTTGGTTGGGGGTCCTTTTGAATGAACTACTGCATCAATATAGTGTGGCATGGAGGCGATCAGCCAGTGATTTTGCTGAGGAGAAATGGAAGCCCAGGTTGCTTTGATAGCAGCCTTCAGGTCATCTGCATTGCTGGGTCTGGTGTCTCATCTTCCTCTTGACAATACTCCACAGATTCTCTTGAACATTTTCTCAAGATGAAAATTTTATTAGATTTTTGAGCAAGTTTTGGATGTTTACATCCAGAAACTGCAGCAAGTCCCCATTTACCACAACCTCAAACCTGTCAAATATGAGTCATTATTTACCATCTTCCTCCTTCACTGTGACTATATTTGTTTAAAATAGCACTATTGAAAAGATCTATTTTTAAGGGTTTCTGAGAATGTTTGGGTTTCTTCACACTAATCTTGTGATAAAGATGAGTAACTGTAAGTTTTACAGTTTTATAATTCACTAAAGTGTACTTAGTCAGTGGATTCCAAGGTTATGACACTTGGTGCTGTAAGTTTGGTTACTTAATAAAGCAGAAGCTATTTTTAAAGTGTTTTTTTTATTATTTTTTATTGAGTGCTTCTGGCAATTTGTTCAAAACTGTTTTTCTTGAATTAAAAAAGTCCAAAGCAAAGAGTCGGATGTAAAGAGAAAATAAATTGTAAAGAACCTTAAAATCTAAACACATTGTTTACAGGTTTGGCAAGCTGTCAGATGCTGAAAGAATGATCTGCACAGCAGGAGAACACTGAAAAACTAGCTAAAGCAAAAAAGGCAAATTAACACAAGTCTTAAGGCTGCAGTATATAACTTTTATGAAGAATGTTTTTTACATATTTGTTGAAATTATCATTATGGCGTGACAGTATAATATCAGATGGATAATCTGTGAAAAAATCAAGCTCCTCTGCCTTCTCCCAGTGCTCCCAGTCCAAATTGCAGAAATACAACTCCCAGTCAGAAACAACCAATCAGAGCCAGGAGGAGGATCTTAGCACTGTAAATCACCCTCCGCTCACACACGCCCCCCTCCTCTCTGCTACGCTACCACAACATAGCCTGCCATTAATGCTAAGGCTAGTTAGCATGGCCACCGATGACGGTGGATAAACAGTTTTCCTGGAACGGTAAGTTGTTTTTTTCACCATTAACACATTTAGCTGCCAAATACAAGGTTGACTGACAGCGCTAAGACCTTCCTCCTGACTCTGATGAATTGTTTTAGGTCAGGAGCGGTGCAAAGTTACATACTGCAAATTTAATTTAAGTTCCATAATAAATAACAACAGAGGGGAGATTTTTAGCAACCATTTTGCCAGCGCTCTTTGTTTTAGTTCTGCACCTAATTTACAACGCCAATTGGATGAAGTGCAAGCAAATGCATTCTTATTGCAGACTAGGTACCTCAGCAGATAGCTCTTATTTGTCGAGGGTGCTAATTTAACACCTTTGAGTTTTTTTTCTTTTAGGTTTTCCCCCCAGGATCTATTTTCATTGAAAATTGTTATTATAGATTATTGTCATTTTTCAGATGATTTTCCCAAAAATCTCAATCAAAAAATAAACCTTTTCAACAAAATAAGATTTTATAAAAAAAAATATTTACCTTCATTTTGTAAGTCTAAATATTTGAAGGCTCTTTTTTTTTTTTTTTTTTTTTTTTTTTTTAAACATTTCATAATGTTCTACTGAAGAAAAAAGACAAAAAATACATACCCAAAGCACCCTGAATTAGTCAGATGTTTTTGAGATGGTTAAGAGGATTAGATGGATTCTAGCACTATTTAACTCACACAAATTACACACACAAGAGACATAGAATGACACACACTCACACAGCCAATATAGAGACACTGAGAAAAAGGCCTATTTTGTGCAGGCTTACATTTGAGTGAAGCCAACCTGCTGGTTGGAAATTGAGCCAGATCCTTCTCTATGTAGTACAGAACTTTCATTGAGTCCTGGTCTTGGCTGCTGGTCAAACGGTAACCACTGTGCACTGTAGATGCAGACACAAAAGCATTCATGCATACACATACAAAGACAAGAGGATTTTACCATGCAAAGAAGCACACACACACAGACAGATGATTCATGGCGTGTTAATTCACAAGAATGCATGACACAAAGAGATGGTTCTGTTTTGAAACGGACTCAAGGGTGACAGATAAAGTCAGAGTTAGATGGTCAGTGATTAATGTTTATTCTATGAATTATATTTCTTTAGTAGTTCTGAGAAATCAAAGGAGGGAATATTGTGTTCATGAGTTCATCCGGTGAAAAGCAAGTTATTTTCACATCCTTCTCGGGTGGTGGAAAATTAACCATTTAAAGACCGATGACTCACCTCCAGCCAGGTTATTTTCAGTTGAGGTGATCGATGAGATCTTTGGGTCCAGTTGGGATGAAGGAGCAAGAGGGACCACAGTAGGCACACTGGAAATGTAGTAAGGATACACTGGAACCTGGGCAGGAACCTGAGCTGCCTGTCGGGTCTTTGCCATCTTCCCTGCCTCGTACACTACACAAAAAACAACACATTAAGACCACCAACGCGAAAACTGACACAAATACATTGGATCATCATCTGTGTTACTGACGGTGTCGTGGACAGCAGCAGGTATCGGGACAGCAGCAGCAGCTGACGTAGCAACAGCAGGAGTGAGGACAACACTGGCACCAGCAGATCCCCAACAACAGGAGGAACAAGACACTGCCCAGGGCCACGGAGCCCACAAACACCCACTCTGTTTTATACAAACACACACAGACAATAGATACGCATTTAATGTTCATCTCTGGGGATAAAATTATCTGTCATACAGAGTGATTTATTACCCAGTAGCCAAAAAGAATAATTTAATAACTTTTTCAGATTGTACTGTGACTGTGATAAGAACAACACAGCATTAGTGAATACAAGGCAGACCCAAAACAAAGGCGCTTAAAGACCCATTTAATAAATTAGAATATTATTGTAAAGATAATTAATTTCAGAACCTCAATTCACAAAGTAAAACATAGTTTATAAATTAACTACACACAGACTGATGTTGTTAAGCCTTTATTTGTGTTAATTATGATGATTTTCTGCTTACAGCTAATAAAAACATGACATTTAGGATTAAAATATTACATCAGACCATTAAAAAAACACATTTTTATTACAAGAAAGTGAACTTTTTGAAAAGTATGTTTAATGCCTGCTTAAAGGTTGTTATTTTCAAAAGGTACTTTTGATCTGAGATGCTCTGGTCAGATGAGTAGTGTGGCAAAAAACATCACCCTGAGCACACCATCCCCACGGTGAAACATGATATTAGCAGCATCACGCTATGGTGATAGTTTTCTTCTTAGGAACAGGTAATTAGTCAGAGATAATGAGAAGATGGATGAAGTTAAGTAGGTGAAAGAAGATGGAGGATCACCTTCCAAAAGAATAACAACTCTAAAAATAAAAGCCAGAGCTACTACAGAAAGGTTTATATTGAAGCAAATCCATGTGATAGAATGGTCCAGTCAAAGTTCAGACCTAAATCCTATTGAGAATCTGTGATAGGACTTAAATATTTATGTCCATAGTTCTTTTCCATTCAGTCTCACTGAATTTAAGCTATTTGTAAAGATGAACGGGCAAAATTTGAATCTTTAAACGTGCAAAGTTGGTAGAGAGATGTGTAGTGGTTCAACAAAGTATTGGTTCAGGGGAGCTGAACACAAATGCATGTCACAGTTTTCAGATTTTTATTTGTAAAATGTTAAAAACCATGTATCCTTATAACTACGTGCTACTTTGTGTCAGTCTAGCACTTAAAATCCAAATAAAATACAATGACTTGTGTGGATGTAACAAGCATGAACACTTTGGCAAGGAGCTGTAGATGTTCTATGGCTCAGAAGAAGCTGAAAGGTTAGGGAACAAAATAATGTAGACATCCATGAAGATTTACCAAATATAAACATTTTTTAACTTTTACACAAATGTTGGCTTAAAATAATTATTTTAAGTCTAAATTCAGGTCCCATATTATCTTTTACTCTCGGCAAAAAGAACTTCTGACGATCAGACTAACAAGCCAACTTCTTACCCCTTTAAAATCCTGTTTTTCTTTAGAGCGCAGCATGTATAATGATTCTGAGTGACGAGAAACAGAACTTGAAAATAGGGGATCTCGAGGGAACTTACAGTAACAATTATCCTTGATCATATCTTGAAATTACAGACACTAATAACACACCTCCCCAGGGTGAGCTATTAAGCAAAATCTGCACAGTCCACTAGAGCTCCCCTAAGAATTTAAACTGACTAAGGCTAAAGCACCAGGTTTGCCATTTAAACAGTAAAAAGTTGTTAGATGAAAGCCGACAACTTATTTCAGAGTCAAGCAAAGCTTTGGTTATGATCTGTGTGAATTAAATCAGTTAGGAGGCGACAGAAAAGCTTGAAAATGCAAAGAAGCCACAGCTGATTGGCCGTACCTGGCATGATCTCCACATCAAACTCAGGCAGAAGATCGTCCTGCTCACCTGTCCTACCTGCAGAGAGAGGGACAGCACAGGTGAAGGCCAGACAGAAGCAGCAGGAAGCAGCGCCAAAAAGGTCAGGCAAATTAGCAAATCTGGTAGCAGAGATGATGATTGATGATCATGCACTATTCAATTAATCAAAGAAACGGCAATCTTACAAAATCAGGCAAAGCAAACATACAGGAAAAGCATTAAAAGAGCAGGTGTGTTTCCTTAAAATTGGGTCATGTGAGGTACCTATTCATAGTAACGTCATTACTAGCAGTAAACTGCTGTCAGCACGCCCCAGCTTGGAGAAACAGATAGGAAGACCAGCAATGAACCCAAGCAATGTGGTGATATCTTTAAAACATTCAAACTACACTGTTTTTTTTTTTTTTTTTGTTGTTTTTTTTTTAAACGGCTGATTCAACAGTCTACAGATGTGCTATCACTGCAGCACAGGCAATAGAACAACTTGAGACTTCATTTCTGGCAATACAAAGAATTTTGAAAAGTCTGAAATTGGTTTTAAATGCCCAAAAAACAAAGTTTATGATTTTATCAAAAGCCCTCCAGCAAAACTTTAACAATCAAGGAATGTTTATTGTCAGGCGATATAATGACTGAAAGAGTATCCTCCTCAAGGTAACTGGGAATATCGACTGATGAAAAGCTTTCAAATAATGTGCATCTCTCTTACCTAGATAAGAAGCTCAAAATGAAAGTTGGTTAATATTTCAGAATTAAATCTTGGTTTACAGTCTTTGTGAAGAAAAAACCGGTTGAATCCACTTATTTGTCCAAAACTGATTTCTGTGACATAATGTACATGCATGCATCCTCCTCCTCTTTAAAGAGCCTTGATTCTGTGAACCATGCTTCTTTACATTCAAATCTCAAATGGAAAATCTCTGATACATATGTTTTTTATGTATAAAGCCCTGCTGGGTGAACTCCCAGTATAACACAGTAACCTAGTTTCTGTCAGGTCTAATAAACACCACTTATGTCCTTCCAAATGGTTGCTTTTGAATGTCTGACTTTGACAGATTTTTTTGGCAAAACAGCATTTCCCTACCATGCACTATGGTCTTGGATTAAACTCAAAACACTTACATCCATTAAGCATTTTAAGGTCTGCAAAAAATGCAGTGAAGACGGAATGTCATTGTTTTTCTTCAGAGATCACTGTGTTTACATTGCCGTGTCTTTAATCGATTCTAGCAACGTCTCTGAAATCTACATTTGAGCAACAATTAGAGAAGGTCAAAAGTCAAATAGGAAGTTTTGGAAACTGGGACACAGAAATTTCAGGTCAACACTTTTCCATAGCAGGTCATGAACAATGGTTAAAAAGAGTTGTGTTGTAATAAAATAAAATAAACCAATGTTTTTCTGCACTTTTTTATTCAAGATGAAAAGGTCCAGAGTCACTACATCAGTTAGAAAACTGTTACAATCTGAGGCTGAGCCACTTGTTTTTGTTCCATGTGCCTATTATGAGATTTTTAAACAACTGTGATTAGAGTAAAGGCCAGCAAATGATCTGTCTGTCTGCAAGCAGAGACCAAACACTCTTGGAACTGCAAAGAGCTTACCAAATGTGCTGAGTAATCTGATGGTAGGGAATGTGGAGGGGAAAAAAAGTAATCTTGCTACCTTGGCCTTGCACATGTTCTCACATACCATCTGAAACACGGAGTAACTGGAGAAAGCCGAGGAGCTTTGGAGTTCTGAGGAGCAGGGAAAGATTGGAGGGTTATGGAGTGAGTCATGGAGCAGTTTATGAGAGGATTTTGGAAGACAAAAGGGGGCAAATGAGAAAGTATGAAAACGAGAAATACAGAAAAATAAATTGAAAATACGTCCAGGAATCAGTTAGTTGAGAAGAAAATTTAGTGTTTTGAATAAGAGGGGACTTTTGAGATTTAACATTTTACAGTTTAGAGAGGCGAGGAAAGACAGCAGTTGTATTTGCTACTTGATGTAAAGTAAAGTCAGTTTGTGCTTCTTAAAACTGTAAACTTAAACATCTCCTCTACATACAAAAAAAGACAAAGCAAACAGCTCAAACACTCAGTGAACATGAGAATGTAAGCTCTCTATGAAATTATATATTTACATATTTTACTTGTAGCTTGAGTTTTTTGGGTGAACTTAATTTTTCAAAAACTTCCTATTTTGGCTTCATCTGTGTTTAATAAATGGCAAGATGGTGAAATCTATAATGTTCAGTTTTACTGTTGCGGTTAGATTGAAAAACTTTCCAAACCTAAAAAAAGACCAGATCATTTAAATATCTAGCACTGATACAAGTGTACTTTTGTTTTAGAATGACTTTAGCACTAGCTTAGTCTGGATAGATGGATAAGGAGGAAGAAAAGCTCCATTATGGGGTGTTATGGAAAAATAAAGACATCTGCAAATTATTCTGCAGGACCTAAATTCCCAATTGTATTCTGTTTGTACTGCAAGTACAACTGGTTATTAAGAGAAAATATCTGCTTTCTACAGTATACCTGGAGTTAAAAATACTGATTGTTGTTGTAGACTTCAGTTTAGGGCAGGGGTGTCAAACTAGTCCTTGAGGGCTGATTCAAATGGCTGATTTGCATCCTCAGCATACAGTCAAGTTTTAAAGATCCCTGCTAATGACCTAATTATTTGAGTCAAGTGTATTAAAACATCTAAAAAGTTTCAGGACACCAGGGCTCATGGTTTGGAGCTTTAAAGTCATTTTTTTAGGAACAAACG
Organism: Anableps anableps; assembly: GCA_014839685.1. NCBI lineage: Eukaryota > Metazoa > Chordata > Actinopteri > Cyprinodontiformes > Anablepidae > Anableps > Anableps anableps. The sequence continues at coordinate 15,699,530 of CM026075.1, read as the reverse complement.
CAAAAACTCAGTCTTAGGCTTTCGAGTTTGGAAATTTTGTTCTTCTGGGGGGGGTTTTCTTGCTAGGCTAAAGCTAATGGAAAGTCTAGGAGAGGGGCCTAGAACAAAGTGAACCTTTATTGTTTTAAAAACAGAAGACTTCTTTATAAACCTTTAAATGTTGTCACGTTTGCATTACGTATAGTCACACAGAAGTTAATGATTATTTGACATGGAACTGAGGATTGGGGGTGGTGCGCCATCAGTGATCTTCCTGTGTGAAACATGTACTGAGAAACGGAATCTGAAGAATTTTGGGCAAAAGGATTTAATATAAAAGTAAAGTGGTTTAGAAAACAAACAAACAAAAAAAAGTATTTTGAATGGATGCTGTTTTATTCATCTTTACACTTTCCTCACTTTTCTACCAAGCAGTAACCCTTCACATATTCTTCTTCACAGTAGGTGTTTCAATCAGGAAGATAATTAGTGGCACTCTGACTCCAACTTTGCCCAATACACATGTGACAGCAGTTGAAAAGTTCCTCAAATAACTTTTGCATAGCCTGCAATGACATTTTAGAGATTGAGGCTGTTTTAAGATAGTAGAAGTCTCCTTTGATGTTTGCTCTTCTTGGAATAGCTTAGCTTAAGTCTTAACAATTTATTTATTTTTTTTTTAAAAACAAGAGGATGCTAAAAAAGTTGTCTATTAAATGATTATAACCATTTGAAGGATTTTAAGCATTAGTTATAAAAATTCTAAACTATCCATTTAAGCCAAACCAGTTGGTTACCCCTACTTGCTCTGCGAGAGGGTTCTTATCAGATTAGCACAGTGAAGAGGTTATGAATGAATAAGCCTCAGGTCAAAGTTGGTCTTGGGAATAGAATCATCTCAGTAAAGAGCTCCAGTTTACACTAAATGCTGATTCTCTGACCTTTAGCAGAGAAATAGTAGCTGTTTGATGGAGATTTGCAACCCTGTACAATCATTAACCAGCACCCAGTACTCCCAGTGAACCAGCGGGAAAACACACAAGCGTGAAATGTAGTCCGTCTGATGATAAAATCCTTCAGGCCCCTGCTGCAGAGCCTCACTGACGTTATGTTTCCCCAGTCCAGTCAAGTGCACACAGATCCTCTAAAATGCACGACTGGCTGAACAATAGTGTGTGTCATGACGGATCAGGACCATCTAAAGAGTGTTTCCATGGTAGCTGCTGTAAAGGGACTTGGGAATGCAGCCCAAGGAGGGCACCTTTTTTAAAACTTTTACAGACAACACATGGCTCAAAGGTTAACAAAAGAAAAGTGCTTTTAAACTTTAAGTTGCTACATCAGCAGCCATACCGAGAACCAGTAACTCCATCTGGTCCTCACTGTTTCCCACCAGATCATCAGCGACGGTGACTTTACAGAAGTACACTCCGCTGTCGCCCCACTGCAGCTCCCCGATGCGAAGGTCGGCTTCTGCATGGAGACATAGAAATCATAAAAATGATTTCTATGAAGATAGCACAGATGAGTGCTTAAATCCATTCTGAATAAAAGAGGGGCTGAGTGATGATGAGGGCTGAATTATGTAAAACTTTAGACAAGAAGGATGAGATCACGAGACTATCTTCCTCCTGTGTTGTGAAACTATGACATATTCTTATTTTATGGAGAGCACAGTCAGCTATGATTCATGTGTGGAGGACAAACAGATGCAGCACCCCCCCCCCTCATTCAAATTTTTGTCATGGAGGAAAAAGCTGATAACATTACTGTTTATGATGGTGACGTCTCTGTTTTTGTAGTACTCGGTCAGCGTCAAGGACGGTCCCTGTGCAGAGGCCACGATCCGGACCGTCCGGCTGCTGTCGGAGCACTCCACGTGGGCCGTAGCTCCCAGATCTGAGGCCTTATAGCCCAGAGTCTCGGGGAGGGAGAAGGAGTCTTGCGTGGGGTCTCGACAGTAGGACTTGTACCACCACTGCACCACCGGAGGTTTGCTGGAGGATGTCTGATACTGGCACGGGAGAACCACAGACTGGAAGAGCGTGGCGTACCGCTTCTTCTCCCGCACTGTGACATGCAAGCCATTGCACACACAGACTGACACAGACACACAGAAAGAGAGAGACTCAGGTTAACATTTTTTATGACATTAAAAGAACAGCTGTAGTAACTGAACTGATGGCGTCGCTCTTATTCCTGAATATTTGGTATGTTAATTCAGTTTAATTGCAAGATCATAGCTATGTATTACACAGAGCCTTTTTAAAAAGTATTTACACCCCTGAACATTTTCGCAATGAGATTATAACCCCGACCTTTAATGTTTGCTTTGGGGTGTGTCTCTACCAGCTTTCTCCCGCTGGCCTGGATTCCTCCGGTAGAATTACAACCGGGCCAATCAGCGAACAGAAGGAGGAGTTGTGAACGATGACGTCAGTTTTCTGCGCTGCTTTAGAACTGTCGGCAGCCTGTAGTTTTAGCAATGGCGGCAGAGGAAGTGAACGAAGCCGTTCGGTCCATGTTGGCCACGATTCCAAATACTGAATTAACATTAACAGCCGCATCGTTCAGCTCGGCACTTCTCTCTTCACAGCGAAGGATGGTTGTTTACGGCACAGGCAATTTCCGGTAAGCTTCATAGCGCTGAACCGGCACATACGTGAGCGATTGGGTAAAATTTAAAATCTCAACAGAGTCCACACCTCCAGCAAGTCATCGTTTCTCAATAGCCGAGAGGCCAGACCTTCTGTACAAAGCAAAGTGTAGTATGAGGGGCTGGTTTTTACCAGGCGAGAGACTGGATAGAGAGCGTTTGTGAATATCAATCTTCAAGTCTTGTCACAACCTTTTAACTGGGTGTGGGTCTGGACTTTGATTAGGCCTTTCTAGCTCATGAATCTGTTTTGATCTAAACTATTCCAGTGTAGGCCTGAATGTATGTCCAGAGTAGTTTTCCTACTGGAAGGTGAACCTCTGCCCCAGTGTTAAGTGTTTTGCATGCTTCCCTGTCTCTGCTGAAAAAAGGAATTCCCACTGCATGATGCTGCCACCATCATGTTTGACGTGATGAATGATGTGTTCAGGGTGTTGTACAATGTTTGACCTCACACAGCATTTTGCATGTAGGTCACTGCGGGTCCTCCAGAGTTACAGTGGCCTTTAGGCTTCTTCTCTGTCGTGACAGTCGTGTTTTGACAGGTTTACAGTGGTGCCATACACTTTCCTTTTTCAGATGACAGATTGAACGGGAGTTTTATTTATTAAAAAAAAAAAAATTGAAAAGCATGTATTTCATTTTCACTTCATAGGTGTTTTCTAGTTTATGTTGGTTTGTCACATATAATCCCGATATGACACATTGACATTTGGTCGTTGTAAAGTGGCAACATGTAAAAAAGTTAAGGGCTGGTTAACTTAGTTCATGCTTTTGTAAAGAACTGTACATAAAACATTATTAACTACTATGTGGGGAAAAAAGGCCTGAAATTTTATTGTCCTATTAACAACTTGCTACCCTCCTTTCTCTACAATAACTGATACTACCAAATCAACTTTCAGACTTGAATGATATTGCTTTCAGCTCCACACCCGAACATTTTCCTGAGTGTGTTTGTGAGTGTTTTTGATTCTGATCTGTGAAAAGATTCTAACCAGGCAGACATACAAACACCAAGCTTTGCAGCAGTTCACTACAGCCTGGACCAACAAAGACGGACACTCCACTTTGCTGTTGCAGTTTAAAAAACATCTGAGTGAAACGCTAGGATTAAAAAACTCAACTTTGGTTGAGTAGTTTTTAAAAAGATGATAGTTTATGACATTTCTTGGTGTTGTACTTACTAATTGTTTTTGTTTTTTGTTTTTTTTGTTCCTTTAGTGACTTGAATTATATGCACAAAAGATTATAAGCCAAACAGTTTGCTGTTTTTGAGTGACAACGTGTAAAAAAGTTAGAAAATGCACGTATATGATAGTTTTATCCCTGTAGTAACAGCTGTATATCATCTTTATCTGTGTAGAGGATTCATGATAAGAAACTGCAATTTGCATCGTATCAAAACGGGAGAAGACAGCAACAGAGATTAGGTGTGTGGGGGCTCCTCTGCTGTTTAGGCTTTGGGGTCAGGAGGTTAAATTCCAGTGTTACGTGGGAGGCTGGAGGAGGACTGAGGAGAGGCAGGGGATTGTCATCACACGGGGAGGGGATGCAGCAGTCAGATGCTTGTGAGTAATGTCTGAAAGTCATTTTAGCTCTAGGTGGGGCAGGAACTGGTTTTAAACGTTTCCCTCAAGACAGGAAATGAAAACAAAAGCAAGTCCACCAGTCTGCCTTTTCTTCAGAGAAGTAGGAGGAGCACACACCCTGTGTTTGCCATGTTTATTTATTTACTTTTAAATTAAAAATTGCAAGGGCCTGATTAGCACAATTAGAGCTATGTGGTTTTCCCCTCTTGAGTAACTAGTTTCATTAATAATATCATAGTTTGATTTCAGTAGTTCTTATCAGTCAGTGGTCTAAAGCACAAGAATATTATAAAAAGTTTTTAGATAATAACAAATATTAACATTCAGAAAGATGTGAACCACTGACATTTTTGAAAACTTTGCATTAAAGAATCAAATTGTTTAAAAAAAAAAAAAAAAAAAAAAAACTTAAACCAGACTCTGAAATCTCATTTGCTTTTTTTCTTGGCTTACAACATTAAGAAAATTATCTTTCGGTTTTAGTGAACTTTTAGACACGTACTTGAATATGTTTTTCATCAGTAATAATATTTATTGATGTTTTATAAATAAAATTATACTTCAAAAAGTCTTAACTTTCTTTGTCATTTAAAAATAATTCAAAAATTACACAACAAGGAATTTAAATCTTTCTTCTTTTATTCTTTTAAGAATTAATGAAATACATATGGACAGCTCGATTTTTTTTATGTTCTATTATTTCTTATATTTTTGTAGAAAATCATACATTTTATGTTTTTCTTTAATTCTTTCAAACAACTTTTGGTTTTATGCAAATATTTTACAAATTACAGATGCATTTTTTATTTTAAAATTAAATCTTTAAAAACAAATTTAAAAATAACACTATAACTTTTTTTTGTCTTACTATTTTTATCTAAAAATATTCTCCAAAATAACTTGATTATTGTTCTGTCTCATGAATATTTGTTTTGTGAAAGTCCAGTTATTTGAGTGTAACATACTCCAAATCCTCCACCATAAACTTTAACCTCCCAACTTTATGTTCTGCATAAAGAATGGTGTATAACGTGGACTGAGATCCTAAATTCCTCCAGTGAAGGAGCTACGGTCTTCCCTTTGTTTTTCTTTCTTTATGGAGCTGACCATTGTTCCCCCTCTCCTCTCCTGTCCCAGTTGAGGAGCTGAGAGGGGGGAAGGAGGTCACAGACTCTGGACCAATAGGAGCGTCCTGGCTCATACAGCTGGCTCCGAACAGACCAATTAGCCACCAAAGATTTAAATCAAACCGTTCCTTCATCAGCTCCATGAATGCCTTCCGTTTGAGGTGTGAGGAGGTTTGAAGAAGCAAACAGGAAAACTTCTGTATGCATCATGGAACACGTGTGTTAACCATTGTTTACTGTGACTGAGCCTGTGGTTTAATAAGCAGGTTGCTCGCCACCTGCACTCTGACTGAAGATGTTATTTCAGCATTAGAGGAGGAACAGTGTGAGGTATTCCAGGTCACAGCTCTGCTGCTGGACGCTGCTCGTTTCCTGAACATGGTGAGGCTTTTCCTCCCCGAACCGTCACATTTCCTGCCTTTTTTCTCCCTGCAGTGCATTCCTTCACATCGACTCATTATTCCAACAAATGCCACTGATAAGACTGAAAATAGACTCTACGATTGATGCAGTTTCATAAAGCACCCAGAAGCCAGAGGAACATTTTTTCTGTAGTTTATTGCTTCCAAGCTTAATTTCAAACCTTCTTTGAAGCTCATATCTACACAGAATGGAAGCTACCTGATAATGTGTCTGCATGTTTTTTTATGAAAACGATTGCTGGGAGTAATCCTGACAACTGCGAAGTCTATTTCACAACAAACTCATGCATTCACTCCTACTTAACTTGTCAGTCTTTGGAAGCGCCTCCCAAATTTTTCGCAAACAGATGCAGATTTTCCATAAGGTACAGAGGTTTCTTCATAGAAAGTTGCAAATACTGTTTGCTCTGCTCAAAATGTTTTTTACAAAGTACTTATTGTTAATGCTTGCAAGAGAATTTTTCTAAACTATATTTTTAGGTTTATTTTAGATTCTATATTGGTAATTTCGCATCTCGTTGTATGTATTTTTTCTACTATCTTTGTTGTTTCTAATACCTCCATTATAATTCTGTTATTTAATATTGTGTATAGACTTACTTCTACTGACTTTTTGGGCAGCTTGTTGTCATGCGTTTAAATTATTTTTATTCTCTTTGTATAAAAGCTTACTGATCTTTAGATACATTTCCTAACCTGGTATACTTAATATATTGTGTAATACAATTGTATTACAATTACAATAACTGTATTGGTAACAATACAGTTATGATAATTGTATTAATTACCACTACGAGGCACAGTGTTACTGTATCACAAAGGCTTCCAACAGCAAAGCCATAACACCCTGAGGAATATTCACAGTGCTTAATTACAGGACCCAGTCAATTGCACAAGGAGGGCTGTCCCTGAAACAAAAAAAAAAAAAAAAAAAAAAAAAGTGTGTGAAGAAAGTTTTAAAAAATGGCTGTTAAAGGGAGTCTGTCTCATTTGACTTGGTGAAGATAAAACATAACGCAAAACCCCTCAACAGGTTCCTCGCTGAGGCCAGCGGGTCTGGGATAAGCTGAAGTTTATGGGCACAACCTGTTGCGCTGTTTTCGACAACACAAAGGCATTTTAACATGTTGTAATAAAGGGAAATAAACTCACCCGATGCTCCGAGTAAAACTGCCAACCGGTAAAAGTTCATTATATATTCCGTGTTTATGGTAAAACTGCCTTTATCCGCATGTTAATCATGTCGTTGTCCGCCCTGAGTGCGGCTGCTGCAGACCCGAGACAGGCTGCGTATAACGGGACTGTACCACTTCACTGATAAAGGGGGGGGGGGGTGGCTCTGATGCCAAACTCTGACCCGTACCAAAAACGTTTTTAATATCAAATCTTTAAGTCCGAAAATCCAACTGTTCGACGAAATCCGTTCACAATTTTTTATTTATTTATTTAAAGTTTCATGCACACTAATGGTTTCACCCAAAGTAACTTAATATTCTAGATATAAAAATGCACCTTTTACGTCTAACACGTGACGCATGTTTGCACAGAATATACACTAAAACACATGATAAACGATTGCGGACCAAACGACAAAAGTAAATTTGGGATTCCTATGCTGTTTATTTTTTTTTTTATGTGTGAAAGAAAATGTAGTAGCCTACTTTCAAAATAAACCAAAATTACATACACAATACAGACTTAATCTCGAATTTCATTAAAAAGTACAAAACAGGAATAAAGCGCCCAAAATACATTGATCAAAACAAAGCCTTAATGAATCATTTAAGTTTTCAGTATACAGTATTTGTTCCCATGTAGGCTGATAGTCATACAGATTCCATATATACTAACTATGTTTGGGTCTTAACACTAATATGATTAAAAATCTTAGTATAAAAACTTATTCTAAACAGCGAACATTCACAAGCTAATCAACATGCAAGCATAATATTATGACATAATCATCCCTCATATTTCTGTCTCTATGCAGTCATAAGCCACAAACTGAAATTCACTAAGTATTCTGATGCTTTTCAATAAGAAAAAGGGATAATGTCATTCACAATTCATGTTGCAGAAGCTCCCCACTTCTCTTCACTTTTGACAGATACTGACCACTGAAGATTTGGTACACCCAGACTTGCACCAAGAACTTAAGTTTTAGAGATGCATTGATCCTGTCATCTCGTGATCACAATTTTTCAAATCTCTAAACTTGCCCATATTTCCACCTTCCAACACATTGGCTTTGAGGATAGCATTTCCCCTTGCTGCATCTTGCAGAGGCAATCAAAAATAAACACACCTCTGTTGAAATATAAGATTGGCAGCATTATAAATTACTTCAAAACTGTTTCCACATCTGATGTGAGATATCCTGTGTAATTCAACTGAAAAACAAGCAAATGCCATCGTACATGTGGAAAAAAAGTGCTGCAATAATTTAACATCACAAAAAGTTGTCATTTTTACAGGATGCTAACATTTTTGAAATCCATTGTGTATCCTACTAACTAATAGGTGCCATAATGAGTAAAAAATATCTGTTATTCACTCTTCCTCTCAGTGGTCAAAATGTTATGCCATATTGATGGATAATAACGCTAATCAATCACTTATATGATTAGTGTCTGTTTTTTATGCACAATTTCAGTGTACAAAACTATTCTAAACACATTCAGAATATATTTACAATGCCGTAATTGGCATTTACCTTTGGAAAGATGGACCACCAAGAATAACCAGGTTTATGTTATGGTTTACACGCAGGGGAGTTCAGTATGTCTGAGTCACAAAAATGATTTATTTTAAACTAAACTATTGCTGAACCTTACATTAAAGAAACCCCCCTCAAAACATTAGACTTCCGTGGACAATAATATCTTTCCTTATGTCATTAGTTCAAAGGTGGGTCAAAGAGTAAATGGCCTGTACTTGCAGAGGCTTTAGCAAGTCAGAGGACTCCAAAGTTCTTTACACTACATTCAGTCATTCACACACAGATGGTGATAAACTACATTGTAGCCACACCTGCCCTGGGGCAGACTGACAGAAACGAGTCTGCCATATACCGGGCCCTCTGACCACCACCAGCAGGTAAAGCAGGTGAAGTGTCTTGCCCAAGGACACAACAGAGACTTACTGAGTACTCTTTTTCTTTTTTGAAGAGTACTCAGTAAGTCAACATTATACGTATGAATTTCTCTATTAATCATCACTGTAATCTATGCGATCGCGGCTACCACGATACATGTTTTGATCACGATGATCATCAAGTCGATCTCGACTTCCATAGCGAACACGTTGATCATCAAGTCGATCTCGACTGCCATGGCGATCTCGGTCATCGAGACGATCCCGACTTCCGTAGCGATCTCGGTCATCAAGACGATCCCGACTTCCGTAGCGATCTCGGTCATCAAGACGATCCCGACTTCCGTAGCGATCTCGGTCATCAAGACGATCTCGACTTCCATAGCGATCTCGGTCATCAAGACGATCTCGACTTCCATACCGATTGCGTTGATCATCTCGATCTCGGCTTCCGTAGCGATCACGTTGATCGTCCAGGTGATCCCGGCTTCCACGATAATAATCCTTCCGATCTCCCTGGTAACGCTGGGAATCTGTATCACTACCTTTTCCATCGTGCCTTTCTTTACCACTTTTATAACTGTGCTGGTCATCATCAAACTTCTTTCCTGCTCCTCCCATGGTGTAATTGCTTTGAGGAGCAATATCTTTGTCTTCATACTGATGAGGCTTCTTTTTTTCAGTGTTTGACTTGTCATCCATGTATGGCTCTCCCGCTTCAGAACCTTCTTTGTCATAATACACCTTATCTTCATGGGGACTAAAACACAAACAATCAACAAAGAAGTTCTAAATGATTACATGACTCTGATACAAAAAACCCCCTAAAAGTTACATAATTGTTGATAATGGCGAATTTGAACAAACATTGCATACCCCTCCTCATGACCCTCCTTTTTGCTCTTTCTTCTGCAGCAACAGAAAATGAGAATACCCAGAACCAGAAGACCAGCAACAACTGCTCCAATTATAATTCCAGTAGATGCAAAGTTCATACTGGCTAAGAGGAAAAAAAAAACAAAAAAAACAGAAAAGACATAGAACAAGGGCATCATCTTTTGAACTATTTTGATAAAAAAAAAAAAACACAGATGGATACAATAGGAGAAACTGTATCAGGTAATTTAAATAAGTTATAACAGTTATTAATGTGGAAACATAAACTTTAATGGAATGTAATAAAATGTGGATATTAACCAATTTATATTGCCCTGCACGTTTATTGTTGTGAGAAATTATGTGAAAAAACAGAGAAATTCTAGCAATGAAATAGCAACAATCTACATCATGATACTTTGTCAAATAAAAATCCAGTAATTTTGTGCATTTTTATTTGCACCCTTATGCTGTAGACAACTTCCCAAATGCAAACTATTTTTCAGACTTTTTTCTGTAAAAAATCCTGAAACTGTTTTTCTTCCACTTCCACTGGTTTGCTCTTGTCACTCTGGGACATGTTGACAAAGTCATGGAGTGAAAGGATTGGATACTGATCTAAGGCTGTTTACACAAGTTGTTGGATTGAAATGTGTTGAAATACTTACCAGGCATTACAGCTAAGGTAAAGTTGCAGCTGGCAGAAGCAATGTTATTTTTTGAAATGCAAATAAAGAAGCCAGACGTCTCCCTCGTAATGTTGAAGAGAGACAGAACTCCATCTTCTGCAATAACATCATACACATTAATCAGAATATGGATAACATACACCCTCTGGATGTTTATCATCCAGCCTGGATGATAAACATACTTCTTGAAGACATGGTTGGTTTTAATGCATACTCTGTGTTGTCTTTGGGGGAAATTGTCTCTGAATGTTTTCAATACTGTAGCTCGTCCACTCATAGGTTGGAGTTGGGGAACCCTCCTCAGACTTGCAGGTGAGTGTGATGTCATTGAAATACTCTGCTTGTCCCTGAAGTGTGCAGACTGGTTTAGAGGGAGGCTCTGAAATAGAATGGGTTTTTATTTTTATTTAAACATAATCTGCAATATAGTATTTGCCTTTCCATCACTGACATAAATACAATCAATGCCTGATGTGAACTTATTTTCTGCTTATTTTTCTGTGCTCTAATTATAATCATTTGAAATCAGTTCAAACTTTTATTTTCAAATATATCTACAAATATTAATACATGTAAATAGCATAAAACTACACCTTAATAAAATTATTCCACGTTTTCATCATGTTTTCACCTTACACAAACAATTTCAGGGCTACTTATTGTACCCTACAAGTTACTTGGAGAAAAAAAAAAATTAAAGAGGAATATATTTTTTCTAGCTTACCTATGTTAAGAATAAAGTTGAAAAAGACCAAAAAAACAACCCTCCCCCCCCCTAAAAAAAAACAAACAAACAAAAAAAAGAAAAGTCAAAATGACCTGAAAAATTGCCAAAACTCACATCAATAAAAAAGTCTGATGAGAATAAAGTTGCTATGTTGAGGTTAAAGTGTGACCATTACCAAACAGACACTTGCATAAAGTCCTGCGATGGCCATGCCTTGTGTAAAACAGCAAGTTAATTTATAATTTACATTAAGATTTAATAATAAACAAACTCTTTCTGTTTTTGCAAACAAACATCCTGTGGACATACATGTAGCCTATCCTGGTACATGCCAAAACTGCTTGGCATCAACAGAGCAGTGTCATCATTCTGGCTTTTCTTTAAAATATTATTTTCACTTTATTCTCAACATTTTGATTCTAATTACAAAACAGAATTTTGACTTTTTTCTCAAAATTTAAATTTCTTCCACATATTTTGCCAATCTTCAGTTAATGTTTTAGTAATACCTTCTTACATTATACAATACGTTGTGTTTTATATGCTCACTTCAGTGTGATTTTATACAATTAAAATTATTACTTTATTATTTAATTTTATCAATGGCTATTTCAGTATTATTTGTTTTTGACTACCTCTAGTTCATTCGCTCCAAAACATATATCTCATCCATCTATATCTGGTTTATCTAAATATAGACAGACAGACGCCCCTACAGACAATCAAGCACATAAAGCTCATCATTGTGTTAAATCTCACCTAGAACTAAAACAGAAGTAGAGGCAATTGGTGTTCCTTCATCATCATTGGGGATTCTGACACTGCACTGATAATGGCGGCTGTCTTCCATGGTCAACTTTTTTAAGTGCAGCGTCGCTATTCCCTTGGGAATGTCAACCTCCAGGGAGGCTCTTCCTTCATATGATGGAGCGATGTCAACAGCACTGTTCAAAAAGAAGGAGGCCACTGCTTTCTGGAGGAGCAAAATGCAGATTTGACAGTAAAGCATAATCCATGATTCACTACAAGCCTTCATGACATTACACATACAGCTGTTAAATCATTTCTAATATTTATTATAACCTTTAAGATTGCCTCAGGTTAAAGTACTTCTTCTGCTCTTCTCCTAAACAATTGACAAATTATTAGAAAACAAAAGTGTATACCTGTGCTGAATTAGTGTTTAAAGTGTTCTCTGACTCATTTAAGCAGCACTGAGTTTTGTACATAAAGCAGTTCTGACTCATTCGCCTATTCATCATCCGCTGGACAAAGGTCACTTCTGTTACAAGAACCTCATCACATACAATAAAAGTACAGATCAGATTTCTATCATTGCATAGATACTATGATTTATTAATGCTAGCTAATATCTAGTTTAAAATGGCTACAGTATGATGTTGCCACATCCACGCTTCACTGTGTGGTGTGTTCAGGGTGTTAGTTTGTCACCTCACACAGCATTTACATGCAGACATGCAGACAAGGCTCAGTTGGTCTAATTTGACCAGCTTGCCTGCTTCCACGTTTGCAGCCATGTTTGACTTGTGGGAAACATGGCTGCTTCTTCCAATAATTATTTTCTTCTTGCCGCTCTTCCATAAAGGCCAAATTTGTGAAGTGTGCAGCTAATAGTTGTCCTGTTGACAGATTCTTTCAATTCTTCCACATGAGTTATGGATCTTTGCAGCTCCTCCAGAGTTACCATGGGCTTCTCTGATTAATGCTCTCCTTGCCAGTTTAAATGGTCAGCCAGGGTCTTAGTTTTGCAGTTTTGAAATACTATTTCCATTTTTGGATGATTAATTGAACAGTACTCTGAGAGCTCTTCAGAGCTGGAGATCTTGATTCATAATCTAACCCTGCTTTAAACCTCTTCACACTTCCATCCCTGACCTGTCTGCTGTGTTGCTTGGTCATCATGATGCTGTTTGTTTACTTTGGTTCTCTAATAAACATCTGAGGGCTTCAGAGAACAGTTTCCTTTTTTTTAAGCAAATTCTTAAGGCAAATGAATGTCACTAGATTTTTATTTTGAAGAAAACATTAACAATCATGTGTTATTTTCCTTCAACTTCAGAAGTATACACTTCTTTGTGTTGGTCAGAGAAAATCACAATAAAATACACTAAAGTTTGAGGTTGTAACATCACAAAATGTGAAAAAGATGGAGTTATTTGTTTTATACAGAACTTTAAAACTTCTACAAAGTTTTTCATTTGATAGCATCAACCATCTAATCAACAGATCCCACACTTTCCAAAGTGTACTGGTTAAGATTAGACTCTTTTACTCTGTCATAGACCTGTGATTTCACACCAACGTACTAGAAACAACCCAAAAACATCACTGCTTTACATTTTGTACATCTTACCGATGGCACACCAACAACGTCCCATGCTAGGACAAAGTTGTTCTTGATAGGGTTAGCAGGGATGAAGGAACAGGTTAGTGTAACATCATCTCCTTTCGTCACCCTGTATTCCTTTTCTTTGATAGACACTTGCACACTCCAACAGCAGGGAAAAACTACAAAACAAACAAACAAAAAACAACATAACACAGCAGCAATATCCTTCCATGTCAGTGGCTTTTTAATTTGATATGCTTAGGGGCAGAGAAATCCTAATATTTCATGTGAGATATTATTTTAACCAGCTGGTCTCTTTCTAGTAAAACTTAATCCTGCTTTAAGTTGAGTAGCAATGAAATGTGTTAATGATTAACAAGAGTGATACTACCATAAAGGTGTGGCAGGGACTGTTTTAAAAAAAACAAAGAAGAATACAAAAATAAAACCTACCTGTTAGTAGAAGAATTAGTTTTTGCCATCTGAAATGCCTTCTCGTTGTCATTTTTTAAGTTGAAGATTAAAACCTTCACCGACTGTAGAAACTCGAAACAGATGCTCGTTATTGAGGAACAGGATCCTGCCTAACCTTCACGGTGAACTCCTATGTCTCCTAGGTGTGGAGAAGTTGACTCTTCCAGGTAATAAGTTAACAATGTGTCACATGTCAACGGACGTCCAATCACTAATCTGTTTTCGTTTGAATTTCAGCTTATAAAGATAAGAAAAGGGGATTTACCAATCATGCAGAAACCACAGACAGACTCTTATGGGTTTTTGTCTTACAGACCAACATAAAGTCGCTTGTTATGGTGAATGGAAAGGAAAAAGGACATATGGTTATAAAGACAAAGGGCTAAAAAGTGTTGCATGCAATTGTAATTTGTCTCACTTAGTACCTGTCACTCCAGTTATAGTTGCAGGTTTTTTAGGCCTATTTATGTATCATTTTTGCACATCTTAAGATTTTAATTATTACACATTCTTCCTTGAAAAATTCAACCTTAATCATATTTGATTATTTACTAAATCTGACAGGTTTTCCTCTAAGAATGCCCTGTATTACCTGCATCCTTCTTCCCAGTAACTTTGAGCAGCATGATGCTGCCACTACTATGTTGTTCAGATAGATAGATGGATACATAGACTTTGCTCCTCCTAGAAAGTTATATATGTTTAGTATTTAGTCAGCAGCTGGTGTCGTATTCCATTTGACCTGCAGGTAGCACCATTGCACTGAAAACAGCACAACAAGAATCACATTTAAATTAATTAATATTATTGCTGAATTATAACCAAAGTAAAGAGCTCATAAATGTTAAAACTGAATGGGACTGACTGAAGCTTTTTCCTTGATTTGCTGTAACCCGTCTTCTAAACTTGTTACAAGAAGCTGAAAGCAGAGACATACAGTTATATTCAAGAAATTAGAACATGCGCTCTGATGAGGCTTGTCAGATTAAAAGTACCTTTTGAAAATAATCTTGAAGAAGGTGTTAAACATACTTCGCATTAGGCCCACATCTCTGTTTTAAAAATATTTTTTTATTGGTCTGATGTAATATTCTAATTTTAAATAACATTTTCATTTGCTGTGAGTGGAAAAATAATCATAATTAACAGAAATAAAGGCTGTAAAAACATAAGGCTGTGAGTTATTAACCTATATAATGTGAATTGAGTTGCTGATATAAATAAACTTTTCAATAATATTCTAATTTATTGAATGGGTCTGAAAAGTGAAAAATAAATATTTACACACTGTTATTAAAGACATTTTTTTCTTACTGTCTCACATTAAATCAGGACAAACCTTTTCCTGTTTAGGTAAATTGATTTCAAAATTACTGTATTTCTATTTGCTACATGTCAGAACAATGAGAAAAAGATTTTTTTTACCTCTTAAACTTTGACAGTTCACATCAAGTTCTTTAGTATTTAGAAGTGCCTTTTATGCTGTATGACTTGGATCAAATTATGGGTATTTTTCAACAAGCTCCTCACTATAATTTGGGCTTTCACCCATTCCTCCTGACAGAACAGGGTGAAAGCCCACCAGTCATGTCCATGTTTACTTTCATGACACAAGCAGAAGTCATTCAGAAACTACAGAGTCAAATTGGTAAGTGGTGTATTTACTCTTTGGAAATGTACTCTTTGGTAATTATACACAGTGGATGTTCCAGATCCTCATATAAGGCAGCATCTACCAAGGACAGAAGAGACGTTAGATGGAACAGGAAGGAGAAGAATAAGGTAAGAACATGAAACATTGAATGGTGACTTGTCTTACTGATAATGGGGTTTAAGCTCTGGAGGAAGGTAAGTGGATCCTGGCGGCGGGTGGTCATGTGAGGTTTCTCAGGAAGGAGAGGGGAGGTAATGACTCAAGTGATCCAGATAAAGACAACAATCCAACAGCAGCTTGAACCTGGGAGCAACAGAGCGCATGAATGGGTGACTCGGAATAATGTGAGGAGATCAACTTGAGCACAGAAGGAAAGAGCATAATACTTTGAATGAAAACTCAGAGGGTTTGAATTTACCACACCGGTTATTCATCAGGTGGAGAATAATGATCCTGCAGCTCCTTTTAACCCTCGAGAGAGTGATGCAGTCAGGAGTGAGAGCTGCAGTGTGCTGGCCACGCCCTCCAGGTGAGAGCTGCAAATCACCTCCACAACATGATGCTACCACCCCCATACTGTTATGTAGTGTGAGTTTGAGGATGGACCAAAATGCAGACAGGAGCTCAGCAATGATCATCAAGTACATGTTTAATAAAAATAAAGATAACTTACAGCGAATCTGGCAGGGTGAGAAAATAATAGTGGGAAAAACAGACCGGTGGAGAACAATGAAGATAACCAGGCTAAAATACTGAGGAAGGGGTAGAAGTGGCAGAGGAAGTAGAAGAGCTAATCAGAGGTTGGTAGAGGCAGCTGGGGGAGAGAGCAGGCAGAAGATGTGAAATAGCTTGGAAGGGAAACAAGCTAGCAGGCTGAGGGAAGGTGATCGATAAACAAAGAAGAAAAAATGAAGGGGAAAAAAAACTGAAACTGTAAAGAGAAAGAAACACTCATCCAAGGAAACGAGTCCAATGCACAAATGATGAGAATAAATGAATAACACAAGGAATGAACTACAATGGCAAGATCAAAGCAAGTAAACAACAAAGAAATGATCAAAACAGAAACATAAATGAAAACCAAAGTTCTAACACCTAAGGATCATACCGCATACTTCATAACTGGAATCGAGTCTTAAGGCGTG
The DNA here is from genome assembly GCA_014839685.1 of Anableps anableps. Classification (NCBI taxonomy): domain Eukaryota; kingdom Metazoa; phylum Chordata; class Actinopteri; order Cyprinodontiformes; family Anablepidae; genus Anableps; species Anableps anableps. Next base: position 15,682,746 of record CM026075.1, on the reverse strand, counting down.
CCTTCTTTTTGCTCCAAATGTGTAGATAGTGGACAAATTCCTTCCTTCTCTTTGAGTGCTCTTTCAGTCCTTCACAAGGTCTTTGGCTTTTGTTCTGGGTTTTAATACATACACTTCGCGCCACAACATGTTCTCTGGAACACAGAACCTGCCTCAAGGTGAGACCTTCAAACCTGACAATCACACTGTTCCAGCTGTCAAGAATGGTGGTAGCATGATGCTGAGGGTTTCACTGCCAATAAAATAACAAAAACACCACCTTGGTGAGGGTGGGAGTAAAATTGGTAAATTGGTCAGTTTAATTGGTGCCCTCATACTGGGCAGTAGTTGCCCATGGCATGTGGTCTAATGCACCATTGTGAAAATTACAAACAAAACTTTCTTGTCAACCATAAGTCACCTTTCCATTTTTGCTCAGTGTATTTTAATTAGGCCCTGACCCAGAAGAGTGAAGAGTTGCTGATTTACCTAGTTTTTTTTTTTTTTGTTTGGCCTTTCGGGTTTCAACAGAATACTGACATCTGTCAAAAACTCATCTTAGTTAAAGAAGTATGTCTGTTTTTAATGGATTACCAATAAGAGCTTCAGTTCATCGTCAGTCATGCATGATTCTAAGCATTATAGGTCCTGGTTTATTTATTTATTTATTTTTTAGGGTGGTGTGTTCTTCAGATTACAAAATTTAAATCAAATTAATATTGCTGTGTTATACCTGAAGGAGTTGCAGTTTTCTGTTGCCAAGTTTCAACTTGTTTAACAATTAAATAATGAAAAACATGAAAAAAAAAAAAAAGTTTTATAGAAACTATATAATTTCTTTGTTACAATATGTTCAAAATAAAAACATTTAAAAAATTCTCAAGCATCACATTGTAGTATTTCCAGCAAGTAGACAACTAGTTGCCAGGTTTTAATCTCTTGTCTTTTCCATATGATTATTGTTTACTTCTGAATTTTTAATACCTGCTTCAAATTCTGCATTTGTAAACATCTTTTGTGTAAAATGGTAATAAAGTGAAATAAACCGACTTGCATTTGAGTCCTTATTATGACCCCAATCACCCAAATAGTTTATTTACAGCAACATCTCATACCATTTAGGGAGGGTGACTGTAAAAAGCGTTTTGAGTGGTCATGCTACACAAGTTCAGTCCATTTACCATTTATATATGGTTAAGGCTGTCACTTTACAAGTGACTCTAGACATATTTAATAATTCAGGAACAACATATATCTTTCTGTCAGTAAATGATTTTAGTTTGATGAACCTGAAGTGTACATACAATACTGCAGGTTTATTAGTGAGAGAATTAGATGTAATTCCTGGTCACTTCTCCCTTGCACTAGTTTGTAAAATCACATGTTGCCATTTCATCACTTCCTTCTTCCATTTTGGACTCTTAAACAAATAGTTTCCTACCAATAGATGTACTCTTTACATGTACCTATACCCAAGTGTGGCTTATGAATCATTTGGGGACCTTGGCATAATCTTACAGCCCCCAACTGCAACTCAAGAATGGTATAAATTTCAACACAGATGGCTGATGCAGATAGAGAAATTTGAAGAAATTTTAATTTTGAGGGTAGCATTTCATTGACACATTCAAATTCTCTTGAATTTTATTAACTAAGTAGATTTTATTCGAAAGCAGACTTCTGTGTACCCATTCATTGAATATAGTGATTTGATTGCTAAAGAAAGAATGACCCATATCTGGTTCTTGTTGCTGATAATAGGCTCAAAGTTTTTCATGACCAACAAAAGGAAACAGATTTTTTGGGGGGGAGGAAATTGTATGCCTTTCTTTTAATAAGGGAAACTTAGGAAACAATTTTTATGTTTTGGACCTACTGTCAGGATTCTGGATTATTCTGGTTTTTTCAGTATTTGTATTTTTGACCACTTTCTGGTTTATTTGTGATCAGCCTTAGTTTCTGTTTTGTTCTTTTTATTAGTCTTTTTTTAGTTGTTCTTTATGTATTTAGGTTTGATCTGCTGTTGTTCATTCTTTTTGTGTTTACAAACTATCTTCTCTCTGCTTCCTCCACATGTATGCTGTCACTTTTTGCTTTGGAGTTTCTTTGGTTTGCATACCACAACACTTACACATACATTATCCACTCATGCACATCATACACCACCGACTTCATTGACTTTCACATCTCATACTAGGAACTTTGATTTCTATGACAATTCCAATTAAATGAATTGATATTTTTTTGCAATTTTATACATGGTGTGTTTCCCTTGTTATTGTTGCTTTCATACCAGGTCATAACAATGAAATAAAGATTCTTCCTTGGACTCATTGGACAAGTCTTGAGTCTTTAGAGGTAAGTCCAAGTCCAGTCTTGATTCTTTGCTAAACTTGACTGTAAGAAGTTCAAGTACATCACTGGAATCCCTATCTCTGCAGCACAGGGATACTGAATATGTGGAGTTACATCTTAATCTGGGACAAGCCCAGAACATCACTGATGGCCTTTAGACTGATTAACCAACTGGAATAAAAACAAACTAGCAAAACAACTGCACATATTCTTAGATTTATTTCCAGCAGTGCTTCCTCATTAGTCAAACATATTGTTGTGACTTAGACAGCATACTACTGGTGAATAAAATTAAATTTTTTTGTAATCCTACTGAAGGGTTTTTATGGCTAGATGCTTAATAGTAAGCTAACATATTAGTAATTTGTAGTGGAAAGGCAAAAAGCTGTTGAATAAACTGAACACATCAGTTCAATGATCTGCATGATGATCATGCATCATGAGAGTGAAAAAGTGGTGTAATCTAATGGAATCTATTACAGTTCAGTTCTATGGGTAATTTGCAGGAAGTGGTGGAACATCAGTAAAGCCATTTTGGCTTCACATCCCTATTGGAGAAGTGAAATTGTCTTTCTGTGGTCAAATAGAGGCCAAAACCATATCTAAGATGTTTTGTTAAAATATTGAAAATATTGATCATTTGTCCTTTTCTCAGCTCATAAAAGGTCAACAGCAATTTTTGAAAAAATAAAAATCAAAAAGAGCAATTTCTGTTGCCTCCATTCACACAATCAAAAATGTATTATATAATTTGTACCATTATTTAGATCAGAGGTTACATTTTTCATCTTATGATCAAAACACAAGAGCAGTAAAGAGCTGCAAACCCAAATTGTTGATTGAACAATTGAAATATTGCAATCAACCAAACTAAACTAGAACACAATAATGCTTAAAAATTTTTTTTTAAAAACCATGAAAGTAACCTTTCCTTTTTAATTCAGTTTAATAACATAGTGGCAATATACAAAAAAAAATCTCATTTCAAGGCACTTTGTGACGAGACATTCCAGGTCATATCCAATTATGGAGATATATGGATTATGGATTAGATAGATATAGATTGGTTTTTCTACAAGTTTAGTGAAAGTAGTATAATCCGCAGCCATATAATTAAATACAGACAGAATTACTTACAGTCCAAATTAAATTACAAAACAGTGCAATCAAGTTCAACTAACTGCATAATGGTAGTTGGTATATATATATATATATATATATATATATATATATATATATATATATATATATATATATATATATATATATATATATATATATATATATATATATATATATAGCTTTTTCTGCTATAAACTGTGGATATGAGTTATGGAAACGATCTGTGACAGAGACGAGTCTGTCTCAATGTATTTGTATAACATCTAAAAGTTAATATATTTCACTTTCAAAAAGGGAAACTCATATTATATTGAATCACTACACAGAGTGATATATCCCAAGTCTTTATCTTTGTTAATTTATTTTTTTCATGGCTGATAGCTAATGAAAATCAAATATACTGTTTTTCAGAAAATGTGAATTTAACAAAAGTACAATAAAAATGGATTATTAATACAGAAATGTCAGTCTAATGAAAAGTGTGCCCATGTACTGCATAGTATATGCACTCAGTAGTTTTTTCCTCTTTTTTCCTTCCACTCAACTTTTCATTAATACACTTCCATACAGCAAGGTGTGAACAGCCTTGAGGGTGTCAAATGTTGTCAGCTGGACCACTATCAAATCAACACTTTTTGAGAAGTACCATGATTGTGAAGCCTATAACATGAGATTTCAGCAGAAAATATCTTACATATCTAATTTTCTGAGAAGCTGAATTTTGGGTTTTCATTTTCTGTAATAATCAAAATTAACGCTTAAAATATCTTATTGTGTGCAATGAATTCATATGAGTTTCAAATTTTGAATTGGATTACTAAAATAAATCCAGCTTTCCATGATATTCTGATTTATTGAAATGCACTTGTATTTGTGTGACTAAAAACTGACAGCTCAGGAAGTCGGTCTGTTTTGAATAATTAGTCCAGAGACGATTTTAAACTCTCGGGCCTATTCAGTGTTCCCCTCCGAGGCTTTTTACATCCAAATTCGCAGTGAGAAGAAAACTGTATTATTTATGTATGTAAATATACCACAGCTCACAATAAATCGAAGAGTCTGCTCTGCCTCGGTTTTTCTGTTTCTTTCTGTGCTTATGTGGTCCAGACTTTGTATTTTTAACTGAACATATATTTCTATGCGGAACACAACTAGCGAGTTTTTACCTGCCACTTACCATGAGGTACAACAACGTATTTGTTTAGTCGTGTTTGACTGTATTGTTGCTGGTGTGTGTGTGTGTGTGTGTGTGTGTGAGAGAGAGAGAGAGAGAGAGAGAGAGAGAGAGAGAGAGAGAGAGAGAGAGAGAGAGAGAGAGAGAGTCAGGCAGGCTCAGGGTTGGGATTTCGGGTTAAATATTCAAAATGGCGGACGGAGGAGCAGCGAGTCAAGATGAGAGTTCAGCACCAGGTAATGATTACAGCATTTTACATATTCATACTCATATTCAAACTGCGTTACTCGCAATTTATGGTTGCAGAATACAGATGAAACACTGAACGACCGACCGGCGGGGACCATATTAGGCTTTGTTTTAGTTTACATACAGCTAGCTTAAACTGTAATTTGACAGAGGAGGAGGAAACGAGCTGTTGCAGTGCGACGGCAGAAATACATGGAAACATGCCTCCCCCCTTTGTGTGATTAGACGGCCCGTATGCCGCTACATATTCATACCTCGGTCGACAAATACAACTTAGCATATTTTATTAGTAATCGCCGTCTTGGCTCAGGGTCATATATAACGCATATATCTGTTTTGCAGTGGCAGTTCGGTTGAAGTCAGTTAGCTTTAGCTCGCCGGCTAACGCTTGGCTTTGTGTTGATGCCCACAGTGAGGCTTTTGAGTGAGCTTTGCATATTCATTTTTTTTTTTCTCACCAGTCGGGTAGTGGCTATGCGCTCGCTTCCTTTACAACCACAGCGTCTCGGAGATATTAATCTAAACACAGCACACATGGCTTTCATTAGGAGCACAGTGCCATCTCGGTGTGCCTCTGTTCGACGTGATTTTTTCCCCCTCTTCTCCGCTCTACAGCATTTTGCCTCTGTCTTTTGTGCTCGGCGCAGCGGAGCCACAGCAGCAGCAGCCTGTTGTGTTATTCATGCAGGCCTCCCTCAGCCAGAGTGCGGAGTTCAGCATATTTCACACAGACCAAATACATGTCAACACAATACTTTATCGCTATTATCATCATATTTTATTTTCGTATAGTCATCCTCTGAGTGGCTAGTATTAGTCCAATTGTGCTGGAGTCAACTTTAGCTTCGGAAGATACAACTATTTTGTTTTTAAGAGGTAATATAAGCAGTGTTTTGTAGAGGTGTGTTTTAAAAGTGCAGCTTGAAAGAAGTTGGGCTGTGCACTTTTCTGCTTGAGTTGGGACCTGTCTGTCTGGTGAATCTGTAACATAGTATAATTTATTCCGTTCAACCTTCGTTGCTTCTGATGGATTGGTTTTGAAAACTTAATGTGGTTTTCTTCCTTTTGTGGTGGGTTGTTTTTGGACTTTGTGAAGCAGCACTGAATTGAGAGGTTGTACCTGTGTTATCCCCCCAGGCACAGGGAGGGGTGGTGAGGCCCACTTCCGGAAGGCCACAGTAATAACAGGCAGGATTTTTTTTTTTTTTTTTTTTTTTTGTTGTTGTTCTCCATGCTGGTTTCATGACCGGGCAAGACACAGCATGACAGCACTATTTAACTCCATGCTGTTACTCTTTTCATTTCGTTTATTTTAAACAGATAAACCCATTCAGAAGGGTACTTTTCTACCCACTCCTTTTTGAATATGGGAACTAAGTTAATGAAGTTGGGGCCATATTCTTGTGGGATTATCTTTACGTGCATTACTTCATTTGCTTTGTTTTATATGATCTATATTTTTTTTTTGGTCATGTTTTTCTTTTTCTGCCAAAAATCACGTTGTTTGTGTTAAGATTTTTGAACTGAACTGAATCAATTATTTGATTTTTAGCTCACTCTTGATCGCTACACCATCTTAAAAGCTAATATTCTTGAGTAGTTTTGTCTCTGTTTATGTTGAAACTTGTGAAAACCTGTGATCCAAAAAAAAAATTATTTCAAAAATATTTTGAGATATTACAGTGACATATTTACAAAATGATACATGACTCTGCCTTGTTAGGGGTCAGTTGATCTGAAATACTTATTTTATTCAGCCAAATGGTCACCTTTGTTATTGCAGAATATTACAGTATTACTTTGAAACTTTGCTTTGAAACACAAATTAGTAAATTTTGTAACTTACACAAACTATTTCTAATTTTTGATAGAAATTCTAACATACCAAATCGGTTGATTTTTGGCATGAAGTTTGGTGAAAATGGTAATTATTTGGATTTTTTTTTTTTGTTATTTATTCATGTTCAGATAAATCAAACATGGCATTGTTGAACTAATACATTAACAACAAACTGTCGTTTTTCTAGGAATGTTTATGAATGGTAATTCTCAAAATGCAGCTCACCGTTAGGCATGGGCTGGTATTAGATTCTCACTGTATTAATATCTTGAGTCACACTACCTTGGTATTATGGCATTAATACAAAGACTGAAAATGCGTGGTAAGTTATTGTTTTTATGTAATGGAGCTTGCCAACTGTAGTCTTAAAACAGCATTCCCGTTATAAGAGCGATGGGCACCGACTCCTTTAGTTTCTACATTTTGATGGTCTGTGTTTTTGTGACTGGAAGTATTTTCAAACAGCCAAATTTGTCTTTTTTTGTAAGCTAATTTGTCGTCTTCTTTCAGCAAGTTGACTGGCAATGTGCAACAAAAGGAGAGCTGTGTGCTTCATGCAGTCAAATAAACTCTAGTCACTCAGGCACTTTCTCTGGCATCTCATTCCACTTTTCAAGGGCTGGTGTCCAGTAACTTTTAGATGCATCCTTTGTCCAACACACCTGAATCAAATTGCATAATTGGCTCCTCAGAATACAGTGAAGCTCTACTTCCATAGTACATTAGCCCATAACCTACTGGACTCAGGTGTGTCGAAGGGAAAATGCTCTCAAAAGTTGCAGAACAGAAGCCACCTTGAAGACGAGAGATAGGGACCCCTTTAAAAGAGGTTCAAACCATAGAAGCGGCATGACATAATATTTTGTTTTTGAAAGCGTAACTTTATAAAACCTCAGTATACCTTGGCATCAGTAACTGGCCCATGCCAACCTCAAATATGAAATAAAATGCTGTTTTTGAGGGAACAGTGCAGCCAGTTGCATAACCACCAATAAAGCAAGCACAAATGGCTGCTATAGACTCACTGATTGTAACACACCTCGTGGTAGTTTTTCTGGCTTTGTCTTTCAGCTCAAACTAAATGTGCTCATAATAATGTTATAGTATTTGAGTGTGCAAAAATAGCACTCAAGTAGTCGAATGCAAATGCTCAAGATGAACAGATAATGTGAAAAAGCAGCAGAAGAAATGGGTGAAACCTTCATGAAAATTCTTTGGAGATGGTATGACTGGCTCAGATAAATGCACTCAGATGGAGTTTGTAATAATAAAGAAGGTCTTTTGACTGAAATAGAGATTTATTTTTCTGCTCTGTTGTTTTCATAGATAATTTTTTTTGCTTAGGATCTACTTCAAAGTGCTGGGAAGTGTTTGCTTAGTCTGAATATGTATGGAAAAAGAAAATACAGAAGGAAATAATATTTGCATTTTCACATCTTATACCTTATCATGTTGTTCCATTCATCCATCTGTTTTATAGAATCCATATTTAAAGACTGACAACTATAAAATATCTACCAGAAATTCATATTGTACTTATGTATTTTCCCTTCAAAATGGCTATAAAGCAGTGATAGCTCTGGACATTTTTGTGTGGATAGGTATGAAATTTTGATGTGGAACAATGTGTAGGAACCTTGTCTGCAGTTTGTTTATATTGTATTTTTCTCAAAACTGATGCACTTGTAACTTAGTGTAAAATTTTATGTTTCAAGATCCTAAACTACATGTACTGTTTTAGGGATAGCCAAAGAAAAGTTCATGTGGTTCTGTCTTTCATGTAATAATACTCTCATACTTGTTACTTTAATTATTTCCAGTAGTGTATTTGCAACTGTGAGAAAAATGTGTTAATTTATGTTGGAAAAAGACTTGTATTAGATTGGAGTTCTTAAATAACAGCTGAGAATTGAATGTCTCCCTCAAACTTGAGCTACTTTTTCTCATTTAATCAGTTTCACAGTTCCACCCTCATTCTAGCCTTGTACTTTCATCATGAATATTCATTGTTGTAAACACAGTTGTTATGAATTATGCAACACCCACTGTAATAAATTCAGGACATGCCATTTCAGAGAAATGAGCGGGCCTCCACGCAGGCTCCAGTTAGACAGGCTGCCTTTTTACTGTGGTTGAAGCAACATTTTAGATAAGAGTTTCATGGTACCCTAGGACTTATTATCTTTCTGGGGAATTAGAAAAAAAAGTCTACTCTGACTGTACAATGACATTCAAAAATTGTTAAATATATTCCAATCAGCAGGAAAAAAAATGCTATTATAATATCATTAACAGACATAAGCAGGCTTAGGTTGTCTTTTAGGCATTTAATGGTAAGAAAAACTTACATTGAGATAAAAGTAAAGGTGACAGCATGTTTACAGTGTAGCAACAAGAGATGATCTTTAAGGCTTTCAGGAAGAGTAGGGATGTGGTGAACAAGTTGTTGCATGTTGCAGGCAATAACTGTCACATTGTTCCTAATGGATGACATGTGTCAGACATAATTAAGGTCTGTAGTAAACTACTGCTTGTATTTCATTGTAGCTTGTTTTAGCTACTGACAGTGAGGAGGTATACAGTCATTGTGAAAACGGAGGCCTTACATAGGAAAACATACTGATCAGTAGGAATATTGCGTACCTTTGTTTAGCTTTCTTTGTCTTGCTAAGACTAAAAGGGGAAGCGTTACAGAGCAAAAGGTTCAGAACAATGGACAACCACACGAATATTCAGAAGTTAATGTAAATGTCATCTCCCTCATCAGTGATGTTCATGTGAATTTAAATGGTACCAGCGAGTCATGTGCCTAACCTCTGCTGCATGTACTTAATGGAGGGCTTGTCCTCCCTGAGAAACGTACTTTAATTTGCTCGGATTGGATTTTCCTCCTAGTCTACCGAAAGTTGCCTAATGACCACCCAGGAGAGAAACCACGGTAGCTACAGAGGTGTTAGACCCATTACTGTTCATCAAATTACACCGCATGCTGTAGTTTTGCTCATTTGTGAGCTCTGTCCAGTTGCAGTTTCTGGTCTTTGTGGTTTGGTTTATTACACTCAGTCTAAATCTGTTTATAATATTCATAAGAATGCTGCATATAGCTAGGAAGCTTTCTTGTTTTTAGGCTAATGGTCACAAACTCACAGATAATTTGTCTTATGCATACATCCAGACCAATAAAAACAAATCAGCATGGTGCTTAGACTGACCTAAATGTACAGTGTGTCCGTATAGTCTCGGCTAAAGCTAAAAAAAACAAAGGTGGTAGTATGGAATGAGGATGTGCTAATTAACTTTTTGCTCAGTCTTGTGTCGAATCTCTCAGCTCACATTAATGTCCCTGCAGTATTCAGCCAGCCTTCCCGTATTACAACGCTAATGAGATAACAGTTTAAAATTCTCTGCGCAGGATATTTGTATAATGCATTGTTCCACTTCGAGGTTTTGCAAACCATTCAACCAAAGGGCTGTGCATGTGTAGGAGTGCTGCCGATAACCAAGTTTGCATTCACTTCTTCTTTGTTTTTTCATTTGGTTGCTTGAAGACAAGATGAGTAGTTTTTCAGCCTCCCCAAGCTTACCTTGTTTAGATAATATCCTCAAAATCTCTCTTTCACAGTTGGCATGAAACCTGTAAATGCTCATCCTTGAATAAACTGTTGACAAATGTTAACATGTCAATATAATTAAATATGCTTCAGTGTTACCATTTTATTTAAATCATTCAAATATGTATGTCTTTTAGGAAACAATTCCACAAATAAGACTGATAATTAGTGTAAAGTGCATTTTGAGTATCATAGGTGTTATGACAATTAATTAATAATCAATGATCTACTAGGTGCCAAAAAATTCAAAGTTATTGTTGAAGGGTAAAGCAGTTTGTTTTTCAGATTAAAATTAGGGCTGCACAATATCAGAAAATCAATGAGCACATTTCAGGACTATTTTTCCTTCAGTGCCTTCACCACTTTTTATGAACTTTATTGTCTCAACCATTAAAAATATACTCAAGGTGTGGAGAGAGAGCAGAGAGAGTGCAACCAACAGGCCAAGTATACTATTGGCATTTATAATTAGCCTGCGTGAAAGATGACATAGAATGTCCTTCATGATGTTGCATCAGAGTTATCCTTTGTGATATTGATATTGCAGTGACAATTAAGATTCAATATATTGTGCAGCTCTAATTGACACGAGGACTTCTTTTTACACTGAGAGAATCTGAAGATCATATTTGCCAAATTCATAGTGGAAAAAACATGGTTGATTCTTAAATAAAAGAAAAATGAAAGCTCTGAGTTTGTTACCCATCTCTGACTGATTTTAGCTGATTTTGATTTCACTTTAAAAAGAATCAATAAAAACCAAATAAGTTTTTGTTTTCCTCCTGGTTATAGTAGAAATGTAACAGTTTCAGCAGTAATTTTTTTTTATTGTACAGGAAGAATTTTTTTTTTCTTTAAATCAAAACCTATGAGGCTTTGTATCTCTACAGCACTAAAAATACAAATACAGTAAAATATTTGGGATTGTAGAGCAGAGGTATCTGGAAAAAGAATTATTAGGTACATTTAAAAATGAATAAAAGTGTTGTCTGGGTTAATTTGTGATTGGGGGAAACCTTTAATGTACTTTTGGTGGATTGTTAAATCTGTCGTTCATTCACTGTGAAGTAGCCTTGAGAATGCATCTATTATTTATGATTCATATTAGGTCCAGAGGCAATGTCACCCCATGTGTAAGAGAGAGATAGCAGCTGGTGTTTCACAGTTATTAGTATTTATATAAAACACTGATTTTTCTATAACATATGATCTATTCTCACATCACAAAATTTCAAAACAGACAGAAGTATTTCAGAGGTGATCCATTAAACAGCTTTTAGGAACCTATACTAGCATTCAGTGTGATTGGTGTGATTACCATGGTTAGCAATAACTATGCTAACACCTGCGTGTTCCCTGTAGGGTTGCCATAACTGTGACCTTTCCAGAAAGATGCGAACAAATATTTGAACACTTAAAAAGGTTAAAACAAAGCTGCTACTGTAAAATGTTCAGCTTTGGTTAACGGCTGAGGCCTCACCCTGTTTAAAGGAAGCAGCCTGGATAAACAGCTGACTTGCTTTATTAGAAAACAGTTGAGTTTTGAGGGGCTTCTTGCACCTTTCTTCAGGTTTTATGTTTAAACTCCTCAGTGACTTTAAAATTGTTAACTCTGAGTCATGTTCCCTCAGTAACAACTTCCATACCAAAGAGTATGAGTGGTTAGTTCTTGTGTAACTAACCATTTATTGATTGGAAAAAAGAAAACAGTTTTTTTTTTCTGGCTGGGCAATAAGTGATCAGGGCCAGCCTATTTCTCAGTGCATCTCTAATTTCAGCTCGCATGTAATAGTCGGTTCAAAGGAGAACATTTTTTTTTTCGGCATACATTCAGAGAGAATTGAAGAAAACATGTTTATTAGTATTTACAGTGGTGTTGGTATGGTTATCAGCATTGGTTAGATAATGTCTGACTGCATTTTGTCAGGCATTGGTCAGTAAGTACAGAGGTTGATTAGGCCTTTAGCCAGGAGCAGTTGCTGTGGATTTAGTCAGTAAGCCCCTTCCCCAGAAGACCCAAATACAGCCTTGCATTCCACTCTGATTGGTTGGACACCTGTGCAGCTCTATAACCGGGCCGTTTCCCTGTCGCATTAACTGTCAGCACATGCTCCTAGTGAATTTTAAAAGGGGCCCCCAAAACGAAACACTAATGGAATGTAAAGCTAATCTAAATATGTTAATCCCCAAACACTTCATAAACATAGACGCCAGCGGCCCGCCACCCACTTTCTGAAGTCATTCGCTTTGGAATGTTTTCGCCGCAGGGGTTCTCACAGTAATGACAAGCTGGTGGTGGATTAATGTGGAGTTATTTATTTCCGATTGAGCGAGTCCAACACCCCCACCCCTCTTCCCTCTCCCCTCCTGCCACACGAAACCCAGACCCCTCTCTCCCTTCCCCCCTCCCCCGCATCTTTTGCAGTTCGGGCCAGTCTCCAGTCGCAGACGCTCCATCGAAGCAGTTCACCCAGCTAACACTACAAACCCACTGCTGTCAGACCTCACGTTGCATTCTGGGATATTTTCAGCCCCTTTACCTGCTCTTAGCTAATTACTTTTTAGGCCAATGCTCACACAATAATTGGTCTTGTGCTGCTTCCTCCCCTCCTTCTGCTGTGCAGAGTGCTAGTTTGAGCACTTTTTTTCCTTCTCCCTCTCTGTCGTCCTTATTCCCCTGTTTTTTATCGTCCTCCAAAAGCCATCCAATTAATATGCTAATGAGCTGATAAATATTTATAGGGGTTTAAATTATGCAGAGAGCTTTCAGAGCCCGGTGTGAAATGCGTTGCTCGCAGGACTTCAAAGCCTTGCATCACTAACGAGGCAGGAGCAGATTTGCATACGGCTTTAATCAGCTGAATACTGATTATGCTTCATTATAGAGTTGGATGGGGTGGGGGGGGGCCAGTGTTGAAGGAGGCCGCCAGCTGCACTTGTCGTTTGTTTCATACCAGCAAGAGAGGGAGAGAGAACTTTTTCAGAAGTAGAGGCAATCTTGGCAGCAGAGAGAGGGAGTGCTAGAGAAAAAGGGGGCAGAGCTATAAGAAAAGAAAAGAGGGAAGCAAGGAGAGCTGTTTGCCTAAACCCTGTTGGCTTTCCCAGTGTGCGTTTCCCAGTGTTGCTCAGCAGACCGTGTGGTAGAGACTGCCACTGTGTCCCTGTGTCTCTGTGTGCTTGCTGCTGACCAGTGGAGAGTGAAAACAAGGGAGGTAGGGGGGCGGGAGGAAGGAGTGCGCTCTGGACATCCTGTCGGTGGGGTTGGCCAGTCGGGCGGTTTTGCTCGACGGGTCCAGCGAACATGCAGGAAAGCACAGGTGGAGCAAGAGCGGGTGAGTTTTTGAGAAGGCTGTGAGCGAGCTTGGCTGGGTTTTAGTGGTTGGTCGGAATCATTGTTTAACATCCAAAAGGATAATCTGGCATATTTATATGCAGATGTTACAGGATTTATCCTACATGGTTGTGACATAAAATTTAGACTTTTCTGTAGCTTTATCAGTGAGAATAAACTGGGATGCTGACTTTCAGAGCAGGACTTATATTTTAGCACCAGTTGCTATGAGATCATCTCATTATGTGTCTGTCTGGTTCTTTCAGATGCTAAAGTGAATAATCAGTCAGAAACTTCTAAATGTGAAATGGAAAGTGGTGACGGGAACACCGGTCAGTATCGATCAGCCTTTATTTAAAAAAAAAAAAAAAATTATTATTATTTTTTGTTTTTTTTTTGTACAGTGGAGATATGAAATGTTGGAGTTTTATCTCCTCATTCAACAGGTTTCAAAATCAGATCCAAAATTTGTTTTAAAAGAAAAAAACAAATTGAGTTGATCTTTGTAAGCTCATTTTAAAAAGAGATTTATCAGCTTTCCAAAATTTTCCATTATTGCTGTTGTTTTATTTTCTCCCAATGCTTTTGTCACATTTTGATACAACTATGTAACCTTACATTAAATACTGAAGATAAACATTTGCATTCTTCCTGATATATGCTTTGAATTTGTGTGTAAGCTGCAAATGTAAACCCTTTATTTAATAAGTAACCTGCAGCTGTTGCAAATGCATTTAAACACACATTTCCTTCCACCTGCAGATATTTTCAGTGTTCCTCTTTTTTTCGTAATAATAGTACAAATTCCTTTCTCAGTTGAACCACTGTTAAAAACATGTGTCTGACTATCTGTGTTTCTGTCCACAGGAGTCCAAACCAATGGACTGGACTTTCAGCGGCAGACGGTGCCAACCACAATCGCTAACGCACATGCACAAGCCCTGTTCCAACAGGTACCACATCATCTATGCTTCTATGAGCTTCAGCATTGACTTTCACCTTTCAAAAGTTCTTCTTTTTTCTCGTTTAATCCAAGGAGCAGCTGTGTGACAGATGTTTTCATGTGATGATACAGTGGAACTATAGCTTTAAATATTCATAAAACTAGTTGCATAAAAAACTGAAAATGAAATTCGAAGAGAGGTATGCTCATCAGCATGACAACATTTGCAAGCAAGGAGTTCATTTAAATGAGCCAGGCTCTCTCAGTGTCGCCTGGCAACAAGGCAGATTAATCAACCCTGTATGCTAATTAGCTGCTCTGCGGTTGCTCGGAAACAGATGGCAGAGAATATGCAAATCTATGCAGAATTTACATGCGCTGCATAACAGTTATTTTAATTAGCATCTCTGCTCTCCCCTCCCTTCACTTTACTTTTCCTGTCTCTGAAGGCTGCGACACATTTTAAATGCCCACTTTTATCACTGCCTTTTTAATTTAAATTCCTCTCACTGCTTAAAGACAAAAGGTGCATTCTGACTGAGCCACTCAGGTAGCAGAGAAATTAGATTTTTATTGTCTTGATTCTTTTTGTTTAGCACAGTGCTTTATTTCTTGATCTGATTTGCATTAATTAAAAACATCAGTGTCTTGTTTCTTTTTTTTTATGACTTAAAAGGACATAAAATTAAATTTCGCTCTCCACTTCACTTCTACCAGTCTAAGTCGGAAGACTCGGGTGCTCTTCCTGCCTCCGTCCAGCAGAGCGTATTGCCTCAGACCCAGCTAATGTTGGCAGGGGGACAGATTGCTGGAGTAAGTGGCCCCGCTGTTCTCGGTCACAACCTTGTTGTTACGTGCATCCCCGCGATCACTCCTCAATACGATCAATTCTGCTGGAAAAACAGCTGATTAAATAATAGCTTGTCCTGATAAGTTTGAGCCTCTTCTGCCTGTCTGCCTGCTCATTTCTGTGGTTGTTAGTTTATGTTCAAACTTCTCCATAACAGAAAGTGTAAAATGAACATTCGAGGCATTTCATTTCCATGTTTTTCCCAAGGCCTCGCTGTACTTGAGAGGACTGGACGTCTGGTGCGACTGTTGCTGCTGTGCAATGCAGGAGTGAATGTTTACTGTGCATGTGGATCTGTGTTTGAACATCGACATCAACATGCTCATTCGCGCTTTTGCCTGGCGCAGCTGCATGAGTCCTTTCTCTGTTTTCCTGTGATGACTCATATTTGTGCTTACAAAACAGCCTAAGCTTTCATTTATCTTTGATATCTTTGTGAAAGGTTGTATGCTGCAAGTACATTTATATAAATACTTGCAGTTTAATATGATTCTGTGACTTGCAAAGGTATTCATACCACCTGAAGCCTTTAATTTTTCCATGTTACAACCAGAGATATAAATGTACTTTATTGAGATTGATTGTGATAGACAGACACAAAGACGTGAATAATTGTGAAGTGGAAGGAATATGATTTAGGGTTTTTATTTTTATTTATTCATTTTTTACA
Source organism: Anableps anableps (assembly GCA_014839685.1). NCBI lineage: Eukaryota > Metazoa > Chordata > Actinopteri > Cyprinodontiformes > Anablepidae > Anableps > Anableps anableps. The sequence continues at coordinate 15,666,622 of CM026075.1, read as the reverse complement.
AATAAAAATCTAGTGAGTGTTGCGTGCCTTTATGTTCAGGCCCTCTAGATCAGTACTTTATAGAAGTACCTTTTGCTGCACTTACCGCTGCAAGTCTTGTGGTTTCTCCACCAACTTTACTTTAGAGACTGAAACTTTTGCCTCTTTTTTTGTAAAATAGCTCAAGCTCGGTTAGATCGAATGGAAAACATCTGTAAGCAGGAGTTTCTAAATCTTGCTACAGATTTCCTGTTTGCTTTAGGTCTGGACTTTGATTGGACCAAATGAATATGCTTTGAGCCAAATCAGCTTTATGAATAAGCGTGATTATCTGCTGGAAGGTGAACATCTGCCCTTGCTCAAGTCTTTTGAACCGTCAACCCAGTTTTCTTCCAGAATTACCCAGCCTTTAAATCTACCCATCTTTACACCAGGTCCGACCAACTTCACTGTCCCTGCTGAAGAAAAGCATCCCACAGGATGATGCTGCCACCAATATGTCTCTGTGGAGTTTGTATGTTTAGGGTGATTTTTAGCCTCAGTTTTCTACCACATATGGTGTTTTACATGTAGGGCAAAAAGTTCAGTCCTGGTCTCATCTGACCAAAGCTCCTTTTTCCTCATATTTGCCGAGATTTATGCTCAAAAATGGACTTTGTTGGCATTCTCTCAACCTTCTTCCTGCCACCATTTAATTTTTAACTCTTAAAATCTGATCAGCTCCCTGACCCTGCTGAAGACGAGCATCCACACAGCATGATGCTGCCACCAGAACCGTCTGAGACGTATTGAAGGGTTGTATATACTTTTGCAAGGCACTATGATTGGAATGTTGTAGTAACAAAGCACAACTAAACTTATGGCTTTGTTTCTGAACAATGGCATTTAATAAAAAACAATAAACAACTTGATCTGTTATTACTAATAGTATTGGATCAAGGCAAGATTAATTAATCTTGATTCCCAGTAAATATATCCAGATTACTATTAAGAATACCAGGCATTAAAGGTAAAACTGATTTCACATTCGACAAACTTTTCATTGGTATCGAAGCCAAAGCACACTTTGCATTCTGTATAATTTATCTTTAAATCTAAAGCATATTAGTTGCTCCCTCCATGTTTCCAGCAGCTCCTGTCTCACTTCTCATGTCTGTGATTCCCTTCAGTTGACCCTGAGCCCACAGCAGCAGCTGCTTCTCCAGCAGGCCCAAGCTCATCTGCTGGCTGCAGCCGTGCAGCAGCAGCAGCATTCAGCCAGCCAGCAGAACAGCACCACTGGAGCCAACATCTCGGCCACTGCAGCCACACCAATTACCCAGCTGCCCCTGTCACAGCCCATCCAGATCGCCCCTGTAAGCTGCCATCATCCAAACACTTTTGAGTTTTTGGAAATTCAGTCAAATGGTTTGAGGTGCAAACAGTTGGTTAATTGTGTGTGTTTTTCATGCAGCAGCTACCGCAGAATCTAACCCTGCCTCAGTTTGTCCTGGTTCAATCTGGCCACCCGATCGCGACGCCATTGCAGCCCGCTCAGTTTATCATCTCGCAGACGCCACCGGCCCAGCAAGGCAAGTAGATTTACCTGTAGAATTGAGAAGAGAGAAATATTTGAAGGATTTTGAGTAGGTTTTTGTTAAAACGTTCCTGTTGCATGCAACTCTTCAGGCATATTGCCAGCCCAGAGTCTTCTAACTCAACTACCTCAAAGCCAAGCTAACCTCCATCCGACTCAACCAAGCATCACCCTTGCAACTCAGGTATGTGATGTCACTCTTCACATAAACTGACTGTGCTTAAGATATAGTCAAAGTTCATTTAGGTTTTAAACTAATTATACAATTTTATACTCTTTATCTCAATGTTAAACTCATTTTATCCATAAAAACAATACGTTTATTTTTCTCTGCAGCCTGCGTCTCCAACTCGTACAACTGCAGCCACAAACATTCAGAGTCTGCCTCACAGTCAGACACCACCCAAGCGGCTGGACACCCCCACCATGGAGGAGCCCAGTGATCTTGAAGAGCTGGAGCAGTTTGCTAAAACTTTCAAACAACGGCGAATCAAACTGGGCTTCACGCAGGTAAACGGCACTGAAAGAGATTCAATCCATCCCTACTTTTTCCATCAGATTTAGATTTGCAAATGTGTGATTTTCTTCCGACAGTAAGCCTCTCTAATAGATTTTGTTTTTTTCAGGGTTTCTACATAGTCTGTACGAGTAAGAAATTTGCTTTTTTAATTTCCCAAATCTGGATAAGTATGGGAAAAATAAATATTACTATGGGAAAATGTTTGATTTTCAGGGATTTATTCCTTCTTCTTTTATGTAGAAGATAACAGATCTAATTTCTCAATAAAAATGTGTCTTTACATTGATTAATATCAAAATGGTCCCTTTTATCTTTGATTTAGCACATCACATACTTTAGTAAACGGTCATTTGGTGTTTGATAATTTCGTCCAGTTTTGATAAATCTTTTAGTTACAGACTTTAAAATAAACCTAAATGAAATTAGTCCAGGTGCCGGGGGTGGGAGGGTCGCTGTGAAATAACCCTTTACCATTTTGTCAAATCAGGAGCCGACTTCAGCATTGTATTGTTTCATGATGTGAGGGACATACAGGTAATAAAACTTAAGTTGGTAAATGTTTTGCATTCAGATGTCCAGAATGCTATTAAACTGGGAGGAAAATTTAGAGTTTGAGAAAGTATGGATGCTGAATAGGAAAATGTGTAGGAACCGTGTTTTTAACCTTGTTAATGTGTCCATCTTGTGTTTTTCTTACTTTAAAGAAGAGGGAAAAAATTATCATGTACCATTGGCACATTTTGGGAAATATATTGCAAACCAATGCAGAGACAAAAAGGAAGCCCTGCACAGTGTGCGTATCTTACTTGGTATCCTTCTTCAGTTTAAAGGTGTGCAGCTGAGTTACACCTAAACTACAGCTTCCTGTAGCATAATTAGTTTTTCTGTGATTGAACCGAGCTGAGGTTTAGGAGCTGCAGGCCAACAGCAGGGATGTAGGTGGGGAACAGTTTGCATATTCATAGATCCATGCTTATTAAATGAGGAAAAGGTGTGAAAGTAACATCTTGGCCATTTTAAAGTCTGATGGGAATATTTTTGTGAAGGGGAAAAAAAAACCTTTTCAGTATGTAATTTTGATGAACAGAGATTAGTTTTTAGGGTTTTAATCAGAACCAGGAGACTAGAAGACAGTTAATAATTTATAACTCATATTTCTATGTCGTTGTCTCCCTTCGACTTGCAGGGGGACGTTGGCCTGGCTATGGGGAAACTGTATGGAAATGACTTCAGCCAAACGACCATCTCTCGCTTTGAGGCCTTGAATCTGAGCTTTAAGAACATGTGCAAACTTAAGCCTTTGCTGGAGAAGTGGCTTAATGATGCAGGTTTGTCCCTAAACCTACCTGAATAGCCAGGTGGTTTTCTTGAGTTTGATGCAAGATCAATGTTCTAGCACACCTGAATCAAATGAATGGTTCATTATCAGCATCTTGAAGAACTTCATGTTGTACTAAAGAGGTAATTTAGCCACTTGATGCAGGTGGAATGATGCAGGGATACATCCAATCATTGCAGGACAGTAGCTCTTAAGGACCCAAGTTGGAGACACCTGATCTAAGGATCTGTTACACATTGTGATCTTTATACCATATATTACACTGCTCAAAAAATAAAGGGAACACCTAAACAAAACAATACAACTCCAAATCAGTCACACCTTTGTGGAATCAATGTCACCAGTTAGGTAGTAACACTTATTGTGAATCAATTTCACCTGCTGTTGTGCAAATGGAGCATACAACAGGTGGAAATGAGAGGCAGTTAGCAAGACAGCCCTTATAAAAGAGTGATTCTGCAGGTGGTGACCACAGATCATTTCTATGTTTTTGTCCTTTCTAGTTAAACTTTTAGTCACTTTTTCATGTTGTCAGCGCTGTCACGTATAGAGGCATTATGAGGTGTTTTTACAGCCCACTGAAGTTGCTCAAGTAGTGCAGCTAATCCAAGATGGAACATCAGTGTAAGGAGTGGCAAGAACATTTGCTGTCTCACAGCACAGTGTCCAGATTATGGAATAGGTACCAGGAAATAGGCCAGTACACCAGGAGACATGGAGGGGGCCGAAGGAGGGCTACAACTCAGCAGCAGGACCGCTATCTCATCCTTTGTGCACGGTGTAACAGGAGGTCCACTGCCAGGGCCCTACAAAATGACCTCCAGCAGGCCACTAATGTGCATGTTTCTACTCAAACTGTCAGAAACAGACTCCATGAGGGTGGTATTAGATTAGGGCCCAACGTCCACATAACTGTGCTGGGAGATTGGCGTTTGCGAGGGAGCACCAAAATTAGCAGATTCCCCATTGGTGCCCTGTGCTCTTCACGGATGAAAGCAGGTTCACAATGAGCACATGTGACAGATGTGACAGAGTCTGAAGACATCATGGAGAACGTTATGCTGCCTGCAGCATCTTCCAGCATGACCGGTTTGGTGGTGGGTCAGTCATGGTGTGGGGAGGCATTTCTTTGGATGGCTGCACAGCCCTCCATGTGCTAGCCAGAGGTGTCCTGACTGCCATAAGGTACCAGGATGAGATCCTCAGACCCATTGTGAGACCATGTGCTGGTGCAGTTGGCCCTGGGTTCCTTCTAATGCATGACAATGCTAGGCCTCATGTGGCTGAAGTGTGTCAGCAGTTCCTGCATGATGAGGACATTGATGTTATGGACTGGCCTGCCCGTTCCCCAGACCTGAATCCAATTGAGCACATCTGGGACATCATGTTTCGGTCAATCCACCAATGCCACGTCACACCACAGACAGTTCAGGAGCTAACTGATGCTCTAATCCAGGTCTGGGAAGAGATTCCTCGGGAGATCATCCGCTGTGTCATTAGGAGCATGCCCAAGCGTTGTCAGGAGGTTATACAGGCACGTGGAGGCCACACATACAACTGAGCCTCATTTAGACTTGTCTAGAGGAAGATTCACTGACGTTGAATCAGCCTATCATGTTATTTTCCACTTTCATATTGAGCATGAATCCAAATCCAGATCTCCAGGGTGTAATAATTTTGATTTACATTGATAATTTTTGTGTTATTTTGTGTTATTTTCTTCTCAGTCAATTCCACTGTGTTAATAAAGTGCATAAAGTTTTTCAATGAAGATATTTAATTAATTGAGATTGAGGATGTGTTATTTTAGTGTTCCCTTTAATTTTGTGAGCAGTATATTAAGGATCTGAGGATGGTAGGTTTTGTATGATGTACTGTGCCTTTACCTCTCTCTCCTTTCTTTTTGTCGGTGCTGTTTGTGCAGAGAACCTGACATCTGACCAGTCCTTGTCCAGCCCCAGTGCCCTGGGCTCTTCAGGCATGGGCATAGAGGGCATCAACCGTAGACGGAAGAAAAGGACCAGTATCGAGACCAACATTCGAGTGGCCTTAGAAAAGAGCTTTCTGGAGGTGAGAATCTAATGTTTTTGAAATCAAAAATCCTGATCTTTACAGTAAATTCAGCTTTTGCTCATTGTGATGCACCAGTGAGGTTGTTTTTGATCATGCAATGTAGCAGTTTCCTCAGTACTGACAGGGAATCCCTGGCTTCTTTGCCCTCTTCAAGCAGAACCAAAAACCTACCTCTGAGGAGATCAGCATGATCGCTGACCAGCTCAACATGGAGAAGGAGGTGATCCGGGTCTGGTTCTGCAATCGCCGACAGAAAGAGAAGCGGATTAACCCGCCCAGCAGTGTCAATAATGGAGGAGGTAGCACCTCCATCAAGACCATCTTTACCCCCAGCAGCCCTTTGGTAACCACACTCACACAAGTGCATCAAAACTATTCTCTGGGCAGTGTTGAAACTTTTGTTGATCCTTCACACTTAATAGTTTAAGCTGAACTTGAACAACATGTAAACACAGAGAAGCGTGCTGAGTTCTCCTTCGTATTCTCCTCCCTAGGTGGCAAGCACAGCAAGCCTTGTTAGCAGTCCTACTATTAACACATCCACCACCCTGACTGTAAACCCAGTGATGCCTCTCACCAGCACCAGTGTCTCCAGTTTGGCTTTCACAGGTAAACAGTTGCTTTACTTTTATGTGTTAGTTTTTGGTTTTCAAGTTTCTCCAAAACTTTGACTGAAACCTTGAATTGCATCAATTAATAAAAGCTTTGTGTGTTTTATTTATTTATTTATTTATTGAAAGCAACCCTTGCATTATAATGCTGTATCTGTAAATCTACACCTGTGCTTCACTCAATATGCACAGACTTATGAATAGGCAAATGGCTTCCTCTCTGTGTGTTGCACGTCTGCAGCTGGTGCATTACTTCTCACCTTTAACCTTATTTGATATTAACAAAGTTTAGCTGCCATAAGTTGCTGATATTGTTGATATCATTATTAATAAACAGTAAATCTTACACGTTTTAAAAATTTTTTTAGCTTTAAATAATTTTTGGTGAGTATTTTCAACACTGCAGTACTCTGTTGTGCAGCTTTCGGTAGTTTTTGTTTGAAAGGAAACAGCTGCAGACAAGTGTTGGAGCGGACCACTTTGCATATTTATACACATTTTAAATGAGAAAAAGCTGCAGAGTTGCATTTCAACTGTTTCAACATCAAATTCATTAATTTGATGGAGGGAGAAGAAATTAAATTTACCTTTTTTTAAAAAAAAAAAAAAAAAAATCTATTAAGGCACAACAGTTGGAGCCACAAACACTGCATCTGTCATCTCCACCGCACCTGTACTTACTACGTCAACCAGCGCTCCATCTATAAGCCCATCCACGACCACTGTTCAGTCCACATCCGCAGACACCAAAGCCGGCGTTCAGGCGCTGGTCACGCAGGCTCCGACGTCCATAGCTACGTCTTTAGCGACGGGCCAGGTGATGGTGGCGGCTCCAGGGCTACCAACAGCGCAGCTGGGGGCTGCCCAGATGTCCACCAGTGCCAGCTTTGCAGCCATGGCTGCAGCTGCAGGGCTTAACCCGGGACTGATGGCATCATCCCAGTTCACTCCAGGGTTAGTATGATAAGACCTTTGACTTTTCTGTAATTTTCTCAGGTTTTCTCTGCCGCCTTAATAATCTTTATTGTGTGTTCAGGGGCGCCCTTCTTAGCCTGACTCCTGGGGGGCTTGGGAGTGCGCTGAGTCCTGCTCTTATGAGTAACAGCACTCTGGCAGCAATTCAAGGTGTGTGCTGGCATCATAATCCAGTAATAAATGTTTTTTGGATCATTTCCCTTTCAGCAAAATCAGTGTGAGTTTTCTTTTGTGTAAGAAATTGCATCCTGAAATGACAATGGATTAAATAAAACACCTAGCAACACCCAGTTGGTGTTTTTTATTATTTGTGTACATTAGGTTTAGAGTAATAATTACTAAAAGATAAAAATCAGAAAAAGGAATATTGAGCAGTAACTAGATGATGACCTTTATCTGTGATTAGCAACCATAAAACATTTTGTTAAATTTACTGATCTTTTCAGTTTCGATTGGCTGTAGCAACCATGAATAAACCACACTATGGGCTTTAAAGCATTTGTGTTTAGTGGACGATAATCCGGTCGAGATTTAAGAAGCATTAGCATTATAGATTTTGAAACAGCATTAATCTAATTTTGTCTAGATGCCAAAAACAGCTTTAAAGTCAACTTCATTGCTGACTGTTTTATTATTTGTCGAGCATGTCAGTTTTAAAACAAAACAGCTAACAGGGTTTCTAAACAATCTGGAAAAAAACAGATGGGAAATGTGTTCAAATTGTTTCTTCCAAGTGCTCCCTGCATGTAACAAAATCGAACTTTAGAAAATGAATAATGTTTGGGTTTGGTTAAATTAATTAGTTCATAGCAAATGGTTGCTTTAATTAAAATGACATGAACATTATTCAAAACCTTATTGCAAAAAGTTCCTTAGGATTGTGTTCTGCACACTAAAACTGACCCCCGTGTCTCCTCCACAGCACTGGCATCGAGCGGCTCCATCCCCATCACGTCTCTGGACGGCGGCAACCTGCTGTTCGCCAACACCTCGGCCGCCAGCACACCCAACCTGGTCACCACGCCGCTCTTCCTCAACCCCCAGAACCTGTCGCTGCTCACCAGCAACCCCGTCAGCCTGGTGTCGGCGGGGACAGGCGGGCTGCAGGTCACCGCCGACGCCCACCACCAGGCCACCACCGCTGCCGTGCCTGTGCAAGCCTCGACCATTACCACTGCCTCCAAGGCTCAGTGAAGCCTTGATTCTGACGCCTCGTTTCCTGCCACGAGCACTACTTCCCGTCACAACGGGTGGGGGAATAAGACGGTCGTTTGGCACAGGCTTCACTAACCCGCCCCACACTTTTCACATTAGAACTAGAACATTATTTAATCTGTTTGCTGCCACCAAAAAGAAAACAACATCCAATATAATTGGGCTTAGTTTTTGTGTTCTCTTGTTTTTTCTAAATAGTTCTCAAACATTTTGTTTCACAAACACTTTTGTTGGCCTGAACCCTCATGTCCAAGAGGGGGGGAAAAACTCTGCACCATCACACTATTATGTACATATTTCCGCCTATTACGAGGTCTGAATCACGTCTGACACGTCTAACCAAAAAACCAAAATGTTGTCCCTTGTAACATTTAAACTTGACTCTTTTTCACTAATTTCACAATGTTTTGTCATGACTAACAGGGGTCTGTGCATCACTTTCTGTTTCTGTTTTTTGAAATATTTTTGACAGGCCTCAACTTAAATCATATCAAAAGTTGTACTTTAGATTTTTTTTTTCTTTGCTTTTCCTTTCCATGTTTTTTTTTTTTTTTTTTTTTTTGAGATTTTAAGATCTTTATAATTCTAATAAGTTAATATTCACCTATCACTTTTTAATCGTGGTTATAAGGCTTTAAAAACAAGTAATAAGTGGCCGATTTAAAGGTTATCATTGCTTTAAGGGTCGGAGGTGACTGGGTGGGTCTCTCTGCGTCTCTTCTCTGGAAACACTGAGTTTTACATGTCGCTGTGGCGGTCAAGATGCCTCCTAGCTTTTGTAAAATGAGGGTCTAGTTGTGGATTGTTGACACTGACAGAAAATGTCTCGAAATATTGTGTGAAGAGCTTTATAGTGAGCGAGCTGCAGCCGCGTATCTGAATGAGGCAGTTTGGGTTGCAATGTGCTTTCTGGCAGTGTGTTTTTTTTTTTTTTTTGTTTTGTTTTGTTTTTTTGAGGAGGGCATGTGGTGGTACAGCCTCGATGGGATTTTTATTGTGGGTTCATGTTTCTTTTTTCCTTTTTAATAGTAGTGCTGTCATATATGAACTTGTGCACAGTATCTGTACCAAAAAAAACTGGATTGATGAGCTGCAGTCTGCCTGATTTTTGGAAGGAATGAATACGTACTTTAAGATATACCAAAAATATTTGTTAAAATAGTTGCTGTATGTAGTCGGTGTAGCTTAGTCTAGTCGATATATTTATGAGTGCAGAATCTCTCTTCACTGTCAACAGAATATAGAAATGCAATATTTTGATGACCATTTTCCAAAGATAACATTTGCTGTTTTAGGTTTTTTTGTAGGTTATTTTTTTTTCTTTTTTTAAATTGGCAGCACTACTCGCCAACATGAGAGGGATGGGAGGGGTTTGGTTGTGAGAAATTGGTTTCTTTTTTACTTTCCAAAGCATTTTTGTTTATTTTTACCACCTGGGCCTTGCCCTTGATTTTTAAACCTGGTGTTTCAGAGCCGTTTGAAGGCTTGCTTCCTTTTTTAATCTGTTCTGGTAGCATTTTCGATGTTTTTTCTGAACCGTAGTGGAAAGTAGGCATGGGCCGGTACGATAAAATACTTGATTAAAGATACCATATTTTAGCTATTAAGACAAAAACTTAAAAGCAAAAATGTGTCCCTTGATCTAATTGTTTTGGTTTTTTTGTTTTTTTTTTAAACACATTGCCAAGTGGCTTGTAGCTTGACTGACTGTCATTTTAAAGTAGTCACCTTAACAAGAGTGAAGGGGTTTTGAGGCTGGTAATATTTCCAAACAGCTGATATATTTATCTTTTTGTTGTGTAAGTGAAAGAAAAGTGTAGTTGCCTTTTTCGGCCAGCTGACCGGTAGTAGGCAGCAGCATTTGTAGGTTCAGGATCACTGCTCCAGATAGCAGGAAAAAGCTTCACCGGCACATTAAAAGGACTTAAAATGTAGGAACTGTTGATGGAGGGGGGGATTGCAGTCTTAAAATTTTTAGAACCACGGTATACTTCGATACAAGTAACCGGCCCATGCCTAATGGACTTTTTTTTGTTTGTTTTGTGCTAATCTTCAGCCATAAAACAACAGCTCGAACCAAAGCGGTTTTACTCAGTAGTTGCTGTGCCTATCGGAGCACGCAAGTTGCTGTTCACATGGTTACTACTTCCCCTGCCCCTGCAAGTAGTTTTTCTCTTCTCCCAATGCCAGATTCTCCCTGATTTGGTGCTGCTGGAACCAGATCACAGAAACTTAGCTTTAACAACTTGCTGCTGAAGCTCCCGACGGGGAGCCGAGCTGCCGAGAGGCCTGCATGCTTCCTTAATAGCTTTACGACTACACCCTGTGGAAGTCAGGGTTTGGTAGTTTTGACCCTCTCGCCGGGAGGGCTCACCTTTGTAAATGCATAAACCCGATCTTTGGAAAACATTCTTCACCTTCTTCTTAGCGCCACCACTTTGACCCATTGTGTCTGTGGACTGGTTTTCAACCCACCAAACTGTTTTACACAATGGCACATTCAGTCAGACCCCACAGAAAAGTAGCATTGATCGATATCCAAATGATGACTTTAATTCCTGTAGTGGTTATTTTGTAAGTCATGAAATTTGTCCACACAATCCTCCTCGTCCTCTTTTTAATAATCGTGACTAAATATACCTCAGCAACTTCAACATAGGATCACCGTCAGACATTTCTGGGTTTAGAATGTATAAGTACTGTCTGGCTTTGCCATTCAGAGGTTATACCGTTCATAGGAACCATAACATTAAAAGATAACCTACTACTACTGCTATTTTCTAGTACTACTATTTAAGGGGTGTTTCTGGGTTTAAATATTGTTTTGTTTTTTTTTTTGTTTGTTTGTTTTTTTAGATCTTGCCAAAGTAAAAGCCTTTTCTCTTCAAAGCTTTGTGGATGTCTGTCCCCTCCACCCTGCAGGGGGCGCTCAGTTCCTTCCCACTCTTTGTCATTATGTTTCACCTGCACCATGACGAACCAGCTGGCACCATAGGATGTTACTGAAATATTTATCTGAGGAAAGACTTAACAATTAGAGAAGCAAGCTTTTCTTAATTCTATACATACATATAAATATATATATAAACACGTGTAAGATATTCATATTTTATATTTGAACTAGTATGTTATCAAGATTGAATGTAGTGTTTATCATGCTAACTCAAAAGAATAAATCTCCCCGCAATCTTTTAACGCTTTATTCACTTTTTTTTTTTTTTTTTCTTTTACTGACCAAAAATATGAGAGGAAATCAGTGAGGATGCCTCTGTTTTAGACTGGAGGAGCTCGAGACGCTGAAGCATCTGACTATTGCTTTATTATTATTATTGCTAATATTTTATTTTGCATTATTGTGAATTTGATTTGCTGTGTTGTCTTTAACAATCATTTTTAACTTTTTGCCTTTGTTTTTGTTTTTTTTTTTTTTTGTATTGCATGAGAGAATAAGATCACTGAATTTTGTAGTTTGACAAGAGAGGATTAACATTATCATTTATGCCTTACTGTTACGTAGAAGACATGAGCATTGTAGCATTGTGTTGGTGTGTGTGTGTCTGTGTGTGTGAGAGCGCTAATCCGATGCATTTCACTGAAACGATAGGTATTTGGGGCATTTTAGAGTGGAATAGCAGTGTTTGCTTTGTTTCGGACAGGTTGGGAAAAGCTCTACTTGTAATTCCAGTGGCTTTTTGTGTGTGGAAGTGTGTTTGGGTTGTCTGCAAACCTTTATGGTGCATTTTCCCTCATCTTCCAGCTGGTGTAAGGAGTGATTTTCTTTTTTCTTTTATCGAAAAGTTTGTTTATAAGAGTGCTTGCTTTTTCTTTTTTTTTTTTTTTCTTTTGTTTGACTGAGTTCGTCTACTGATTAGGCCACAAACTTTACGCAGGCCGTTCGCCGAGCCTGCTTTGGGAAAATCCTACAGTTTGTGGTTGATTTTTATTCTTACGAGCTGTTTTCTTGGCTTTTAGTGCTTCACTGTCAGTAGGTGATCTTGAGACTTTAAGGCGTTCTCGTGGTTCAGCCAGGCGACTATTTTGAGCCCGATTATGTCAGTTTGCTGTGGAGGAAGAACAGATGGACCACCAGTAAGGCAAAACAAACTGTTGTATACCTCATTTCTAACTCAAGACTGAGTGAAACCTGCTTTAATCTACTTATGAGATAAGAAAAATGTTTTTAAAAGTTAAAAAAAAAAAAATAAAAAAAATAAATAAAAAAATAAAGTCAGTGGAGAACCCTGCTCATACCTGTACTGCCACAAGGTGGAGGCAGATTACACACCAGTGCTTGTGAGTGTCTGCTGTTTCTCCTTCACGACTTGTGCACACGTCTCCTTACATTTGTCAAAACTGAAAAAAAAAAATTCTGTATTCCTTTGTTGCCACTTAAGTTATTTTCCTACCACCTGTCATTGTGTTTGAACACTTCTCTTTAAGTTTGACAATCCTGTTGTTTCCGCCACCCCCCCTCCCATATTTTTGTTTGTGATTCTGACATGGTACAAGTATGTGCAGGTTTCCTCCTGTCGTGGCCCGCTCTCGGTTTCCTGTGGTACCAACGCTAACCAAAGACTTCTAACTTGATTGTACGCGAGCAACGCTGCCGTCTCGCCCATCCCCGCCTCACTGCTCAGCATCTAATCCAGGCTGCACTCCCTCCACGTCCCTCATCCTCGGGAGTCCCAATGCGTTTCGACAGTAAGGAGTTTTTTTTGCTTTTCTTTTAGTGAATGTGCGTCCCAACGGTGCAGCGGTTTCAGTGCCTGTGGGCGGGGATCGGAGGGGGCTGAGCGGGCCTCTGTGACGGGCACGAACCAATGTGGCGATAGCTGGGTGATGTTTGTTAATACACGCTGAGGGTGGATCCTGTGCACTCTGTACCTGCTCAGGACTTTGTACGTTTGCCTCCGTCCTCCCTTTTCTTCCACTGCTTCTCTCTCTTTCTCAAGGACTGTGGCGAGAAATGTTTCATCCCCCCACCCTCCTCACTTCATGACCTGTACACGTCTTGAGAAATACACATCCTTCAGTCATGAATCCTTCCCTTCAACATTGTCTCTTCTCTACAGACTCTGTGACACTATGCATCACGGTCCGTCCCCGCCCGGCTCGGACCTTATGACCGACGGGGCTTCGGTGACACTTTTGTCTAAGGCTTTACTCCAGGCGCTATCCCAAAGCAAAAATCCAAATATTTAAACTTTTTGACAAACGCAGATACCAAAGATATCTCTCTCTGTCCTGTGTGTCTCTGTCACCCTTCCCGCCCTGCAGCATGTGTATTAAGAGACAAAACCCAGCTCTGGCGTTTAGTCCTTAGCCTCAGTAATTCCAAAGCTTAGATGTATATTTTGGTATATTTCTGAGAAGAAAAAAAAAACTTGCGTGAAAAGCGTCTGTCTGTTTGTTTGTTGTAACCTCTTTTTTTATTTTCTGTCACAGCATGGAACTAATTGCAGAGCTGTCTTACTCTTAGTAGGTTAAAGATATAGTATTTTTGTATGTTTTTTGGGTGTGTCATGTGTGCGATTTATCAGTTTTCTGGCCCAGGCAACCACGGCTTTCAATAAAAAAGAAAAAGAAAAAAAAGGATGACAACCATGTACATATTATGTCAGTGTATCTCAAGATCTGCTTTCTGTAAAACAATTCACGTTGGAAGCTTGGGCTGATCTAAAGGAATGTGTTCCTGTTTTTATTTTCCTCCTTTTCTTACTCTGCAGTCTATTGATTTACTTTCCAGGACTCGAATGTAAGGAGTTTTGGTTTTCACATGAAATACAACACTGAGAGAGGGACACTGCTCTGTTATTATTACTAAAAATAATAAAAAAAAAAAAAAAAAAAAAAAAAGAAAAATAAGTAAAGGCTTCCAGTCATGGAGGTTTAGAAACGAAAGATTGTGTAGGAGTTTTAAGTATGTGAATCAGGATACATAGTAGATTTTGATGCATTTGTCTGCTGTATTTTTGTTTTTTGTTTTTATACACATACAAAGATAATCTTTTACTGTAAATGTACAGTTCTTTTTTGTTGTAAACATCATTAAAACTGTTTTCCAAGTGTTTTGACATGTGATTTGTCCTGTTGCATACAGTGCATACTTCTATAGGGCTCCTGTCAAGTTCAGATATACATCAGTCGTGCTTTAGTTTAAAAAAAAAAAACAAAAAACCTCTATTACTATAATTGCAGCATAATAGCAGGTTAAAGAACTTTTAAAAAATGATATACCGTTTAACCTAAGTGTTTAGATGCTATATAAAATTGTTCTGTCTTGACATTAAATCAGATTGAACTTTTCCTGTTTTTAGTCAGTTAAAATTAAATTGGTTCTATGTACTAAATGTCAGAATAAGACTATTTTTTTTTAAACTTTAATGTTAAAAGTTTATGCTTCTAGCGTGTAGTAAAAAAAAACAAAACAATTTAAACTATGTGACTGTTTTTGGTATCCTTTAACAAGCTTCTAACAATAGTTTGTGGGAATTTTGGCCATTCCTCCCAACAAAACTGGTGTAACTGCATCAGGTTTGTAGGTGGCATTTCTCACATATTTCCAATTGAAGTCAGATCAGGGCTTTTTGATGGTTACTCCAAAACATTGATTTTATTATCCTTAAGTTACTTCATAGCTAATTTAGCTGTATGCTTAGTGTCTTCCATCATTTACAAAACAGAAGTTAGGCCCATGCTTTAACTTCCTTGCTGATTTCTTGAGATGCTTCAGGTTTTGGACATATTGCTCTTTCTTATGTCATCTATTTTATGATATATCCCAGTCCATCCTGCAGCAAAAGACT
The DNA here is from genome assembly GCA_014839685.1 of Anableps anableps. Classification (NCBI taxonomy): domain Eukaryota; kingdom Metazoa; phylum Chordata; class Actinopteri; order Cyprinodontiformes; family Anablepidae; genus Anableps; species Anableps anableps. The sequence goes on along the minus strand of CM026075.1, from coordinate 15,651,528 downwards.
CAACCAAGAGCAGGCTGCCATAGCCCTACTTCACAGTTGAGATGTTTGCAAGCATCCCCATTTTTTTTCCCTCCAAATTTAAACGTGGTCATTTCAATTTTAGATTCCTCAGATCACAGGACATACCTCTAAAAGTCAAGCTATTTGGCCCTTGAGTACATTTGTAAAATAATCTAGCTTTTAAAATGTTTTTAGACTCATTGCTTCTTCCTTGCTGTGCGGCTTTTCAGCCCGTGTTGGTACATGACTTGTTTCACTGTGTATAATGACATTCTCACCAGCTTCAGCAAGGGTTTTTACAAGATCTTTTGGTTTTTCCTCCTCCTTAAAAGGTATAATGACTGGATATTCTCATGGTGTTTTATACTTGAATAAAATTGTTTAAACAGTTGAACATAGCTCTTGAGGCATGTGGAAATTGTATCACAGGATAAACCAGACTTGTGAAGATCAGTAATTCTCATTTTTGAGTTGCCTTCATTTTACTCAAATGTTCTATATCAACCCCTCAGAAGCTTACAAAACCATGATATCAACATCTGGGATTTAAACATCATGTTTAAAGAGATAGTAATCTGCATTTTAACTTCTGAGTTTAAAGAAAGTAATAAACAATCTCATTATTCTGGTATTTACAAATGGAAATAATTTTAGGTACTTGACCTAAAACAGGAAAAGCTTAGTCTGATTTAATGCCAGACTGAAAAAAAGTGGTTGTCTTGTTTATACAGAATATGTAAATATCTGTTCTCAGTTGTATACGACCTCATCATGTCTGCTAAAAATCCAACCATATTTTATCTAACAAACAGTTGAAAACAATTAAGTGTTTATAGATACAAAAAATTGAGGAGTAAAAGAAAGTCTTTACATCACAACAGGCAATAATCTTCCGTTCTTCTCAGCTGAAATTAACTTCACTGTTTCTGAAGCTGCAAGTACATCACTAAGGTGATGGAACAGACTGAGGGCTGGTGGCAACAGATTCATAGACATCCTTCTCCTTCGGCTTGCCCTGGTTCTTCTGTAGAGAAGAGAGATAGAGATGAAGCTCCACACTGAAATTATCTGCTGTTCTACACCAGGGGACAAGACTAACATTAAAATCGATAGTTTCTTTATTCAAATAACTGTAGATGAATGTCTCTTTAAAAATGTAGTAGTGCTAGAACTTAATAGGTTCCCTTGATAATTTTAAGAATGTCCCGATTAAGGTATTTTAAACGGCTGGTATAGGAGCCCCTGAAAATACTCAACTTCTAAAACCCATTGCTGGTGTGCTATGATTTTTATCTTGTGTGGTCACCCTATGCAGAGCTACTTTTGAAAAATTCTGCCCTATCGTTGTGTGCGTGGCTAGCAAAACAATATCGGCCATGCACATTATTTTTTCTATCCAACTAATTTTGGTTTTATATAAGAATCTAAGGGTTTTTCATCTTTTACAATGCAGTTCAGTGTGAAAGAGAGACTGTGTTAGCTTATTTTATGTGTGATGATTGGGAAGAGAGTAGCTGAAATATCAATTGAATTTTATGACGTCAAAGCAAAATGCTGATTTAGTTATAAAGCAACAGCTTTTTTCTCTTAGGTTTTTCCACTCATGATTAATTAACTGGAACTGCATTGAGATTGTTGCAAGTCAAATTAACATTAATTTCAAGGCCAAATGATAAATGAATCAGGACCATCTGTGAAGATGGTTTAAACTTATACTGAACGGACTCAAATAAACCAAAAATATTTGACTTGGGAGCGGCAAAATGAAAAACCTAAAATTAATTTGTCATGTCCTTTAAACTTCCCAAAATTTTCTGAAGATTCACAGTCTGAAATACTTCAACATATTTGACTTTAAACCTTAAGGATGAGCAAGCTGGGTTACCTTAGCTCTCTTCTTCCTGTCAGTTTTTCTCCTAAAAGGACAAAAAGCCATTATGAAAATGAGGAAGCTGAACAATGGGAATTTTGTTCATAAAGTTTAAGCAAACCTTTGCTTTTTGTGGGTCAAGCACTTATAAGGATCAGTGTCCTTTGGCCTCTCAAGTTCCCTAAAACAAAATATTAGCAATAAGTAGATCAGAGCACGATTACCAAAATCTGATTATCACAGGGAAATTGTGATAATTGTGGACAATGAGACTGCTGCCCTTACCTGGTAAATGCCGTCTTTTTCTCCCTTAATTTTAAAAGAGAAGAATACAAAATTAAGACTGAGTGGACTACAGTACACAGTTTATATGAAAAGCTGTCACCAGTCTATATTAGAGCAAAAGAAATTAAAGAACGATTTGAAGTTGGGAGGCGAGGAGACTTACAGATTCAGGTTTGAAATGGTGCCATTTTGGAGAACTGAACCAGGATGAAACAAACAGGAATATTAAATCTAAAATTTTAGCCTCTCTTTAGCGACAAATGAAACCTTTCCATTAAAGTATAACAGGAATACAACGTAAGGTTTTCTGTTTGTTTTTTTTTTAAGCAAATATTACTCAACATTTCTTTTATGGGCTTCCAGGATTGTCACATTACAACTATGAACGCGACTATGATCAGCGCCCTGAGTCAATACTCTGTAGAACCAACTTTTGCTGCAATTACACATGCAAGGTTTTTGAGGTATGTCTCTACCAGCTTTCACATCTAGAGACCGAAACCTATTCATCTTTGAAAAATAACTCGAAGCTCATTGGAGATTAGACATTCTGGCTCCAAGCTCTGTGTTAGGGTTTTTTCCTGCTAGAAGGTAAACCTTTGCTCCAGTCAAAAATCCTTTCCAGCAGCAAGTTCTTCGAGGATTGTGGAACTCTGCAGCTCCTCCAGAGTTATCATGGACTTCTGTTCTGCTTCTCTGATTAATGCACTCCATGTGTGGCATGCCAGTTTAGGTGGATGCCAGTGTCTTGGTAGGTTTGCATTAGTGCCTTCTTTACATTTTTCCAGTGATGAGTTGGACTGTGAGATGTTCAAAGCTTGGCATGTTGTTTGGTAACCTGACCTCCAACCTCTCCACAGCATTACTCCTGACCTGTCTGCTGCGTTCCTTGTTCTACATGATGCTGTAGTTTATTTAATAGTTTATTTATGTTCTCTAAAAACCCTTCTGAGACCTTCACAGAACAACTGGATTTATACTTGGATTAAATTACACACAGGTGAAGGCAGTTGGTGGCAATGGATTTTAATTATTTTAGGGATACAGATTCCCTAGCAAGGCACTCTGCTCATCATCAAACCAGGAGTGTTTGAAAAGAAAATATTAGGGTTGCATATTTTCAGATTATTTGAGCTTGTTGTCACTTTACACACCAGCATTTTTACAAGGACAGAAATATGCTGATTTTTCACCATAAATTCCTTTCCATCCATTTTTGCTTGGATGAAATTTTTATTCCTGGGTATTCTACTAATTAGATGTTAATATATTAATATGATAAAATTAATTATCTATTAAGGATAAGTATCTATTTAATTCAATCTATCTAAAATAAGTTTAGAATTGAGAATGGTCATGATTGAAACTTTATGAAATTATGTGCACCAATTGTGCATATAGTTTGTAACAGCAAAGAGGCTGTAATTGTCAGATTGAAATGATTTGTAAAGTTCTTTGTATTTTTGCCCTGAAAAGTTTGCTTTTATCAAAATATAAAGTAAAATGAAAATCTGATTCAAAAGTATTTCATAATTTTCTCATCATCGATATTGCAGAGACATTTACTTCTATTTTTATTTTTTCTCATATACCCTGAGAAAAAACATTTACATTTTTAACCATCAAATAACTACAATTAATCATATTTCAGTTTAATCATCAATTGATGTTTATCTCTCATCTAGAACCCTCTGAAATGTGCTTTACCTTTGCTAAAACTCACTTTTTCTCTGAAGAACAGTGCGTTGCAGCGATTGCAATAACCATCAGAAACGCATCCAGAAAGTAGCAGATAACTGGATCGCTGAAAAAATTATCTGCAGAAGAAACATAGAGAGAGATACCAGAAGCAAGATATTATGCCATTGTTTCAACCTGTGCAGAACTGTATTTTGTTTCCAACAGAAGAAGAAATGAAGATGCAAATTAATATATTTGTGCAGTGGAGGATCTGTTTTGGGGTTGGGTGCCATATTATAGAGTGAATTTGAGAGAGAGATAAGAGGTCTCACTGATGGTACAACATGATAATATGCTTGCAGTTTATTGCAGGAAGGGAACTTTTTGATATTTGACCAAGTTTCAAATTTGGCTTAGAGCCCCTAACCATGACGTGTTTCACACAGCGTGCAACACTAATATCTGCAGAGAACCACTATAGAGCTCTTCAGCCCTTTGACTTGCAGACTTCTTTACTGTCTAAATATCTAAATGTTATACTAAATGCCCATGCTGATATTTCTTTACATCCCAAATATTGTGTTTTTTCACTTGGTGGCAGATTTTTTTAGTTGCAGGACTTTGCTTGTGCATGTTTCTGCAGTAATCTTCTCACTTTCAGAGGAAGTCATGATGTGTCAAACACCTTTCCGATTCCAGGATGACCTACTTGCAATTTGTTGTTGCTTGACATTCAGTTCAATTGTGCTGTTTCTATTTCAGTTCATGATTTAGGTTCAGCTTTCATTTCTAAAACAAAAATCCAGTAATTATGTTCTGTATTGTATGTTTTTTAAGTCTGTGTTCACAGGAAACAGCTCTTTTTTTCTGCAATAGCAATCAAGCATGGGTTTGAACTTGTTTTATTTTTTGTTTTTTTACTGTGTTTTTCCTGAAGCTAAATCTATACTAACTGCATTATCTTATTTTTAGATCACTACATCTTCATACAAATCTGATTACAAATATAAAAAAATCATTACATAGAGCCATTTAACTGAGACCGTGTTATTTTAGAAACAGAAACACAGGAAGAAACTATAAATGGACCCATCTGTGTGTGAACTGGATGGAAAACAGGGCATTAAAATGAGACACATGAGAAAAGTGAGAGAACCCCTCAGAACAGGAAATAAGAAAACTACATATCTGCAGCTGAAAACCTTAAATGTCTTCCTGTCAGTGCGATGGGCTGCTGTGAGGTTTTGGTGAGGCTCTTATCTTGGTGTGCGGTTGGAACAGCAGCCTTGTAGTGAAAAAGAGGACAGCCGGTGTAGATTCAGAGAGACTTTAACGTCTTTCTCTCAATCATCTGAAGTTGCTTCAGAGTACAACAGTTCTTCCATTCAAAAGTTATTTTTATACTTCTAAAAGCAACAACTGTCATTTCTGCTTCAATGAACATGATTGGAAAAGTGACCATTTAAAGTAAACAGCCGCTGTAGCAGCTCTGATGCTCGCCTTTTGGGTCTTATCTTGTTTTGTCATCTGAAAAAGTGTGCACTGTTACTGTGTTGTAAAAAATGTTTTTTGGCAGCCGGATATCATCAACACAACATGCAAAGAAACTGGTTTATAAGGTTTCACTCCAAGAAATATAGAGTGTAAAATTTCTGACACCCCTTTCATTTAGCTCAGCTTAGGACCAACAATCATGGTAACAACAATCATGCTAGCTTGGAAATAGATTTATATGGTTTCATACAAAAGAAATGCATAAACTTCTTGACGGTTCTCTTATTAAGGTACTTAGTTTAGTTTAGCACCAAGAAATATTCTCACATCATTTGCATGGAGAAAGCAAATATGTGGTTTTAGACTATCTGAAAAGCAATCTAATGTTCTTTACCTGCTTTGTACTCTAGCTTGAATAAAAAATCTGCCAATTCACCTACAATTGCGCTTCAGCTACAAAACACACAGGGTGCTGTAAAAAAGTACTTGTCCCCTAACAGAGTTCTGCTGTTTTTGCTTTTTTTGTCACATTTAAATGTATCAGATTATCAAAGAAATTTAAATATCAGACAAGGATATCTGAAGAAAATACAAAATGGAGTTTTTAAATCAGGATTTCATTTACTCAAAGATAAAAAATTGTTCCACTCTTGGCAGCAACAATTGCCATCAAGTGTTTGTGATACCTGGCAGTGAGTCTTTTATGTCACTGTGGAGAAATTTCGAGTTTCAAGAGTTTTTCTTTGTATGAACGGCCCCGCTCAGGATGATGCCACAGCATTTCAATTGGATTTAGGTCTAGACTTTGACTAGATCACTCCAAAAGGTTTATTTATTTATTTATTCAGAGGTGGAGCTGCTGATGTGCTTTAGAAAATTGTCCCAAACTATGGCCGGACATTGTCCCTCAGAGTTTTTTCCTTGAGAGTAGAATTCATGGTTCCATTAATTACAGCAAAACATCCATATCCTGAAACAGCAAAGGAGCCCAAGACCATCACTCTACCAACCCCCTGTTTGACTGTTCGTCTGATTTATTTTCAGCAGAGGTTCTGCCTTGTAACTCTCACATGGATGGCATTTTTGACTAGTATCCTAATATGTGTGGAATCATGACCGTAGATGTTAACTGAGGCAAGTGAGGCCTGTAGTGCTTTGTACATTCTCCTGGGTGCTATTGCGACCTCTTGGATGAGTTACTGATGCACTTTTGGAGTAATTTTGGTGGGCTGACCACTCATAGAAAAGTTCACCACTTTTAAGTGTTTTCTCCGTTTGTGGATAATAGCTCTTCCCGTAGCTCGATGAAGTACCAAAGCCTTAGAAACTGATCTGCAGACCTTTCAAGACCGATACAGACTTTGATGACTTTGCAGCCAAACAAAATGTAAATGAGCAAAAAACTATTTTAAATTTATAGAGATCATAAAAACCTAACTTATTTGAGGATTTGTTTTTACGGAAATATGTGTGAAAAGTATTTGCGATAATACCTTTTGCCACAAAAATAACATTAAAATCTTTCATGAATTGCATAAATGACCTGAGACTCATTTACATCAGTGTTACCATACAGTAAGAAGAAAGATACCTGTTTCCATCTTTCCATTTAAAAAGCAGTGATGCACAATTAAATGTAAAAATATTGTTCATACTTTGCACATTTCTGGATCAGCTTTTGGCGGATGTTGTGAGCTAATAATTCCAATATGTACCGGATCTCATGAAGATAACTTTTTATTTGTCAGAATTTAATTTAATATAGTCTTTAAAAAAACAACCGTGATCACAGTAAATTAGATGAAAAGAAATATCAGGACTTAAGAGCATCTTTTTAATTTTTTTCTTCTTTTTTATCCATAACTTTAAATAGAGAGATGGTAAGAAATCAAAATTATATCCCTTCTTCAAACAAAAGTGAACCAACAAAACAAAAAATAACACCACATAACATCTTCTTAGGCTGAGTTGCATCTTTTAAAAGTTTTGTGCAAAACAAAGGGATAAAATGACCAATCTTGGATTTATGTAAAAAAATATTATTTTGGATTGTCAGAGAAGCGCTTAATCATATTTCTGTATATTTTTGTTTTCTTTGTCCCAGCTTTTGGCAACTATTTGTAAAATACTAAACTGAACATGGAAACACATCTTAAACCGAAAAAAACAAAACAAAAAAAAAAAAAAACCAAAATCCCACAAGAACAAACATAAGTATCACGGTAAAGAAATACAACATAATAAAGCATCTAAATGTTTCAGGGTAATAAGTTTTGTGGATCAGATGTTGATAATAAGGGTCACACTGATGGTTCAGATTAGGTGTAGAAACAGCTTGTTTAAATTAAGATAATTTTTAGAGAACAAAATTTATTTGGCGCTTAATTTTCATAGTTAACGTAACATAAACAACTAAACGCTGTTCATACCGATAGCTTAATCTCAACGACTTGGATCTCTTAAATCACAAATTCTAAATTTCAAGAACATTTAGTCACAAGCTCAGTCAAATGCGTTTGAAAAAACTTTCTATTTGTTTCACTTACCTGCACAGCAAATGGGCATGAACAGTGCAAAGAGCACAAACACACCTGTCCTCCGCGTATCCATGGCTTTGTCTGTAAATCAAAATGAACTTTTTTCCTCTTTTTGTCAAACTGCTGTAAGCTTCAAGGTACCGTCTGATCCCTCTGTTGAGAGGAAGAAGCTGAATGACGACCTACTAGTGGACTGAGACAGTGTGGTTTAAACTGCAAAGCTCTGTTGCAACCCTAAACACCCACTTCAGGTCTCTCCTGCTCTGTTCTGTTCATATGATTTGCTCAAAATCTGTATTTACAGACTAAATGTTGCCACCTTGAGGGTCTCAAATTTATGTTCTTTCCTGCATTTGCAGGCTTATTGTTGAATTAATTCTGGATAGATACGGTAATTGGTGGAGTTAAAGCTAATCAACTTGGTTGCAAGAGAGAGAATGAATTGCCTGCTCAAGTTTTTATCTTCAAATCTTGCAATTTCAAACAAAGTAATGGACTCTTCCTATTGCAGCATCTTCACCACTTATGAGGATATTCGGCTTTGCGGTTGTTTTTGTAATCTTGTAGAAAAATGCATTGACTCCGGCATTCATAAAACTTCAACCGAGCTCTCTTTTTGGCATCAAGAAAACCTAAAAATACTGCCAAAATATATACTCACAAAAGCTGCATTTTCAGAGAAAGTTATTATTAAACATTTAGCTGCTGGTTCCAAATGTTGTAATTAGTGCTATGTAGGTTGGATATGTATATTTACTGAAAAATAAATTTATTTAAAAGGAATAAACTAAAAAGGTATTATATTTATGGTGTATCTTTATTTTGTAAAGGAAAAAAACATGAATCAAATGGTTGCTCAAAGAAAACAATATTTTTCTTCATTGTAAGATAAAAAATGAGATTGCAATAAACAGTTTGTTATTCTTTCTTTTTTCAAAAGAAGAAGAGTCTTTGCACCAAATAAAAAAACTATATAATCAATGTATGGTAAGCATTTCTAAAGCACAAAAAGATGAAGACACGCTGATCTGACTGCTCTACGTTGTTCAAATGTCTGTAACTCCAAAGGTCAGGAGATATGTTGCCTTTAGTTAAATGTTAGTGGGTCTGTGTTGGGGAAAGAGAAAGAGTTATAAGATTTCTACATTCTTCCAAAGCCTTGTACCATTCTGAGGTTGCACAATCACACTGATCTGAGGCACTTGAGGAAATCTACTGAACAAGCTGCAGGGAGATACTGTAAGTGACACCAGCTTTGGTTGCACGGAAAGAAGACTTTATTTTTGGACCATTGAGTGAAATGTGCAGAAGCCTCTGACTGAGTTTAGACTTTATAACATGCCACACTTACAAGGTTGTACAATGCATTTTTTATTAATCCCAATAAAAAAACAGCTGAAAATTCCAAGATTTTTATTATTTTTTTTTATTCAGTTCTGTTTCAAGGACAAGGAGTGGTACCACTGAGGTTTTCAAATTTATTAGTTACGATCTGTATCAGGTAAAGTAAATGTTTAGGTCTTATTTGAACTGGTTGGTTTCCTGGCATGAACTTGGCTTTTTAGCATAATTTGAGCATTTTAGGTATTTGCTGTAGAGATTTAGGAACTTTACAATGTAAGCTTTCCAAAATCAGTTTTGATGTGTGTTTGGGATTATCAGCCTTATGGAACATCATCAGGTTAAACCATCTGACCCAAGCTGTCTCTCTTGAATGAAGGATAATTGGTTGATTCAGGTACCACTGAGGGTTGCATCAGTCATAAACTGTAATGTTGGGAAATCAGTTGCATGTCAACACTGACAACATCAACACTGACCAAGAGGGTGATGATCAAAAAAGAAGCTTCTGCTCCAAAACTGACACCTTTCAGGAAATTTGCAGTTACCCAGATAGACAAGGCAAATACTTCTAAAGAAGAGTTTTATGGTCAGATAACACAAACATTAAGCTATTTGGCCTCAATGATGAAAACAATGTTTGGAAGAATCAATGTAAGGATTTCAAATTGAGCATAGTGGTGGTAGCATCATGCTGATGGTCTGTTTCACTGAAACTTGGACATAACTTGTTGTTCTAACAGGATAATGATCCCAAACAAACAAGAACAATTATTTTAGTATGCATATTGCAAAGTATTAAGCTTCGGACTACAGCTTCAACTTTACAAAAATTGATGGATTATGCTTATGCTGTAGAAATAAACCATTATACGCATAATTGCCCATGGCTAATGTATGTAGGCATCTGACTGAAATAGTAAATTAGACCCAAGTTAATGTCCCACAAACAGCTCAGCATTGTATGAATCTTATACAATGGCACAAAAGGCTTAATTAATATTAAGTAATTTAATAAGTTGTAATAAAAAAGGTCTGGCTCTAGTGTTGAAAACAATTAGGATGTCTCCATACCTTTGCATATTGCTTAAAGGTCTATTTTTGTGTATTTTGCAGTTGACCTATTTTTACATATTTTTGTTAGTCTTTGAATAAAAAAAAAAATATTGGAAATAACTGAACATACACTCATAGGCCACTTTGTTAGGTACACCCTCTTAGTACCTAAATCCTTCTTTGCCTTCAGAATAACCCTAATTGTGTGTGCCATAGATTCACAAAGGTCTCGGAAACATGTTTTAGAGATTTTAGCTCACATAGACATGACAGCACTGCACAATTGCTGCAGATTTGTTGGCTGCACATCCAGGATGAGAATTACCACCTCATACTAAAGGTGCTTTGTTGGACTGGTCAATGTAGAAGCCACTGAAGTGTGGTAAATTCACTTTACGGTTCCTGAAAGGAAGGTGGGAGCCACATGCCTAGTCAGATTTCTTTTGCGTGAAAAGAACAACATGACCTTTTTCTATAAAAGAATCACAATTTTAGTCTTAGTTTTTCTTTTAGATTTCTGACACAGGCTTTAAACGCTATGTTTTCATCAATTACAATGCCCAAATATTAGTAAGAAGACACAAGCTGAATAGAGGAACCTTTTTGTGGATAAAATACAGGGTAGAACCTCTGTAGCCTCAGTTTCCTGTTCTTAGGTGACAACAATAGCACCAGGTGTGGTTTCTGCTGCTGTTTCAAGGCTTAATGTGTTAAGTGATCTGTGATAGTATGCTATACATACCTTGGTTTGTGATAAGTGGCTATGTGCTCAACTGTTTTCCATTCCATCATGTGAAATCAGTCTACCTTTTCTCCTCTGAGATCAAATCATTTTTATCCATACAACTATTGGTCACTCGATGTCTTCTCTTTTCCAGGCCATTTCTATAAACCAGATAGATGGTTATTTATTAAAATCTCAGTAGATAGCAGTTTCTGAAATACTCAGATCAGACCATCTGCCTAAAACTGCAATGCCATATTAGAAATCAATCAAATCCCATTTCTCCAATTTTATAGCTCATTCAATTTCAGCAAATCTCACCACATCTAGATTCATGAATGTAAAGATTTACTGCCAAGAAAATTGACTTCCTATTTGTGTTTACAAGCAACTGAACAACTGTCTCTAATAAATCACCCAGAGATTTTATCTTTTCGAGCATATTTTTGTTTTGCTTCTATAACAAATATAATGACTTCCTAACTAATAGGCAGCTTCATAAGGTCCTGTTTTTATGTCTGCATCTGCATTAATGATGATAATTGACAGCATAACTTTGCTTTCTGATAAAAATAACATCACTGTTGGTCAATGTCTCCCACCTCATGCAAGAAGCTGTTGCAAAGCTGAAGAGCTCCTTCAGTGACAGACCACCTCATCTCTTAGGCGAACAAAGAAGCGTTATTGCAGATCCTTCCTCCCAGCAGCTGTTAGGCTCTGTAACCATCACTGCTCCCAACAAACTCCATAAGTGTTTATATCCTTGCTGTTATTTGCATTTATTTTCATTGCTTGTAAAGAGTCTGTTGTTCTTTAAGCACAAATACACATATACATTTTGTTGTTTTAATGCAGATATTCATGCACAATTTTTTTAAATGATCCCACTCAGTTGCACATTTCTTTTAAACAGAGTATGCTGTTTTTTAATAACTGTATAGTTTTATTTTTCTTATGTAGTAAATTTGCACTTACTGTGCAGTTTCTTATTGTTTTGTTTTTATTTCATATTTCTTACCTTAGTTTGAATAGGCATGCTTCTATTTACCTTTAGCTTGCTGCTGGTACACTTGAATTTCCCCACTGTGGGACAATAAAGGATATTTCTCTTCTATTATATTCTTTTGTATTTCTAATAAAAGATTTGCCACGCCTTTTAGGTATATGTTTTCTCTCCAGCTCAACTGTTTCACAACCAGAGTCTGACTTGCACCTTTGCCTCGTCAGATCACTGTTACATTGATTAAATACAAGTGTTTGCCTTACTGTTCAGGAAAATGAGATCAACTCACTGAAGCTGCTGAGGCTCGTCACGTGACTTTCTCGGTGTTTCTTAACTGAGAGTCACATGACCCTGATGTGAGCGTTAGCAGTGGTGATAAAGTGTCAAATGCGGGCTTATTGACCTCCAAACCTTTTCATACAGACTAAAGGAAACTGAGACCAGTAAATACGGACTTTATTAGGTTTTTCATCTCAGTAACAGCGCTTTATAGGTCTTTTACCTTCGTCTGTTTTCTTTTCTTTTTCTCTTTTTTGCGACGCCAACGTTAGCCAAGCTAGCACGGCCCAGCTAACCGTAGCTAACTAGCTGTTTGTTGTGGTGTTGTGATTTTATCCCGGAGACGAAACATGATCACTGCTGGCGGACAGTCATGCGGATGGATGGGAGTGATGTTACCGCTCATTTTAGGTGAGTAACTGCTTTATGTTACAGTGACTGTTGTCGGGAAAACCACGTTAGCAACTCAGAAGCTGCAGATATTCAGCAGAAATGATGAAATGTTAAAACCAAGCAGTCCTGCACACAGGAAAACTTACTAATGTGATACAGTATAGCTTAGTTGAAGCAATAAGCGGGACTTTGATGTATGTTGTTTTCCTTTGTATATTTCATGTGCTGTAATGGAGTCACGTGAATTTTTGAAGCAGAAGCATAACAATCTTTCATTTTCAACCTCGCCAGCTTCATCTCCAATTACGTTTTCTTTCAGGTCAGCCTTAAAAAGTAAATATCATTTTCCAAAAGTTTTAAACTATGGAGAAATGACAATCCAGGCTTAATTTGTTAAAATAGGAATGGTATGTTAAGCTTTTAGACAGTCAAAATGAGCACGAACTTCGCTTTCAAATGATACCAAAATCATGCATGTGGGTTAAAAATTAAGACAGCTGGTGTTTTAATAGTTGAAATCCTGTTGTAGTTTATGTTCTGTTCCTTGATTTACATTAAAGCTTTGGAAGAAAAAAACCCTTTAATTTTCGTTTTTAGATATTCCCATGGAAAATGGAACAGTTGATCTGTGCCTTTTAAGTGGTTAAAATTAATCTGGTTACTGAGTTTTATTAGTGCTTATATTTAGCCATGAGGTCAGGTTTGTTATTGCAGAATATATTCTCACTGTTTTTAAAAAAAGCAGCTAATATATTTTGTCTTGTAACAAAAAGACATTGAGTTTGTATTCTTAAATCCTATTATTTTTAAATCCTAAAATTAAGATCCTTTTTTTTTTTTTTTTTTTTTTTTTTTTTTTTTTTTTTTTTTTTAAAAGAAATTTCTGCATGGGCTAATTTGGCATGTGCTGTATCAAATCTGTAAATATTTGGCATATAGGTGATTCAAATATGAACATACTTTTTTTGTTTTTGTTTGTTTTCAGACCCCAACTTCATCAATAAACCCTGGCCACAGGAATAAAAAAAACAAAAACAAAGAGATGATTGATATTCTGGGATGTTTACTCTGTCTTATCTTTAGAAATTCTCAAAAATGCAAACTACAGTCGCACTTTAAAAAGCTTTTTCAGCGATGGAGGACAAATATAGGACGATGTAGACTCGCTCACTGATCGCAACATACCTACTTATACTTACATGACCTTTTATCTTTAATTTGCCACATCAAAAGTATTTGTCAATCTCATTGATTACTTTGTTTTTCAGATTTACCAGGTTTTCTACTCAGTCTTGGAAATAATTGAGTTTGCTGTTATAATTTTCAAAGACTGGTTAGTGGAAAATGGAAATTTTTTTTAGACTTTATTCCTTGTTCCATTATCTAAATGATGGGGATTTAGCCATTTTCATGCACAGTTGTATGTAGGTAGGTGATATTTATCTTTGATGTATTGCATCGCAACTTGAGTTTTTGCCGAACTCATTGACAGTTTTGGTTTTTGAGTTGACAGGACCCACAGATAAATGCATGGCTGTTAGATGCAGAAAAAAAAGGGTTTATTTCACTACATTTATGTCTACTTTACGTTATAGCTCTGGACTTGAGAACCTTAATCTGGATCTGGTTTAGATTCACAAAGCATTAAAACTAATTTGTGATTTTTGATCCACAGAATAAAGGCATGAAGGATTACATTTTCAAAAAGGACCATTTTACTGCCTTTTTTTAAATGTTTTAGCTTTGCATATTTACAAACATACATTGCAGATCACAGGGTGCTATTCAAAGAACCTGTGTCAAATGTTTTTGTAGATTTTTCAATAAAGCTGATGTAAGTTTGAAGCATTCTACATGATTTGTAGAACATGCATATAATAAACCCAAGTTGGGAAATATTTTAGTATGTAAATGTCCAGAATGCAATGAACATAGTTGGAAAAATATGTGGGAAATTTTGAAAGAATCCTTTTTGTTCAACAACAAAACAAACAAGAAGTTTGTTGTTTAAATGTTTTCGGTATTCCATCACAACAATCTACATATTTGTGTTGCTTTTTGAAAAGATAATTTGATTTTTTTTTTTTTTTTTTTTTTTTTACGAATTGTTACCAAATTTAAGAGGGTCTATACAGTTTAACTTGTCTTCTCTTTCTGCATTTCCTTTGTCCAATTGGCCCTATATACAGGAGGTGGGAGTCGTTTCCTAACTCGAGATTTGATTCTGATTTTTTTTTTTTTTTTTTGGGGGGGGGGGGGACCACGAGTCGATTGAAAATGGATTTTTGAGTCAAAACAATTATTCATAATGATTTCTGCTTTAATCTATCAGTCTGCAAAGGATCCTCAAGAACTACTCTGGTCTGTTTTGCAAGGTAGAATGACAAATGTAGGCATTAAAGTGTCACATTTTGTTACACTTTAAATATTAATCCATGCTTAGATGGAATTGCAGCGTCTTTGCATCCTCCGTTTTGTTTTTACGAAGTGGTCACGGAGACAGCGCCACGTTTATGCAGATGGCGTCCTCCATTGACAACAGCGTTGCAATTTCCATCCCGATGTTTTTAGCCATTTGACAGTTGTACGGTAAAGAATCGTACAAAATGTACATAATTCCTTTCCGCATCGTATAAACATTCTGTATTCATATCGCCTGTGGATACAAAAACTAGGTAGTGGAAGCGGACTAGAAACGAAATATGTCCGAGTGCATTTTAGCATAAAACGCAGTCACACAAAACGCCACACACAGCTCTGTACGGGGGAGCGTATAGCCTGCCTTGGCTCAGATGTATTGGCTCCGTGCGTTGACTTAAAGATCTGGTAATCTTAACCCAACTAACTGCAATAATCAGATTTAAAGAATTCATAAGGCACCATTTGAGTGGATTTCACAGTATTACAAGGAAGTTTTATTGTGACGGGATTTTTTTTTTGTTTTTTTTAGCATTGCACAGTACTATGAAAAACTGAGTCATTAGATATTTCTTAGTTTTATGTTAAAAATCCCTGCATTTCTTCTAACCTTTTTAAAAAGGCATTGAACAATAGTTCTGAGTTGTTCCAGAGGTCTTACAGAGTTTTAGTTTCATCCTTTGGTGCTTTTCCCACCCATTTTCAGTCTACTACTTGAGTCATTCTGGCATAAAAGGCCCATAAACTCAGAAGACCTACTTTCACTGTTTATTCATCTATAACGTGGAAGGAAACTATATTAAATTGGATTTTTAGATAATTGCAACTAGCAGTCACAAAGGCAAGCATTGTTTGTCTTCCAGTCTATGAAATATACAATAGAAAACAGGTTGACAAATATAAAATATTTTATTCCTAACAATGTAATTTTCACAGGGTGAAGGGCTGAAAAGTAGACCTACAGAAGATTATCAACTGGAGGATGGAGCCTCTGACAGGCTTTTGTTTGGATATTTCTGTTCATCTCCTGCAGAGTTCTCCAACTCCAGTCATCAAGCTTCCATGCTGCAGCTTTTAGATGCATCCCTGCTCCAAAACACCCGAATTAAACGAATGGCTCGTTAGTGGGCCTTTGCCAAACTTAATAGCTTGCTGAGGAGGTAATTACATAATTTGATTCAGCTGTTGGAGCAGGAATGCAGCTTCCAAAAACCTGCAAGTCAGTAGCTGTTGGGGACCCCTGACCTACTGTACGTAGATGTTTAGACCATGCGTTTCTTCTCTTGTCTTCTAATTGCCCAGTTTCCCATTTTTAAAAGCAGATGTTGTAAAATATAATCTGGGACTGGATAGAAACCAAGGGAGAAAAGGCTGCTGAAGTCCAAAGGAAAAACTTCTGGATCTTCTCGAGCAAATTACAAAGAAATGTTCTGAACCAAGTAAAACAGGGGAAATGTTCTGTGTGGTTAGTTACTGGTTAAAAGTATTAATGCTATCTATATTCTTCTACCACAACCCAAATACCCGGTTAGTTCTTACGTGGTATTTGCATTGCATCAGATCTGGTCTTGCTAGGGTTTTTAATTTTTTTTTTTTATTTATTTATTTTTTTTTGGCTATAGCGCTTTGTATTGCTAATTTTAAATAAGCAGAAAAGTTGGGTTTTATCTGCTTGGTTGCATATCCTTTCTTCCCATCATGCAACTGGCATTTTAGTTGTTGCTCCTTGGTGCTTCTGCAGAGGCTGCAGCTTGTTTTTTAAAATTAGGTTAAATACAGATAATTCAGGACTCGTTCAACCAAAAGGGACTTATTTTGTTGTTGCCCAGATCTCTTGCATTTTGTTATTGCAGGGGGGAAAAAAAAAAAAGAAAGAAAAGTTCTTTTTTTATTTTATTTTTTTTATCTATTTCAAACTAAGCAGAACTTATAATAAATTGTGCAACCCTTAAAGGGAAGGAAAATACAGCAGTTTATCACAACGCAGGAGCAGGATCTGCTAATCTTTCTCATAAATCACCTTTATCATAATTTAGTCGCTGTCATTTTTGTATTTTAGTAATAACTCTATTGATCATTGCTCACATCTTTCTGGGGTTTCATTGACACATTTCCAGTGAAGTGTATCAAAAAATAATGTGGAACTTTGACCAAACTGTATAAATTCACATTTAGAAGAAAGATGTTTGTTTTCATTTTATTGAAAGTTCCATCTTTGGAGATACAAGGTTCCTGTGTGATAGCATTGATTTAGAGTATTTATCTTTACTCAACTACATTAAAGCAAATATCTTGTTGCGTGAGAGGTTTTTAAGAAAGAGGATGCTTAAAAATATTTCCAAAAACTCAGATTATGATGAATGTTTTATCATTTATCAATAACTGCCTTTTAAATAGTATTACAAAGTACAGAAATGAATTTGCTCAAACTGGCAGAGAAGCCTCTCCACAGAGAAATGAGGTTGTACTGCAAATATTTTCAGGGGGAAAAATGTAAATTTTACTTTTTATAGATCAGTGCAAACATAATTAATGGTATGTCAGTCTAAAATAAGTTTTTAGTTTGTTGCTTTAAAGGGAAAGGTATTATGCAAAATCGGCTTTTTGGAGCTTTATACCATGTTATAATGTTATTCACTTGTCAAAACATACCTGAAGTGCAGCTTTGATTCCTTCATGCATGTTTGAGAAATCCTTGAATCTCCCGTGGCAACTATTCATGATGCCTTAACGCTTGCGCATATAAAGCGCCACCTATTTACTCAAAGCTCCTCCTTGGAGCTGCAGTCTCCAGCCAAGCTTCCGCCTCATAAAGCACCCCTCCCCCGCACCTTCCCCACTCAGCTCCACTGGAATGGCGGCAGCAGCAATTAGCAAACACCTGGTGGAACTGCGCATCTGCTGAGCTAATCATACAAACTACTTCTCAGTCCAACGCTCATAAGAACGGTTGTAAATGGCATAATGGAGAAATGTTGTTGTGATGTCATACTGAAGGTGGAGTGTTGGAAAGAGTAGGATCTTCTTAAAGAGACAGAGGCCAATTTCAAGGTGTCAAATCAGAAAGTCAAAGGTCTTTTAGGTTGTTTATGACTATATACAGCATTTTTTAACAACTGAAGTTAACTTAGTTGTTGTTTTTGTGGTATAAAATAGCACTATGTGCCTGGAAAATACATGATGCCACCCCTTTAAGACCCCATATGGCAACATATTATTTATATAATCTTTTCTAAAAGTGAAGGATACAAGAAAGACACTAACATTTCATGACACTTGCATTGAGTGGCTCTTAGATTTGGCTTAAAACAAATGACGCTGATCAGTTTTATCTTGGACGATTACATAAATAATTTTCTTGCAAAAAGTCACACAAACCTGGGATGTTAGTTAATCCTGACTAGTTTTCCATCGGGTCAGGGGGAAAAAAAAAAAAAACTCAACAAATTTATCATTTCATTTGATTGCTTGAAAATGCTATAAATGTGGTATCCAGGTGTTTGCAGTATTTAAATTAGACAACATAAATCTTGAGATGACTAAACTACAGCTTTTTTTTTTTTTTTTTTTTGATGAAATGTTGAGTAACACATTTGAGTTTATCTACTGCTGTTTATTAGGTGACTGTTTTTACGCAAACTGAGCATCAAATGACTCGGGTGTCAGTTTTTGCAGCAGCTAAAGTACTTAAGTGTTAAGGTGAGGAAAGCTGAATGGACTGCAGTTTTGTACAAACAAGCCCTCTGTTTTTCACCATTTTATTTATTTTTTTTTTAAAGGTAGAAAATGCCTTTACAAATGCTGTACTGTATCATAGATGTGACACTTAAAGGCATTCTTGAAAATTAACCTTATACAAAGAGTTCAGTTCATGCAAAACGTATTTTGATGCAAATAATTAAAACGTTTTATTTTTTTATTATGTTGCCTTTTGGAGTTGGAATGTTACATATTTGTTGAAAGCAAAATCACTATTTTAAAGAGTCTGCAATTTGTTTTTAGTGATGTCTTATTTTTTTTAATCCCATAATATATAGCACCCTCCACATTTATTGCCACCCCAGATAAAACTGTGTAAAAAAGCCTTGAGATATATATATATATATATATATATATATATATATATATATATATATATATATATATATATATATATATATATATATATATATATTATTGCAGTGGCATAAAAACTGGAGAACAAGTTGTTTATGTAAGGCAGATGTTCATTGAATTTCATGAGTCAGAAGTGGCTGCAGTAACTACACACCTTAACCCGCTCCTATCTACAGTCAAAACCATAATAAAAAAAAAAAAAAAAAAATGCAACCACTAAAACTGTGACTAATATGGCTGGGAGCACCCAGAGTTTTTCAAGCCACAGTGAAGAGGATGATAAGGTTTTAAAAAAAAACAAAACACACACAAAAAAAAAAACAGCACAAGTATGACATCTTGGAGTCACAACAGCATTTTTTTTTTTTTTTTTTTTTTTTTTTTTTTTCTGTACACAACTTTCCTCTAAAGGCCAATAATTGTGACTGTTGCTGTAGATTTAAATGTTTGTCAAAACTCAGTTTATAGTGACCTGACAAATATGTTCTTATAATATGAATTTTTTTTTTTAATGACAGAATAGTTGTAAATTAATAATTAAGAAGCATCCATGTATAACAATGTAATGTATTATCAGCTACAATGTTTTTAGTTTTAAATCTGTTTTTAGATCAGCTGTTGGTATTTTTAAAATGGTCAATATTGGAGTTTATTTTTAAAATTTCCAGTATTATTAACCTCTATTTATTTTCAGAATATTTCATTTTTCTGGATGAATCTTCCCAAATCTTAAACAGTTAGCTCATCATTTAAAATGTAGAAACTGAGAAATCATTTAGAAATGTTTTTAATCAGATAAAGGGATTATAAACGGATCAAATACTGTTAAACATACTTGAGGTACATTTTTTTTTTTTTTGTTTGTTTTTGTGACCTTCACATACGTAATTATTTGTTTTAACATTTAATTGATATTGCTTAGTTTAAACATTAAAGAAAGGAATCCTTTACGTTCATCTGTTTAATACTTTGGGGGCAAAAGGAGCTGTGTTAAAATCGTGGTTTTTGTTAATAGTTTAGGTTGGAGATCCTGTATTGATTTCGTTACCTGAAGTTTCACAGTGAACACTGGTTTCTTTGAGTTTAAAATATATGCTTCTGATAATTTGATTAAATGGCTATCTTACACACAAGGTGATGCATGACTAGAACTTGTTTTCTTACTGGAGATGTTTGTATTTATACAAAAT
This sequence comes from Anableps anableps, assembly GCA_014839685.1. Lineage (NCBI taxonomy): Eukaryota > Metazoa > Chordata > Actinopteri > Cyprinodontiformes > Anablepidae > Anableps > Anableps anableps. Next base: position 15,631,142 of record CM026075.1, on the reverse strand, counting down.
GATCTCCATTTATCAAAAAAATCCTTTTATCTTAAAAAAAAAAAAAAAAAAAAAAAAAAAAAAAAAAAAAAAAAAAAAAAAAAAAAAACATAATCTGAAATATTAGTTTTTTACAACACAAGATTTGAAAGATTGGTTCCACTGTCGTTTCAGCTGCTTTCCTGCATCAGAGTTTTGCCACCGGTGCCCCGCCAACGCCTGCCCAAACCACTGCTGCGCCACACAAAGACCCCGGACGGCCTGAAAAAGGAACGTACAACGTGACCAACGGCAACAACACCATCTGTTTACTGGCTTACATGGGCCTCCAGCTCAACATCACCTACAACTCCACCTCCCAGAACAAGGTGCCTCCATAAAGCCGTGGTTTAAATGATCTTCGGCGGCAGCCAGGCAGCTACTGTAACGCTCTCGTTTATTTACAGACAGTGCAGGAGGTCGTGAACATCAAGCCCAGTGTGACGCTGGCTTCGGGCTCATGTGAATCAGAGAGGGCCGTGCTGGAGCTGAAAACGGATGCAAATAAAACCGTGCTCACTTTTGTCTTCACCCAGGCGAGTTGCTGTATCGTTTTTTTTTTTTTTTTTTTGTTTTTTTATCGTGTTGTACTTCATGTACCTCACCACTAGATGGCAACCAGAGCTTGATATAATCCTGGTCATGTTGCTGTGATACTGACATGGAGGTCTTGCTGTTTGTCTCCAGAATACTACATCCAGTAAGTACCACCTGAGTGAAGTATCTCTGACAACTGTGCTAGATCTGCAAGGTGAGTCTCCTCCTCTCCATACCTGGCCATTACATGGCTGGTATCTGTCCTGTTGTGTGATGACAGTTTGCTTGTTTGCAGTGACATATACAGCCAGACACTTCATTGTGTTTTATTGGGATTGTGCGTGATTGAAGTTTGTGGTTTAACTGTGACCAAGCTCAAAGGGTCTATGAACCTTCTTGCAAATCACTCTATATCCAGTCCATGACCAGGTGCTATTTTAACAACATGATTGATTGTGTTTCTACTTTTATTGTTCAGTGATCATACTGTTATAACAGATTGAAGTAAACATTTGGGATATTTTTATCTGATCTCTGATACACCTGTACAGTTTCTATCTGGTGGCTTCAAGCCCCACGAGAAAGTAGGAATCTCAGAAATGAATTTCTGCACAGTTTAATGAATCGTCTGTATTTGGCAGAGGGCAACTTCTCTGCTAAGAACAGCAGCCTGGACTTCCTGCAGGGAACTGTCGGCTACTCCTACGTGTGCCACATGGAGCAAACTCTGGCCGTGTCCCAGAATCTGTCCGTCAACATCTTCCAGGTGCAGCTGCAGCCCTTTGGGGTGTCGGGAAATACGTTTGGAGCAGGTAAACACTTTGATCGTGTGCAGCGACATGTATAAAAATGAAATTATGGTCCGTGTGTCTCTGATCCCTCCCATTTTCTCGTTCCTTCTCAGTTGTGGAATGTCAGCTGGATGAAGATGACATGTTGATCCCCATCATAGTCGGAGCAGCTTTGGCGGGGCTCGTCCTCATCGTGCTCTTGGCCTACCTCATCGGCAGGAAGAGGAGCCATGCTGGCTACCAAACCATCTGAGCTCATGGAGCTGTTACAAGAAGCCGGAGCGGGCTATCCCGCTCCTGAATTTAACCACTCAACCTTTTCCCCCTCTGTCCCTTCATCCTTGACCTCTGTGTGTTTACTCTTCTTCTTCGCCTTCATCAGTAACACTAGACATGCGCTTTCTGAGCTGACTTCTTTCATACTAAAGGGACTCTGCTGGGAGATTGTAATGAGATTATTAAAACTCTTCACTGGTACCCAGTAAAGCAGGGGATGCATGTTGATCAGAGCGTCACGCTGCGTTCTTCTATTTATGATTTCTGTGAAGGGAATGCGGAGGGATTCTGGGATCTGAGCAGATTACTTTTCCTTTTCTTGGGTGGCCTTTTTTTTTTTTTTTTTTTTTTTTTTTTTTTTTAAATTATTGGTCTTACCCAAAGTTTGGTTTGTTATTTAAGAAGGGAATATTTTTGCCAGTTCCATTTCATTCAGAAAAAAACATTGCTAGGTACTGGAGGGAAGGTTTTTCTTTGTTTGTTTTCCTGGCCCTATGCTGGGTTTTGCTTGCTAAAAGGGAAGAGATGTTGCACTGAAATAAAGATTTCAAAGTGGCCAAACACTCCTGTAGGTGTTGATCGGTGCCTTCCCAGCCGTGACATGGGTGGGATCCAGTTAAAGCCAATATCATAGAGGAGCTCCCTCACTCACTCATAGTGTGCTGCCATGTAAGAGACATGTCACATAGCCTCCATGTACTGTTACTATAACTAAAACATGCATCGTTTCAAGGAAGAATTAAATATTTATGCATTTTGTTTTGTTTTCCCCTCATCTTAATACACATAGTGATTTAATAATGTTTTATTGGATTTGTTTGAACTGTCTGGGTTTTTTTTTTTTTTTTTTTTTTTTTTTTTTTTTAAAGAGAAGTCAATAAAGGTCAATGAAGAAAGCTGTTGGTGTTTCATGTTTTGTCTTCATTCTCATCACTGATCAGACCTGTTCCTGGCTGTTTGAACTCCCGAGCAATGGAAGAAAAATAAATTATCGATGCTTGTCTGAGCTCTGGCTATGCAGGTTCTTTTAACCAGAAACAACACAGAACATCAGAGGATTTACAAAATGTAAATGGTATCAATGAATTTATAACTCAAGGAAATTTTGCAAGATAGCAACTTATGTTTTGAAACTTTTTTTTGCTTTGGGTGTTGAAAATTCTTGTTACTCTGTGGGTGTTAAAATGATAATTTCAACAATTTCACTTGGGTCACGAAATGTTCAACTGGAATAAAAGTAAAAGCTTAAATGGTTTCATGAAGACATGGCAGGTGAGAGGAATATTAAAATTAAAATCTGGAAAGTGTGACGTACATATATTTAGCCCCGTTGAGTCAATACTTGGTAGAGCCATCCAAGGATTTTATTTTATTATTATTATTATTATTATTATTATTTTTTGTAGGGGCAGGGATGTTTCAACCAGCTGTAAACATCTCGAAGTTGAAGCTCAGTCGGGTCAGATCGAGAACGTGAGAGTTAATTTTAAAATCTGGCTTGATCCTCTGTTTGACTTTGGTCTCTAAACTTTGACTCTAGCATATTAAAATTCTTCAATCGAGGACTCTGGTTTTGTTTTTCGAGTCTTTGTCCTGCTGGAGACTGAACCTCAGGGTGAAGTTTTGCAGCCTCTAACAGGTTTTCTTCCAGTATTTTTGCTCCATCCATCTCCACATCAACTCTGACCAGCTTCCCTGTCCCTGCAGAAGAAGACTATCCTCAGCATGATGCTGCGTCCAACAGGTTTGAATAGCAACTGGTAGCACAGGACTTTAGGGATATTAGAGCAGAGAGGTCTGTAGTCAACTGTTCAGCGCTATTTTTTTCTGATTTTCATGAATCAGATTCCTTGTGTTGCTCTGCCAGAAGGAGAACTTTACATAAGGCACTTTGCAAGTTTAAATTGTCAAGTTAGGTGGAGATTTCTGGATTAGCGCTTGAGTTATAAAGAACAAACACATCCTTATTCGTTTGCATTACTGGTCTTCAGAAATTCACAAGTTTGATTGATGGTTTATATTTTTGCTTTCATAAATGTTCATGGCACAAAAAGCAGCTGTTTTCTTTCCACATTATTTATGGAAAACAAAATTTCTCATAAAAAGTGATAATATATATACAGTTATATCCTCCGAGTTTGTGACTAGTAGAATTAGGCCTTTAAAAATGTGTTTTTGGGCCTCCAGCTCCATAATTACATGTTACTTGTGGTCAGCAAAAGAATTCAATCAGCAGCCATTCAGCAGTCATGTATTTGTAACTAACTGTAAAAGCTACAGATTTAGAGCTCCTTAATGAACAATTGCTAAAACCTCACGTAACACACTCTGTAATTACAAAATAACATTCACACTTTAAAAATCAGCTAAATCAGACACTTCATGCTCTCTTTTCTGTTATCAATCACAGTTGAAACATATAGAGCATACTCATCACACCAAAGTCAAGCTGTACAACTTCAGTTCAACTCAGGAGACACAAAAGTCTTTATGGTGACAAAACTAAATCTGAATATTCTGACATCAACGTGGCAACAATCAGTACTAAAGTAACATCAGGGGTCTAATACTTTTTGCAAATTAAATAATGTTCACTGAATGAAAAGCAGAAAGGTTTTTAAAACAAAAACCAAAGGAAAGGGTCAGAAAGTTTATACCCAAGCTCCTGAATTACTGTGTAATAAATCTATATCTTACAGTATCAGAAATGAACCAAAAGCTCTGCTAATATATTCAGCCGAAAGCAAAACAGGGTTTCATTCTTCTGTTTTATCCCCTTCAGATGCTCCTGGTGCACACTCACTCAGGTATGCACAGATTGCTTTATAATTTAAAACTGATGAAGAAAAAAAAGAAGGGTTATATTAAACTTTATGGTTGTCGGGATTCCTCCTCCAGGATTTGTCTTCTGCATTTCTCTCTCAGTTTATCAACAGTCGCCATCGACAGGCTCCCAGGTTCTGTGAATATTTTCTGCAGGGACAAAACATCAGAGGTTAAAATTGACCTGACTGAATTTATTTTCTGAATCTGTTGTATTTTAGAACAGTACAAAAGATTTTCTTTGCAAAGATGATGTATATAGATGAATTAGATGGACTGATGTTGCGCTTGTGACCTTGACCTTCTCGCCTCACCTGCATGAAGGTGTGGCAGTCGAGCGTGAAGGATCCGCACGTCATCTGTTTGAAGCACTCGCACACATCAGGCAGTGAGCGCGCTCTCAGGATCTCTGTCTGGTGGTGGAGGATCAGAGTCAGAGCCACTCTGAAGAGAACCTTAGAGCCCTCGTAGAAAAGGCAATCCCAGACCCTCAGAACTGTCTGGAAGTGAGAGGAACATGGAGGATTCCTGTTAGATGAGCAACCTGAGACCCTATTTTTGACTCTGGGATTGACCCTGTGGTTTTCCTTACTTCTATTGGGAGGATGTCGATGTAGAGGCAGATGAACCAGCGTGACACCACCAGTGTCCATATGCCAGGATACTGGGCCATGAGCTGTCCCACTGCGGGGGCTTTGGTCTTCACCAGCTCCCCAAGAACCTCCTGATCCATCTTCAATCCCAGCATGGCTGGGCTGTAGTAGTCTGAAGTATTCCAGCACAATTAGATTCCCATTAATCTTTTAGTTTTACGTCTACAATCAGATTACACAGATTAATAGAATCAACCTTGCCATCCAAGCAAGTTCACACTAAGCAGACTGCAGTATGCTAAAACAAGTCTCCAAAAAAACCTAAAATGTTATCAAGGGTCCTACAGCAGCTCTAGCTGTTGATATAAACGCATACCTGTGTCATCAGAGACAGACTGAACATGTTTAACTTTCATGGGAGGTGTGCAAAGATGAAACCTTTGCTCAACAAGAAAAACATAAAAGCCAGACTCTGGTTTGCCAGAGAACACTTACAAAGACCGTTATCACCTGCAATAATGTTCTATAGACACACAAATCTAAAATAAAATTATTTGGACTCCAGAGCCTAGGACATCTTTGGTATAAACAAAATACAGCATTCCAGGGAAAGAATCTCATACCAAACTGTGAAGCATGGAGGTGGAAGTGTCATGGTTTGGAGATGCCTTGCTGTAGGATTTGGCAAGATCACCGTCATGCAATCCACCATGAATTCTACCATGTATCACAGGGTGTTTGAGGAAAAAACGAGACTATCTGTTAAAAAATTAAAGATGAAGTAGAACTTGACCTCGCAGCATAACCACGATCGAAACGTGCCAGTAAATCCACTGAGAATTAAGAAAATGAAAGTCCTGATCCGAATCAAAGTCCAGATTTTGATTTTATTGAAATGTTGCAGGATGACCTGAAACAGGTTGAAGATGCAAGAAACTCCTCAAACATCGTACAGCTGAAAGTGAGGAGTGGGGCAAACACCAGCTAATGGTCGGTAGGGTTTCCTCACTTTTTCCACAATTAGAAAACACATGATTGCTATCTTTACTTCAGTGATTAAAAGAAGTTTGTTTTTGTTGTTGTTTTCTTTTAAAGAAATCCCTTTTCCCCCGCCAAAGAATAAAAAAACAGAAAACTTCATATTTCCGGGGAATCATAATTTCATCTGACGGAGATATTGCACTTTGGACATTTACTACTCATCATTGCTCTTTCATGTAACAAGCTCCTTAAAAGTGTATATACCTGTTTATTTACTGATCGTTTATTTCAGTAATTAAAGGGCATGCTTCAGCTTTCAGAACTTTATTAATTAATCAGCAGAAATATAGAGTAGTTCTGTTTTGTCAAGGATGATTGTTTTATTAACTGATCTTTTTATTCATTTAGAGATTTTTACACTTGTTACTGTATTTGTCCTTTCAATTGCTTGTTCAACAGTTATTGTGTTTTTAATTGATACCCAGTTAATTCATTAATTGATACAGTTAATTCATTGATACAGTTAAACAGGACATGAAAACACCCAAATCTCTCTATCTTTCTGTTTTCTGTTTTCCAAAAAATGAGCCAGTTTTTACAGGATGTTTCACACTGATGACGTGTCAGTTCATTCCTGCTTTGGGAACATTTTTTACCCACTTCGACAATCAATGATCAGAAGTAATTTTTCTGTAATATGCACATAGTCTCCTGTAAGGAAACTCAGATTTAGAGCAAAGTCGGATAAGTCAGTGAATAAAGAGACTGTTTACAAACTTGAAACTCTTGATTTAAACTCATAAAGTAAGATCCGATCAGCTCTTTGTGCTCATCCGGCCGATCGGACCTTTCTTTGCTAACACTTGAATAAATCTACCTGGGAGTATTCTGCCCAGCAACGCCTCCATAAGCCAAAAGGATTTCTCTTCATCCTTGGTGATGATGATGAGGTAGCCTGCAATAAAGTTCATCCCCTGGGAAAGACATGGCAATCTAGGTTTTAAATTTGCAACAGATAAATACATGAAAAATAATCTGGATTGTTTTGCATCTCAAAAACATTTTTTAAACCTAAATTCTCTTTGAAAGATGATCAAATAAATTCAAAGCATAAATAAATTTGCCGTATACAGGAAAGGTTAAGAAAACCATAGAATGCTGCTAGTTTAACAGTTTAACACTGAGACAATTGTTTAATGTATTCAAGTCAAAGAGTAGACTTTCAGTTTAATTTCTTGTTTTAATAAAACTACAAATAGCCCCTATTTAAAGTAACTGGACAATAAACTGCTGACTTTTGCATCTCTGAAATATATCAGCTAATGATGAGTCTTTGCTTGTGTATGAAGCCTTTATTAGGCTGAACAAACAAACAGGCCCATTAAAGAGATAAATATACGGCAAGAAAACATCGTGTCATAACAAACCCTTTAAAACGTTCAGCCAGGTCAGAACCAAGCTCAAAGATGGAGGCAAGATCACTGTCAAAGTGCAAATATGCCTGCATGAATGTAAATACTGAGGGTGAGTCTTAAGATGCAAACCACTGGCAGGACTCATGAACAAGTCTCATTTTTAAATGAGCAAAGGACATTGGAGGCAGTAAGATGGTAGAGTTGAAAGAATATATTTTACATCACGGTTACTTTTTTATAAACCCGTTAAAGGAAACTGTTGGCCCTGTAGAACAGACGTGAGAGGAGAGTGGAGCGTTTTGCCCACCTGACAGTAGCCCACGGCCTGGTTGTGGTGCCCGTATGCCAGAAGCACATTGAACAGAACCTTCTGAAGGCCCTCCTCTGCTCGGCTCTTGAAGAGGATGTTGTCAGGAAAGGTCCGGTGCATATCTGCCCACAAGACAGACTATCACTGGTGTTGGATTCTAGCTATAAAAGGTGAAGATTGGTTGCTTTCTTGTTTTAAATGATCATTTCAAATGGATGAAGTTGGATGGTCACACCTGTGTGAATGGTCTCTTTCAGCTTGGCATCATGCTCCATCGCTAATAAAGACTGGTAGTAACCTGGCTTACTCTCCATTTGTTCCTGGGCACCACTTGCTGCCATCCAGATCCTGGCTCGGTGCTCATTGGGCACACCTTTACGCACGTATCTTTTTACTTAAAAATAAAAAAATAAAAAAAACAGGTTTCAAGAGGTCACGGTGACTTGTAATAGTATTTTCAATCCCTTTGATCCATTCCTCTTCCTGTCTTGTTACAACACAAACTTGAATGTATTTTATTTGGATTTTATTTGACAGACCAAAACAAAGTAGCGCAACACTGTGAAAAGAAAGAAAAAATGTTACTTGGTCTGGAAAGTGTGGCATGTTTAAGCACTCAGCCCCCTTTATTCTGAAACCCTAAATAAAATCCAGTGCAATCAGGTCCTTTTAAAAGTCCCCCAATTAAGCAAATAGAGTCCAGCTGTGCTGTTTAAATTTCAGTATAAATGCAGCTCTTCTGTGAAGGCCTCAAAGGTTTGTTAGAGAACATTAGTGAACAAACAGCATCATGAAGACCAAGGATCTCGGCAGAGGGGCAGAAGTTTAAAGAAGGATTAGGTTCTAAAAGAATGTCTAAAGCATTAAAATATTACCCAGAGAACCTTTCAATCCATCAAATAAAAGGAAAGGATGCATCACAGCTGTAAAAATACTAAGACATGGCTCATCACCTGGACAAAGAGATCTTTTAACACAGAAGCAACCAGGAGGTTCACGGTAACTCTGGAGGAGCTGCAGAAATCCATAGCTAAGGTGAAGGAATCTGTTGAAACTGGTCTCTTTATTGCAGAGTGCCAAGATTAAAGCCATTGTTGAAAGAAAACGATAAAGGAGAATAGCAAACATGTGGAAGAAGCTTTGGTCAGATCAAACTAATAGTACTTTTTGGGCTGCATACAATACACTATGCTGCCAAAAAGATATAAAACAAAACAGAGTTAGAGTTGATATGAAGATGAATGGAGCTGAATATAGGGACATCCTGGAAGAAGACCTGCAAGAGGCTGGTGTGGAGGTCCACCTTTCAGCAGGACAATGACCCTAAACATACAGCCAGAGGTACAATGGGATGATTTAAATCAAAGTGTGTTCATGTGTTAGAACGGACCACTCAAAGCCCAGTTTTACAAACATTGAGCCAAGGGACTAAATTACATTATGTTTATGACCTACTTTGTATTGGTTGGTCTAGCACCTAAAATCCCAATTAAATACATTGAAATTTGTGGCTGTTTCAAGGGGGTGTGAACACCTGTGTAAGGCACTGTACATCACTCCAGAGCCCCCAAAACTAGTGTTTGAATTGTTTGAATAAATGTTTGTACCAGTCAGGTTCTTCTCCACGTTAGGTTTGTCTTGCAGGAGCTTGGACCACCTCATTGACCTTCTGTTGAGGACAGCCACGTACTCGTTCATCATCTCTTTATAGGAATCGTAGTCATGATGCCTTTCAAAGCCGTAGGGGTCAATCCTGCAGGGGCAAACGCAATCGTTTTCTCATGAATGCAAAAAAGCTGATAGAAAAGCCAGACCCTAGACGCCTCCGCCCTTCTGTCTCTTCCTGCTGTACAGCTAACTCTCCGGCTGCCTCCACTGGGTTGGGTTGCTGTAGCCAGGTGATCAAATGCCCCAGCTGAATAGTTAAGTATTACGTTACATCCGAGTGCAATCGGGAGCAAAATTCAAGCTTCTAAAAAAATTGTCTGTGTTCTTCAGTAAACACGAAAGCTCCACCTGCTTTTAATGGAGGCCTGATGAATTTAAAGAGAACAACTATGGTGATCCAAAGAGGAAGAAGATGATGCAAATAGGCCTGCTGTGTAAGGTCACCCATGAGGAAGCAACAGGCGTTTCTCCCTGATCTAATAATGAGAATATATAAGAAACGTTTACCTGTCACTGTCCTTGTGGCATGCTGGAAGCTGAGTTGCATCGCCTTTCGTTTCTCTGTCCATTGTAAGACAACTCTAGTCGTCCACTGCACCTGCAAACAACCTGCAACATGTAGGTTACTTCAGCCCTAATGCCCAGAGAGCAACAAGCTGCTGTGTGGGTAAATAACAAAGCAGCCGGAGTTTTCGGTGGCTCACCTTACAGCTCCCTCTGAGAGGAGGGGCCGTACCACAGAGGTAACATCCACAGGTGTGCACTTTATTTGCACACAAAACAAATGGAGGGAGAGAAGCTCCGACCACATTACGGTTTAATGTGAAAAGTGACTGCAGTTCAGAGTTTTATGTTTTAGCATTTCTTTAGATGATAAAATGATGAATTCAAAGATATGTTTCTAGACACAGAAATCCTAGAATCCAAACTCAAAGAATCAGCTTTAACAGAAAATAATAAAGGTAAAAAAAAAAAATAAATGTTTTTTCTGCAGATTTCATTCCTTTTTACAATTTAATCTTCAGTAGAAATACAACAAAAATGTAAAAAAAAAAAAACATAGCAATTATACCTTCTACTCCTTGTAATACAACATATTTGATATTACAGTATAATAGTAGTATTATTTATAATGGTAATTTATACATATTTTAATACAGTTGCATCTAAATTGATTCAACCACCAACACTTTGAAGGTTTATTGTCAAAATTGTAAAATGCTCAAGTGTTTCCAATAAATAAATTACACAAACACAGTTTAAACTAGTTACATAAAACTATTATCCAAATTCAATACCAAGTCTTACTTCCAATGGCTTCTGGAGTTTCAAAATTACTCTGCCTGAATAATCAGCACATATTTGCCAAACCAGTGTGGTCTCAGGTGCACCTGAGGGGCTTCACTGGCTGCATCAGGTATGCTTGAGACAGAACACCTCAAATACCTGGATTGTCACTGGCAATGTTTTAGTGTATGTTAGAAATACGGCCAAATCAAGAGAACTGATACAAGGAAAAGGATGCAAAAAGACAGTAAATTCTGATTTTCATTACAGGAGTGGGGAGTTCAATCATTGAGGTCATTCACTGTGTGAACAAACCAGCATCAATCAGATGTTCCTTATTTAAGTACTAAGGCAGCAAATGCCATATACAGATTGGTTGTAGTGCATTTCTCTCTCTCTCTGTGGGTAAAATGGTTCATTCCAGACATTGTTTAAAAGAACTGTGTATACTTTGATTAAAAAGTTTATTAGAGAGTGAATAACTTATAAAGAGGTACAGAAAATGATGAGATGCTCAGCTAAAGTGATTTAAAATGCTTTCGAATAGACACCAAAACCAGAAAGACGTAGAAGAAAACTGAAATCTACCTTTTAAATACACTGAAGGATCCCAAAAGTGTCAAAGACTCAGGCACTGATCAGCTCCAGGGTGATAAAAGAAGAGTGAGAACTGTAACAATTAGAAGTGAAGCCAAGAGATTTGCATGGAGCCCCCGAAAGTCTCATTGTGGATGTGCTGAAGAGGTTACAGTTTGAGACAACGGTCAAACATTTTATGGAGTGATCACAATTGCTCCTTTTGGATCTGTGGGAAATGGATAATTTGTCAGATAACCCCTCAATACTGTATTTAAGCCATAGCACACTGTGAAGCATGATGACCCTGGGATGTTTCTCATATATGGTTTCTCTGGCTTTTTTCTAATCGCAATACAAGTGATCATGGGTTAGTTTAAAAATCACCAAAATAGCTGAAGAGGTCATGTTGTCTTATACCTAAAAGGAAACACTTTTGAAATTGGTGCTTCAAGCAGACGACCTCAGAAACAGATTTGCATGTATAGAAACAACAGCTATTACAATGATTTTAGCTTACCAACTGTTTTAACACACACTGCTCTGATTTTGAAAACAACCATACATTGTGTTTGAATTGGAAAGAAAGTTGTAAAATTTAGTGTGCTGCCATATAAAGACAGGATACATCTTTTTTTGTCCTTCCCTGATACTTAATGATTTCCTGGCAACATTGAGCGTAAACTACAATGCTCTGTACACAGTCTATGAGTGCTCCCATCAGGTTAAATTCAAAATAACTGAATTAATCACAAAATAGGTCAGTCTGCTCTGCGTTTGGAGTCACTTCAAGCATTAGAAGCTGACTGATAGAATCTTCATAGTACAGACAGAGAGTCTGCCAACGTGTAGCATGGGATTAAGTTACATTAAGTTACAAGTCACTGTCAAGACATTTGAATGGCACTGATGTTAATTCCAAAGCAGCAGCACTTATGTGACATATTTTTAACATCGTAAAAAATCAATGATAGCGTGGGTTAGCTTGTGGTCTCATTACATATACAACTGTATCAGATATGTAGAAAAGTGATACTAAAACAATATTTACTTAAAGCAGCACATCCTCATTAGCAACTGAAGCACAAGAAGGCAAATATACAGTAAGAGTTATTGGGGTTCTGTGCAAACATCAATTAAATTTTCTTTATTGATTCAAAATGTTTATGACTTGCAACTTGGCAACACATTGGGGCAAAGCTCTAAAGTTTGCAATAATGACTTTACACTAACTTTAAAGCTTAAATAAATAGTGATAAAATTATAAAAGTGTATGCATCCAAATTAAAAACTCATATTAGGTCAGTGATGAGTTTTTATCAGTTTATAATAAAAAGGCTGCTAATAAAAAGTAGTAATTCATGAATAGCTTATGATCATGTATTGTACCTCAACAGTAAAAACACATGTAAATTTGATTTAAGTGCTGTCTACAATCAGTCTAAAAGACTAATACAAGTTCTTTAACAATCCCAGACAAAAAGAGTTGCTGCTGTAAAACACAATCAATATCTGATCTCTTGAATTAATTAACTGAAGGTTTATAAGTGTAATAAAGATACCTGGTGTAAAAAAAATCTGACTCCAACAGAGAGATTAGTCTAGGGGTGTCCAAAGTCGGTCCTCAAGGGCCAGGATCCTGCATGTTTTAGTTCTCTCCCTAGTTCAACACACCTGGATCAAATGATGGTTCATTAGCAGATCACTGGCATGCTGAGGAGGTAGCGACTACCACCAGGGGGAGAACTGAAACATGCAGGATGCCGGCCCTCGAGGACCGACTTTGGACACCCCTGGATTAGTCTGAATCAATAATTTAACCCACTATTACACAAATTAACGGAGCAGCTTCTTTGAGGTAATCATTGTTTCCCAATAAAATAGTGCCCAATATACATTTTATTTAAGAATAAAATAAAGCATCACCCAGCTCTTATAAGAAAAAAAAGACACAAATAGGACAAGCAGCAACTTCATCAAAACATCAAGAACAAATGAGCTCTAATTTAAGACACATGGCTGTCTTCCGCCACAGATCAGTGGCACAAGGTGTCCTGCAAAGTAAGTTTGGTTAATGAAGAAGCTCATCTGGCTCATGGCAAATAATAATAATAAAAAAAAAATTAAATACTTTTCACAACTGCATCACCATTATTCTGCTTTATACTTTTCTGCACAGCTGTATTCTGGGACATTTCCATTATCAGTCTCATGAAACAAATAAGCTAAATACATCTAGGATTATGGAAAAACTCATGCTTTATACTTCTCTCTCAGATGAGTGATATACTTATGCTACTAAAACGATGCATCAACAACACAGTCTGATGTTCACTACCTGCAGTAACACTGAAACAGATTGGGTGGAACAGGTACAGAAGTATCAGACAGGCATTTACTCTTAAGGCTTACTCTGTTGTCCTGTTGTCGCCTTTTCAACTTCTGAAAAAACGGCTTCTCGCTGCCAAAACATACAGATTTATGCCATGCAATCCTACAGGTTGAGCATTTCTTAACTGTAAAGTTTGAAAATGAGGTTTTAGAGTGACACAAAGACATCTGAGGGGGGTTACCTGTTAAACATAATAGTAATTAAAAAAAATAAAATAAAATAAAATAAAGACTTCTTTTCTATACTGATTTCTGTTTTTCTTAAAGAAAAAGTGGAAAAATTCAACTACATTATATTTACAATTAGGCATGGGCCGGTAGAAGATTCTCACAGTATGTCATTGAGTGAAAACGCCACTCTTTTAGCACAAATTTAAAACAAAAGTTAAACAATGATTTACTTGTTTTTATTCAAAACAATCACTGTGATGTTTGCCAATTGTAGTTTTAAAACTTCTTCAGTTTATCCATCTGGCCTGTCCATGTTTTCCCAACTTAAAATATTTCAGCTGGGAAAACAGTCAAATTGGTATTTTTCTGTATGCATGAATAAAATGTAGTTGCCTTTTTTTTTTTTTTTTTTTTTTTTAAGCCAACTGACAGGCAGTGTGCAGTAACGTGTGGCGAGGGTGAAGGCAAATGGTTGCATAACTGCACCACCAGAAATATTTCCAGATGGTCAAATATGACCTTTTTGTCAGCATGACAAAAATATAGCAGCCTTTTTTTTAGCTTGTTGACACACAGTGGTCACCAAAAGGTGGGGGAGGGGCTGCACGACAGTGTGTGCAGTATATATATTTTTCATACAATCGCAAATACTTCCAAACAGTAGAATTAGTCTTTCTCTCTAAGAATTAGAAATATGGAGCAGCTTTTTTTTTTTTTTTAAGCCAGCTGCCAAGCAGTGCTCAGCCACAGGTGGGAGATTAATCTGTGTTTGACACAACTGGAGAAAACTCCTCACCTGGGCATTTTTTCCTGGCATCTCAAATGACTTTGAATATTATTATTATTATTTTAATCGCTGATGTAAATTTTAGCAGTTTTGAAACGGATACATTTTAGAACCTTATGTCATGTCTTGATACCGGTAACCGGCCCATGCCTACATACAACCACTCAGAACTGAAATTATTCAGACAAATGAACGAGTTATCTAAATTAAAGCACTGCCTTTACTTTAGTGAAACTTTATTTCTGAAACCAGCCCAAGGTGACGTAAAATGATTTTAGAACATGCTTTCAATGAGCTCACAACTCCATGACTGGACATCCACCGAACAATTAAACCAACAGCATTATTATCTATAATATTGAGGCATCCCCGTTTAGAGATCTGAGCATTTACTGTACATAAAACAATCATCTTTTGCATTTATAAACTGAACATAATTATATTATTCTTCTTATAGCTCTCTTTGTTATCTGTCCCATTAGATACAGTATGTACAGTTAAAAACTGCAACAGTTCTGTTGGTGCTGGTGTAGCGAGCACTCTGTCCCAAAGCTGGAGTTAAGACATGGGATGTTTGCACAGTCACGCAGAGCTTCATATACCAAAACAAAGATGACTTGGAAGAATCTTAAAACACACAGCCCTCTTCTGTCCTGTCCATTTAAAGAACGCACAGCAGGTGAACCTCGTCTCGGTGCTGTGTCCTCATTGGCCCAGTGGTGAGGCTGTAGTGCTCCTCCTGGAGCAGAGTGGAGGGCCCTCCAGGACGCTGAGAAACTGGCAATGTCCGTACGAGGCCTCCGTCTCAAGCAGACGGGAAATGTGGCCAGTTGTTCTCAACTCAGCTCCCTGAAAGACGGTTTCAAGTGCTTCTGTTTTCTCTCTGAAGTCTACAGTTTTTCCACTTTTCTTTTTATACAAGTCTTAAAAAAAAACTATGATGTCGCTGTAAAAGAAACAATGTTCTGGCTTTCCAGAGTCGGGGCTGGATTTAGAGAGTTTTACGTTTGGATCCTGTAACAATTGGTCGAGCAAATTCCACAAAATCATCTATAAGGACCGGCCATGCACCTTAAGAGAGAACAGAAATATACATATAGCATGAATTAAATAGTGATGGAAGAGAGAGAAGTGGCATTTTGTGTATTTTATTACTACAGACTCACCTTCCTCATCATAGTTAGACATGTCATCTGCAATCATGTTACCAAAGTCCAACAATAAGTTCCACGTGTCCTTTGGGATGGATCGTTTATGATGTTCCTGTAACGGAGAAGTGCTGGTGAAAATACAGCTAAACGAGTCTGTTTACGCCTCGTTTTCCCCTTGCCTTTAAAACAAAGCTGTCTTCGTATTGCCACAGAGCACACTTCTTTGGAGCAGTACACTGCTGATGGATCAGCTTGTCAATTTAAATCCGGCAGGTTTTTATTCCACTCCATGTGGTTTACCTCTCTGGTCTCAAAAGTGGGACATTGAAAGAAAAATATTTGGGAGTTTTTTTTTGTTTTGTTTTTTTTTCCTTTTTCCTGTAAGATATCGAACATCTGGTGGTTTTGTGTAGCACTTAAATTAATTTTGTAATGTTATTTCAAATCATGTTATGCGTGAACAACGACATATGGGTTTTGCTTTTTTGGTTCTGTTAGAGGTTCCAGAGATGTCAGATTTCTAGATTTTTAATCCGCATTACTTTAAATAAACATGTCAACTTTGTTTATTTTTGTTTGTTTATTTTCTACCAGCAGGTCCATCAAGACACTAACCAAGTGAGGTCATAACTTCCTGTCTAAAACCAGCACAGAAAGGCAGCCTCTGTCTGGCATCCTGCATTTTCTCTGCGCTCTTTGCAGTAAGTAAAAGCGATGATGTCTGCAAGCCCACAGCTGCTTATCAAGGGTTTTTCAAACCTGCTGAAACACCTGAACACAATGATTCTCCAGGAGTTTTAAACTGCTCTTCTCCTCTTCATCCCCAGCTTAAAGTTTTGAGACATTAAAAAAGCAAAAAGCTAGTGAAATCATTTAAAGCCTTCATAACGTTTAAACACTAATGTTGTCAAAGACGATGAAAGTTATATCTTCGTAAACAAGCTCCACATTAGCCAGCGGCTTGCTCGTGAACGTTTTTGCACAAAAACCACAAAATGAAAAGCATTCGTTATGAAATATTAACCCGTATTTCATCTGCTCGGCCCAAATTCACCTACTTCCAAGGCGCAAGGAGAACGACAAAGACCTGATGAGGTGAAGACCCCAGTGGTCCCTGTGGCCACCAGCCGAAACGTTTGGCCTGCCAGTAAAGTTGGTCCCTCGCTATTTCAAGTGTTGCTGGAGTCTTCACCTCACCTTATCTTTGTATGTTGACTTGTGTGATTTAATAATAGTTGCAGTCCATGACCGTCTGTGTGGATACAGCATGTGAGCTGCACAATACAGCACAGATTTATTATTATTGCAATATCACTGTACATAATATGTATTCTGCGAGGAACTGTCTGGACTACAATGAATGTTATCCAGTTATTTAACTAACATGCATTCAGGCTCTCTTTGTCTGCAATCCATTTGGTGACCCTTGTTTAATGCAGCGTAAAACGTCTTGGAAGATAAAGCAGTGATAAGGTGGTCAAGTCATTAAGAAACTATAAGTTGTAAGTTAGTTCCAATGTTTTCAACAAACCTTCTTAAGATGGAGATTTTCCAGTAACTGGATAGACTATTGATTATCTGCGCTGTGTTTGCCTGACCACGTTACCACTTCCTTTTCTCCTAAAACACTTTATGCTGCATTAAACAATTTCACAAGCAGAAAATTAAAGTGTCACCTGCTTTGGACAAAAGATGTCATCATAACTTGATCGATTTGGAGAACTTTAGAAGCAGAAAGGGCACATACTGTCAAATTAAGCCTTGGCATGCAGATAAACTCCTACCAGATTAGGCTCAATACTTAGTTATCCATAAGATGCTAACATACTTAAGATGCACACACTTACACCACTGGGTTATTGCACCATTTTTATTTTGTGTCCTTCAGATTTGTTTTTCAGTTGAATTGTGCATGAAAGTGTGCTTATTATTTGTAGATTAAGCTTAAAAATGATCACGCTATTTTTAACAGCTGCGTGTACACTTCTAAGAGCCACAGTATATTACAGCGATGCAGTATGTGGATGCATGGTACGTTAAATATTATAGCCTATCAAATACTGCATCCAAGCAGTCCTTTACAGGTTTGATTCACTGATAAATAACAATTTTGGCTCAATATATTTTGCAGCTCTAGTTTTTTCAGAAATGTAATATACAAAAGCTAGAGATTGCACTAGCTCTTACATCCGGTTATTATACCTGTATGAATAATGAGATATGAATTACTGGGACCATTTTCACTCACCAAAAGAAATCTATTCCAAAGATCAAGGAACTTAAATCGTCCTGACAGAACCAGGTTCCAATAGGCTACAGCCATCTCCAAATCTGCACACAGACAGTAAGAGAAGCAGTTCAGATTTTTATCTGCCCAAGATGGGACCTTGTCTGCTGGCACTCATGTCATTCAACCTACCAAGACCTTTCTGTCCAGGATTTTTGGCAAAGTTAAAAGTGAACTGGTAGAAGTCTTTGAACTTCCCGCTGTCTTTTAACTCCTGCTCTAATCTTGGCAAAAGGGCTTTCAGTTTTTCTGGGCTGTCGCACCTAAAACAAAAACAAAACAGTCCAGTTACATCAAAATAATCACACACAGCAAGTCGTGACACAACTGCCTGGATGCTGAAGACAAACTGGCTGACAGACTCGGAGACACGAGCCTTAAAAGTCAAAACATTGCAACTTTTTCACTGAGTCATCACACGAAGACACAGAATACCCAGGCTGTGGGTGGCTCTATATTTAGCCAGCCTTCCCTCCCTTGGAGATACAGCAGGAGAACCACCAAGAGATGAAACTGGGAGTGTAAAACAGGCTGCCGATATCAACGCTCACCCCAGTTCTGTCATTCCATCCATGAACTCCTTCTTGGTGAATTCGCACTGAGTGGCGGCGTGAAACTTCCACGCAACGACCAGCACGGTGATGCTGGCCGGGTCCAATGAGAGGTCGTCACAAAACTGCTGGATGCCATCAATGCCTATCTTATTTTCGTCCTGGGGATCTGTCGAAACAAAGAGCTGAGTTACTTTCTCCGTTTTGCAAACAAGGGTTGTATAAAACAAGAACACCGCGAAGTGAAGCTTTCTGCGTCAACCTGAAGCAGCGATGCAGAGATTTACGAAAAGCCCTGCTTTGTTACGTCACAACCAAAACCTTCAACCAACACAACGTAGCACATCAACATGCAGCGGAAAGAAAGATATAGACAATTTGGAAAATTTTTCTCACAAACAGAAATCTGAATCTGAAAAACCGCCTTTGAACACCTGCAGCTCTTTTCCTGTATGCATCTAATTCACACAGCGAGTAATGAGATTCTTTCACTTTTTTCTTTGCAAAATTGCTCAAACTTAGTCAGAATACAGGGAGAGAATCTCTGAGTCTGGTCTGGACTTTGACTGGGCCACTCTAACACATGAATATGCTTTGACCTATATTAGAGCTGCACAGCATATCAAATTGCAACTTTGCTTTCCAATAATACACTTGGCCAGCAGGGTGGGCTTTTAATGTCCTTTATGCCTACAACTGATCTAGATTTACTGCAGATCTGGAAGCTCAGATAGAAATGTTGGGACATTATGATGATGGGAAAAAAATGTTCTCTTCATTGCAATATTAAACAACAATATTACAAAGTCATGTTTTCCTAAATTTATGCAGCCCTTATCTAAACAGATTCACAGCAGCTCTGGCTGTATGTTTTGGGCCGCTGTCTCCTTGGGAGGAGAACCTCTGTCTCCACCTCAGTCTCAAGTCTTTTTCAGTCTCCAACAGTTTTCTAATGGATGTCCTGTATTTAGCTTTATTCATATTCCAATCAACTCTGATCCACTCTCGAAGATTCTGTTCTCTTCAGTGGACTACTGTGAAACTGGAGATGATGGTGCAAGGGAGGGTTTTACAAAAAATTATGGACAACCCTCAGCATCCTCTTCATGAGACTGTCATACAACAACAGAGTGTCTTCAGTCAGAGGCTGCTTCAGAGTCGCTGTAATGCAGACTGCTACAGAAGAACCTTCCTGCCCACAGCCATTAGCCTCTACAACAACCCTTTAAAGAACCTTGAATAATAGTTACAACAACATTTAATTTCTCTTTGGGATCAATAAAGTATTTTTGAATTGAATCCTCACAGTATGGTCCAGCCATCAACATGATTTGCTATAAGGATGGTGTGTTCTGGGTTCTTTCCGTGGTTGCTTTCCCCAAGTCAAAACATTTTGCATGTAGGCCAAAAAGTACAATCTTGGTTTGATCTGATAAGCGTCCTTCTTTAACATGCTTGGTATGTTCCCTACATGGCTTATGGTCAAGGGGATTTCTTGTGACTTTGTTATGGGCACACTTTCATAAAGGCCAGATTTGTAGAGTGCATGACTTATATCTGTTCTGTTGACAGATTCTCCCCCCTGAGCCGTGGATATCTGCAGCTCATCCAGAGTTATCATGGGCATCTTGGCTGCGTCCCTCATTAATGGCCAGCTGGCAGCCTACCAAGCGGGCATACCTTGGTAGGTTGAAATTTACAACCAAACCTTAATTTAAACTTCTCCCAAACTTTATCCATGACATGTCTGCTCTGTTCCTTGGTGTTTATCATGCCATTTGTTCACTAACGTTCTCTAACAATGTTCTCGGAGGCCATCACAGAACAGCTGGAGTGATACTGAGCTTAAAATAAATCACAAATTAGGTGACCTCTGAAGGCAAAAACAGTAAAGAAAGCTAATAACAAATACATACCTTCTTTAATGAATTTTTTTCTATGTACAAAACTCTGAAAACCATCTATCATTTTTCTTCCACTGCACAGTTACTTTGTGTTGGTCCATAATATAAAATCCTAACAACAAACACTGACGTTTGCAGTTCTAATAAAAAAAAGTTTAAAGGGTACAAACACTTTTGAAGAACTGCATTACCAGCATGCAGAGCAGGAGGCGCGTTATTGAGCTTACCTTTGTAACGGTTGTAGAGCTGTTCCAGCTTTTTCCGGTCCACCGAGGTTTTCATGGATTCCTTACAGTAAAGCTCTGGATTCTGAAAATAGTTGTCCGTCGCAACTTCTAGTTTCCAGTCATTTTGTGTGAGGCAGTACACGGCTGTCTTCTCCCCAGCCTGTGTGAAGGACATGAACTGCCGTACCTTGTCCCTCTGTGAAGACTTCAGCTTATGCTGCGCAAACACGGGACAGGGGTGGTCAGAAACAAGCGGCATCAGACCGGGCAAAGCAGAAAGCAACGCACACGCACAGAGAGACATAAAAATAAAAACAGACAGCGAGATGTAAACATTAAAACACATTCAGGAGGACAGAAGTCACTCAGAAACCCACACGTCAAAAGGTTAGTCAGGAACACAAACAGGCATTTAACAGGATGGTAATTATACGCTGTGTGAGAGCACCACAGGCTTTTCTGAAGAGGGAAGTTGTGAGTACTAAGAGCACATGCTGTACCCCGAAGGGCTCCGCAGATAACTACAGTCACAGACGTAACATGAGGATGGAAATTAGATGCCATCTCAAGGAGCCAGAGGTGCAACAACTCTGGAGTGTAATACAAGCACTGTGCCAAAAATACTAAGAAATATAAAAATAAATAATTAAATCAAAACAGGCAGGGAGCACAGATTACAGGAAAGGCTGAGCTGAGCAGGGGACTTGATGTTTAGTTATACAAGCAATGACAATAAGTGCATTTGTGGTAGCTTTTAGTCAGCTCCAACCAATCATATGAGCACAGAATACTAGATCATAAAAGTGATATAAGATTAGTTTACAGACATCTATGAGGCTCAGAAGCTTTTATAATACCTTAAGCAAAGCTGTGCATGACTATCTTGTTTCCAAACACTATGGTTATGCTTAGATATGGTTCAAAACTAAGTGAAAACTTTTGGCATACTGTTGCTAGTTTAAAGTCCTAATGGCATAGTAAGATGCTGGAGAAAAGACCGGCTAGACGGCAGTGTTCTTCAGGTTCTGGACTACAATATATAGTAGAAAGCAGTGCCTCTCCACCTGTTGCTGTGCAATGCTCGACAGCTGGCTGAAAGAAGACCACTGCATTTTTCCTCATACAGAAAAACCCAAATCAGCTGTCACTCTTATTAAACATATGGTTAGAAAGCTATTAGCTGGAAAGCTGTTTTAAACAAAAGCAGTTAGATCATGTTTGACATTTTTGTTTAATATCTTTGTGTTAGTATCGGGATACCATGGTATTTTTTTACTCAAGGTTACCAGATGGTAACAACATCATCCTCATCTAAGCCCAGGTTTATGGATTCCACTGAACTGAATTAGAGATTATATCAGCTATAGAGCTACAGCTCATTTAAGTTAATTTATCAAAGCAAAGTAACTTAATTTGGGAGCTCAGATGTCCACATTAGCTCTTATGTTTTCATTTCAGAATAAACATAAACAAAGGAGTCTGGGTTTTGGACATAAGGGCTGAACACAACTATGCATCTGAAGATATATCCGTAGGGTGCATAAAATTTGACTATGCTTTTTTTCCTCTAGTATTTCTAACTTTACATTATAAACTAAACTGCTAACCTAAAAATCAACAAACCGATCAAGCTGAAGGGAAAAATCTCGACCAGCTGCATCATCTGGACACTTCTATGCAGAGCAGTATTTCCTGGAAACGAAGACTAAAGGTTGAGTTCAACGAGCTGCTATTGACCCTCCTGACATTTTTACTGATTTCTAGCAATAATCACGCATGGATTAGGATGTATGTTCCGGTTGCCTTTAAGACAAACCTGATTATCGCTGGGAAATATTTGGGTTAGCTTTGTCTACATCCCAGCTAATAACTTACACTGGCTAATGCTAGCTGAGTTAGCCAGAATGTATTGACAACAATCATGAGAATATATTATCTGCAGAAAAGTGTCAGTGTTGTTATGAATAGGCCGAGATTTTACTGAAACGACCCTGTCTGTGTTTGAGGTCCAGCGGTTGACCTGCTTACAGCCGAAGTTACCAGACTGCCAAAAAGGGACGTGTGGCTAATGCTGCTAGCTGCTCTCAAAATATCAACTGACCTTCCCTGAAACAGCAGCGAAAATAATTAACTGAGCGCTGTGAGCCTCACAAAACCCGACACATCATGCGCTTCGACATTATTCCATCAGTCTTGATAGATAAGCCTTCATGGCACAAAAGCTCGTGCCGGGGTTTGTGTTTATTTTGGTTACCTACCATTTTTACACCCGCTGTTTGACCAGTTTAGTAGCCCGTCTGTTGCTCCATGTGCGCATGCGCGAAGGAAGTAGCTGAGCAGATAGCAGAGGTTTGCAGCTTTGCAGCATAGGTTCTTATGAGTTGCTTTATTTGAAGGCCCAAATGAGGATCCTTTCAGATCTAACCTTGCTAAAAAAAAAATAATAAAGCAGTTTGCATGACAATTCATAAAGATATTCTAATATTACTAAGGGATTATAGGTTTACATCTTGCTGTAAAACAACTTGCATAAAGAAACAAACCACATTCTAAACATTTACTCTGACATCCATCCATTCACTGTCTATACCTGCTTATCCTTGCAGGGTCATGGGCGGCTAGTGCCTATCTCCAGCAATCATTGGGTGAGATGTGCGGTGCAGAGCCACAGTCATAGGACAATGTTTGGTTTTATGAAAGATATTTAAACATGTGTGTATATTAAATCTACCTCAATGAACATTTTTTAATTCAGATGTACCCTGGTTAAAATCCTACCTGGGAGGAAACAGTTTGACACGATTTTAAACTCTTGCTCTGCATATAGCCTCTATCAAGGAATGGCTAAGAACTCTGTATTCATATTGCTAATCTTTATTAGTTATGACCACGCTTGACCCATTCATATATACCATCATGCTGGCATGTATTAGTGGGGTGCATGCTGGAACAGTTGTTAGCACTGTTAGGCCTTAGACATGATTAACCTACCCTATCCTTAATAAATGAATACATACCACAGGGTTCTGATGATGCCATGATTAAACCTTTACTTAAGATATCCACACTAGATCAAAACACCCTGATAAAAATACAGATTTATATCTAATCCTCTTATTTAAATTCCTGAAAAAAATAGTTGATAATCTATTGTGTGAGTATTTACACAGTTATGAGCTGTTTGAAGAGTTTCAGTGAGGTTCCAGTGCTCATCATAGCTCTGAAACAACACTGGTGACAGTCACTGATGAAAGTCACTAATGATACTCTCATGGCCTCAGATAAAGGATTTGTCTCTGTATTTATTTTGTAATACCCCAATTCTGTATTTAATACAGTTGGTCACAGTTTTCTCCTACAAGGAAAGGGGGGTCAAGGAAAAGCACTACGCTCATTTAGATCATATTTGTCTGACAGATTCTAGTTTGTTCATGTTAATAATAAACCTTCACATCCAAGGGCTACCTGCAGAGTACCACAGGGTTCAAAGTTTGAGCAAATTATGCTATACATACACTTACACAATTATCATAAACACACACACACACACACACACACACACACACACACACACACACACACACACACACACACTCATATATATGCTTTTGCTTGGTAAAATTATTAGACCACATGGGATGAATTTCCAGTGTTATGCTGAGGATACTAATCTCTGTTTCTCTGCAAAGCCATATTAACTAGATTATAAGCAGACATGCAAAGTTCTTCCATCTTAAAGCCATAAAAGCCTAGAGAACTTTTTAATTCTCTGCTTTTAAACTCAGACAAGACATAGGTTGTCATTTGTTTTACCAGAATCTGAAGGAGACCCCCCCCCCATTAAAAAAAGATGAAATATGTCAACCAAAAGCACTCCACCTCTTGCCCAATGATCGCTAGAGATAGGCACCAGACCCCCTCCGACCCTACATAAGCAGTTATCGGCAATGGATGGATGGATACAGTTACTAAAAA
Source organism: Anableps anableps (assembly GCA_014839685.1). Classification (NCBI taxonomy): domain Eukaryota; kingdom Metazoa; phylum Chordata; class Actinopteri; order Cyprinodontiformes; family Anablepidae; genus Anableps; species Anableps anableps. The sequence continues at coordinate 15,606,423 of CM026075.1, read as the reverse complement.
CAGAACAGAGTTCCTATCAGGCTCCGCTCCCTTGGAACCAGCTCCCAGTTTTTGTTTGTGAAACAGACACCCCATAGACCAGTCTTAAAACTTTCCTTTTTATTAAATCTTATAGTTAGAGCGGCTTACGTTATGATGAGCCATGTATGTAGTAATGTCACAACAGGCTTAGGCTGCTGGAGGATGTATTGACTACTTTTACTCACTCTACTACTTTCTGCCATTAACTTTATGTTCTCTTTCTGTTTTTCCTGTCCACAAAGGACAAAACTTGGCCCAGGGTTTGCTTATTTACCTGTGTTTCTTTTCTAGACAAAGCCACCGAAGGAGCTATTGCTGCCATTAACTATATTGACGTCTTCATTGTTTATCCCATGCTGGCTCACTGCTTCTCTGTTTAGCTGTGCTGCTTTTGTAAATTATCCTTTTTATACAAATAAAATTTCAAATTTATTGAGATTTTTTTTAGATTTGTGGAGTGACTTGATAATGATGCACTGCTTTCTCAATTACTTACAAATAAAAATCAGAAAAATGTGCTGTATGTTTGGACTCAGCCTCCTTTACACTGTTAACCCCTTAATAAAATCCACTGAAACCAAGTTTCTTTATAAGTCACTTGATTAGTAAACATGAGTGTAATTAATTCTCAACATAAGCACAGCTGCTCTATGACTGCTCAGAGGTTTGTTAGAGAACATTGGTAAACAAACACAGGAGATAGTTCAGGGATAAAGTTGTGAAGAAGTTTAAAGCAGGGTTAAGGTGTGAAACAATATCCCAAGCAAACCTTTGATTATCTGATGGAGCACTGTTCAATATATCACCTGAAAATGGAAAGAATACAGCACAGCTGACCTACCGAGATGTGGCTGACCACTTAGTTAGGCCAGGCCAGGACAGCACTAATCACAGAAGCAACCGATTTTCCCATAGTAACTCTGCAGGATCAACAACTCAGGTGAGACAGTGTAATGGTGGGACAACTAGAAATTGTACTTTACACAAATGGAAGAGTGGCAAGCAGGAAGCCAGATTTTGAAAGAAAATTACAAGATGTCATATTCACTTTTTGCCACAAACCTTGCAGGGAAACACAGAAAACATAAGTTTTTTTCTTATGCTAAATAACACAGGCATCTCTTAAAAGATACAAATTCTACTAATTTTGAAAAAAAAAATCTCTGTTTTTATTTACATTTTATTTTAAGATGGCTTGTCAAACAATATTTATACCACATTCTCTAATTGGTGGAAAATTATTATTGGAATTACTGTGATCAAACCCTTTTTCTAATTGCTTCTTTTTGCATGTTTCCACTTTTTCTTTTTTGTTTATTGATCTTTGGTGATGAGCTTCAAGTCTTTGAGGTTGAAAGACCTCCTTACAATCACCCTTATCTTTAGCTCTCTTCACAGATTCTCTATAAAATTCAAGCAGGGACCCTGGCTGAGCCAACCTGAAGCTTTAATATTACTTCCAGTCAGAAGAAATATGTTGGTAAACTTTAAAGCTTTCTATAAACCTAAACCCGTCAAGGTGTGAATACGTTTGGGCTTAACTGTTTATACAGGTTAATGTTAGAAGAACACCTGTCACAGATTGCAAACCCTGGAGCCTCAGAGGCTCATCTGAGATGACGACCTATAAAATCAGAACTACAATGCAATGATTTAAATAAAAGCATATTCATGTGTTTGATCTATAGTCAAAGTCTATCACTAAACCAAATGACAATCTGGGGCATGAATGTAAAATTGATGTTTGCAGGTGCTCTCCATCTAATGTGACAGAATCTGGGCTATTTTGTAGACAAGAATGGGCAAATTTCAGTGTTCAGATGTGCAAAGATATCCCAGACATATCCAGAACACTTTAATGCTTAATTTGCTGCAAAATGTGGTTGTACAAAATTACTGGATCACGGGCAGTACATACAAAGCACACTTTTCAGATTTTTTGATTGTAACATAAAATTTAAAATTATGCTTCGTTTTCCTTCCATTTCAAAATTAGAGAGACAGCAAGCTCAATTCGTGGCAGTGCTCAGCCCTGCTGCAAAATTATCACTGTGAAGACCACTGCAATATAATGGTCTATTAAATAACTGACCCCCCTCCGCCCCCCGCCTCCCCAACAACAACAACAAAAAAAAATACATTGAGGTTATTGTTTTTACAGTGACAAATAGAGAAAAAAGAGGTATGAATACTTTCAGAAGACATCAAGAGTTAGTAAAAATATACAGAGATAAATGTTGGAATTTGTTCCCTTTTCTTTTATGTTTTGGTCATTTATTTAAATGCATCTTAAATATTATCTATTACCCATAAATAAACCAGCCAATCGTATGGGAAATTCAGATGTGACCAGTGGTTATTATAATTTATTCAGCTCGTGTTATGACAGCCACAACTTTCAAAATTAAAACATCTCCCTGCCCTTCAGCCACCACAAATGACCGCTCCTTGTCAAAAATACATCTTTAATATTCCCCAAAACATTAACACAAAAACTATAGAGAGCATTCAAACTAAACACAGTTTATACCTAAATATGATCATTTATAGTGCAAGGCTGGCTGGCTGATTTACACAACTGATGAGCCCTCATGGAGATATACTGCACTACTGAAGAAAAGCTCATAATCATTTAAAAGTTATGGTATTCCTGCTTTCTGAACCATGGTTTTTACTTCCATAATTTGATAGCAAAACAAAACAGAAATATGTGAACCAAAAATAAATCTTGAGCCCTAAACTAAGAGCATGAGTTGCCTCCAAAGCTTTTGTATTCATGCTTGGCTTAAGGTTTATTTTGAATGTTTAAAAATTATGTCAAACTGAAGAAATATAATAACCAGTAATTAAAAAAAAAAAAAAAAAGGCTTATACTTTTGTCTGGTTTTGAGTCTCTGTTAAAAATGGATGAATTTGTTATATTAAATTATGACTTTCTTAAAATGTGAGTTTTAATTAATATCTTTTTCCTGATATTTAATTTTTATCCTGGAAATAAGCAAATTTAAATGTGTAGGAGACCAAAATTTTGTCAACAATGATACATGTGAGTCCATATTATTATGGACAAAAAGTTTCAAAGTACAGCTCATTTTCCAAGCAGTCTATAATATTACTGTGAGCCGAGCTGACAGAAGGCGCAGCTCGGTTTTTATCTCATGTAAAAATGAATCCACCCTTCAACAAGTGTTATTAACACACCACACAGCAGTGTCACTGATACTGTATCTGTGGACATCAGCTTCCTCTTTGCCATTTTATAGAGAAAGGGGTATAAAATAGAGAAAGTCATGGGCTGTAGTAGTATTTTTTTATACAGTAGCTCCGTCCTTTACAAGCTTCAGAGCTTTTAAAGGCTTTGAGTTAAACTTTATGTATGAATTCCTGCTGTCTTTGACAGGGTTTTGTTTTGGTGAAATTGATAATATTTGTATTGCCAATATTATGAAAATACAAAATGTTAATTTTTGCAACCAAGAATTATTTTTGTTTTTAATATTGTTGATCTTGAGCTTATGAAACCTGAATTTACTGGCATAACTCACAAACAACAACCCCCAAGGGTCCAAGTGCAGACCGCCAAAGACATGCTTCATTAAACAAAAACACAATACACAAAAGCCACATTGCGGTCACACTAAACAATGCAAATGTCATAATAGTTTCAAATATTGCTAAAAATGTACATTCAAAAACAAAAAAATATGGTGAAGTGGTAAATGGACTGAATTTCTACACAGCTGTAGTCATTCCATTATCTCAAAGTGCTTTGCAATAGAGCCAAATATGAGAAATATGTGTTGTTCCTTTTGTAGCATCTCTCAGTCTGCATGTTAAAACAGGTTAGCATGTATGCATCATGTAGAGACTTAAATGCATCCAGACAATAAAGTACAGCTAAACAAAACAGCTTAAAAAACACTGATTGTGACTAAGCTAAAGGTTTTGTACTTATAACAATTTGAAAGCCACATTTACTGTTGTACTTGAAAATGAAATCCTTTGTGGAAAACTGCAAAGAGCGGTCAACTGTATAGTAAAAGGAGTCCACCAGTATGTAACTGTATCGTGGGATAAATCCAGCTGTTCTGAGAAGGCTTCAGAAGTTTAGTCCAGAGAACATTAGTAAACAAACGGACCAAGAAACACAGCAGACAGATCAGGGATAAAGTTAAGGAGAATATTTAAGCAAGTTTTGGGCATAGAATAATACTAAAATCTTTAGACATCTTACATAACACTACTCAACAATGTAATATAAAGAGAGTATTTTGTTCAGTAGGGACAGGAAAGCGGGTCACAGTAAATTGGAATAAAATGAAGTTACATACAGAGTAGAAAACCTGTTTCAATCAGCAAAACATTTGGTAGAGGTTCACATTCAAGTTACAGTGGTTTGTCAGTGTGGGTATATGGGTATACCAGGAAAAAAATGCGCATGTAGAGAATGATATTTTTGCACTTTTTCTTCTTTGCAAAACAACTTGAGTACATTCAGAATGGATGGAGAACAACTGTGAACATCAGTTTTCAAGCCTCGTCACAGATTCCTTTTTTTTTATTTTTTATTTTTTTTTTATTTTATTTATTTTTTTTTATTTAGGACTTTGACTGGGCCATCCTGCTTTGATCTAAACCAGTCTATCTATCTATCTATCTATCTATCTATCTATCTATCTATCTATCTATCTATCTATCTATCTATCTATCTATCTATCTATCTATCTATACAAAGACAACAACAATTTCCACTTTTCCTATCTTTTAATTAGAAACTTCACTTAAGTGCACATTTGATTGCACCCAACGCGAGCAGTGCATGCAGTTGGAGGTTTGTTTTGCAGCAGAAAAACATTACAAGCAAAGTGCGGGAAAATGAACAGCATTGTCACACTCCTGTGCAGTAGATGGCGGCACATGCATCCCTAACACTGGCTACTTTCCACCAATCCCACGAGATGCAGCGTGTGGGCAAGGGCTTCTTTACTGTTTTGCTTTCGTCTCTTCCACGCTGGCCAATCAGAGCAGGCTAAAGCGAGACACCGCCAAGATCAGATTGTGAGAGTCGCTGCTGTGAGCTGGGCTAGTTACAGAGTGCATTTGCTAACTTGGGAAGTGCACCGGTAAGATGCGTTTACTGACTTGTTGGTCGATCCTGGCCTTCCGCGGTTCAAAGCTCATGTAATTACGTATTAACCGATTGAATGTTTTAAATTTACATGAAAACACAGACACAGAGCTAACAGCGTGAACTTTGAGCTAACTGTGGCACGGATCTGGCTGACAGCTGGGAGTTAGCTTGTCCGCTAGCAGCTGGGCTAACAAAGCAGCGGAAATTAACAGTTTCTCAACCGAGTTAGCGCCTAGCTAAAATAACCAGCTGGTAATTAACAGAAAACTAGTTACTGATCTACTTTATGCATTTAGCTATTGTTTTTTTAAGAAGAGAGTATTCGGCTTGTATAGCAACATTGTCAATAATTGTGCTTGTTTAGCGGTCTATGAAAATAAGAATATAATTTTTAGGGCGTTAGGGATGTCTACAATATTTTGAATTGCTTATTTTAAAATACAAATGTTTATAATGTTGAAGCCTTCGTGTTATTTCTGTAGTTCATGCAGTCATTACAAGATCTGAAAGCTTATTTAGTAATTTAAAACAAAGAACTTGTGCTTTGAGTATTTTACGAAGAAACTTTGTTTTTAAAAATGCACAGTCTGTAGGGCTAGTCCAGTATTATCGATTAGTTTTGTTTTTGTGGGACTGGGAGATGACGCTCACACTCAGACGTGAAAAACAAATTATAACAGACTGAAAAACAAATGTATAGTTAGGAGTAATATATGTTTCGTAAGTTTTGAGCACTCTTTTCAGTTTTGATTATTTTTAATTTGTCTTAACCTGGATTAGTTTATTTCAGACTGAGGCCGCTGAATGCACCTTTCCACCCATATAAATCCTTCCTGATGAACTAGGATGGCTTACTCATTTATTAATATAGCAGCAGTCCAGAGGGAAAAGAGTTCAAAAGCCTGGTTTGGTCGCTCATTATTTTGTTACTTATGATTAATAACAGAGTCTTCGGTAGTTAGTCAGCACCGATTGAAAACTACCAGCTGCCATACTTGACCAACAGGCAAATGCTGGCATCACTTACTGAATTAGCGCCCCCTAAAAAAGCGTGTAATGTAAAATAAACCCTTCGGGTAAATACTTTACTATTATTAAAATATATCTCCTCGATTTATTTATAAAACGGATTAAAAGTGTATCGACATTGCCTAGTTTGTTTCCTGTTTAGATGGGATTTAGACCTCCTCTTCCTCCATTCTCAAATGCCAACAACAACAGCCGTCGAAGAGACAAGAGAGTGCACTCGTAAGTGCACAGATTCACCACTTTAACTCTATTTAACGTGGTGAATGTCCATTTAATTTTCACAGTGGCAGCTCTTGTTCAGACGAGGCTGTAATGTGCATCAGGGAAGCAGGGTTCTCTGAATTTCTTGTGAATCGGCTCAAAGCGTGCAGGAGCTAACTGGTAGCAGGCTAGCAGCAGCGAGCTGAACCTGACGCTCGCTGTTAGCAGGGACGGTTAGCTAGCTGCAGTCAACAAAAGATTTCTACATTGCTGTCAACATATGATGTGAAGGCTGGTGCTGTGCCGTGAAGCCCCGCTATCTGTAGCTATATAGCCCTCTCGGTGAAGCCACACCGGTAGTTTTGGGGTGTTGTGATAAAGTTAGCGTGTTTTCGTGACCTGTAGCAGAAGTTGGACGATGCCTCTCCTCCGGACGTGCTCGGTACCTGAAGTAGGCCTTGTGCACTCTTAGCGTAGTAAAAGTTCAGAGCATCTAGGGATGGTCTAATGTGCTTTTCTACATGCAAGGTGCATTCAGATGTGTCTCTCAAAGGCTCTCTGTGTTAAAAGTTAAACAGATTAATCATATCTTCCGTATGTTTGCCAGTATGAAAGGGGAATTGGAGCTAACCATAGAGATGTAGTTAGCTTTCTATAGTGTGCTCCCAGTCAGCAAATTGAACTGGGCCTTAGTTCACAAATAAGTTCAAATGATCCTTTGGAAACATGCTAATATACATCTGATCTGGGGTTAATTATTGCAATATAATATTGAGTAAAACTAGAAATGTTCCAATCATTGTATTTATTTTTTCCTTCTTTTTTTCTGCAGGGGTCTGAATATTGAGTGATATAAAACATTTTTTTATCCTGACACAGAACTCCTTTTGGTCCTTTGGGATCATGGCTAAAGATGTAAGTAAATGTGTTGTTTACAAAGGTATATGTATATGCCACCTTATTAGATAAAGATTCACAGTTTAAACTCTCAAATTGTGTTACCTGAGAAGTTTTTTTGTGTATTTATTTCAGTTTAATTTTGAATTGGGGACAATTGGGTCCAATGTTGGCATCTGACCTGATTCTGATTTAATTCTTGGATTGGATATCAAGCTGAGGCCACCAATGTAGATGGCATGGTCCAATTTCAAATTAAAGCTTGCAGCCCAAAAAACCTAAATAATTACTTGAGAATTTATAAATATGAAAATGAATGTACTTTCATAAGTAATTTGTGAAATTTAAACATGTGCAGATCTTGTTTTGGAAGACTGTTTTTATTCATATTCAAGGCATTGCTAGTTTTGTTAATATTGTGCCAAATTACAATAAATGTCATCTCAAGTCATTTTACTAGAGAAATGGGTCCATTTCACATCCAGTTCTATAGAAATCTAAATCGCTCCACATTTAATTTGAACCAGTCAAGGTTATGCCAATGTAATCCTGCAGTAATATTTAAAGTCAGTTGATCATAAAAATATACACATAATATATTTTGAATACATCAAAACATTTGCATTGGAGCATCACTTGAGATAATCTATTAATTTATTTTTTTCATTTTCTGTTAAGTTTAAAACTACATATTTATCAAGATACCTGCAGAACTTTTTTTTTCTGACTCCCAAGTCAGTTTGAACCCTCCACCAGTTCACACCCTGATTTCTTTGCCAGTTCACCTATTCCTAATTATTTTTCATACCAGAAAACAAACCATACCTTTTCATAAGTTTTTCTCTTAATGTTGAACTGGTAAAAAATAATTCTCATTGATTATTTGATTTATTTTAATCCTAGCTTGTTTTATTTTCTGAAAAGTTTTTTTTTTTTTTTTTTTTTTTTTTTTTAAATGTGAACAACATTATTAGTAATGATGTTTTATTTGAATGTAGTTCTGTAAATAGAAACATAACCTTTTATCTTTAGTATCTGACATTAAATCAGGCTAAACTTTTTCTCATTTAGGTCAGTTAGGATAACCAAAAATATTTCAATTTACCAAAAGCCAGACTGATGAAATAATTTTTTCATTACTTTCTTCAAATTCGAAAATAAAATGTGCTAAAATGACCAAGTCTTTAATTAATTCAGAAAAGTCCAGATGAGGAAGTCATGTGTTAAGGTTCTGATAAGTTAATTTAAACATTTGAGGTAAATTTAGACACACCTGTAAACTTAATCTAAGTTTAACACTTCAGTCACACCTGCTTCTTTGTGTGACATCATAGAAACATCAAAATAAATCAGGCAAGATATCAGGAAGAGAATTGTGGACCTCCACAAGTCTGGTTTATCCTTAAGTACAACTTCCAAATGCCTGAAGGTGCAACGTTCATCTGTTCGAGCTGTTGTATGGAGGGGAGGGGAGGCCAGTCTAAGGCAATGATCCCACCTGTGAAGTACGAGAGTGGCAGCGTCATGTTATATGGATGTTTTGCTGCAGGAGCGACTGGTGCGCTTTACAAAACAGATGGCAGCCATATGTGGAAATATTGAAGCGACATCTCAAGACATCAGACAGGAAGTTAAAGCTTCGGCACAAATGGGTCTTGAAGATGGATAAGGACTGTAAGGATAGAGCGAAATTAGTTAGTATCTCAGCCCCATAAAACCTGACCCACTAACACCAGTTCTGTCAAGAGGAATGGACCAAAATATCAGCAAACTATTGGAAGAAGCTTGTGGAAGGAAACCCAGAATGTTTCATCCAAGTCATACAGCCTAAAGACAATTCTTCTCTACCAAATACTGAAGAATGTAAAAAAAAATATGTAAAGAACATAAAAGGAAAATTTCTCATTTAACTAACAGAAGTAATTTTAACGCTGACTGACCTAAAAGGGAAATGTTTAGTCTGATTTAATCTTGAAAATGAGACAAAAGGTCTCATTTTGTCTGAGGCTGATGTTTATACACTATGTAAATCTCTCCTGTAGACATTAAGACTCTGGTTAATTTTGCCTTCATAATTTGCATAAAATCATCAGAGCATCACAGAGGCACAAGTTTGTGGGAAAAACAAGTAGTATTGCGACTTACATGAAGGAAATATGAGTTAGTTGTTGGTAATAGTAACATGCTATTAATGATGCTATAATGCAGCCTTGCTTTTCTTCTGTTCTGGATATGCTTCACCGGTTTTGCTTTGAATAATTTCTTTCTGTTTTTTACAGGCTGGTCTGATTGAAACAAATGCAGAGCTGAAAGTTTTCATCGATCAGAATCTGAGCCCTAGCAAAGGTATACCCTAATCCTTTTTTCTCCTTCAGTATTTAAATAAAACCCTGTATATTTTTTTTAACCATTCTATCTAATCCATCCCCATAGCATGCATACATTTCTGTCCAGGTTCATGCCTTGTTGTTTGAAAGTGAACAACAGGGGGCAATGGAGTTTCATTCAAGAGTCCTCCTCATTACTGGAGTCCTTATGTCTCCTCTTAGGTGTCCTGTCCTTGGTTACTGTCCAGCCCACAGCTGCCCCCAAACAGCTTCTACCCAAAACTCTCGGGCCGTCTAATGTGAACGTTGCTGCACACGTGCAGCATGTGCCACACATGGTGAGTGCATGGGTATAAAACTACACTATTTTGCTGCTCTGTGGGCCACCATAATAAACAATTTACAGCTACATTTCTACAGTTCTAAAAAAAACATAGTTTTACCTTCTGTTTTTCAACTATTGTAGTGTAAGCCCCCCTATTATCATTGTGAGGTGACCGGGCAGAGGGTAGGTGCAGGCAGTTGATCCTAAGCTTATCAACTCTACAGTCAGCAGGATTACACCCATCATCTCATTATGTTGAAGCAATGTATACACAACGGAAATCAGCTTACATATCACCTTAGCGAAGGAATAGATCACCTATCCTCTGGAGGCTTCTCCATATTAATATCGGTGGAGATGCACATATTCGCCAAAAGTCTAAAAACGCTTTTTTAAAAAAAAATTTTTAAATTTTTTTTTTCGTTTTCCCCCGAAAAGCAGAAATTAGATCGCTTTGGTTCAGTGTGTCTACATTTAAAGGGGACTCGGGACTGAGTTCATCAGATTGATTCAAACCTACCAGCTAAGCAGTGACCCTGAGTTGTAGCTTCTCCATAGGCTGATCTGAACCTCCCCTGGTATAGAAATGTGCATCATGGTGATTCAGACTCTGTTAACTAGGAATCAATCACTTGGTGCACTATCTTAGTCAAAGGTAACATTCCCATTATCGGTGTTTATACTTATAATGCTAACATAAAAAACTGCAGTCATAAAAGCTTTGTTTCTCTATGTTTATCAAGTTTTTGTCTTCCATCATCTTCCTTGTTTTTCTGCTGCTATATTCATGAAAAATATTTATAGGAACTCATTAGATGTTCAAATAACCTGAACTAGAGTTGCATGCTGTCATTTTTGTTTTTTAAATGCCGTTGATATAAGCAGTTTCAGAAAGCTCTTTGCTAATTAAAACTTTTTGCTGTTTCTAAATGTCAGACTGATGCAGACACTATTGTTTCACTCTTTTAAAAATGTTTAAATCCTGTTAAATAAAATGGATTTTTCTAAAGAATATCAGTTTGAAGAGGACTTAATTTTCTGCTTACTGCCTCATACAATCGTTGGCCGATCTGATTATTATCACCACTTTTTCTGCCGTCTCTTTTGTAGGTGATTGGAACACCGCAGAGGCCGACGGTATCGAACACGATTTTGGTAAACAGTCCACACACGCCCAGCTCCCAGTTCCTAACTCAGACTCAGCCCGCTGATGCCTCGCCCTGGTCATCAGGGTAAGTTGTTGCTGAGCTTTATGAAGCTTAAATTCAATATAAAGTGCAAAAGCATCCACACCTTTTGCATTTGCATTGCATTTTGTTACAGTACATACAAGCAAAAACTTGAGTGTGTTTTATTGAGATTGTACAGCATTGACCAACACATAGTAAAGTGTAATTGTGAAGTGGAAGGAAAAGGATGAATGGTTTTAAAATGCATCACAAATAAAATCTACAGTGTTTGGCTTTTGTTTGTATTGAGTCCCTCTGAGTTGATTGTTCACTCGATGGAGAATCCCATTTTGGGTTATGTCTGTACCAACTTTGCGCATCCAGAAACGTACATTTTTTTTTTCTCGCTCTTCTTTGTAAATAGCCCAAGCTTTGTCAGATTGGATAGAGAACCTCTCTAAACAGCCATTTTAAAGTCTTGGCACAGATTCTTAATTTGATTTAGATCTGGAAGCATTCTTTCATCTAAATAATTTCACGTTGGCTCTGGCTGTTTGGTGCCATTGTTCTAGGTTTTTTTTTTTTGTAGATACTTAACAGTTTTTTTTATCAGAATTGCCCTATATCTAGCTTCAACCCTTTCCTATAAACTTTGATCAGCTTCCCTATCCTTGCATAAGAAAAGCATCCTCACAGCATGATGCACGGTGCTAATGCTGTTTTCCCCTAAATGCCCAGTGGCAAACTTTAAACAGGGTATCTTAGGGCTTTCTTTGTGCAGCTCTTCCATAAAGGCCAGTTTTGTGCATTTCATGCCTAATAGGGGTTTTATCCTACCTGAGCAGTGGATTTTTGCAGCTCCTCTAGGGTTACCATGAATTTCTTTGCTGATTTTTTTTTTTTTTCCCTCTAATTAATGGTCTCTTTGCCTGGTCTATCAGCTTAGGTGTTTAACCACATCTTGGTAAGTTTGCAGTTGTGGCAAATTCTTGCTATTTTTGGACTGAACAGAGCTCTGTGAGATGTTCAGAGCCTGGGACATAGTTTCTTCCCCACCCCCAAACCTTGCTTTAAAGTTCTCTGCAACTTCATCCCTGACCAGTCTGCTGTGTTCCTTGGTCTTCATGATGCTGTTTGTTCACTAATGTTCTCTAACAAACCTCTGACAACTTGGTGGAACAGCTGGATTTATACTGAGATGAAATTACGCACAGATGGACTCTAATAAAAAAAAAAAAAAAAAAAAAAAAAATGTATATACATAATTTTCATTCTATTTCACAATTACACACTACTTTGTTTTGGTCTGCCCATAATGTTTGAAATGTTAAAAACTTTAAAGTGTGTGAATATTTTTGCACAGCATCCTTGCCTTACCAAGCGAAGAAGTTTCCCACTGTGTCACAATGTTTAAGAGTGTAGTGACGGGGCGAGGGGTTCTGCCCACAGAAAGCGTGGTAAGAAAGGGGAGAAGAATGGAAAGGGCCTGAGACACTTCTCCATGAAAGTGTGTGAGAAAGTGCAGAAGAAGGGAGTCACCACCTACAACGAAGTGGCAGATGAACTGGTCGCAGAATTCAGCTCTTCAGACAACCACATGTCACCGAATGACTCAGTGAGTGTTGGGAGCTTTTTTCCAATGTGAGGCAGATAGAAAGAAGCTGTGGTGAAATTGACTAAAAATGAGCATTTTGTGGTTAAAAAAAGCAAATAATTTCTCTTTTTTTTTTTTTTTTTTTTTTTAACAGCATGTTTATGACCAGAAGAACATACGGCGGCGTGTTTATGATGCGCTCAATGTGCTCATGGCCATGAACATAATCTCCAAAGAGAAGAAAGAAATCAAGTGGATTGGCTTGCCCACCAACTCGGCGCAGGAGTGCCAAAACCTAGAGGTACAGAGGCAGGGAAGGCTTTTTCCACCTCGGTGTCTCCAACATTTTACCAGTTCCACCTCTTAGCTGTTATTGTTTGATTTGCTCTGCAGGTGGAGAGACAACGGCGGCTGGAGAGGATTAAGCAGAAACAATCACAGCTTCAGGAGCTCATACTGCAGGTGAATTGAGTGCTTGTACCAATGCTGAAGTGGCTCATTCAGTTTGAGTCTTCTTTACTAATACAGTGATGTAATACGACATATTTAATCTATTATTTGCCGAAATGATAACCAGAGTTAATACAAAAAGCAGCTTTTCGCAATGATTTCATTTATTAGGGAACAGCTATGAGAGTCAACTGGGCTCTGTGTGGGAAAGTAATCATCCCTACTGGTTTATTTATTAATCAACTTTAATTAATCAGTTTTTTTTTTTTTTTTTTTTTGAGTTCAATGTAACTGGACATACATAGCCTTGATTACTGTTGAATCAACATCACATAAATTTAACTCATCTGTGAACTTGAACTTAGACTACAGGTTTAAAAAAACAAAACATTTAACCTCAATCTAAAAAAAAAAAATCCAGAACATTAAACCTGGAAAGGCTCATACAGCCGTTTCTAAGGTTTTAGGGCTCCAGTGAACCACAGTGAGAGCCATCATCCACAAATGGAAAAAACGTAAAACGCTGGAGAAGACTTCCTAAGAGCGGAGAGTCAAGAATGCATTTATTACTGATCCAGGATGTCACAAAAGAACTCGTAACATCTAAAGCATTTCAGTACTTAAACAACTTGCTGTAATTACCAGATAATTCTGGTCTCTACCAGAAAATCCTGATTGAGGATGTCTGGCCATCAGTTGTTACCTTAAGCTCTGTTGTATTTAGGTTAAGCTGCATGGTAATGATCCAGAGCATATCGGCAGAGCCACCTCTGAATAATTTAAAATGTTTTGGAATGGTCTAGTCAAAGACTGGACTTAAACTTAACAAGAGTCAGGACATTAAACAGGCCATTGATGCTCTGAAGTCCTCTATGGAGGACAGAAACTGACATAATTAAAAAGAAAAGCAGAAATATATATATTTTGTTTTTCCTTACACGTGTTTTCGTCAAGAAATTTATATATTTTGTTTTGCCATTTCCTTATCCAAGCATTTGTTCTTTTTACATTTCCTCATCTCCTCTTTACTTTACAGTCTGCCTTCTTGGTCCAGCTCCTCTACTGCTGGTCAATAAACAAGAAGGAGCAGGATCCATGTGCAGATCGATCGTGCATGCCTGCACCTTTGGTTTCAGTTTAGCAACTGAAGTATAGTTATGGAGGGAGCGGAAAGACAGTCTGTGTCAGAGTTGTTAAGGGAAGCTGCAAATAGACTGGGCGAGTTGGAAGGCGGCAAGTTTTCAGCTGACCAATAGTAGAGGAGCTGACCAAGAAGGGAGCCCTACTCATTTGCATAATGAGGCAGAAATGCATATGGTAAAGTAAAAAGAGGAGACGAGGAAATGTAAAAAGAACAAACGCTTGTATAACACGTGTATTTTTAATTATGTCAGTTTTTGTCCTTCATTGTCCTCCGCTGGGGCTTAATTAAAACAATTCTGCAAAGAAGAGTGGGTCAAAATTCCCCAAATTTAATGAAAGAGACTTTTTTTTTTTTTTTTTTTGCCAATGCTTGATGGCAGCGCAGTGGTGGCAGAACCAGTTATGTTTAACTTTAAAACGTCTGTAGAAGCTATTAGAATACCATCTGCAGAATAGAGAGCTCTGAGAGGGATATTTTGGAAAGGGGAAATTAAATATATGACTAAAGCTGGTAGAGCATATTTTACAATGGTATGAAATGGGAATCGTTTGCTGAACCTTTAAAAGTATTTGCCTCCCCCGATAAAATCAAACCCCGTTTAATAAAGTATCTGGTGGCTACTTAACCTTTCACGTTTTGTGTCTTTACAGCAAATAGCATTCAAGAACCTCGTTAAGAGGAATAAAGAGACGGAGCAGCAAGCAAACAGACCCCCGCCTCCAAACTCCATCATCCATCTTCCATTTATTATCGTCAACACCAGCAAGAAGACCGTCATCGACTGCAGCATCTCCAACGACAAGTATGTGATCTCCAGCTCTTTTACGTTTAAAGTTGGACTCGGGTAGAAGAGAAAACATACATTAAGGCGACTCTGGTGAGGGGTTCACACGTTTACTGGCAGGGTGTCTTCTAAAGCAGGGGCATCTTACTCCAGTCCTCAAGGGCTGCTGTCCTGCAACCTTTGAATGTGTCCAAAGTCCACACAAGGGATTTAAAGGGCTGAACTGCCTCATCATGCACTCAAGCGCCAGAGAATCGTGTCTAAAGCATTTACAGTATGGTGGGTCAGTATAAACTCCAGCAGAAAATAACAGGTTTTATTCTTTAAATTTCAAAATTGACCCAGCTTTGGAGAAATGCTTTCTCAGGTTCATGAAGTCAACTTCCTGCCTCCATGCTGAATTGCAAATTTATGTTGAGACGGCAGCATGTGAGTCATTCACTGTCAAAAATACCACTGTTATACAATTTAAAGCATTTCAAGAGGTTCTGCAGGAAACGTGCAATTCTCACTTCAGCAGAGAAATGACCTGAACCAGATAAGTTGAAATGAAAGGTTCGTACATGAGCAAAATGAAAGTCGTGCAAATCAAAAAGCAGAAAGAAAGAAGGAGCTCTCTTAAACAGATCAGCTTAGAAATTGGTCTTAAAGCAGGATTTTTAAGATGTCAGTTACCATTTTCAAGTTTCTTTGAAATCTGGTGTTTGTGTAATTATTTTAAAATTAAATAAAAGATGCTTTTAAGCTACAGGAGCTTTTTCATAGTTCAGATTCCTGTTTATAGAAACGAAACAATCAGGTAATGCTCGTTTTAAGTCCTCTGTCAGAGTTGGCATTTCCCTGACTCAGTGGGAACTCATGGATGCCTAAGTTAACTTTGCAATCATAGATCAGTGCAGTGAGGAGAGATTTTGTGGCTGATTTCCAATCACAAATTTTGTGACGCTTAGACCAGCCAGTACCGATTTTGTTCCTGTGGACTTATTCCCTTTCCATTTTGCACTTTTGCAGTTGAGGTAGTTTTGTAGCAAATTGTTTTAGTAATGAAGAGGAGCCGTCTGCTTTCAAGCTCTGAACCTCCAGCTGCTAAGGAACACGCTGGATTTGGAAATGTTTGGCTTTTTGAAAAATTTACTGCTGAAATGAGCTAAACATCATCATATCCTGATCTTTTATTTGATTTTTAACTCCAGCACTGTTTTTTTTTTTCAGCAACACTCTTCATTGCCAAAGTGTGGATTTGACTTGAATATGTCTCCTGTTCTGCTCCTTATCTCCAGATTCGAGTATTTGTTCAACTTCGACAGCATGTTTGAGATCCACGATGACATTGAGGTGCTAAAACGCATGGGCATGGCCTGTGGTTTGGAGGTGGGGAAGTGTTCTCCTGAGAATCTGAAAATTGCACGAAGCCTGGTGCCGAAAGCCCTGGAGCCTTACGTTATAGGTAAATACGTCATTCTTCTCAGGAGGAGTCGTTTCAAACTTGTGCCATGTAGAAATAATGAAGGAGGGACGCCTGGAAAAAGGTCTGCCAGTGTCAGAAAGAAATGCAGTTTAGATGAAAATGAAATGGAGAAATAGTTTGCCCACATTAGGGATTCTTGAGGATATCTTTTCATTCATGCCAAGTTATGTGAAGAATCTATTTAGCAGTCCTTTTTTAGGGAGTGAATAATTCAGCAGCCATGTATTTACTGTATTTTTTCCAAATGATTTTCTTAAAGAGATGGCAAAAGGCCCCATTAGCAACGTCTACATCACTGGAGGCTCTTCTGCCAATGGAGGCCGTTACACTGCAAGGTGGGAAGTCTTAGCTGTCCTGCCATTGAAGCAGGAAGCAGATCTTACCAACATATGTTTTTTCCACTTTATCCAACTTTATCTTAATTTTGGGCTTAATTTCCTCCCTCCCTGTTTCGTAGTGACGGCTGCACTGATGGCACCATGGCATCCAGCTCAAACGACTCTCACTACAGCGGGTCTCGTGTTGAGACCCCGGTTTCTTACATGGGGGACGACGATGAGGAGGATGAGTACGAGGAAAACGACGATGAAGACTAACCCTCCCACAGCTCGCCACTCCAACGAGCACAGTCCTTCAAACCACAGTCACCATGGGAATTGAATCCCCCTTTTTTTTTTTTTTTTTGTGTGTGTGCGCTTCTTGAACCCCCCGCCCCATTCCCTGTGTCCCATGCCTGTATTTCTGTCTGGCTTTCTCAGGGCTGTAGATGAATATTGAACGAACAGAGGCAGCGCTCTGCTCCTGAATCACGTACACCTGCACCACAGCTCTGGGGGGAGGTGCGATCCAAGGGAACTGTAGGGTTTTTTTTTTTTTTTTTTTTTTTTGTTTTTGTTTTTTTTTTTTTTTTTTTTTGTTGTTGTTTGTTTGTTTCCCCCCCCCCCAACTTGGCCACCAGAAGTCTTCGTATGTCTAATCTTGTTTTCAATAAGCCATCCCACTATAAAAACACACTGCTGTTGGAGAATGTAAAATGTACTTGTTTAAATAGTTACACTCTATTATTTTGCTATTAACCTTTGGCAGACAGACATTATGATCAAATGTTTCCTAAAATGTCTGCGTTAACGTGCTGTTGGTACACCACCGCGGGTCTTGAACGGCGTCCCAGGTTGGGACTCCATCTGACCCGTCAGTACATTTTTGTTTTGTGTTCTGCACAATGATTTCGAATAGTTTCCCATTCAGTTGGGTTGGCTTCCTCCTGTTTTGTAGGCAGCTGCTTTCTGATCCTGTTTGCTAGTTTTGTTTTGTACCTGTTTGTTTTTTGTATTCTGGAGTTGAGAAATTTTTCACCACCGCCCTATTAATGCCTCGGTAGTGTTTACAAAAAATGGCAGCAGCGAGGTAAAGACTCATAACCCAGGCTCCTGATAGGTAAATAAGCTTTGTTTGTTAATTAAGTATATAAATCCTACAAAGATTGTAGCTTATAGTATCCTTTAGAGGCCAGTGGTTAAGATAGACCTTTTGAAAATTATTGATGTAACACAATGTGTGGTTGTATAGATCTTTGTGTATTCCCTTCAAAGATCTCCCTTTTAAAACTGAGCAACACATGTACTGACTCTTCCAAATACCTTTTCTGTAATCTAATATAAGTTTGCAAATTAAAATATAGATTGTTTTAATAAGTTTGCATCAACCGTTTTTGTTGGAAAGAGAAATGCTCAGATTCAAGACCAAAAAAAAAAAAAAGATGTTTTCACTCAAGATGATGGACATCGTGGAACCTGGATTCTGTTTTATTTATCTTAAAGGACCAAATACTAATTCTGAGCAAACCTTCAGCTGGTTGCACAATTTCAACCAACTTGTGCCAAGTTCAGCCGACATTTTATTAATGTTTATTACATTACTATTTTGGTCTTTCATTCATTCATTCCTATGGAGGACCGAAACTGACATAATTTAAAATAAAAGCAGAAATATTAGTTATTTTTAATTATGTCAGTTTTGGTCCTTCACAGATATGGACTGGCCAGCAGAGAACACCACTGTATACACAGAAAAGTCAGGCACAAATCAACATGAACTGCAAAGCTACGAGGAAGCAAACCGACTAAAACTTCTGACACTGCCTTTTTCTTTAATTTTTAGTTTAAGAGGTAGATGGTGCACATTTGGATAATGTGGACTATTTCTACATCACAGCTGTTTAAGAAGAGAAAGTAAAGCAAATTTGTTTCTGCAAAGTGATAGAAGATCAATGGAGAGAATCTGCCAGATTGTGCAGTGAAAAACCAGCAACCTCATTACAGATTTCTTCTGTTTATGCTTTTTTTTTTGTTGTCAGATTCGCATGTTTCAAGTCATCAAAAATAAGTTAACTTGAATAAATACAAGCAATTTTCAAGTTATTTATTTCATGAATGGAGAGAAAAAGATGAATGAATGGGTTGATGATGAGAAACAGAGTTGTTGACATCTGAGTCTGTGGAGGATTACAAAGCCTTTTCTAAAGCTTTGAGAATCCAGTGAACCAGTGAGTTCCATGATCGACAAATGAAGAAAAAAAGTGATGAACCTTCCCAAGGATGGCCAGCCTACCAAAATTAAGAGATTAACGATGACTCATCCTGAAGGAAGCCTCAGTTATCTGATGCTGAGGTCAGTGAGCTGTTAAAATGAAACCTTGAGCAAAACTGGCATTTATACGACACAAGACTTGAATTAAATCCAACTGCTGTGGAATGATGTTAATCTTTCCACAGGTCATTTCATACCAACCATGTATTAATAGTGATATTTCAGGACTGTATTGAGAACCAATGATTAAAAATAATTTTCTATGTCTAGTCATTGTGTAATTCCAATAGATTGGGATGTCACTCTGAATATTTTTGTGTTGATCAGAGTTAATGTTCTCTTATATTTTAGAAGAGCCAGCTGACCCAAAAAGGCATCAGATCCACAATAAATGACAAGAGGATGTAATATAAACTCTTCAGAAGATAATATATGGTTATATAAAATTATACATGTGATTTGAGTAAATTTATGATGACTAATAAATAGTACATTTTTAAATAGTAAATTTTTGATGACTTTATCTGCATAAGTCACCAAAATGCTTAATTATCAAGAGAAATAAACTCAGGGTTCCTATGTAGCCTTGAGAAACCTGTAAAAACATGGAATCATTATCATTATCATTTTCCAGATCTGGATATGTATGAAAAAGGATGATTTCCAGACTTTTTCTATTTATAAAGGACAACAGTCAAATAACGCTCAATAAATCCAGTAGTTTCATCTTGATGTATATTAATTGGAGATATGTTTTCCTTGATTTGCCAAATTGCTCCTTGATTCTGAAAGGAAAATGTTGATAAAAAGAGCTAGAAATCTGAGTATGTTAAGGTGTAGAATTTTGAAATGAAAAATATGTAGGAACCCAGTAAACTAATATGGCTGTACACTTTGTTTCCTTCTAGAGACTTATACCTGTGCTATCCTTTTAGCTTAAAAAAATAAAAAGCAAAATCTTATTTGTTACTAAATGTCTTCATTTGAGAAAGAGGCAAACATTTTATTTATTAGTTATGAATATATTCTCCCACTACATACACTAATTTTATACTAAAGTATTTATTTCTGTAGAAAAAACATGTTTTCATAATTTCTGCTAAATGTTGTGTTGAGGCAAAATTTAACGAGTTCACACAAAAGACTTTAAGCAGCAGGTCAATAAAGTTACACTAGTAAAGGGTTCTGTCATTTAAAATATTATGTGGGTATTTCTTTTATCTTCATTTCTCTAAATCAAAATGTCTTATAATCTGAATCAACTATGATTTTAAAAATAGTAAACTAAATATTTTTTAAAAATAGTTTTTTTCAAATCATTTGAAGATCATTGCATTCTCTTTCTTTGTTTTCATTTCCCTTTTTCCTTTAAATTAGAACAAACAATAGCAAAAGAAGAAACTTATTTTCATAGTCAGGCCTCACTTAGTTTTAGGCATTTTTGCATTTTCAAACTACTGCAAAATGAGTCGAGTCTGCTTGTACCAGTTGACTCCTGTGGACCGTTCTGGAGTTGTACTGTTCCAGCAGGTGCTCGCACACTTTGTCTGGGGCATTGGGGTGTTAATGGATTACTGAAAGGTGTTGACTCAGGTGTGTGTGTTCCTGTGTGTGTGTATGTGTGTAGTACAGTCCCTCAAAGTGTGCTGCAGTCTTCTTGAGTTGCATTTTCTCCCTCATGCTCCCTCTACCACTCCTCTGTCTCCTGTTTCCTTGCTCCTTTTTCCATCTTCAGTTTTGGAGAGTAATTAGCAGCAATCATTATCTGCCTCTGTTCTCTATTTGCGATGTGTTCCTTTTCCTTTGCCTAACACTCACTTGCTCTCAACATGGATATTGGAGGACTAACCACTGTAGTAGCAAATTCTGCGTACATCAATGCACGTGGAAGCATTGATGGCTCCAACCCTGCAGCAGCCCGGGATAAGAAGTATCATGCTCGCCTCAAACTGCCCCACATCACCGTTTGTGAGGGCCTGAGGGACACCCTAGATTTGGCCTTTGACTCGGTCTGTGTGGAACAGCCAATTGGCAAACGCCTCTTTAGGGAATTCTTGGAAGCGAATAAAGAGTATCACAGTGCTAGTCGTTTGTGGAAAGACATCGAGGGCTATGACCTGGCAGAGGACTCTGACAGAGGAAAAAAAGCCTCCAAGATTGTCCAGAGATACATGGATCCATCTGCCAAGCACTTCTGCCCGTACCTTCCTGAGGACATCATAGCCAAGGTAAAGGAAAACCTGGAGGCTGTAGGGGATGATTTGTTCTCTGCATCTCTGGCCAAAACGCTGGAATACCTGCGAGAAGCCCCTTACACTTTCTATCTGGAGAGTATGTACCTGAAGAGGTTTCTGCAGTGGAAGTGGCTGGAGTTGCAGCCCATGGATGCGGACTGGTTCCTGGACTTCCGTGTTCTGGGGAAAGGTGGTTTCGGGGAGGTGTCTGCCTGTCAGATGAAGGCCACTGGGAAACTTTACGCATGTAAGAAACTCAACAAGAAGAGGTTGAAGAAGAGGAAAGGCTATGAGGTGAAAGCCCTTCACTAAGTCTGTTGATCTTGTGGCATTGAAAACACAAATTTATTCAGAGTTGGTTTAGAAGAAGGACTTTTTCTTCTTTGTTGATGATAATCAATAATCATGGGTCTGTAAAAAGAAAGTGTGTAAAAACTATAAGCTTCTAGTATCAGTAAATAACTAGTTTCATCTGATATTAAGAAAAGCTAACATTGCAACATAAATGCTGAAAATTGTGACGACACTGTTAGTATCCCATTTTGTATATACTCACTTTCATTTCCATCATTAGATAGTCTGCACCTCACACTCTGTGGCTGGTGTGTAAGAACTCAGTCACATGCGGTCATAACGGATAGTGAAAGTCCATCGAAATCACAAAATATTTTATTTGCAAGCATTTTTTGATTGCATAGCACCTGAAATGTTGCAACCTACCAAATATTAAATCCAAGAACTCTCTAGTGACTTTAACATTGCAAACACTGATACTATGAAGATGACAGCGATTTGATATATTGTGCAACATGTATAGAGCAACGTTTTCAGAAGTGCATATCATTATTACTCTTTTATAGATAAGCAAACATCTGACTTCCTTCTTTTAAATTAGATATGAAAAAGTAGGAACTGACAAAAGTTTATTTTTCCCACACAGCAGACAGCAGGATTTATGAAAATTTCAATGCATAAAACATCTTGTTGCACAAATTTATGACAGGTTTCCTTACTTTTCCATTCTAATCAATTTGATGCCCCTTTAGCTGCTTTTTTTGTTACAATGCAGTCTGAATATATATATATATATATATATATATATATATATATATATATATATATATATATCTTAGTAAAAGTGTTCTGTGCTGGCCAGGCTGCGCAGGTGCTAATCATCTTTGTCCCTGCTTCTGTCTCGTTTGGCTTTAGCCTGCAGAATTAAACACTGAGACAGGGATAGAGTGATTACTGGGGGCTTTACTGAAAAGCTCCTCTGAAGGGAACTCCTTGCACAGTTATATCTTGCCCTTGACTTGTCTGAGGTCATCTTGTAAAATGCATGTCGCACTTCCTCCCAAAAATGACACAGACCCTCGCACTAATGCACAAGGCTCTCTTGTAGCTTTTGTTGTTTAATGTCACTTATGTCATTTTTTTAAAAATTGCCTCTCATGTTTTTTCCCTGTAGGGGGCAATGGTGGAGAAGAGAATTCTGGAGAAGGTCCACAGTCGTTTTATTGTCTCATTGGCTTATGCCTTCCAGACAAAAGATGAGCTTTGTCTGGTCATGACCATCATGAATGGAGGAGACCTCAAGTAAATTCACATTACAAACCACAGAGACAGTTTTTACTGTCTCTTTGTGATTATTTTCATCATATTTATTTGAACATAAGAATAACTGATGTGAAAGGGATGGTTTAAAGCTAAATAAGTTGAGACATCTGATAAAACTTCAGTGTATGAATTGATTTCTTATTTTGCTTGTTTAAAACATCCAAACTGATGTTGATCTAAACATAACTTTATTGTTCAGATGAAGGATCTCAGCAACATTCATGCCCAGTCGAAGGGCACAAGTTCAGAATCAGTTCATGCAAATATGTCCCCAAAGGAATGCTATATGAAGACAAAACAAGGCATCCATTTTAAGGGAATGCATACTCTTTTGTGTGTTCTTCTAAACAGCTGACCACTTGTCGTCATTAAAAGTTGAAAACAAGTTCAAATTCAGCCCTTTCAGAAAATATGACTTTTTTTTGATGGTTTTAAGTTTATATTCTTGTTAAAAATTAACTTAAACACATTAGGATACACAGAAACTACCAATGAGTATTATAACATCCATGTCTCTTATCTATAAACAGTACTTTAAATGTTTAGCAACATTCATTACATATGAAAAGTCAAACTCTCTGTTGTTTGCTCTGTTCAGATACCACGTCTACCTGGTGGATGAGAACAACCCTGGGTTTGATGAGCCCAGAGCCTGTTTTTACATTGCTCAGATCATCCAGGGTCTCGAACACCTCCACCAAAAAAGAATCATCTACCGTGATCTCAAACCAGAAAATGTGCTGCTTGACAATGATGGTAAATGCTCTCAGTGAAACCTAAGTGCCTGTAGAAAAAAAATTACTTTTTTGTGGTATTCTATTCAACTTGATTGTGATTCGTTTCAACAGGTAATGTTCGTATATCTGACTTGGGTCTTGCTGTAGAGCTAAAAGAAGGCAAAACAATGACTAAAGGCTACGCTGGAACACCAGGTCGGTCTTATTTTGCCTTTTTATCCCCTCCCTTTGCAACCACCTGAAGTTTTTTTTTGTTGTGCTGTGTTATTTATGTCTTTATAACTGTCATGGCTGATCCAGATGCAACAAGCATGCCTTTAAATGAACAAAATCAAGTATGCAACAGGGAATTTTCTCTTATTTACCCTGTCACACCAAATCTGCCCTGACATGGTAGGGCACCCAGACCCACATTCTGTTTGCCTGAGCTGTCTGGACAGGACACACAAAGACAAAAACTCTGAAAAGTTTAATTTTAAAAGATTTATTTTTCAGATTCTCATGTAACCTGCAGATTCCTCTTGCAGGTTACATGGCTCCAGAGATGCTGAAAGGAGATAAATATGACACCTCGGTTGACTACTTTACCTTGGGGGTGACTCTGTATGAGTTTATTGCAGCTAAGAATCCATTCAGAAACCGAGGAGAAAAGGTTAGGCTTTTTTTTTGGAGCTACAGGTGTTGATAAGTGCAGAAATGTTGGAGTTTATAAGATAAATGAGCTGCTGAGAGGTTGTTTGCCGTCTTCTCAGGTCGAACGAGAAGAAATGAAGGAGCGCATGCTGAACCGCGTGGTGACCTATCCAGATAATTTCAGTGAACATGCAAAGTCACTGTGTGATGGACTGCTGGCTAAAGAGGTTGACCAGAGGATGGGGTTCAAGAATGAATGCTGTGATGAAATCAGGGCGCACCCTTTTTTCAAAGACATTAACTGGAGGAAACTCAATGCAGGTACAGAGCCTTGAATGTTTTCAGGAGTTGACGTATAAAAACCACAAATTCATTGTATTTTTTAATTTTTTCTTGAGGAATCTCTCTGATAGTTCAACATAAACTATTACCTAATTGTGAAGTGGAAAGAAAAAGATGTGTGTGTGTGTGTGTGTGTGTGTGTGTGTGTGTGTGTGTGTGTGTGTGTGTGTGTGTGTATATAAAATTCAGTGCAACTAATTGCCTTCAGAAGTCAGAAGCAGAGCCCGCACACCATCCCCACCATGAAATATGGTGGTGGCAGAATCATAGTGTGGAGATAATTTTCTTCAGTATGGAAAGAGAAGACAATTAAAGTTGATAGGGATGGATAGGGATGAAAGAAAACCTGAAAGAGGCTGCCAAAGACTAGAGACTGTGGTGGAAGTTCACCCTCCAGGAGAACAAAGACACAAAACACACAGCCCTAAATATCTATCTATACACACACACACACACACACACACATACATACATACATACATACATACATACATACATATATATATATATATATATATATATATATATATATAATTTTATTTTTTTCCCACTGCTTTTAGTTGGTCTGTCACATAAATTCCCAATGTTGGTAATTGAAATGTAACAAAATATTAAAAAGTTCAAAGGGTGTTAATACTTTTCCAACTCAATTATTCAAGGTCTCAGTACGTATTGGTAAAGCTTTAACATATCTATTTTTTGTCAACTCCTCAGGTATTCTTCCGCCTCCTTTTGTCCCTGACCCTAAGGTAGTCTACGCC
Organism: Anableps anableps; assembly: GCA_014839685.1. Taxonomy (NCBI): domain Eukaryota; kingdom Metazoa; phylum Chordata; class Actinopteri; order Cyprinodontiformes; family Anablepidae; genus Anableps; species Anableps anableps. The sequence goes on along the minus strand of CM026075.1, from coordinate 15,580,970 downwards.
AAGGATCTGGATGACGTTGGTGCTTTCTCCTCGGTGAGGGGGGTCGCTTTGGAGGATCCTGATAAGACATTTTTCGATGAGTTTGCTACAGGCAACATCTCGATCCCCTGGCAAGAGGAGATGATTGATATGGGCATTTATGGAGAACTGAACCTCTGGGGGCCTGAGGGCACTATCCCAAATGATCTCCGCAGAGAGTCCATCCTGGAGCAGCCAAAATCCTCAACCTGCTGCATATCGTAAAATCCGTGGAACACACAGAGTATAAATGAACAATACAGTTTATAGACTTGTATTTCTTTAGAAGATGTGTCATTAAAGCACCCAGAAAGGACAAAAGTGTCTTCTGAACTTTCTGACTACAGAGGGATAAAGTTTTGAACTGTTTTCCTTACCTGGAAATGTGAAGGACAAAGTAAAAGTGAAGCTTGGATTTGGAGAGGACATTATTTAGTTGAAAACAAGTAATTCCAAACAACTTCATTTTATGTGTGCATGTGCTGACTTCATACAAGGCTTTTACATGTAACATACTTTAAAAGTCCCATTAATTGAGTTTTAGTGATTATGCATCTGGTGCTGTCAGTAATTTTTTGAACATTTAAATGTTTATTTGTCAACACTGGATCTTTGCTGCTATAGAGAATATACCATTTATGCAAAAGTGTTTTTTTTTCTCATTATGAGATAAAAAAATTATTTTATTGCATGTCCAAAAGCTCAATCTTTCAAGCTTGTTTTTAAATATTTCTTAAACCTTTATTTATTGATCAACTATTGTCACTTATAATGATAAAACTGTGAATCAACGTTTATCAGGTCTGTATTTTCTGAGGTAAATAACAATAGGAGACTAATTGAAAGCAAAGTGATTTATTTCTAAAAATCATATTGTTCAGAAGTAGGAAATGTTTTAAAAGATTGAAATAAAATAGTTTATTCATATGAAAACTTGTGTCAGGAACTTTGCATTTGCAATATGATTTTTATATTCCAGTCAAGGAATTTCATGCAGGCACTTTCAAAACTGAAAGGGTACTTTGAAAGTATTACAGTGATTTGATTTTATGTGATATTACTGGAAAATACAAACCAAGTTATAATGGAACAAGCCAAACTTTTCCCTGCATTGATTGAAAACAACAAAAGAAAAGATAACTTCAATTTTGGAATTTTGTAACCCAGTTTCCAGCTCTTAGATCTCATTTGTTCACTCCTTTGCTGTGGCCTTGTATATCCACACATTCTCCTGTGGTACCTCAGCAAGCAGTGTTGTGTTGAAATTGCTCTTAAAGCATTCTGTGAACTTCAGGTCTGACTGGAATCTTATTTTGTTTGCCCAAAGCAGGGTTGTCCCGCTCCCTGGTCTGCAGAAATGAAGCATAGTGTTCAGCAGTTCCTCAAGGAAGTTGTGGTGATACACCACATCAGCTGCAAGCACATAATCGTAGTGGTAAGATGGGAAGGGGAAGTCTCGTTCTAGCTCCTGACCCCAGGAGAGGGCAGCCACCTGAGGGATGTAGCGGGAACGGCCCTTGGTATTCCGTCGAAGGTTGAAGGACAGATTAGACAATATGTCAGGTTGATCAGTAGCCGTCACCCAAGCACCTGTTCAAGACAGAAGACAGTATTGTTTGAGTGACATATTTTTAAAATGTCCTAAAATGCAAAAAAAAAAAAAAAAAAAAAAAAAAAAAAAAAAAAAAAAAAAAAAAAAAAAAAAAAAAAAAAAAAAAAAATCAACAACCAATTGAAACAACAGAAATTTACAATATCCATCCATCCATCCATCTCCAAATAGACGCACCCAGAATGCATCCTAGTTCATTCAATCATTATACGTATCTCGTGACCTTAGGTGGGGGTTGGATCGTAGAAGGACTGCTGAATTTTTTTTTTGATCAGCTTTTTCTTTACCACAACAAACCAGAGATGCTTCTGCATGACCAAAGATGAGCTGCCAGCTCATCTGTCTGTCTCCTGAACCAGACACAAAGATACTGGAGCTTCTCCAGCTTGAGGCAAAGAGAAACCCCTACCTAAAGGGAACACTTCCCACTTTTTCTAGTTGAGAACAATAGCATTAGACTTAGAGGAGCTGAATTTCATCCCAGTTACTTAACATTTGGCTGTGAAAAGCACCACTGTCTTTGTAGACCATGGCTTTAACATACTAGTAAAACAAAACAACAAAAAAACTTCAAGATGCAACCTTGACACATTTAAACCAGACAGTGTCTACAACTATGCCTTAAGATCCAGTCCATGAATACCACATTGTTGGAGACAAGGGGCAGCCCTGGTTTAGTCCAACCTACAACAAGAATCAACACAAGTCCCCTGTGCTCCTTCAGCACACCCCATAAAATACCACAAGGAACATGACTGTAATCCTACTCCAGGGCCACAAAAGATATGGATCAGACAACCAAACTCCCCTGACACTTTCAGCAACAATTCTCATTTTAAAATCTGGTGCCCTCTCTTCAATCTGATGTGAAGTTTAATAAACAATCAAGGCCTCATTTACAGCACCCATGAACAAATTTTTCCTGAGAGGTCAAGAGGTTTGATCCCTCAATGATTAGAACATGCTCTCTGCACCCCTTTGGGACTACCCAATCTACATTCAACAGTCTTCAATGCACCACTGAAGATACGTGTCCATATTTTTAACATCTCAGACTGACTTTCATCCACCAGTGGTGATCTGCTGTCTTCAATATTTGCGTTTTGCAGTCCTCTTGCATGAAAAATATGGTGACAAGATTGAAGGGATTCTCAAAGTGCTCCTTTCATTGAATGACTATATCCTCAGTTCACATCCACAGTTTCCTACCAAACCATACAAAACCTAGTAGTCACTATTTTCCTTTTTTGAGTCATTTAAGGGTTTTCCAAAACGTTCTTGAGGCAAGCCAAATTGGTAATTCCTTCTACTCTATCTTCAAGCATTTAAATATAATTTAATACTGTTCAAACCATGTAAACACATACTTACCTAACAAACTTGCTACTATGGACAGTAAGCCAGTTCCAGCTCCAAGCTCTAGCACTGCTTTGTCCATCAGGTTCATTTGCTGCTGGTTGTTTTCTAAGAACCGACTGAGAGCTATTGCCTAAAAAGAGACAGATTTCTTGTTGTTATTTTTATTAATTAGCACTGGTAGTTTTTGATATGGACCATGTAGGCAGGTGCCCAGGGTGGCTTTGAGCTGGGGTGGGGGAGGGGGGGAGCACACAAATCTATAATAGAAAACATAAATTAGGTGCATGTTGAACAACTTTTCCATTGTTTGTGTACATGTGCAGTCAATGGACATGCTTTGTGTGGAGTTGATTTTAAAATTTAGATGATTCTCTACCTTTTGATTGGTTGGGGTGTGACAGAAAGCATGTCTCACTCAGGGAACCATTCATGCAAAAACCACTGCTGTTGTCCAGTGAATGGTGATGAAAGAACTTACCCCGGGCCAAATCAGAGCTCCATATGAGTCCATAGACTCCCAGATGTTGATTTCATGACCAACAAAACAAAACGACTCCTTCCCCAGGGTATAGTAAACACTCGGCTCCCAGATATTCCTTCTGTCCAGACCCTCTCTTGTCATCATATGTTGGTCTGTTAAAGCTTTATCACAAGACAACAGATATATTTATATCTTAGCACTGGTTAGATTTGCAAGCTTTGTAACGAGTAACTGTATAAAAATAGTTCTCTATTTTTTCAGATGAAAACTTATTTGATCAGCTCTTTGTAGGGTGAATTGTGGTTTACCCTGATCATTTGTGTCTTCCTTGCTCTGTAGTTTCTCATCATGATTTATTTCATCTTTCCTTCTGCTTTCTGAATCCTTTGGTAGAAAATGTTGGCTGGCTGATATTAATCCTTCCATGTCTTCTGAACAGTGTTGAGAGATGAGAATATCACTAAGTGATAAACATCTCCCTACAAATGCTGAAAATCACCTGCACATTTTGAGAACAACAGGAAAAAAAGTGCAAACCCTAAACCCTCTGTTGTCTTGATTGCCAGGTTAATGAAATTTAAATGCCATTGAAATTAAATTTTTGTTATGATAGCAAAGATCCACAGCTAATTAGATAACTAAAAGCAACTGGACTTGTTTTTGCAATTTATGGGTTCTCTATTGAGTTGTCTAAACTGGATATATATTTTTTCTTTTGTGTGGTAAGCTATGCCCAGCACATTTTTTCCTCTATTATTTGAAGTGGCCACCAGAGCTAATGCAGAGGTTTGTAAACTGATAGAAATTACACTCTGCTGAAGTTCAGAACCAATATAAAAAGTAGCCTTTAACACTGTCAGGTGTTTTCCAATGTAAAACACATATGTTGTTCTTTAGCCATCTCAGTCCCTGGAATGAAAATTATTAATTGAGATTTCAATATCAGAAAATGTGAGACATACCTGCAAGAAGCTGTATCCTCCTTTTCTAATTTCTTTTTTGTCACGGAGAGTGGACCTTTGTAGGATGTGTTCATGTCTTTATAGGGACGCCATCATCTGTTTTCTGTGACCTTCCTCTGAGAGAAGCAGGGGTCTATGCCAGAGACCCCTCCCAACACTTCAACAGAAACTTGTGCTGTGATGCTATATCCCCTACTATGCCATACATGTGCAGTAGGATTAAGCACTTATAAAATAACTGAAACCTATTCCCATCCAACCACACCTAACATCCTTCTTCTCACATCTTTTGTTGTTTTTGTCTCTTTATATTAGTCCCAATCTGCCCTCTTGATTTGTTTAACAAGATGTGGGTTATTGCACCTTTAAATTTAATAAAGTCTGTTAGACAATGGGGAGAATGTTTCATTATCCCCTTCTTGTAGAGCAAACCTGCTCGGACACAATAAAGATAGCCAGATCAACCATACTGTTTTTCAAACCTAGTATTAAAACGAGTTTGTATATATCTTTAAATATAAAGATTAAAAAGCACAGCAGTGAGAATACGGTCAAGGCCAAAATTATTCATATGCCAAGCAGATTTATGTTTAAAGTTTTCATTTTATCACCATTCTAAAGGCTTGATTTAATAGAAATGTTTTAGAGTCTTATTGAGAATCTGTGGAGGGAAGAAAAGATTAGGGTGATGAAAAAGAGGAAATAGAAGAGGGGTCTGATTGCTGTACTGCCAATAAAGATTTTTCCATGGATTATTGAAAAGGGTACAGATCTTTTTTTCCATGCAATTTTTATTTAGATGTAAATGAAAATCGAATAATAATAATCCATTGGCTATACCCACTTATCCTTGTAGGATCATGGAGAGGCTGGTGCCTATCTGCAGCGATCATTGGGCGAGAGGCAGGGTACTCTCTGGATGGGTCGCCAGTCCGTTGCAGGGCAACATAGAGACACACAGGACAAACCACTATGCACACATACACTCATACCAAAGGGCAATTTAGAGTGACCACTTAATCTAGCAGTCATGTTTTTGGACAGTGGGAGGAAGTACCTGAAGAGAACTCACGTATGCCCAAGGAGAGCATACAAACGCCATGCAGAAAGACCCCAGGCTGGGAACTGAACCTAGGATCTTCTTGCTGCAAAGCAACAGTGCTACCAACTGCTTCACTGTGCAGCCCAATAATAATAATAATAACAACAATTAAACCTGTTGTTATTTTATTTTATTCGTTTATTTTTTTCTCAAAAATTTAAACAGAACCCTTATCATTTGCAGATACCAGCAAAAACAAATCAAAGCCCACATTAAGAAATTGTTTTTACCACTCTTCTCAACACCTCTAATAATTTCTCTATCCATAAATGCAACATAAACATTTCTTATGTTTACACAAAACTTTTTTTGGCTTATCAGAGAGTCTGGGACAGTGCTTGTCAATCCTGGTCCTCAGGACTGACAGTCCTGCATGTTTTAAGTGCCTGCTGCCACATACCTAAATTAAATAATTGGGCAATAAACAGGCTTCTGTAGCACTTTGTGGCATGCTGAGGATGTTTTGCAGTTATTATAAAGACATTTGCTGGTGCAGAGACATATCTAAAACATAAGGGACAGTGGGCCCTGAGGACCAGGAATGAGAACAACTGGCCTTGGATGTTTCCTCTGGTGTATAAATATAATATGACACTGATATCCATTTCCCTTTGCCACTCTTCAAACTGAGAAAGACAAGAGAACATGCCATTCAACTAAAAGAGATGTTGTTCGGTAGTCCGGAAACAACAACAAGAAAATACTGGTACGCCTGAGTGCTGTCAGACCAACAATCAACACTACACTTAGAGATAAGAGTTAAGTGTTGGTACATAAAAACACACTAAAAGGCAATTCTCTAAATCTTGTTTTGGGTGTGATGTTGCTAGCGGCAGAGTCTCGCCTTTCAGACCACACTATTGACTGAGAGTGGACTCAGTGACTGCTTTGTAAGCCAGGCTGTTCAGGTTTAGGTGGGAGGATTCACAGCTTTGGTGAAATGAGCTCACAAACACACCGAGTGGAGCCGGCAAACAGGTGGCGTTGCTGCATGAAACTGGAAAATGGCTTGAACTGACAGATGGTGAGCACAAACAGTGAGTCACTTTCATCTAAACAGCAACACTAATAATCAGTGAAGGTATTATAGAGGGGGATTTCCATTACTGCAGAGCAGTATGATCCCAACAGGAGGACTCTATGGCTCTCTGTTTTTCACAGTAATCGCTACTCTGAAATTCAGCATATTTCCCTGTCTCACAACAATGATGTATAGAGTCCATAAATTAATCTGGGCTATTTAATTACTTAATGTACACTAAAGCTATAAGAGCTATTCCTATGAGTAACAGAGCTCAGATGCCCATTTATCCATGATCTCTTAATTCCAGCAGCCATAACTTTTCCTGGTAAGAGAACAGCAGAAAGCCTGTGAGAGCCCCCGTGGCATTTTGAACAATAGTGAGAGAAGTCCCTGTCATCTGAATATTAGGAATGGTGATGAGCACATGTGTGTGTGTGTGTGGTGATAATTCATGCATCCATAGGTGGAGCAGTCAGCAAATATAACAGCAGGATAAAGACCTTAGAGTTTGTAATCCTCATCTCTGTGTGCAAAGGTCAGGAAAAGCTTGTGTATGGGTCAGTGGAAAATGAGTCACACAGCAGCATGTAAGTTGCAGCAGGCTTATAGTAGCTCTATTTGCAGCAGGGGAGTGTAAATATATCAGTAAATAGGCGTTAATCCCCAGTCATTTTAAAAGGTGGGTAAGGACTTATATTCAATGCACAAATGTGCTTTATTAACAAAAGGGTGTAATCAGTTGTGATCAGTTTTGCAAACACACTCATAACTTTAATCTGACTGTTAATAACTGCACAATAACACAAATAAATGACTACTGGCTTTTCTCTGAATCTGCAAAATGAACTATAGTGTATGGACTTATTAGGCAAAGGTTGAGATTGTACGAGGTTCTAACCAGATTTGGGCCCCACTGCAGTTAAGCCCATCAGCCAACACAGCACGATGGACTTCCCTGTAATATTTCCTCTATTTTTCTGCATTCATATTTTTTTGTAAATATATTAAACTATTTTAAAAATTGTGTTTTACTTGGCAGTCACATCAATTACATCATTTATTAAATACATAGCATTTGACATAAGATTCAAAATTTCCATCTCAGTTTCCCAATGAACAAAACCTAAAGCACTGTGTTTGGCAGCTTAGCAATAGAACATTTTTCAGGAAACTGATATAAAATCTGTGAGGTAATAAAGAATAAATGTATCTCATGACAAAATCAACAACTGAAGATTATAGCTGAATCACCGTCACTCCCCAAACTGTACTCACAATATCCATCCATATATATATATATATATATATATATATATATATATATATATATATATATATATATATAGATGCCTGACGTTTATCACTTGAACAAACAGGAGCCTACACATGTATAAACTTGTAGTAATAGTGTGATTACATGCAACATTATGCTGGTATTCACAATAAAATAACCTCTATTAAGAAGTTTTTTCTTCATCAAAGGGTTTCTTTATTGAATAAATTACAAAGTATGTAACTATGTGGTCTATTTCTTCGAGTATAGGCACATGAGGTTTGATCAGATTTTACTGACCACAGCAAAACACCCCAACCAGCTGATACCATTAAATCAAATGTTGCTGTAATTTGATTGGAGCATGCCAAGCATGTGACATGACTATGTAATAAGTGAGATCCGCCCATTTCATCCAGTAAAGGAAGCAGAAAACAAACTATTTATTTGATAAACACAGAGCAGTGAAAAACACTGAATTAAACATTCAACTAAAAAAAAAAAAAAAAAAAAAAAAAAAAAAAAAAAAAAAAAAGTAGCTTGTAGATCTTCCTCTGAAATTACTGAGCAGGGTAGGAGCAGATGAAAGCTTGAGGTACCCAGCATGTGAAGTCATTAAACTTTCCATTTCCTATAAGAAAAAAAAAAAAAAAAAAAAAAAGGACAAAAATCAAATTGTGTAAGAAAAAAAAACAAACCAAAAAAACAAATCCAAAAACATTTAAGTTTTTCCTTTTTACTGCAACTAAGAATATTTAAATGAACAAACAAACAAACAAAAAAAAAGATATTGTGTACACACCATCATGTAGTGTTTTGAAAATGATTTGCCTCCATACAGATTTCTTGTGTTTTTTAAATGTTTCACTCCACCAAGTAAATTTTAATATCAGATAAAGATAACCTGAGTAAATACCAAAGACACTTTACAAATAAAGATTTCACTTATTAGTTGAAATAAATATATGCAAACCAACCTGACCATATAAAAAAAATCTATCGTTCCCTAAAGCAAATAACTAGTTTTGTCAACATTAGTGGCAATGGCTGTCATAATTTACAATAATTAGCAATGAATCTTTCAAATTACTGTGGATGAATTCAGGCTCATTTTTCTTTGCAGAATTTTTTAAATTCAGCCACATTCAAGGCGCTTTTGGAGCATGAATGGCCAGTTTAAGGTGCTGTCACAGCATCTTAACTCGATTTGAACACAGACTTTGACTTGGACAGTCCAAAATCAGTATTTTACTTTGTTTTAGGCTATTCAGAGCTGCACTTGCTGGTGTTCTTTGGACAACTGTCTGACTCCTGCTGCATAACACAAGTGTGCTTGAGCTTACTGTCATGAACTGAGAGCTGGCCATTCCTCTTTGACGTGATGCTTCTTTTTTGAAATGCTGTGAGTTTTATGCCAGATGCAGCAGGAACCACATCTTTCAAAACGTTCCAGTTTTGTCTTATCAGTCAACAGAATATATACCCAAAAGTCTTGTATTTTGTTTTCCCATAGTGCCAGGATGTTTTGGATAACTTGTTCCTCTTTATAAATGAAAACATCATTTAAAATGGGCTTTTTGTATTTACTCAGGTTATCTTTGACTGATATTAAAACTTGTTTGATGAACTAAAACATTCAAGTGTGACAAAAAAAGCAGAAACAGAAGCAATCTGTAAGTGGGAACACAAAAATATTACCCCAAAGACAAGCCAATCAAACTTCATCCACCATGGAGACTGAAATTCAATGTTGAACTGAATGGTTGATTGTTTCCATTGGGACCTATATCCTATGACAGGTTTGCAATCAGTCAAACAATGTCCACATTTTTGGGCTTCAAGGGCAACCTGAGGGAAAATCTGTTCATGTTGTTGTTATTCGCTCTCATCCTTTCCACACACGTCTGCTCTGCCTGTTGTTACCAACATCAATATGTGAAAAATCAGTATAAGATGTATTTACTTAAAAAAGCAGCATAGCTTGTGACAGTAAGCCACTGGAGAATATCCTTTCCTTTGTTTTCTTTGCACTAAACTCGGAGTTCAGCTTCACAGCTACTTAGCTAGATACCTAGAAGTTATCTGGTTTGATATGTGGAGTTATAGATGAAATAAAAAACAAAAACCATAAAAGTAGTTTTAAGCACCACTAACCATTCCATAACATCTGCTGATATGTTTTAAAACTACAGTATGGGGTGTGTTAGGTCCTTGCCCTGCATATCTGCATAAAAGTCAATCTGCTTTTCAAACATGAATGAACCTTTTTACAGCTACTGTTCACATATATGTCACAGCAGCAGATTACATGAAGATATGGGCCTCGCTATAAATTATGAAGGACATGGAGAGGGTTGTTCAGGGCTCCCTCTATCGACAGCACACAGGTGACAGCAGGATGCAAATGGGCTATGGAAATATATCAGGGTTGAGTGTTTTCAAGGAATTCCTCAAAAGTCTTTACAAGCTGCATCCAACAATTTCATATTTTCATCCAAATATGAAATTACATATTTACCCACTAGTGAGCCTCACAGCAAATGTAGAGGTCCACATAGAGCCCCCCCTGGATTGCATTATTGCATAGAAATAATATTTATCTCCACACAAAACAGTCTTGTCTCCCAATACTTGAAATGTTTCACTCTGCACTTCATAAAATATATTTTGTCTTTTTCCCAATAATAATAATAATAATAATAATAATAATAATAATAATAAAAAAACAAAACAAAAATAATAATAAATACCGATGCTCTGTCATGTTACTACATTTCCCTTTAGGATTAATTAGGGGTTTTTGAATAAAATTGAACTGAACTAGAAAAAAATATGGGATTCTATAATTATAACAAAAAACTGCATGAAAATGGAAACTTAAAAAATTAATAAAAACTTGATTGCATTAGGGCTTAAGGTGAATAATGGATATAAGACTTTTCATGGTTTTTTTTGTTTGTTTGTTTCAACGATTTCCTTTCTTTTTTTCTGCAAGGACCAATGTTGTCCAAAGGATCCTATGTGTGAGTTTTTTTGGAGGGTTAGATTTCAACATGTTTCTGAAAAAAAGTTTTAAAAAAATTAAAAAATAAAAACATAAAACGATTTTCAGCTTCATTGGCCTGGATCACTGTACTTTGTAAGGAAGCTAATTTTTTTTGAAAGAAAGACAGAGATTCATATGAAAGATGAATAAAATATTAAATGTGACCAGCATTTCATCTCTTACCCAGAATTTCCACACAATTCTCCAAACCGTCTGTGTGATCTGGCTCCCCTTGGAGCCAGTCATCATAGCGCCAGAGGGATCCATCCAGCCAGACAAAGCGATAGTGCTGCAACGTAGCAAAATTTCAAAATCATCAGGTTAGATCAACTGTTTCTAATTATTCTTCTTGAAGAATGAAACATTCCAACTGTGCAGTGCTGACCTAAAGATTAAGCAAACCTTGTACCACTTTGGGGCATCCTGTTGACTTGCAGGGGCCAAAGTTAAACTAAATTCTCACAGGACATGGTGACAAATGGCTGTTTACATACTAAGGAAAAATGCCATAGCTTGAATGTTAACAGAGTAACAATTTAAACCTCATGGAATAATTTCTTCTGCTTGTGTCTTGTGTGTGTTACCTTGCAGACAGATCTAGATTTGAACCCAGAACTTTTTTGATGCAAGGCAACATATATACCAACAACTGTATATCTGAAAGTTGATTTAATTTTAAATGAATTAAAAAATGAAAAGAACCTTAATATAATATAGGAAAAAATTAATGCTTTTAACTTTAAACTTTATATAATTTATATTTTGAAAAAAACTGATGCTATTGTCACATACTCTCTTAGACAGTTTAATTCATCACTGACTTAATAATTAACAGTAAAAGAAGTTAGAATAATACAGAATGCAACAACGACAATAATTATAATAATAACAATAGAAAAAGCACAAAAAAAAAAGCATGGACAACGTAAAAGGAAGGTCGGTGGTGCTATGGTGGCTGACAGGCTTCACTGGAAATGGGCCCTCAAATAAAAATCTGCCTAGGGCCTCATTTAACCTTGTACAGGCTCTGTAACTGTCTTATTGTTGCATGCAAGACAAAATATTAAGTTATTCCCTGATTGAGGAATACCCACATCTACTCGTCGTCCTCCAACCCATGTATTCCTATATCCTCCAATTTGCTGTATGAGCTTCACCAGCTGTTGGTGGGTGTGTCGGCTTGTAATGGAGGCCAAGTGGCCTCTCAAAAACTGTTTTTGGCAAAATAACTATAAGGAAAAAAAGCAGACAGAGGCAGGGGAATATTGAGTGTGATCATAATAATTTTGTGAAGAAATCTTAAAATACAAATGATTTCAACTGGAAGAAAAGATGTAGTAATACCTCAGCATCTTCATATTTCAGTGGTTCACTGAAGAACTGGTAACACTTCCCATTGATAATAATGCCAGGACAATAGCGCTCCCCTGTGGCACAAAAAGAGAAAAAAATGCAAGATATTTTCACACGTACTAAGAACTTAATCTAAGCATCTACATATAATTTCTGTGGGTACTAATACCTTCTCTTATAATATAAGATCTGATAGTTTACCACTTGAAACTACAAGCTTGTGTATCTTTTTAAAAATGTGTGCTGCTACACTGAGAACTGCTAAACAGTTGTTTATTCTTGTAGCAATGACAATAAAGATGTATTCTATTCTATTCTATTCTATTCTACTCTACATAAAACTAATTATCCAGCTTAATTATCCAGGCTTGCCTAAAACCCTAACTATGGGACACATCCATATAGGAGACTTTTAAAATGTACTTTTCAGGATTGATTTTGTTTAGAAAAAATAAAGCCTCCATTTCAGGTTTAAGTAAACAGTAGGAAAAAAATATAGTCTTAGAATAATGATCAAATACTGAATCTATCTCTTTTTTATGTATATGTGAATTATATGTGAATTATTTTTTTCACATTTAAACAAAAAAATTTGCAGAAAATAAATTTCTTTACACAACCTCATCCATAACCCAAGAACTGTATCGGAATAAGTCCTCAGACATATACAGTAGTTGGTGTCTAAACAAATAAAATGTAACACTGCCAGTGTGCCATTTTTGGACAGACTATCATAAGCTAAAGTTTTAAAATGACAGGATGAATAATGTTTTATCTCCACTTACCTTGTATGTATGTTTCATTTTCCATCGTCACTGGAAAACCTTCATATTCCATTCCTTGCTCCTCTGGGAAGTGTTCTGCTGCTGCATCCCTTGCATACATCTCCATTCCTGCCTCTTCCTCTGGGAAATAGTTTTCTGACAGAGGCATCATCTGCTGCAGAGCTGGGTCCAGTGGTTCCTCAACCAGAATTGCAGCATCTGGTGTGTCTTCTGGGTTTTGGTCTCCTTTTAACTCAGGCTCCAGTTCCATGATCTCTTGCTCATCTGAAACATTGCTTTTATTTTTCTGCTTGAAATCTTCTTCCCCATCAACCTTATCCTCCTCTTCTTCTTCTTCTTCCTCCTCTAGAAAATGTTCAGCAGCATCAGCCTGTTCCTGAAAAGCCTCTCTAAAAACCATTTCTTCTTCTGACATTTCTGTGTCGCCCACTTCCTCTGCAGGCACGTCGGCATTGTCCAGCTGTTCTAACTCCATGACAGGCAGGGGTTTACCCTCCATGTCTATATGCCTTTCTTCAACTTCCATTTCGGGATCTTGTTCTCTATTGAAATCCACTTGTGCCTGAAATGTCTCTGGAGCTTCATCTTCCTCAGGTGCCCTTTCTGGTTCTAGCTCCATTTGAACACCGGCATCGACCCTAACCGCTGTTCGCAACTTAAAACCAGGGTCTATTTTTTCTTTTTCTTCCTCCATCTCATATTGAGGTTGTCCTTCAACGTCAACCTTAACTTCAGATTCCACCTGAAAGTCAGGACCCTCTGTAAGCTCTGCCTCTCCTTCTGGTGCTGATTTTTGCTCTGATTTCAACTCTTCCTCCACCTTAACCTCCAGTTCAGCTTTCAGCTCCTGTACCTCATCTGGTTTGGTCTCAGGTTCAGCCTCTTTCTCCTCCTGTTCTGCTGGAGCCGTTTTCTCCTGCTGCTCTTTGGGGCGAGGTAAAACCTGCGGTGCAGGATCCTCCACCACCACATGACCCTGGACAGGTACCCAGTCCCCAGCCACTGGGGGCTGGTTTTTCTCCTCTGGAACTGGATTTCTTGGAAATGTTGGCATCCCCAGAGCCACTGCAAACAAAAATTGCATAAGCATTGGAAGAAAAAAAATCAGAAGTTATTAACAGGATAAATGGTCGTTTGAAAAGGGGATGTAAAATGTTGGAATACCTTTTTATATTTATCCTCATCTCACAACCAAAAACCTCAGTGTATTTTATTGAGATTTTGTATGAAAAACCAACACAAAGGAATTTACCTTTGGGAAGTGGAGATGTGGTTACCATTTTTTTTTTTCACAAATACAAATCTTAGCGCTCCAAGCATATGCTTTTCAGACCAGTTTCACCCTTTTGCTCTATACATTGCAACAAACTGTTTTCAAAAAGACCCATTTAGTGAGTAGAGTAAACTTGTGTGCGATTTAATCTTTTAAGGAAGTTAATTAGAAAAGCAACCAAGAGACCTAGGGTAAATCTAGAGAAGCTGCAAGATTCATAGCTCAGGTGGGAGAATCTGTTGAAACAATTATACACTACTTTGTCTTGAGCGTTCACATAAAATCCCAACAAAATAGATAGAAGTTTGTGGTTATAATGTGAAAAAAATAGAAAAAACATTAAAGTGGTATGAAAACTTTTTTAAACGCACTGTCACCTCTTTGTGTTGATTTTAAATCTGTTTTGAACCTACTTTATGGTCCCAGCAGTGAGAAACTTTAAACAGTCACTGCAATAAAATGAAACTCTGACTCTTCATCGGTAAGGGAGTGTATCTGGAAAATAATCCATCCATTTTATCAGTGCTGTAGCAGCAGCAAAGAGTTAAACAGCTTCTAAGTTTTTCCATAGATAAATAGCTTAAACTAACATAACACTGTTAGCACGGTTCTGACAAGTGACTTTACAGCAAAACAACTCAAAAACTGCAGTGAATAGAAAAGTGTAATAAGGAAGACTAATTTAAGCTCCAATTAAACAGCACAGACAAGAGAAGATTTAATCTGTTCCTATCCTGGGAAAATTAAGGCTAACTCCCACACCTGTAATGCTCACAAAGAGCAGCACCAGCGTCTTCATCTTGATCTCTAAAATCTGCATCAGGATTCCAGATTGAGACCGTTTCGAACACCTCTGTTGTTGTCTCTCTGCTCTCTCTCTTGAACAATGATTTGTTGTGTTCTTCTCATCTTTTTAAACAGCGCTCGTCCTGCCTATTTTTTAGTTCTTCGTGTAAATCATAAACCTGACAACCTGACAACCCTGACCTGATTTTGTCAAAGGACCATATATTTTCTCTTTTTGCTTCCTCTTGGCATGGGTTCAGACATAATTATGAGGGTAGAAAGTTTACACTTGCTGTATAAAGACAAAAACACCTAAATGCAGGTTTTTTTCAAACGGATTAAAATCACAAGCTCTGAATATTTAGAGTTAGTTTAACAGCATTAATATTAAAATGCTAGTTATATATCCAGAATGTAGAAAAAATAGGCTGTTTTAGGTGAGTCTTGTACAAGAATTGGAAAGATTTGGACATAAATCTGAATATTTTTTAGGAATTTCAATGAAATTGTTGATATTTTAAAAAGGACAGCTATAGTAATTTTCAACTTTCCAGGAAGTAAGATGATTTAGTGGTAATCTGAAACTGGACTCTGATCTTCAACTTAAAAATAATAATAATTAACTACATTTCCCGTGGCCTGACTATATTTTTCCTTGTTTTATTGGTGTCACAAATTCCATATAGATAACCGACCAAATGTTTATTGCTCAGTTTTATTACTTTTTAGTTTAACCCGGATCATTTAGAGGTCTGATTTTAATACTGTTACAAGTGGTCCATCTTCTTGAACATTATTGTGTAAGAAGTTTTTAATTTTGAACCATAAGGTTTTAGTTTCTTGTGGGCATAAATAGGATGGGACACAGGTCCAATTTCCTCATCGAGGATGGATGAGAACCCAAATTATTCTTGTCATGCACAGTGACAGCAAGGTGTTTTGGGGTCACCAAACATCAGTAATAATAAAAAAAAACAACAAACATTCCGGGTGGATCTGGTGTAAAACAAAGGTGTATGTTGAATATTACCTTATCACCACCTTTAAGTACTGTGGAAAATCTGTGACGATGTGGACTTGTTTGTCTTCTAAAGGCACTGGGAACCTTGCAAGACTATAGAAATTTCAATAAAAATCCATTCCACAGACTCTGCCAGAAAAATTAAAATGGGCCATTACTGGGTTTTTCGACAGAATGGTGGAATCTACATTGACATGCCTTCACCAGGCTTAAAATCAATATCTGACTTGGTCATCATAGTCCAAAAGTTTCTGGCACAACTTCACCCGCTTCCAAGGTGCCTGGAGAAAGACCGAGATCTCATGAAGTTACTATGAATGGTCATTGTAGAACCCAGATGTGAATCCAATAGAAAAACCTGTGTGGTAACTGAGGTGAAGAGAACATGACAGAGGAAACAGGACTCTAACTAATGTTAAGAGATCCCTCTCTCTGTATGCATCAACCTTGTCAAATTTTACATGTGAAAACTAGTTAGTGTCCTGTTGGTAAAATGGAGTTCTACAAAGTACTGTGCTGCTACTAACTATGAGACGAGTGATTTTGTTATAATAATTTATTTTTTAAGTTTTTTTGAACATATTTATGAAAAGAGCTCTGTGTGGGTACCATATAGCTGCAGGTGAGTAATAAAGATAAAAAACTATTCAACTTTGTTTCCTCACAGACTCATGTTTATTTGTATAGCACATTTCAGCAACAAGGCAGTTCAAAGTGCTTTACACCATAAAAACAATACGATAACCAACTGCAAAAAAAGCAATAAACATTACATTTAGTCAAATCCCGTCATCAAAATCGTTAAGCAAATATACATTAAATATATCAATCAATGTTCCAGTTTTAATGACTCAAAAGAAACTCTAAACAGGTGGTGTTTTAGCCTTAATTTAAAGGAACTCAGTGTTTCATCATCTTTGCAGTTTTCTGGGAGTTTGTTCCAGATTTGTGGTGCAAAGCTGCTTCTCTATGTTTGGTTCTGATTCTGAGGATGCAGAGTAGACTAGAACCAGAAGACCTGAGTCTGGAAAGTTGATACAACAGTAACAGGTGTATTTTGGTGCTAAGCCATTTAGTGATTTATAAACTAACAGAAGTATTTCAAAGTCTATTTTCTGAGCAACAGGGTGCGTATGTAAGGACTTTAGAACTGGGGTGATGTGGTCTATCTTCCTGGTTTTAGTGAGAATGCGGACAGCTGTGTTCTGGATCAGCTGCAGCTGTTTGATTGACTTTTTAGGCAGACCTGTGAAGACACTGTTGCAGTAATCAATGCGACTAAAGATAAACACATGGATGAGTTTCTCTAGATCTTGTTGAGACCTTAGTCGTTTAATCCTGGAAATGTTCTTCAGGTGATAGAAGGCCAACTTTGTAACTGTCTGTATGTGTCCTTGAAGGTTCAGGTCTGAGTCCATTGCTACACCCAGATTTCAGGTCTGATCACTAGTTTCTAGCTGTAATAACTGAAGCTGTGCATTGACTCTAGATCATTACTCTTTAGGTCCAAAGATAATAGCTTCAGTTTTGTTTCCATTCAGCTAAAGTTAGTCATGGCACATCCACACATTGATTTGTTCTACGCATCTGTTCAGTGTTTGGATGGGTTCAGAGTCACCTGGTAACATTGTAATGTAGAGCTGTGTATCATCTGCATTTTTATAGTAACTAATCTTATTACTTGTTATAATCTGAGCTAGTGGGAGCATGTACATATTAAATAGGAGGGGTCCCAGGATTGAACCTTGGGGTACTCCACATGTGACTTCTGTCCGCTCCGATGAGAAGTTGCCCATTGACACAAAGAAATCCCTGTTCTTTAGGTAGAATTTGAACCAATTGAGTACTGTACCAGAGAGTCCAACCCAGCTCTCCAGTTGCTTCAATAATATATCATGGTCAGCTGTGTCAGATGCTGCACTGAGGTCCAGCAGAACCAACGCTGTGGTTCTTCCACAGTTTGTATTTGTGTGGATATCATTGAACACTTTGACTAGGGCAGTCTCAGTGTTGTGGTGAGCACAGAAACCGGACTGACATTAAAGACATCAAAGTGGTTTGTCATTTTTAAGAAGCTGTTTAACTGTTGAAACACAGCTTTTTCAATAATTTTACAGATGAATGGAAGGTTAGAGATTGGCCGGTAATTCTGCAGTAGTGATTTATCTAAACTGTTATTTAACATTGGTTTGATAACTGCTGTTTTTAAAGCCTGGGGGAAAACACCTGATGAGAGTGATGAGTTTATTATTTCAATCAGGTCAGATGCAATGACACGCAGAACTTTCTTAAGGAAAGTTGTGGGTAGGATATCAGGACAGCAGTAGGATGAGCTTAATTGTTTTAAAATGTCTTCTAAGTTTTCACAGTTGAGTTGGTGAAATTCAGGCATTTTCTATGCATTTGTTATGTTTGGGCATAGCATTATGTGATTTGGTGTGGATGTGCAGATTAACCCTTTATTTTTTTTTAAATTTTCTTTATAAAGAAGTTAGCAAATTCAATGCAGGTCCTGGTCGAGTGGAGTTCAGGTGTTACAGTCACAGGAAGGTTTATCAACCTGTCAATTGTGGCAACCAAAGCAATAGCATTGTTGATATTTTTGTTTATGATCTCCTCAAAGAACATTTCCCTTGCATATTTTAGAGTTGAATGATAGCTTTGCAGCCTCTCTTTGAAGATTTCATAATAAACACCATTTACATTCAGTCCTTCGACAAAGGCTTCTTTCACTTCTTACTAGTGGAGTGCTTCTCCATAGAAACTTCTTCCTACCAGACATAATCTTCACTTTAATGGGAGCAATAGAATCAATGTTGTCTGATATTTTAGAATGGAAATGATCTACCAGCTCATCTTCTGGGTTATAGGATAGAGGTGAGATGGGAGAGTAATTTTGATTAAAAGTTGTTGCTGTGTTGTCCGTAAAAGAACGTTCAGAAAGGAAACATGTTACTATTACATCCAACTAATTTTGATTTATGCAATATTACTTTGGGGATGACCATTAAAATTTGTAAAAATTCTTAAAGAGATATCTGTTTTCAGGTGCTTATTCCATCATTCATCACCAAAAACATATTTTCAGAGATAATGACCCATTAATGCTTTAAAATTGAGTCAATTCAGAGTTTTAAGTTCTGTAGCAAAAAAATAATTGGACTCAAGAGCATTTCGTTTCAGTAAAGTTTAATGAAGGCAGTTGTTGAACTGATGACTGAAGTTGCACTGCTGGTTTAAAGTCAACTCTTAGATATTTCATACGAGGAGCTTTACCTCAGATAGTTTGTTTATGCCAAACATGTCAAGTGAGCGATGGACAGGGAGCAGTGTTGCACACATGTCTGTTCAGTGTGTCACTGTGTATTACATGACATCAGTGCGTCCTGTTCAGAGCAGAACAACTGGGACTGCTGATTGTGAACAGGTGCTACAGCTGAGATTTTAGCTGCTAGCGTTTCACTGTTCCTTTCTGTGTGCTTTTGCACACGTGTCCGCGTGTGGAGCTTATCTGTGTGTCTTTGTGTGTGCATATGGCCAAAAGTATAAGCATGTGTGCACATCAACTACAGCGAGCAACAATGTGCTGTTGTGTGACTGCTGCTGGTGAGAAACCCTATAGCCAAGGACGCAGAGGCTCAACGGCAGCTGTCTCATCTCTGCACCTCATCCGACACTCAACGGCGTTGACACATGAAAACCTTCTATGTCATCCTTTTCACTCAGTTGGAGGGTTACTTTCTGTATATTTTAGGATGATCAAAAAACCCCATCACAGGACAATTTTTTTCACTCAAAAACAGTGCAATCAGCTTGCAAAATTTGTTACACAAACTCTATAACAACATGTCTACAGAAGCATGTTGATATAAAGTGCAGGGCCTATTTAACGAGATGAAAAATAGTAAAAAAGGCAAGTGAAGGTAAACTACCTGAGGATCTTCCGCTGATAGCACATAGAGAGTGGAACAATGTGAAATTCAGAGCAGGAATTGGAGTTGGTTTTATTTAAATTTGGAAGCAGAAATTTTTGACTTGAGGCAGAACATTTTGCACAAATTAAAAAGACTAACTTTAAAAGTTACAGAAAACACATCAACCTCAAAATGTCACATTGGCTTATACGTAAAGTAACTTGCATTAAGACTTTTTGAGCTATTCTGAATATATTAGAGTACATTCATATTAATTTTAATGTTTTGAGACAAAAAAAGCTATGTACTTACATACACTTATATGCACTTTCACGATGACACTGTAAATAAGAAATTATTCTCAATGAATTGATGAGTTTAAGCAGTTCGATGCATTTAGCCATATATAGTCATATTAAATAAATAAGAATACTGTTGAAAAATTAATTAATTTCGGTAACACAATTCACAAAGGGAAACACATCATATCGATTAAATACATATAGATGTTACATCTTAATTGTGATGATTTTCCACTTACAGCTAATAAAAAAGGAAGCTTAAGATTAAAATATTACAGCAAACCAATTAAAACATTTTTAATACAGAAATGTGTGCTTAAAGAAAAATGTTTAATACCTGCTTAAAGGTTGTTTTAAAAGGTACTTTTAAACTTTTAAAACTTACCTCACTACATATTCAAATTTATTGAATATGACTGTATGTGGTGATGACAGAGCATCACAATAGGGATTTAAGTGACTTTGAACATGACAGCGGTTTAATGACATATAAGCTGTCAGAAGTGCTAGTGAGTAGTTTATAGGTTTATCTTTCAACATGTTTTGTACACATGGCACACTGGATATTGAACTCACAACCACAGCAATTCATCTGAACAAAGATTACAGGTGGGGTTCCTCAAGGCTTCATATGCCACTTTTATGAAATAGCTACAAGCCCCCCATCAAGCTCAGATTATGAACCATAACAACATATTGACATGCTGGCTGTTTGTTTTTCTGCTTTCAGGGTGAACTTGCATAGACAGCCAGACCCATTGTACTGTCAGCAGTTGTTTCATAGCTTTTCACAACTAATGACACATTAAAATTAAAACTGTCCCACAATTATCAAAACCTAACAGTCAAGGAGCAAAACACCAGCCCAGATTTGTACAACTATAAGCACATTACTGTACGATAAGCACACAAGTGTTTACAGTTTTTCTTGATTGCTTCGACCCGTTTAAAGAAACTAGGATCAACTCAGTTTTAATCATCACTATCTTAGAATAGCAGAACCCCTTGTGCTTGCACCTCCTGCAAATGTGTTAACCCTTTCTTTTTATAACAGTTAACACAGATGTAATTCAAGCAGTCCAAACTCCACTGTCTTAGTTATGGTAACCAAACAGAAATCACCTGTTCCTAACTATTAGAAACCACCTAGATCAGTCTAAAATCACTGAAGCAGCTGTTTCACACTGCATCACACAAATCTTCAACCAGCACTCAGTCTGTAGTCATTAAAAGGAGCCATGTCTGTGTTGTTCTTTACCAGCATGGATGGAGGAGGACTTGAGTGTCAATAGTGGGTATTTATTAAACTATAATAGATTTTATTTTTATTTTTCTTATTTTTTTTTCCCTCTGATTTATAGATTTTATTTTGGATTACAGTTGCAGTATTTTCTGTAATATTTACAGTATTTAAGTTTTTAGCCAAAGTTTGAAAAAATGTCATGGAATCAATAATATTTGCATCAAAGCATTTCTGATTCTGGATTCAGCCTTCTTTCAAGAAGGGAAATTTGACAGCCTAAATAGAAAAATAACAAATGGTGCTGGCATGAAAGTGATGTAATAGGCTACCATGACAAGCAATGGTGCACTGAGTTACTGTTACTAATGAATAGTTTTGTTGTCCATTGTGTAATAATTGATTGGAACAGCTCATTCGCTTGGTTGCAAGTCTTTTTTTTTTGAAGGCAATATTTACTTTTGTTTCATATTTTAAATATTTTGGCAAGGTTAGAGCCTTTTGCAAAAAAAATGTGTCACTTTGACCATGAGTGCCACTGTTTAGGCCTGTGTTTTAACTGTTTTGAAAATGTGGAGTCTGAGTTGACAACTGCATGAAAACAATCAAGTAAAACTTTAACTGAATCAAATGAAATCAAACCATATGATGGATGTTTTGACAAGAAAATTCTGGGAAATTGTAGAGTGTTTCATTTTGCAAATAATCTGAGGTGTCTTCTTTTCCACCTCACCAGCAGTGGGAGACTTTGCTCACTTTTAATGTGGACTTCAATGATTACTCAAATTCCAAAAATCAAGGCTACGTGGGAGTGTGACCTAAACCTTAACCTTCATGATGAATGGTTGGAAGACATTTTAGATAAAACTAGTAAAGTCTCCTCCTGTGCTCGGCTCTCACTTATTCAGTTTAAGGTAGTACACAAGGTTCATGCTTCCAAATCTAGACATATTTACCCAGAAACTGAAGATAAATGTGAACATTGTTTAAGCTCAGGATGGCATATGTCCTTTTTCTGTCCACGACTTCATATTTTTTGGACTGGCTAATTTAAGGCAATGTCTTCTATGATGGGACTATGTCTAAAACCCTGTCCATTGATTGCCATCTTTGGGAACCCAGCTGAGTCAATCCAACTAATCTCCACACAGAGGGAAATTGTTGTCTTCACTTCTCTGCTGACCAGACGTCGACTCCTCCTGGAATGGAAGACCCAGAAAAGTATCTCTTAATCAGTATCAAGCTGATTAAGAGATACTTTTCTGAAGTTATAGAAAATTAAATACACACTGAGGGGATGTACTGATAAGTTTTTTCAAAAATGGTTGTCAATTTTGAATTTCTTCAAGAATTGCAGGTACTTCTTTTGTTGTTAAGACATATGCAGGGTTGAGCCAGGGCAGAGGGAGAGGCGGTTACATATGTTTTTCTTTCCGATAGTTTTTGTTGTTACATCTATCTATCTCTTATGTGTTGTACTAATTGTGTGAAGTGTAATGAAAAACCAAGCTCTATTTTCCAAATTGTGGTTAAGCAATTGAAATTAAACTATAAATCTCCTCCACTTATAGACAATTTTTGCTTCAGAACAATGGGAATTTCAAATTCTGTTGAGACCTCTTTAAATCCTCAACAAAACTAATAATCTGCAACTGTCTTCTTTTCTGAAGACCTCAAACAGCTCTATAGAGCTTATAGTGCTTACCATAGTAAGCACTATAAGCTTACTATGGTAAGCACTCATTTTAATGGCTTACACTCATTTTAACAGTCAGGCACAAACCAAGCTAAATGTCTGAGGTTCAAACAGACATTTCAAAATGCTGAGCAATTATGTTCCAGTCATGTGCATCTACAGTGATCAGACTATGTGATTTTAGCCATTTTAAAGCTGGTGTCCCAATTCATTCCTTACCAGAAATTTAATTTTTGAAAATATTTTACAGAAAAATTTAAAAAGGGATTATTTTCTCTAGTTTTTGTTGTTGACTTACACTATATGAATTTCTAAGTGTTGCAAAAACTGATATCAAATATCCATATGTCCAAACATGTTTGAAAAACACAGTTTGACAAAGGATATCCTAACTTTTGACTGCATGAAAGAAGCCCATTTTTATGCATTTCCAACTATGGTTATGTTTGCAGATTAAACGCTGCCCCTGACCTTCGCATTGTTCATCACTTAACTACTGAGGATAACTGACCCTCAAATTTGCAGTGTATGCTTCAAATTAAACACATTATAGCCTTCTTCAGTATATATTAAGTTTTTCCTCATATTTTTACAAAGGATAAACAAAAATGGTCAATAACAGAAAACTCTAAAATGAAGAGCTGATACATCGATGTATTTGGTGGCCTAATAGTTGAAACACAGGTCAAAACACAGACCATTGTCCTGCTCGTGTTTCCTCTGTGTGTGTGTGTGTGTGTGTGTGTGTGTGTGTGTGTGTGTGTGTGTGTGTGTGTGTAGCATAAACCCCTGTTTCCCTCCCTCGCACCCTGTCAGTTGTCCAGCTTACATGAGCACCCACAGCTCCTGCTGCAGATGAAACTTGAAGAAGAGGCTGTAGAGAGTTTGCAGTTAAACTTTATCCCATCCAGACTCAGCAAATCCACTCAGAACCAGGTCGGACCATAAAACACCACGAAGATGCTGCCGCTGCTCCTGCTCATCATCGTTTTACACAGTAAGTTGTTCTGGAACTTACAGACAGTTCTCACATTTTAAAACTAATGAGTACTTTATGGTTATATGGCATGCACAGAATTTGAGAAGTTGTGTTTTCAATAAGGAATATTTTGATACTGTGTTCTTTCCATATTTATTACTTTGAAATTTTGGGTTAAATGTCATTTAATCAAGTAAAACAAACAATATATAGAAAAAGGAACAAATGAGATAAAGGGAAGGTAAATGTTATTCTTTCAGTGTTTTCAAATGTCCAAACACTTTCTGAATTTTCATGTTATTTTATACAAAGACTTTTGTTCATAGAATCAGATTTTCTTTGCCATGATTTGACAAAATAGATATTTTAATTAAACTATGCACAGACAAAAAGTTTAAGCTGACAATTACAGCATTCCATTTGAGTTAGAGTTACTGGGCTTCTTTCCACTGATTTATAGTGTGTGCGATTGAGATTTTGCAGACCCATCGTGCAGAGGGAGGAGGTGTTGTGTGTTCAGGGGCCGAGATTGTGAAGGGAGTGGCTGAGCGTCATGTTTACACTGAGTGGACTCTGATGCTGTTTGAACCCGAGATCCACAGGCTGATGAAACAGAGCTGCAGAGGAGAATCAGGTCCTGTTATTTGAGTTGTAAAATATGGCCTTCTTCTGACCCTGTTGTTAATTGGGCTGAAATGAGATTAACAACTTGCTATCAGTTTAAAAACATGCATTTGATGTTGCTGTAGGAATTTTAAACAATTTACTTTATGTCATTAATTGCTGCTTTGGTGTTTTGATCCTCTTCACATTTACTTGTGTGGAGCTGATGTTCTTACAAAGATTAGAAGAGTGATACCTTTTTTTCCAGACAGCTATAAGACATTTGATTTGGTTAGGTGCAAAGAAATCCATTTTCATTTCCTATAGTTTATGGGAGATCACTTCATTTCCAGTATGCAGCATCTAGAGTGCATAAGCAGAAATAAACAAACAAAAAAAGAACAACAAAAAACCACATTTCTAATCAAAACTATTTTAAGTTTGCTTTCTTTTCCTATATTTTGAGAACAGAATATTTAAAAATGCATTTGCTAGTTTACATGGATGGAAAAAAAACCTCTAAAGTTAAGGGTGTAGGTAAATCTTACAGCATAGGGGATCAGGCTTCAATCAGATCCTTACAAATGTACATGCCTCTGTGTGTGGTGTGTCAGCTGAGGTGGGTAAGGTTACAGTTATAAAGGCTGTCTTTGTGTGCAAGAAGAGCACATGCATGAGGTCCCAACACTCAAACACACACACTGACAAGAAGCCATCTTCAGACATCTGATGACACATGCTTCTGTAGAAGAAACTTAAACTGCATACAGTTCCTTGTAAAAGTGTTTGTCTGATTTTGTGTCATGGTCTTTTTCACATGTTCTTACATTAGAACCACAAACTGGCGAATGGTATTGGGATTTTATCTGATAGACCAGTACAAAAGGAGTACATAATTGTCAAGCTGAAAGATGAGGGTAATCGGATTTTTTTACAAAATTTTACAAATTAAAATCTGAAAAGTTTGGCATGCCTTTTTTTCCCTCACCTCCTGTAATCTGATGCACCTTAATAAAATTCGGTGGTGACTGTTGGTGAACCTCGAGTAGCTGCAGAACTCCACAGCTCAGGTGGGAAAATCTTTTGACAGCTTGCAAACTATTTAGAAATATCACCTTTATAGAAGAGTGGTGAGAAGAAATCCATTATTGAAAGAAAGCCAAAGTAAATCATGATTTCTCTTTGCAACAAGCCATGTAGCAAAGAGAACATACATGAAGAAGGTAAACGGGTCAGATGTTACCAGAATTTAACCTCATGGCCTGGATGCAAATTAGTATGCTTTGAGAGAAAACATTACCCTGAACACACCATCCCCATGGTGAATGACGGTGGTGGAAGAATCATGCTGTGGGGATACTTTTGTTCCTCAGGGGCAGGGAAGCTAGACACAGTTAACAGGAAGATGGATGCAGCTAAATACAGGACAATCCTGTAGCACCGCTCCTGGCACCACCAGAATAAAATTGCATACTCTATATGCTTCTCTTTCTGTCTGTTCATCTGTTCACAAGCTTCCTAAAGGACTGGGACAGGGGAGGGGAGGTGGGGTTGGAGGGTGAACTCTTGAAAGAACATATTAACAGCTCTAAATGACTTGAGATTGGGGTTGAAGTTCACCTTCCAGCAGAAAAACAATCCTAAACATATAACCAGAGCTACAATGAAATGGTTTAGATCAAAGAATATTTGGCTATTAGATTGGCCCAGTCAAAACCCACCTAAGAAGACTTCATAAACTGGACAGTTTCTATCCAATCTGCCTGAGGCTGTTCTATTTTAGATAGAAAAATAGGCAAAAAAAAAAAAAGGTAGTTTCTATGGGGTCACATGCCTATTGCAGCACTTCATGTATGTCACACTCACAGTTAACCATGTTTATGGTAGTAGGATAGTGCTGCTCTCCTTTGACCTGGACAACTTGCCATAACTGATGCAACCATGAATTCTGCTAGCAGAAGATCCAGAAGGAGAACATCTTGCCATCAGTTTGTGACCTTAAGCCCAAGAGCACTTTGGTTACGGAGCATTGAAATGATCCAAAGCACAGCAGTAGATCCATCTCTGAATGGATGAACCAAAATGATCTGAAATAATGTAGCATGACCTTACACACACTGTTCCTGCTCAAAAACCTTCCAGAGTGGATATCTTTGCCAAAAATATAACAGATCTATCATTTATTTCTTGTAAAGCACATTTTCATTTTTCTTTTAACAGGTTTTCACAAATAAATGTGCACGTTTCTTGCTCCAGCTGATAATTTTTTATGATTGGAAATTTTATTCCCCGTTCCATCTTTATTTCAAAGTCACACTAAGGATGTCCGAATCAGGGCATTTCAGAGAAAGAATGTTAAACCACGGTTAACCATGAAAAAGGCAGTTTCTATGGGGTCACATGCCTATTGCAACACTTCATGTATTTCACACTCATTGCTGGGTCATGTTTTAAACATTGTGCTTGTATGTGTCTGTTCGGCATCTGTGTATGTGTGTGTTTGAGCACTGGAAGAAGAGACAAATCAGTGAAGAAGGTTATCAGGTCGGGATAAAGGAGTTTGTCAGGAAATGATTCATCACCAACATTCCTGCACAGCACCGCTCCTGGCACCACCATAATAAAATTGCATACTCTATATGTTTCTCTTTCTGTCTGTTCATCTGTTCACAAGCTTCCTAAAGGACTGGGACAGGGGAGGGGAGGTGGGGTTGGAGGGTGAACTCTTGAAAGCATTCCTCTTTAAAGAGTTACAAAACTTTGAAGAAAAGGTCGATTTGTTCTAGTAAAATATGTTGGATAGGCTTTGATTGTACTTTTTTATCTTGATGTTTAATTTTCTTGTGTGTACAGTATAGTAACTTGTGTATGTAGTATAACACAGTGACACTAGGCTTTGATGATAACCAACCAACTGCTTCTTCACATTATTTTAAGAATAATCGAATACATATTCCCAGTATTACAATCCACAAGTTGTTACGATCCTTGTTAAATGTCTTTTGATACACTCTGTAGAAAAGCTTGATTAAAGAACCTTGGTTCACTGCAAAATGATCAAGGTCCATTGTGACTTGTGGAGATGGTATTCTTTTAAAAAGTATCAGAAAACCTGTATTAGATGAACTCAAACTAAAATAAGCATGTTCTTCCTGTTCCAGGTCACATGTGTCTGTCAGTGACAGTAAGCACCAGTAACCCCAAAGTGGAGATCCATGAGCATACAGGTAGGACATTACACAACCTCTGTTCGTGTTGTATATGTATTGTTGTTTTTAGAGGTTTAATTACCAAAAAATCTCAAACTAAATTTTAATTGCCACTTAGTCTCCTTGAAGTTATTGATAAGTTATGAATAGAAGTAATTTTTGTGGTTTTAACTTCCTGTCTCCAAATGTTCTTTAAAAATTCAAACATAATTACATATTATTTGTATACATCAAATAAAGACACGTTGTCATGGTTTGTGGTTGAGGTGAGGATACAAATGCAGAAAGGCGGAAGCAGCAAGTAGTTGTTGAAGATTTAACGATTAATAACGAAACTTACAAACACTGGAAGCCAGTGCAAAACAAAACATGAAGCCACAGAGCAAAATGAGGAGCACAACAGGAAGGAACCAGCAAGGAGGAGGAGAAAGAGAGGAGCTTAAATACTGAGGGAGTGAATGCTGGAACAATGGCTGGGACCGATTAACTAAACGTTTTCAGGTGTGGGGAACGAGCTAGCGGGAGACTGAGGAGAGAGAGAGAGTGGCATCAGGGGGCGAGGGAGAGTAAACAAGGGGGCAAGGAAAAAGAATCTAATAGAAACAGGGGATAACTAAAGACTCTACTAAAGCTGAACAGGAACATGGCTGATCTAATACACATGAGAAACACAGGATAACAAGACACAAGGAGATAACTAGGAAAAGACTGAACCAAAGTAAAAACAAAAACAAGACTGATCTCATCAAAATAACACAGGAAAGCAAACAATCTAAAATAACTGAAATACTCAACATAAGAACTGGACAAACAAGAAAAGAGCTAGGATGAGTGAAAATAAGAATTCAACACTGAAAAATGACAAATGCAAGAGTCCAAAAGAAGGAGGACCTGACACACATACACATTTTTTTTTCTCATTGTCTGAAGTTAAATCAGAGCAAACTTTTCTTGTTTTAGTTAGAATTACCAGAATTATTTCTATGATTTCTATTTGCTAAATGATAGAAAACTTAGCGTGAACATTTCTTTTAGAGATCTTTTTTTGTAACTTTCTTTGAATTCAGAAGTTTATATACAGAATGTTTTCTGTCTCTTTAAACACTGAGGAAAAACCCAGATGATGATGTCATGGCTTTTACATCATTTTGTATGTAAATTTCTGAAAGTTACAAAAACAAAACAAAACAAAAAAATGCTAAAAATGTTCGGTCTAAGTTCTTTGGCATTTAGGAAATGGAAACAATTTTGGTAATTCGAACTGACCTAAAACAAGAGAAGTTTGGTCTGATTTAACTTCAGACAGTGAGAAAAAATGTATACTTGTCTTATTTGGCGTATGTAAACTTCTGTTTTGACTGTATAATGACAACATATTCATTTGCACTTAAAACTTTAAGTAAAGCATTGATTACCAAATCAATGCTTTTCTTAATTTTAACCTCGGACCCCTAGAAAAAGCGTGAAAGCAACTCCAGACGACCCTGACTATTGCTTTAGCATACTGGTGAATTTAACAGAAACAACGTCAACAGCTAATATGTTGACAAGATCTATTTGGGAGTTCTTTTTTTATCTAGTATATAATATTATGTTGTAAATATACTTTACAATTATAATTTTTGTTATTTAGTTGTCTTTCTGAAGAAGATCTCAAAGCACCACACTTGTTGATTCATGACCCCAAGTGAGGTTCTGACCACAACTTTTGGAACCAGTGGACTCAGTGCCACTGATGTCACATACAGTCATATTCAATAAATCTGAACATGCTTTAATACCTTTTATGCAGGTATTAAACATACTTATCAAGA
Organism: Anableps anableps; assembly: GCA_014839685.1. Classification (NCBI taxonomy): domain Eukaryota; kingdom Metazoa; phylum Chordata; class Actinopteri; order Cyprinodontiformes; family Anablepidae; genus Anableps; species Anableps anableps. Next base: position 15,551,118 of record CM026075.1, on the reverse strand, counting down.
AGTCTAAATTTCTGTATTAAGGTGCTTTCTTTTATTGGTTTAATATTATATTCTAATCTTAAATATCATATTTTCATTAGCTGTAATCAGAAAATCATCATAATTAACAAAAATGAAGTCTTGAAAACATTCATCTCTTTATCATAATCTATATAATGTGTTTCATTTAAGTTACTGCAATACATGAACTTTTCAATAATGTAATTTATTGAACATGACCGTATATTCGCATCTCATTCTCGTTTTTCTTTTAAACATGTTTTCACAAATGAATGTGCACGATTCTTGCTCCAGCTGATAATTTTTTCTGATTGGAAATTTTATTCCCCGTTCCATCTTTATTTCAAAGTCACACTAAGGATGTCCGAATCAGGGCATTTCAGAGAAAGAATGTTAAACCACGGTTAACCATGTTAACTAACTCCACAGCTCAGGTGGGAAAATCTTTTGACAGCTTGCAAACTATTTAGAAATATCACCTTTATAGAAGAGTGGTGAGAAGAAATCCATTATTGAAAGAAAGCCAAAGTAAATCATGATTTCTCTTTGCAACAAGCCATGTAGCAAAGAGAACATACATGAAGAAGGTAAACGGGTCAGATGTTACCAGAATTTAACCTCATGGCCTGGATGCAAATTAGTATGCTTTGAGAGAAAACATTACCCTGAACACACCATCCCCATGGTGAATGATGGTGGTGGAAGAATCATGCTGTGGGGATACTTTTGTTCCTCAGGGGCAGGGAAGCTAGACACAGTTAACAGGAAGATGGATGCAGCTAAATACAGGACAATCCTGTAGCACCGCTCCTGGCACCACCAGAATAAAATTGCATACTCTATATGCTTCTCTTTCTGTCTGTTCATCTGTTCACAAGCTTCCTAAAGGACTGGGACAGGGGAGGGGAGGTGGGGTTGGAGGGTGAACTCTTGAAAGAACATATTAACAGCTCCAAATGACTTGAGATTGGGGTTGAAGTTCACCTTCCAGCAGAAAAACAATCCTAAACATATAACCAGAGCTACAATGAAATGGTTTAGATCAAAGAATATTGGCTATTAGATTGGCCCAGTCAAAAACCCACCTAAGAAGACTTCATAAACTGGACAGTTTCTATCCAATCTGCCTGAGGCTGTTCTATTTTAGATAGAAAAATAGGCAAAAAAAAAAAAAGGTAGTTTCTATGGGGTCACATGCCTATTTGCAGCACTTCATGTATGTCACACTCACAGTTAACCATGTTTATGGTAGTAGGATAGTGCTGCTCTCCTTTGACCTGGACAACTTGCCATAACTGATGCAACCATGAATTCTGCTAGCAGAAGATCCAGAAGGAGAACATCTTGCCATCAGTTTGTGACCTTAAGCCCAAGAGCACTTTGGTTACGGAGCATTGAAATGATCCAAAGCACAGCAGTAGATCCATCTCTGAATGGATGAACCAAAATGATCTGAAATAATGTAGCATGACCTTACACACACTGTTCCTGCTCAAAAACCTTCCAGAGTGGATATCTTTGCCAAAAATATAACAGATCTATCATTTATTTCCTGTAAAGCACATTTTGGACTTGTTTTGCTTTTTGCCCTTTAAGATGCCATGTTGTCCTGTGAGTTCAAGACAGAAAAAGATCAGAACCCTCGAATCGAGTGGAAAAAGAAAGGAAAAGGAGTGACTTTTGTTTATTTTGACAAGAAATTTGCAAGTGAGTCACATACTTCAAAAGCATATATTTATTTATTAAGCAAACTAATATACCTGTTATCCCAGATTTCCCACCTGGTTTCCATCCCAAGACTAAATTTCTCTGCTTTCCATCTTAGAGTCCTACGCAGGACGAGCTAAGATAGAGGGAGCGACATTGACGATACACTCTGTCACCCAGAAAGACTCAGGAGAATATCGTTGTGAGGTGACCGCCAGTGAAGACCACGTTAACCTCGGAGAGGCCACTGTTACCCTCAATGTGCTTGGTATGTTAAATCTGAAGACGGACAGTGCAAACATGGGCTTAGTTTTGACTTGCTGCTTGCCAGTGTATTATCATAGATTGTTTACTGAAAATCTATGAAATGGGACTCTTCATAGGTTTATTTTGAGCATAACAATAAAGTAGTATGATTTTAGACATTTTTACAATTTTTTATTATATGGTCAATTATTCTCCAAGAAATTCATAGACTAAATGCCCAGGTTATCCATTGTGCATCAAAATATGTGCTGCCACTAATAATACACTGGATCCTTTTATAAAATAAAGGCTGTAAAACTTTCCTGTCCAATAAATAATGACGTACTTTATACAAATTTAGCAGTCACAAATGCTGAGATTTCAAAAATATCTTAAAGGTTGAAAAATTTTGACTGTAGCCTAAAATTATGTTCAGATTTTTAAAAACTTTTTAGCATATTTTAAAAACAATCCTCTGATGTATAGAAATATACATCAAAAACATCCTGTATCCTCAAGGTGCCAATTTTTAGGTGGTTTTTTTTAACATTTCAGCAGTCTCCTTGCTTGTTTCTCACATACAATGCAGTGAGATTAAAATCCAATACCCAAAGGGCCATGCACAGCGTACATAAGAATAGTATGTCTCTTTGACCTTATTGATTTTCTGTTTCTGTTTAAAAAACATTTTGGTTACATAAGAAGTACAAAAACTTGACCAGCATGTTACCAGTTTGTGTACATTTTTTGCCCTTGTTCCTGTGTGCCACCTCAGTGCCTCCTCACATCCCGTCGTGCGAGGTGCCGAGCTCAGTGTTTGTTGGCACTGGCCTCGAACTGTTCTGTAAGGACAAGCTCAGCGTGCCTCCTGCCACCTACCGCTGGTACAAAGACAACAAGGCTCTGACGGCCACAGGAGATGCGCCATACAGCATTGACACAAACAAGGGAACGTTGGTGAGCACATTCAAACACAGTTACATTGTCTGTTTGTGCAATGTAGAGTCACAGCTGCTGATCGTTCCTTTTGTCATGTGATTTTGTCTCTGGTGGTTTGGAGCAGAAGTTCAAGAGTGTGTCCAAAGAAGACACAGGGATGTATCGCTGTGAGTCCTCTAATAGTGTGGGGGCACCAAAGAGTTGTGTAGCCAAACAACTCACGGTTGTTGAATGTAAGTATCTTTGTAGAAAATAAAAACTAATCATCTGTCATATGTTAATAGTGAATGACTGATTATGTATCACTGCCCTTCCAGATCCGTGGAATATGACAATGTTAATAGCAGGTGCCTCAGGATTTGTGGCACTGATCCTTTTCTGTTGTATCTGCATCTGTATATGCCGCCGCAGAGGCTGCTGCAAGAGTGAGTACTGACTTATTACCGCAAACCTGTAGGATGAGTTGTATGAGGGAGACACTCCAGACATTAGGCAGAGTTTACACATTGAGCTCTGCAGACATGAGAACATGTAGAAGGGTAACATTAAATGCATTATTTTGTATTTTGCCACATAATCTTTGGAAAGACTCTGTTTTGCCTTAATTTACTCTTTATCTTTAGGTTACCTTATGCAAAATGTTCAGTTTGATAAAGTCTTGGTATGAACCTAATAGTCATTGTAGCAGAAAGTTTTCCAGTCTTGTTGACATTTTCAGTGTTTTCTCCTCAGTAAAGATTTTTATCAGATTTCCTGTTCTGTATAGGAATGTTCAGAGTCTGGTTCTAGACCACAGGAACACAGATATTTTATGCAAAACCCTTTCTGATGTGTTAATTTATCTTACCAATATGCAACCTGTAGTTTTTTGTATTTTTAACTCAGATACTTTTTTTGTGCATTGACATGGAGAAAGGAGATTTTTGGGATTTGAGCATGTTGCAGTGTACATTGATCTTGCCCATTTTATTTGGTGTATTAATCTTGTAATAGAATACCATAGCAGGAGTGCCACAGTTGCCTCTTTTCTTCATCTGGGATGATATTTCATGACCCCATCACTGCTGAATTTCAGCTGTGTGCTGAGCTGAAAAGGTGGGATATTGGGATTTAGAAAAATCATTAGTGATCTTCTTCCTTTGTTGACAATATTTATTGTACCTACTGTAAGACATGGCTAATCTAACTCCTTTATTTAAAATTTCTGGTTTCTCATCCAGAAAGAAAAGGAAGGACATCAACTGAAAAAAATCTGGGGTTTCTTAACATGTGTGTAAGCTAGGAGCAGTTTTGGTTTTAAATTTGAGCGACATGGCTCTTTGCCAGGGTGATAATGTCAGTGCGTGGTATAAGCGTTAAAAAGAAGTTATCCATCAGTTACACATTGAAAGGGTTTTCTGTTAGTTATTTACATGTCCCTAGACAGATAGACAGATGCATGGTTATAAAAACAGCATCTAAAGTATCCCCCAGGCATAACATAACATTTTGTTCTTTAGTGTATATAAACAAATGTATATTCTCGATTATGTCATTTCATGCTGTCTACAGTCCAAAATATTTTACATTCATGCTACTGTAGATTGAATGTTAAATGGTGCCCACTTCAAAAATCTAAATCATGGACATAATCAATCAAATAGCCATCTTATTGTATAAGGAAAGTTTGGGTAAGTGAATACAGTGCATCTGGAAAGTATTCACAGTGCTTCACTTTTTCCACATTTTGTTATGTTACAGCCTTATTTCAAATTGCATTACATTAATCTTTTTCCTCAAAATTCTACACACAATACCTCATTATGACAGTGTTTTTGCTCATAAATTGCACATTTATGTAAGTATTCACAGCCTAGAATGGAGTCCATCTGCAATAAATTCAGTTGATTGGACTTGATTTCGAAAGACACACTTGTCTATATAAGGTCCCACAGTTGACATCAGGCCAGAGGTCAAACACCAAGCATGAAATTAAAGGAATTGTCTGTGGACCTCTGAGACAGGATTGCCTTGAGGCACAAATCTGGGGAAGGATACAGAAAAATTTCTGCTGCTAAGAAGGTCCCAATGAGCTCAGTGGCCTCCATCATTCGTAAATGGAAGAAGTTTGGAATAACCAAGACTCTTCCTAGAGCTGATCGGCTATCTAAACTGAGCGATCGCGCAGAAGGAGCTCAGTCAAGGAGGTGACCAAGAAACCGGTGGTAACTCTGTCAGAGCTCTACCATTCCTCTGTGGAGAGAGGAGAACCTTCCAGAAGGACAACCATCTCTGCAGCAATCCACCAATCAGGCCTATAAGGTAGGGTGGCGAGAAGAAAGCCACTCCTTAATAAAAGGCTCATGGCAGCTCATCTGAAGTTTGCCGAAAGGCACCTGAAGGACTCTCAGGCCATGAGAAACAAAATTCTCTGGTTTGATGGGACAAAGATTGAACTCTTTGGTGTAAATGCCTCCATGTTTGGAGGAAACCAGGTACGGCTCATCACCAGGTCAATACCATCCCTTCAGTGAAGAACAGTGGTGGCAGCATCATACCATAATGATGTTTTGCAGTAGCAGGAACTGGCAGACTAGTCAGGATAGAGGGAAAGATGAACGCGGCAATGTTCAGAGATATCCTGGATGAAAATCAGCTTCAGAGCATCTTGACCTCAGACTGGGTGACGGTTCTCAGCAGGACAACTCTGGAGAGATCTGAAAATGACTGCACAGACGTCTCCCATCCAGCCAGATGGAGTTTGAGAAGAACTTCAAAGAATGGTTGAAACTGCCTACAGATAGGTGAGCTAAGCTTGTGGCATCATATTCAAAAAGACTTGAGGCTGGAATTGCTGCCAAAGGTATTCCAAAGTATTAAGCAAAAGCTGTGAATACTTAAGTTAACGTGATTTCTTAGTTTTCTATTTCTAAGAAATGTGCAAAAATCTCAAAAACTTTTTTATGCATTGTCCTAAAGGGGAATTTGTGTGTAGACTTTTGAGGAAACAGATTAATTTAATGCAATTTGAAATAAGGCTGTAACATAACATGTGGAAAAAGTTAGGCACTGTGAATACTTTCCAGATGCACTCTATAACCAAAACGTAAATCTGACTTTTTTCCAATCAACCAGCAAGGTTTCACAGCTAATTTGATGTCTTCTGATATCCAGCTCTTAATTTTAACACATCCTCTTGGAGCAACACAAGATTAAAATGCTACTGAGATAACAATGATGTTTAATTACAGCTCCGGGACATGATTAGTGCTGAGAATTACAAACTTATGTAATGTGGTGATCATTATCTTAAGCAACAGATTTCTAGGCTTTTAGTTTTTTTCCCTCCCAGAAAACACAAGTTCATGCTTTTGACTTGACAGTAACCCTGTAAATGTTTTCCATCTCAAGTGTAAAGGACAAAGAGGAAGTTCCTACTTGCCCATGGAAAGGATGAAGTAAAGGTTTCGGTTTTAGATTAAATAGCACAATCACAGGTGTATTACTTTTCTTTGTTTATCAGGAGCAGATATCTGTTTGATCAGTCTGGGATCATGTAATCATATTTTAATTATTCAATGATTCAATTGTTTGTTAAGTTTTATGAGTCACACCTTTGCTTTTCTTATCATTATTTTCAGTATGCAATTATAGTTAGTGGTAATTTTTCGATTAAGCTACCGAGTACTGATATAATCCACAAGAAAAGACAGAAAGGCTGGTTTTGGTTAAATATTTATCATTTTAAAGAGTTTTTTTTGTCTGAAGGATTCAAATCGAAACAAACCTGAAGGGAAAGAAGCCATAAGACTCCACTTGTCACCACTTTAAACAGATAAAAAATATCTTTGATGCTGATTAAAACTACATATGTATTCATTTCCTGATCATTTTTCCTTTTTTCACACAGAGAGCAGGAAAACAAAAAGGTGAGAGTCTCTGTTTGCTTTGACTTCAAGTCCTCCGTAACTTTGAACAATGTTATCTGCTTCTGAGCTCATCCTGAACTGTCACCCTTTGTCCTTCAGCACTAAGTCCTACAACCCTCCCCCACCACCTCCTCCTCCTCCCACCCGCAATGTAAGTGATTAAAACAGCTGTTATCACGCCAGTTTTGCTTGCATTATTTCAGGTTTACCATTAAATGTAGTCAATAAGTTGCTGATAACACCAGTCCCAGGCTAATTAAAGGAAATGATTCATTATATTTTCTCTTTGCTCCCTACAGTTCAAGCACTACAAACAAACTCAGTCCTTCATGATCTGAGGGGACAGCAATGATTTTGTGAAATACCCAAAGTGTACAGCAGGAACACTCACCGGCTCTGCTGTAGGTGGAGAAATCTTAGCTATCAAGCTGAAGCAGATGTTTCACAGGCCTTTCTGCTTTGTAGGTTTTGCCCAGTGAAAGTCCCAACAATACAAAGTCAAGTGTACAGCTTCATTACTTTACCAAATCCTGTAAGATATTTGTCATGATGTCATTTAATATTTTCAATTCTTGTTTTGAGAGCAAGTAATATGTTGAGCTCTTTAAATCACCTAGTGTATATCTTATTTTGGTAAAACTGTATATACACATTTGGTTACAAATACTTAATGTTGGTTTTGGTTGACGTTTACAAGTAGATGTGTAATATTTTATGTTTCTAGTCTTTTTATAGCATTTAATGGAGCTTTTTGTTGATCTGATGCTGTTTTTCTTGTAAACATTCTTCAAAATAATTGGTTGAACAGGTGTCTGCACACACTGAACAGTATTTTAGAAATTTAAAATCTTTCATGCTTATATTTTGCGAAATCTAGCTTATACTCAATAAAGAGTGCTGGTTAAATATGCATATTTGGTTTAATGGTGCTCAGTAAGGCCCCCACTCCCTCAAGTTTAAGACCATGAAAATAAAATAAACCAGAATGTAGACTATCCGTGCAGAAGTCCATAATACATACTGGAGGGTGAGAGTTCCTCCGACTGTTTGGAGCATGCACAAAACCTCTGGTGGCAACAAATCTGTATCCTTGATGATGTGTACAGACACCTCGCAGTAACAGGGCATGTGACCTGCAAACGCTTAAGTGTACTGATCAACACAAAACTTAAAGCAGAACTGGTCACCATGGCCTCATTTCAAGGCCACAACTTCCTAAAGCATAGGGCCTGTCTGCTGCTCTGGCTGCAACCAAAATGATCTCAATGAGCAGCTGAAACAAACAGAAAAACAAAACAAAAAAGATTCAATGGCATTCCCAGGATGGTGGTATACCACCTTTGGAACTGGGCTAGGAGTAACAAATATGCCTCCAAATTGCACATATAGGCAACTAAGACAGGAAGTTACATTTTATTTAGTTATAAAAAGGATTACCAATGAAAACTAAGCTGTTGGTTAAGTTAGGTACATTTACTTGTTTATTTGTGAATTAATGTACAGTGTCAATTTTAAATTAAATACACTGACATGTAAAATTCGAGGCGAATGAGGAGGGAAAAAGATAAGAGGAGGGAAAATGCATCTAGTGGGATTTACAATAAAATTTTAGTCTCAGCACAATATATATAAATAACAACTTCACGTCAGCCTTGACGTTATCATCTTACAGATCAGTAAAAGACACAAATTATGGATTTTGTATGCAAGATTTCTTCTAACTGCAGTCTTTGAGTGCTGCATTAGATAAAGATGATTGCACAGGATGGCATGCTTGACTATGCTGTACAGAAAACCCTTCACCTGCATCCTCTCATGCTGCAAACAAACTGGAGCAAATACTGATGGTTTTTTTCCAATCCAGATCAAGGATAGAACTGAGGTGCAGAAATCTCCCACATATAGGGAAACTAAAGAGATTGTTAGAAAGTTAAGGTAACATCCCATTGGAGATGTCATACACATGGCGCTAAGTACTAAGAATGCAGTACAATCATGCTGGCCTTTATACTGAAATAAGTTCTTTCCAAATGTGCTGTGATCTGGTGATATTCAAACAATCTTGAAAAGCCTGAATAATACTGGGTGGTGTTAACCTGCGATCTAACACACATTTTTGTCATGTTTAAACGGTGATGTGAACATAAACATGTCTTCACTGCATTTAATAATAATAAATATGAGGGAAACACTGCTTGTGTACAATGTTGTTCCCAATATTCAGCAGCATCTTAAGTCCTAATCACACCAAATATTTTATTCACCTTATTATCTAATCAATTGAACCAATCATATCATTCTTTTGGTTTAGAAGTGTTTTATGAGCAAGCACCTGCTAATTTCAGTCCGCTGTATCTATTTCTGTGGAATTAAGACAGAGAACTTTTAAAAGCAGACAGAGTGTCTGCCACACAGACAAGGAAACATGGGCTTGTTCCACAGTTGAGGAGCCTGATAAAAGAAATGTCTGCATCCCATTGTACTTTTCTAAATTCTAAGATCTAAAGGTTAAATTTGTCAGAATAACCAAAATATTCTCAAGTCCTACCTCTTGTTTTACACCCAGGTATTACTTGGTTCACATAATTAACTCCTGCTTACTAATCAAGGGCAGCTGAAAACAAATGTAAAGGTAGTAAAAGCAAAAAAAACCCTGTCCATTATAATTTGTTGCAGAGTTTCTTAAGCTGCTGAAGGTATTTGGTTCTTTGTGTAGTAAAAAAGCTTTCTTGATTTTAATGTAATTACTACATGTATATGATATTAAAACTGAGACAATATTTTTGTTATCGTTGTCCTGCCAAGGACATAAACCAAGTACATTTGAGCAGTTCTCCTTTCTGTTTTCAAGACTACACAGGTCTGTGTTTTCTTTTTACCACTAGAGTGCAGCAAAGCCACAACCAAATGTCCCCATAGGCTCAGCTGCCAAAAAAGGCCAGCAAGCTGCCAGCCATTATTCATTATTTGTCTATGAACACATCCTCTATTGTCCTCCTCCTTTTGTACTTATTGTTCTTGTCATTTTGGGGCCCATATATTTTAAGCTCTGGTGTGGCTTTTTTTTTTTTCTGTTGTCTAAAATGTCATTGCCTCTGTGTGTCCTTGAAGGTTTAATAAATGTTTGTGTTATTTAGTAAGCATCCTAAATATCTTACCATTTGATCTCTGAAAAATCTATACCTGCAGACTGCAGATAATAACAGAGATCACCTGACCTATATAATAACCTCTTGGAGTGATTACAGGGAAAGCGGAGCCTATTGATCTGGAGATACGGCAGGTATGGTACATTAGCTGAAACCATTCCAATCAGCTTCTCTGGCTGCAAACAAACGACATCAGCTGTGCTCAAAAATGCAAAATGGGAATGTTGTGGCAGCCTGTCAAGAGCAAAGAAAATGGATCCTGGGTCAGAACTGCTTTCACTTTCAGCATAATGACACGATGACAACACATTAGTATTTTGTTCAGTAATTCACTGCTGAACAGTCAGGGACTTGTGTGTTTGATGGAATAAAATAGCAATTTCTTGAATTTCTCTGCCAGGCTGTGCACGATTGCTCAGTTGGAGACCATTAAATGAAATCTACTCTGCACAATGCATTAAAGGGTATTTTGAATGTGTCATGTGGAGTCTATCAATACTCACTCTCGATGTAGAGAACAAAAAAAACATGCACATGTTGCTACTGTGGGCCACAATGAAGCCTCTGTTTTAGATTAATTTTAGGCATACGAACGTAATATTTTATTTAAATAAAGCAAGTTTTACATGGATTCAAAAAGTCTTCAATACAATTTATTTGAATATAGAGAACTAAAATATATATAAATATAATACAATATCATGTTATAAGTAATCAATTTATTTATTTTTGTCTTATCATTGCAAAGTGGTATAGTACTGTAAGTTCTGTTCAACAAACATATCTTTATGTGTCTGTAGACCACTTTATGCAATTTTTAATTCAGTTACACTGTATGAAGCTATTTTGATCCAACACCACAATGTAGGGTATAAATACAAAGCGACAATAGATGGTGAAAAGTGTAGGGTGTTGACTTTTTCTCAATGATAAAAAGGTAGACCAAGACTATCACGATCTTTTTATATATTTATCAAATTATTCTGGAACAAAATTGGTAGAGAAACAGCCCTTTGTCACTTTACAACCACAAATTTTGTATTTTGTATTTTGTATTTTATTGGGATATATGTTTAATTAGCACATAATTGGGCATAATAACTGTGAGGTGGATGGATACATACGTTCAATTTTCTTTTATACAAACTGTAGACAAAAAAGTGCACCTTTGTAGTCAGCTCCATTTACTAACATCAGTCAAACCTATAAGGGATGGCCGTCATCTAAACTGATAGGGTGGGCAAGGACAGAATTATTCAGAGAAACAGACAAGGGGGTTGAATCTTTAGTTATTTAAGATAATAAAAAAAAAAAAAAACAAAAAAAAAAACGGTGAGTTAATCAGTATTAAAACATCCTGCTCTGAGAGCAACACAAAACCTGGGGATTCATAGTTTCAGATTTCCTCCAACATGTGGTAAAATACATGCAGAAATAATTTTTTATGGCTTAAACCCTGCTGTTCTGTTAACAAAGTTAGTTTTCAGTCAGTTATTTTGAGGACCTGTGACACTGAGAGCAAACATTGTATTTTACTGTGACTGTTTTAATGAATATTGAACTTTGCTGGACAGTTTGAGATTTCCCTTCAACCAATGTCAATAGATCAGTGGACCAAAAATGTCACATGCAAATAATCCGACATGAGTTCGTGACTGGTGCATGCCAAGCTCCAGACACAAGGTTTACTGCTGGTGTTGGCCTGATTATGTCTATTATTTGAAATGCAAAAAAGAAACAGATGTAGAGAAAAAAACAAAAAAATTTCCAATATGTTACTGATGCTGTTTAATCTGATCTCCACCACTCTTTAAATTTTGACCTAAATTTTGGATTTACCTTTAATATTTGAGTTTAAGTATATGCTTTGTATGATAAAGTTAATCAAATATACTTCAAGAGATGTGTCCTTGCTTTAAGAGGCTCTGGTGGATTAAGATTATTTATTGAGTTGTTCCAGAAATATTAACATTTAAATATTGGTTAATTGCTGAACCTGTAATAATCTACTACAAAAATAACTTGCTGAAGTAGAGGGTTTTCAGATTTGGTTTGTAGAATAACAAATGTAACTTAATGGTTGACAAAGTCAAACTTTTTAAATGTGAAACAAACACCATGAGGCAATTAACATAGAAAAGCTGAAAAAACTGATAGAAACACAGGAGCGGGGCCAGGGGGTTGCAATTAAGCAAAACAGCACATTTCAGAGTAGTCTTTTATTGCGACCAGCCTAAGACACACCTGTGCAGTAATCATGCTTTCTAATCAGCATCTTGATATGACCACACCTGCGAGGTGAGATGGATTATCTCTGCAAAGGAGAAGTGCTCACTATCACAGATTTAGACAGATTTGTGAACAATATTTGAGAGAAATGGTTATTTTGTGTATATAGAAAAGGTTTTAGATCTTTGAATTCAGCTCATGAAAAATGGGAGCAAAAACAAAAGTACTGCATTCATATTTTTGTTCAGTGTATATATGTCACATATCTACTGTGAAATTCTAGCGTGAACATAATCGAACAAAGAAAGCTGGAAAAATTGTGATTTATTACAACATTTATTTTCTAAAATCAGTTGTGCAGCTGACAAAGAGTTTGAATGTAGGCATGAGCAATCATCACATCTGTAAATATAAATATGGTTTGAAAGCAACTGAGAATGACTGTGTAGTTGTTTCTACAAAACCTTGCTTTAATGCTTTAAATAAAAGCAGTTCAGAATAAACTGGTATCGGCAGCTATTTAAATGTTGATAACGGGATTGGATCACAAGACCTCCAGTTCAGATCACTAGCTCCATAACAACACCACAGTACAGTCTGCTTGATCCTTTTTGTTGTTGTTGTTGTTCTTTTAACTAAACATCTTCATATCTGCTCACCCTGGATTGCAGCTTGAAGGATTGTAACATCACATTTGTAAATGCGAGTGTTTCAGAAACATAGCGACAGTTGTGAGAGTGAAAAAAATATGTGAGCTGCTGAGTCTGAGTGGGCTTTTGGATAAATTCTGTGTCAGGACACATTTTTTCTACCCTGGTTGTTAAATTCAACTACAAACCATCTTTCTTTTAAGATATCCCTCTTTTATTTTTTGCTAAAATCATGGTCCTTGGAGCCTGTGTGTGAGTTAATCGACCCTGAAACCCTCCAGGAGCATAATGCACACAACACATGACATATCCCTGTCACAGAGTAGGAGATTTTAAAAAAAATTTTTTTACAACACTAATTCTACTAAAAATAAGCTCAGTTTTGATTATTTTCGATTGTTGCATTGCTTTCTTCTTCATAGTCTGTTGCTCATTTTAAGCCCTGTAACACTCTGCAATAGGTTATGCAAAGCTTACATCATACAGACATCAATGTATTTAGGCCTGAAAGGAAATTGCTGTGGTACAGGCAGCAGGAAGACCACCAATGGCACAGAGATTACCACAGGAAATGCACTTTCCTGTATTTCTGCAGCATCAAAAATAGCATCATTTAAAACATTTAAACTTCACCAGACGACGTTCCCTACAGTTTCATTAAATCTTTATGCTCTGGGTCTTTTTTATGATGCAAAGGGTCCTGTTATGCATTTGTACGCGAACCATTGAAGAGAAGTAGAAACAGAAAGTTGGCTTTCTCTAATCTTCATTTTCTTCCATCCATCTGAACTGCATTGTAATTTACTGACGCTCACTATCAGAACTGTTATGTGTAATTACAAGAGAAATGGTGGATGGAAATGGTTTTTGCTTCAACTGATGCATGCACACAAACACAACGTCCTGTCCCCCCAGCACAAGCAATCCGTCAGGATTTTGACTCCCACAGAAACACAGCGCTGCTTATTTGAGCACAAACAGCAGCAGTGTGGGCAGGGTGTCGTACAGATTAAATATTTTCTCTTTGTGTACGCATGTGAAGCCACTGTTACCACAATGTGTGCCTTGAATAGCTAATTGTCTTAGTAATTTGCTGCTTATTAATCCAGTTACCTTGAGATGTTCCACGAGCTTTTTTTAATAATTACCCAAGCTTTTTAGGTTTTTCACTCTCTATCTTTTTCCAATTTTTAAATGAAAAATTGCAAGCAAAAAACACCTTGAATTCTGCTTCAATGTAAATGCCAGATGATGTTTCTTTCACAATTCCTCCTGTCCTGTCTCAATTTTAGGTTTTTTATGGGTTGATCTGATCTCTGCATGTTTTGAACTAATGTTGTATGCAACAAATACAAACATAAATTAAACCTGCAAGCAGCATTGGCGGCCCTCACAGTTCAGCGCTGCTCGGCCTTGTGGCGACCATGGATGCTTCGGCAACGCCACCCTGTCGCTGTCATCAATGCTTTCACATCGTTCCCGCATCCGTCCACTAGGCGGAGCATTTGGCAAATCTCCCAAATTGCCTTCGGTCCAGTTCAGTATGAGTCGATTGAGAAGTCTTAAAAGAAGGGTCAGACTTTGAGGCTTGACCATGCCCACGTGGTGCAATGTCACAAAAGTTTTTGATAACTTTTGTCCTTCAGTGCTTCAAAACTCTGCAGAGTGATTGTGAAGCCTCCATGTTAAAAGCTGTAGGAAGAGTTCACTCAGATACAACTTGTGTAAAAGAGACAAAATGGCAGATTTGATCCAAAATGGCCGATTTCCTGTTGGGTTTGGACCAGGGCTCAAAGACACATTTTTGTAAGTCCTGACACGACACACGTGTGCTGAATTTCATGATTGTCGGTCAAAGAATGGCTTGGGGCTGATTTTTAAAAGATTTCTAGGGGGCACTGTGGAGGGATTTGGCCACGCCCACCAACTATTGGACTATATTTCTGTTGGTGGGAGGATTAGGATCGATCATAGTGAGTTTAGTGCAGGTCGGCTGAAATATATAGAATTTAGAGCCAAACGGACGGCAACGGTGTGATGTCTGACTTCGCCACACCGCAACGGCCAAAAACTCTTGGTGCTTTAAAGCAAGTGAGACCAACTTGTTATCTGTTTTCTGAACCAAGATCATGTTGATTAGGTCAAGTGGGTCAGAGATTGAGCTTTCCAAGAAAAAAATGTGACTTCTTATTTTGAGGGGGTGGGGCTTAGATGACATCAGCATATGACCACATAGGATCATTGGGTATCCAACATGGATGATTCATATGAAGTTTGGTGCCAACTGACTTTTTTATGTGAACGTTATAGTGGTTCAAAATTCATGGCGAATAGGCCAACCTTGAGGCCTGGCCCTGCCCCTTTAACATGCATGAAAACTCAAGATTTTGATAACTTTTATTCCCACACCCCTTAACTGCATACTGACTAAGTTTGAAGCCGATAGCTCAAAATCCCTTCGAGTTCATTAAAGTTCGACATGTATGAAAATTCAAAAATGGCCAAAGTTGACCCTTTGACCCAAAATGGCCGACTTCCTGTTGGATTTAGGGCACCACCAAGAGACTTTTTTTTTTTTTTTCTTGTTTTGGGGGGATCTACCTATGTACCAAGTTTCAGCTCTCTAGCATTTACCACTTAGTCTGTCTCAGGTTAGGAGGCGCTGTGGAGTCGTTTGGCCACACCCACTTTTGATTCCATTAAAATACTAAAATTTCAGTTGGGGGACAATTTTGGGTGAAGTTTGGTGAGTTTTCATATATGTTTAGGCCTCCAAATTAGCGCTTCTTGTATGTTGAGAATCATAATAAGAAACACTATGATTACAATGGGGCTTTGCAGCGCTTATAGCTGCTCCGGCCTAAATACTAATTTACCAACTATGAGCAAACGTTAGTTTACTGGTTGCTTTTCACAGCCAAAACGTCCCACAAACTTTGGCATCATATGACTTTTTGCCACACAAAGTCTTTAATGATGACTATTGATTCAGTTTAGTTCAGTTTATTTATAGATTGAAATCCAGCTACATACAGTCCAATACAACACAAAAGCACTAAGCCAGTGGTACTATCTTTAGGAAAAGAAAAACAGTAGAAGATGTCAATAGAAATAACTCCATCAATGACTCCATCCATAAAAAACACACAACATGGAGCACTAGGGCTGGCACACATTCCATAAAAAGAAAACTGAAGAGACAGGAAAAAAAAGGCAATAACAGCAATAATTGCATACTTTGCATAAATGGAGAGTAGGAGAAAGTCGAACCAGAAGTTAGCCAGAAGTTAGCCAGAAGTTAGCCTAAGCCTAACGGAGCAAAACTAGATAGTGCATAGTGAGCTAGCTCACTATACCCTGAGCCTAGAAGCTGCTTTAAAAGTTGACAGGGTGTCAGATTCACAGACAAAAACTAGAAGCTGTTTCCATGGAGTGGAACCTGATCATTGAAATATCAGCCTCACATTTAACTTTTAAAAACTTTAGGAACCACCACTAAATCTGTACATCACTGCAAGTTTATTTCTTTTTGACACATGGCAGAAAGGAACAAACTAGAGTTTTAATCCAGCTATTCTATAAGAGTTTTATCCCACTACTTAGAACACCTTGTAACAGCAACCTGTGCTGCAGTCTAACAAAACCTACTATATCCTTCACTTACAAAGATGGCAGCACTGGCCCCACCCTTGCTTTTGGCAGTAATTTTATTGTTTTGGATAAAATTTGCTTCAAGCATGTGGAAAGGCTGAGTCTTGTATTTCACTGAAAGGAAAAAAATAGCTAATCTTTTTCAATCTTTTTTGTTATTCATAATCAAGTAAGTGCATCTAAAATCAGGGCTAGAAATGTAATCTCTTCTATACTGTGAAGTTAGCCTCTAAATATACTTGCTACAAACCATGTGATTATATTTTAAGGACAGATACTGTTTGTAGATAACTTTTACTGTATGATGGATAATGTTATATCTATTAGATTATTTCATGAAAACATACAGTGCAAGCAAAAGTATTTGCCACCTTACGGATTTCTTCTTTTTAGGCTTTTTTGTCTCATTTTCAGGCCATCAAACTAATTTAAATATTTTGACAAAAATAACTTGAACAAAATGAACAGCAGTTTTCAAATGATGAAAGGAAAACAGGTATCCAGATTGAACTGGTCTTATCTGAAAAAGTATTTGCATACTGAAATGTCACTTCTTGATGCAATGTTGCTAACAGGACACTTTATGTGCTCCAAACACCCAGCAAAAGCCCATCCAAGCCTTAGAGATTTATTTGAATTTTCTTTTTATCTGAGGTGTACAGAATAATCAGATGACTTTTCAGAATATCTCTGCCCATGCCTAGGACTGTGCTTCACTCTACCATTTGATAAAACTGATTAACATTCAAGAGGAATCCTCGCAGTCAAGTACTCCCAATGTTATGCTTTTAACTTGTTCCCCACAGAGGAGCAAAGGGATATAAAATGTGGATGGACTGGAAAAAAGAGGCAAAAACATTCAGATTTGGATGGGAAGAGAAAAACTTCTCAGGGCAAACGCCTGGAATTGAATTCCTGTCATGATTCTTGGATAATAACCCTACTATCCAGCCCCCAACAGGCTTTTAAATGCTTGCACCATCCCACTCCCATTGGCCTTCAGTAGCTGGAAGTGTGTTGCTGCATACAAGCTCTCGTATTGTCCAGCCGGTTGGTTGGGCTGGTTGCTGATCGTTGGATGTGACTTTCCGTCTATTCAGCAGAGCTTAGAAAACATCACACTGCATTCCCTCAGTGTGTGGAATGACAAGCAATCATTCAGTGCATAGCCTCCATACTAATGGGAGGGTAAAGTCAGGGAGTGTTAAGCTGTACCTGGGTGTTGAGTCCGCACTGATCCGCTGGGCACAGGGGCCATGATTGGGCCTGATTGCTGTGTGATTTGAGCATCCTCAGGCTCACGGCTCGTCAATATCCCTCACAGCACAGCTCTGTAACACACAGCACTGCAGCAGTATGCAGGGATTACCCATGTGAAAAAATATCAAAGAGATAAAAAAAGACACAGCTAACTATGTATTTGTCACAGAAAAGATGAATAACCTACAGTGCTTTGCAAAGGTATTCATAGTCCTGAAACGTTTTCATATTTTGTCAATTTACAACTATTAACTTCACTGTTTTTTGTTTGGATTTTATGTGATTGATCAAAACAACATAATGCAGTGGTAATTGTAAAGAATGAAGAAAAGTTTGCGTGGTTTTAAAGTTCCTTTTACAAATAAAAATCCGAACACTATGCTATGCATTAATTATGCACTGGACAATTCTAACACATCATTACGCTTTCATCTAAACCATTTCCTCAAAGCTCTAGTTGTATGTTTAAGTTTGCTTTCCCTTTAAAAGGTGAACCTGCACCTCAGTCTCAAGTCTTTTACAGCCCCTAATAAGTTTTCCTCCACTGCTGCCCTGAATTTAGCTTCATCCGTCTTCCCACCAACCTTGATTATCCTTGTCCATGCTGAAGTTACATATCTCCACAGCATAATTCTGGGACTACTATGTGAACCATGGGGATAGTGCATTTATGGTAATGTGTTGCATTAGATTCCCACCACATAGCACTTTGAATGTCAAAGGCAAAAAAGTTCATCTGATGAAAGCACCTTCTTCCTCGTATTTGCTTTCCCCTACATATCTTGCAACAAACTTTTGATGACATTCCTTATGGCTTTCCATCAAGAATGGCTTTCTTCTGAGGTGAACAACTAAAAGTTGTTGTGTAAACAGATTCTTCTACCTGAGCTGTGGATCTACGCACCTCCCACAGAGTTACCATGGGCCTCTTGGCTGCTTTTCTGAATAATGCTAATCTTGCATGTCATTTAAGATATCCAAAGTTTGGGATATTATTTTTCACTTTTGCACACTTTTGCAAGGTGCTCTACATTATTAATGGTTTAGCAGGAAATTCAGAACATTTGGTGTTTTTCACATTTTCTGCGTTTACACAGTTTCACCATGTGTTGCAGGTAGCTACTATAAGGACATGCTGTAGCAATGTGTTCTTGTGTATGCTAATCTGCTGGGATTTATTAACGGGGATGACAGGACTGTCCCAGGCACCAGGATTATAAAGGAAAAACCACAGCTGGAGCAGAGCAGAATGCAAGCATACATGAGGTAGACAGATCTTATCCTCCCCTGAGTCTGCCCTCATCCTGTTTTCAGGCACAACTCATCTTCTCTCTTTTCTTTTCTTTTTTTTCTCTCCCAAACTCACTGAACTGGTAGAGGACAGGATGGGACTCCCAGCTTATTAAACCCTAAAGTATACAAGAGAAATTTTTCATGTGTAAAAAATTTGCATAAGAAGATTTCACTCCATCCTGCCCTCATTTCTGTATGCTGTACACGCCAAATCTTCTTGAGAAAAAAATCGGGTCTGTCACAGCCTTGTTTTAGTATCAGTAACTACTACTTTTTCTTTTCCTCGTCCTTTCTCCCTTCTGATTAACTGAGAGGGCGTTTTCACAGCAGGCCACTTTTGATGTGCTGGCTTTGATTAGAACGTGTTAAAAATACCAACTTCACCCCTCTGTCTACTCCATCCTGCCTTCTGTCTCTGCTGTCTGTTCACCTCTCCCACTCCATCTACTTCTGTCGCCTGATTCCCTCTCCATATCGCTTCCCTTTGTCTCTGTCTCCCTGTGTGATTAAAGGTTTTGCTTCAGAAATATTATCATTTTCCTTCCTTCCCTGCTATGATTACATTTTTTTCTTTTTCTTTTGCCATGCTTTGTCTGTTTTGTGCCAGAGGCCCTGCACTTGATTATAGCTCTGCTCTCTGTGATTACAACCTCTTGTCCTGGTGAGGAGTGTTGTCTTCTTGATGTCCTCTTTATCGAACAGCTTCAGTGACCTTGGTGGGATAACAAAGCCAGGAACAGGGACTAGCTTTAAAAAAATGCACAAAACTGGAATATATTTAATTTTTTTCAGAATCTGTTGTTAAACTTTAAACAGGTATACCCTCACCTAAGATATAGCTCTTAACATTTGCTTGAATTACCACAGCTGGTTTACATTAATTGCCAATAGGTCTTTATTATAAGAAATCAGTGATAGGTTAATACTAATACTGATTACAAGGTTTACCCACGTGGATAACACCAGTTTTTAATAAAGCTGACATACCTTATTTTATTACACATACTCTAAAAAAGAATGATGGCATAAAGTTATTCATTTACTGTATTAAGGGAACAGTTAGTTAATCATTAGCAATCCTTACTTTGTTGATTGAGCCCAGTTATTGATAGACAGGTACAAAACAGAAGTCAATGCATGTGTTTCCATAGAAACAAACTTTGCATTTGATCTGATATTCAGTAAATTCTGACTCACCACCAGAGAAAATTTTCTTATCACTTTATCTGTATTGGTGCATATTGTACCAAGCAGTGAACAGTGCGTTCAAACCTCCAACCACAAAGTTTGACTTTTGCTAAAGAAGGACAAAACAGTTATGATCCTCATGTTTCTACCTATAAACCATTGATTCACTCTGTTCTAATTTTTCTTTTTTTAGGTATTTGTTTGATCAGTTTAAGAACAGCTGAAATTGCCTTGGGCCAACTTGCTCACACACACCTATTTTAGTTCTACCAAAGATTTTATTTTAGACTGCTATCAGGTCCTTGTGATCCTTGCTTCAAGATACTGACTTTGTTGTCCTTAAGCCTTTTTGCATCTGACTTGGTGGTATGCTTAGGGTTATAGTCTGTTTGGAAGATCGTATTAACAGATCGTATTACACATAATTTATTTAGAAATTTTGCCCTGACTGTATAGTATTTTTTTCTTTATTCTGTTTTTATATATTTTATATTCTGTCTTTGTCTGAACCTACAAGTTTTGATTGCCTGTCACTTTGCTCCTGTTGGAGTGGAATTCCCCCATTGTGGGACAATAAAGGAATTTCTATTCTATTCTATTAAAATGTTGTTTCAGTGTTTCCACATAACGTTCTTTCTTTGTGACCTATTTTGTGAAGTGCACCAGTCCCTCCTGTAGCTAAACACCCACATGATGGTCCCACCCCCTACTTCACAGCTGAAATGGTGTCCTCAGGTTTGCAAGTTTCACTCTTTTTTCTCCACATGTAATAATGGTCATCATTTTACTTTCAGTCTCCAAAATTTAGGTCTTTGTCCCTGCATACATTTGCAGCTGTCATCTGGCTTTTTAAACAGCCTTCAGGGTGATGGCTGATTTCTGTCTGAGTTGCCTTTCAGCTCTTGTTGGTACAGCGCTGGTCTTACTGTAGATAATGACAGTCTTTTACCAGCCGTAGTCTGTATCTTCACAAAATCTCTTCCTTTTGTTCCGAGGCTGTTAAACACATATTGCTTCAAAACATTCTCATCTCTGGGACACTGAACTCATCATCTTTTTAAGTGGTGTGATAGCTGGACATTCCCATGGTGTTCATGCTTTCATACAATGATTCCAATGTGGCAGCTTCACACATCTGTGAAATCTGGATGAGAATCCAATATGATACTACAATCTACCATTTCTTCCTGCAAATACATACACGTGTTCAGTTTTCTTTTTTTTTAAACAAGTTTATAATCACTTAGTAACAAGTACAATCTAGAACCAACAATGAATTGTAAAATTAAATCAAACTTTCAAACCTCAAAATGGTTGTTAAAAGCTTACATGTTCAGGCTCCTCAGGTGGTTGGTGACCTTGTGGATCCACTTAGAACTGCTAGTTTAGTAACTTCTGGAGCATCAAGTGGAGACTGCAAGGTGGCTTTATGTATAACAAACAGCCTTCTCTGTACGAGAGTCCAAAGTGTAGAAGTCTTGACTTTCAAAAGATCATTTTAGATTAAATCTGATTCTTGGGAAGGTCAACTATCTAATCATGAATGATTGCCACCATTCTTGACTTTAATTGTATTCTGTTATTAAATTCTGTTTTGTATTAGATGATTTTTACGTATGTCTGCTCTGTATTTGCATTTGAAACCTTTTGTGGTTTTCTTTTGTTCTTATGTAACCTAAATCCTAGCTAGGGAGGGGCATAGCAAATTAACTTTATGATATTTGTCAATGTATTAAACACTTTAAGCTATAAATAAATAAATAAATAAAACCAATGAGAAAATATTTGATATATCACAGAGAACAACAACAATAGAAAGACAATAACAGCCAGAATTTTAAAAAGGGAGAAATACACTACAAAGATATAAAATGATATAGGTTATGGACAGAAGTCTAACCTAAAATTCTTTGGTGGGATGATACTGAGCTGGATTTGTGACTCCATGGAGTCACAGAAAATACCAAAAGAGATGGTTGTCTTGACATAACACCACAATTCCAAATAAATACAGCAATATCAAAGGCCTTATCTCACCACTATGCCTAACCCTATTGTTAATTTCAGACTGTAGAATAAAATTCTGAGACTTGCTGAACAGGGCAGTTCTAGACTTATTTTAGGTGGCATTGGAGGGGAAACAATTGAAAAAGGATAGTACATGTAATTGACTTACTAAAGCCAATAATAAAACAAAATATTTTTGTGAATGATATTCATTATATTATCCCACACTGTTCCATTTAGCTTACAGATGTTTATACTTGTACAATACAACACTGGTTAATCATGCAGCACCATCATGAAGTTGAGCTGCTGTCCCTTCATGATTTCATGCTGCTGTCTGAAAGGACCTGTTACAGCTGAAAGGATCTGTTACAGCTAAACACAAAAGGGATGTGTGAGCACATTCTCATTGCATTCTGAATTCACTAGTACTCGGATAGCTGATATTTTATCATGTTAAAACCAGTTTTCAGATTAACATAGATAGGAGTCATTTTACCACATCCCATGGAAGTTAATGCTGTAACAGAGACTGAAAATACTGCTAGGTGCATGAATAGTCATGCCATCCTGCAGTTTTCTCAGAAACACAGCTGTTGTGAAACAATAGGTTTGGTTTAGCTATAAAAAGTATTGATAAATGCCAAAGGTAAATATTTACAAAATGAGTAATTTAGATAAAAAAATGGCCAAGTACTGATTATCAGGAAATGTTATCTGCATAGTTTTTTTTGTCTCAGTTATTGTTTATGAATACCTGCCTGACAGGGTTTAGATATTTAAAAAAAAAAACTTTATAAGAAAGATTAAGTTCAACACTTATGTTCTCAAACAGCAAAGCTCTACATATTTGGATGGAATGAACACAAGCAACTTCTCTCCAGTATATACAAGAGTTTATTAACAAAAACAGTTTAACCTTCCAGTTAAAAAACAAACTAACAGATTCACAAGGCTAGTAACACTTAACTAAAGCCTTAAGTAAAAAAATTAAAGAATAATGAAACTAATAAACTACCAAAACGTAAAACAGGAAAATGAACAAATATGAATAGAGCCAAAGGCCAATAAAAATTACGCTGTGAAGTCACTGTCAATGACAAGAAACCTGGTTTATTTTTAGAAATTTGGAAATGAGGTCAACTTAGCTTTCAACTAATTAAGATTATTTTGCGCCAAAATATGTTGTGAATTACTCACACACCACCACCAAAATATGTAAGAATAAACATGAAATAACTCACAAAATAAAGCATAGTAATATCACAGTTCTGTATGAATATGTATGCTTAAAGACCAAGGCTTGTATTGAATAATTTGGAATGGTGGCTAGATCATCTTTAAGGTAATTAAGATTAGTTTAAGTCTTAATTAAGAACAACAACTGGACATGTGTTCAAACAGCCAGTTTACAATGCAAGACAGAAGTGAAGATAAAACATTATTTTGATAAACTAATGTTTCATGAAATAATTTGCTGAAGTAGAAAACAATTACCTCTTGGAAAATTGATTTGCAGTCAATCAGTCACTGCAGTGATGGATTTAATTTTAGTTTTGACCCACCAAGCTAGCTGCTTACAACAGGTGTACCGTCACAAGATGGCGGCTTAAAATGGACATAAAAAAGCTGCCGTTTTGCTATTTTAGGAATCCCTTTTAGTCTTAGGTTTACCTTTAAGCACCGTTAATAACAATGTTATTTGTTTATGACATTTTGCTACAGTTGACCGTGACACTAACGGAGGAAGTTGAATTGTAAACAGCAGAATCAATAATAGCTACCTTAGCTTATCATTAGCTGAAATGATTATGAACACAATTTAGTACATTTTAATGACTATTTATGTAGGCTAGTGAGAAGATACAAAAATAAAAAAATTCCAATAAAATGTAATAAACTCACACTGCATGAGTAAAATGACTCTTTATCAGTCCTCTTTATGAAGAATAACTACATAAACTAATGTTTATACAATAAACGTGGCCTGTTTTTACCAAGTAGCTTACAGGGCTAATTCCTGCAAAACAGAATAAAAAACACAGTGAAATAGGCAACTGAATACAATATTTAAGTTGTTTTATTTTAAGCTAATTTACCTCTGCCCAGACACAAAGACTTACTGTAATCATTCTCAAGAACAAAGGAGGTATCGCTGATGAACAGACGAAGCCATGATGGTCTGATCAAAGGGATCATTTGCTGTGGCAATGGAGAAAGACAAGTGGAAGGTCATTGTGGTGGATGGGAAAATGAGAGCTGCTGTAGCACTTGCCTGTTCACTAAACAACAGGGGGAAAGGTGGAAGTGGCCGCTTGGCTTTCGGCAAGCAGTATGTGTGCTGCCACGGTCCCTCTCCTCTCCTCTCAGCTCTGGGGGGCTGCTCTGCGGCCTGGTGCATATGTAATCAGAGGGGCTTTTGCAGCGTTTGGCTGGGCAAGCATTGGCTTGGGTGGCACATGCAGGAAGTGTGTGTAAACCTGTGGTTCTTCTCTCTCAGAAAAATGACAGCAACATAAGTTCAGCAATGGGATCAGAGACAGTGTCTCTTTTTGGGGAATCTATCATTCAAAGATTCCTTCAGAAGAATTTCAAATAAGCCAGGATCTACGCTTATTCTTCAGCCAGAATACAGTCATCAATTACTCAGACGGTAGACTGAAAATTAACTTTGAATGTAGGGTTACTAAGAAGATGCTTTACCTTCCTTTGGCCAGAGAAGAAAGATGTCTCTTATAATGCATTGATTGCCATGGAAAGAGGACAACTTTCTTCAGAACAGAGTTTCTGTTAAAACAAGATGTCACATATACATGGAGTGCAACTCCTCCTCTTCCTCCTTGAAACTGAAAGGGGTTAATGCACTGCATTCTGGGATGAATTAGTTTTTATACCAGTCTCTTTCTTTATATGTGGTTCAGTCCTTCATGGCTGGGTGTCCAACACAGTTTTGGTGGATGCTATGAAAAAAAAATCCCAACTCCTCTACAGATCACACTGAACTTGCAAAACACGTTTTGTCATCTCACTTTATTTTCTGTAAAACCAAGAGATGAGCATTTCACAGTCCAGCTCAAAATGTGATCACAAGTTATTTATGAAATCTTTGTCAAAACTCATCAAAGTTTTAGATATGTTCTGTTCATATTTTGGTTAAAAAAATAGATATAAAGAAAACATGTTTAAAGTGTACTTTTACAAAGCTGGAAGGCGCTTTGGACAAATAGAACCATTTGTCTGTTCCATTTTTATTAAAAAACACATTTTCTATCCATCCAAACTTGTTCAGGAGCCAACAAAGAGATAAACCCACCCACCATCCTCATGCATGCCACTACTAAAGTGTATTAAACAGCAAAGCATCCATTTTGTGTGTTGCGCAATGTTTGGCTTATGCATCTATTAATAATGTATTATTAAACAAGCCACACATACACCAGAAGAAACACAAACGACTTCTATCCAAAGTATTTAGAATTCATTAACGAAAATAGATTAAACTTACAGTCAAAATATTCAGCCAATAAATTCCGCACCAGAACTACTAATCATACAAACCAAACTATTTCCTGGTCCAATGGGAATGAATAATAATCAAGGAACTAAATCAACCAGCTAAAGAACTATGATAAAGGGAAAGGAATATTTAGGAATAACTTCAAGACTAACTGACAAATAATAATAATATAAAATGTCAGCAAAGCAGCAGTTATATAGCAGTATCACAACTCAGTATGAACACTTGAAGAAAAGAGGGTGAAGGACAGGAAGGTGTGCATGTGTCAAATAGCTGTTGTGTGTGTGTCAGGGATGGAGGAAGGCAACAATGGTGTCCCGCCCTTAAAAATAATAATAATAATTAAAAAACCAGCGCTAAATTGGAACAAATGGACAATAGAACAATAAACACATGGCTTAGCCTTTAGAGCTAAACAAAAGGAATGCGTCTTTGGATCTTTCCCAGAAATCTGTTTTGTGCATTTCTGAGAGACAGCGAGAGAGACCGACCTGCAAAGTTATTCAAACTATGCATCATTGAAGAAAGCAAAAGAAACAAAAAAGGAAGAAAAAAAACAATCACACAACATGCATTCAGCAACTCCTCAGAGAAGCAGTGGGTTTAGCTGTTCAAAGACGCATTAAGCCAACATTATTAAATGATGTCTGAATTGTTCTATTTAGAACTAACTTGTCTCTGCCCACACACATAAAGAAAGTCCTGACTTACTATGGGGTCAGTCAGTCTCAAAGTCAGGTCAAAACAATGTTCAGGAGAGTGGTCCTAAAAAGACAGGCAAAAGGAAAAATAAAAGAACTGGAAAAAGACTCGCTTTAGTCCAACAAGCAGGCTGGTGTACACAGCTTTAGGGCTCTGGAAGAGCCAGCAGGTCCGTTTGCTGGATTGCTCACTGAAAGAACACTAGTCGACTTTGAGCAGAAGCAGCTTCAGGAGAACATCTGCAGTACACTGGACACAATAGGGAACAGGGGTTCCCATAGGTCCCAGTTTGACTATAAAAAGAACTTTGCTGGTTGTGTTTACAGCTGATCTTAAAGCTCTTCAGTTTACACTTCGAAGTTTAAAAGTCCTCTTTTGCATCCAGGTTAGAAAGAACAGTTCGTGTGAGTATGTACCTCTATCTGATGTCTCCCTCAGCAAGATGGCTTCCAGCATTATGGATGCTGGGAGATGCAGTTCGATCAGTCCACTTTAGAAAGATGGGGCCCAACAACCTGAGTTCTAGCAAAAATCCAAAAATTCTGTACAACAAAAGAGTCAGGTTAACAGGGATTTGAACCTGAAACCTTCATGTTGTAAGAGAACAGCGCTTACCATATGGTCAAATAGCTAATATGTGAATTGATTACATAATCATTCATACAACTGTGGCCTGGTAAGTTTAATACCTCCAACTCACTTGATCCAGGTTAATTTAACTTAGACTGTGTGTTACCCACAATAAGCTACTATTTTAAAGCATTTTTGGGGGATGTGAAATTATTTTTCAAGAATGCAAGGTCTTATGATGAAAATAACAATCTGAGTTGAAGTAAATTATAAGCCATTCATTCTTTTTCTTTTTACATATGGTAAAGTTATTTATCTTTGTGTACTGTGTGATATTTTTAATGTGGTAGAGTATTTCATCTTGTGAACATATGAACATGCTGATAAAAAATGGATCTCCAGTCCTCGAGCAGGACATTCGCCACAGTCCTCAGGAAAAACAGATAAGACATTGTCCCACTGTGCCACTTTCACTCCTGCTGATTCCACTTCCAGACTTATGATTCCTTTACAGTGTAGCCAGAAATCTATCCAAGCAAAGACAGTATCAGAAATGAGTGTTCTGTCTACAAACCATGTTACAGGTGGGAAGGAGAGCGAGAAAATTAATGTTTGCCTAGATTAATTACATTCTCCTCCTTTTACTGTATCCATAGAAGAAGAAAATGTAATAGAAAATGGCACTGAATCCCTGCATGGAAAAAAAAAATTCCAGCTCCACCTTCTGCAAGGTGCTGATAATCTGTGACTGGCTATACGTTTGATTAAATAAAACAAATTAAAAAAGCAAAGCTAAAGCATGGAGATATAGCAGGAGATGATACCAAAGGGAAAACACTAGTGCAGGACATGTATGCTTCAGGCTGCCATCTCTCTCTAGGCAAAAAAGCTCATGTTTATATTACTTCAAATCAGAAAAAAAGCAGGTATAAAATGTGACCAAAATAGTTTAGATGCTTTCAGATAAGCTATACTGACAAATTATAAAGGGGAAGAGTCTGTAGTTTTGGGAGGCAGCATGACAAACAAGAATTATATCATTTTTTTTAAGTAAAATTTTTTGAAGCATACCTTTGTTGAAGCATAGGTCATAAAAAAAAAAAAAGAAACATATCCTTTAGGACAGAGCACAATTAATATTTAGAAAGAGAATCCGACTTAAAGTACAGTGTTTTCCAGACAGTTTTGAATAATTCAAAATAACTAATTTGAATGTAATAGGTTTACATTATACAGTGCATTCGGAAAGTATTTAAAGCGCTTCCCTTTTTCCTCATTTTGTTATGCTACAGCCTTATGCCAAATTGTATTACATTAATCTCTTTTCTCAAAATTCTACACACAAATACCCCATTGTTACAATGTGGAAAAAAAAATTGTGTTCTGAAAATTTATTAAAAAGGAAAAATCAAGAAATCACATTTATGTAAGTATTCACAGCCTTTGCCATCAAGCTCAAAATTGAGCTGTTTCCACTGATCATCCTTAAGATGTTTCTACATTTAAATGATGTCCACCTGCAGTAAATTCAGTTTATTGGGCTTGATTTGGAAAGGCGCACACACCTGTCTATATAAGGTCCCACAATTGAGAGTGCAGGTCAGAGGTCAAACACCAAGCATGAAGTCAAAGGAAATATCTGTAGACCTCTGAGACAGGATTGTCTCAAGGCACAAATCTGGGTAAGGAAACAGAAACATTTCTGCTGCTTTGAAGGGCCCAGTGAGCTTGGTAGCCTCCATCACTTGTAAATTAAAGAAATTTGGAGCAGGATAATGACAGTCTGAGTTGGAGTGAGGAGAAAAAGATGGATGTGAATGGACAGAAGAAGAAGGAAGAGATAGAAGAGGAGGAGGAGATGCGGGAGAGTAGAGCAAGAATCACAAAAAAAAGTGCTAGCTGCAGTGTGCGGGATTGGGATGGCATTACGTCTTTCCCCAGGATTATATTAACCACTTAAGATCAAAGCATTGTAGTCCAAACCTGAGCTTTCTGACATCTGAAAATGACTGATTTCCCTTCATGATTTAATAGGTCTGTATAGCTTTGGATGTTGTTTTTTGTTCCCTATATTTGCTTTGACTTTTATAAGCTGCTTGTTTAATAAATTTTTGTTGACTGATCTTTATTTTCAGTCTTATCATTAAGTACTTACACACAGTAGTTTTGATTGTTGATAAAACAGTGTTTCAATAGTAAAGTTCTTCTGTTTTAAAATTATGGTTCCACTTTCGTCCATTGAGTGATCGGATCAAAGGCCTCTCCAAACCAAACCCCCATGGGCTGAATTTCAACCCTAGCTGGGCGGTATAATGTATTTTCCAGGCACATAGCACCATTTTATAGCACAATCAAGTAACTATGTCACTTTCAATTGTTATAAAAATGCTGTATATGATCAAACATGACTTAAAAGATATTTGACTTCTCAATCTGATACCTTGAAAATTGGCCTCTGTTTTCAGCACGTCATCACAACAACATTTTCCCATTAAACCGTTTACAACTGTTCTTAGGAGCATCGGACTGAGAAGTAGTTTGTATGATAAGCTTAGCAGACGCACAGTTCCACCAGGTGTTTGATAATTGCTGCTGTCACAAGTCTGGTGGAGCTGAGTGGGGAAAGTGTGGGGGAGGGGTGCTCTGTAAGGTGGAAGCTCGGCTGGGGACTGCAGCTCCAAAGAGGAGCCTCGTGGAAATAGGCAGCGCTTTGTGACAGCAAGCATTTAGGCACCTTTGAATGGCTGCCACAGGAGATTCAAGGATTCCTCAAAATGCATGAAAGAATCAAAGCAACACTCCAGGTATGTTTTTGATGAGGGAATATAACACTATACCATCATATAAAGATAAATTATTATTTTTTAAAAAATCAACACCCCTCCTTCAAAAAAAGTTACAGAATTAAAGCAAAATTTAACAGTAGGTACCAGTGGTTGAAACACCTCTGGGTTTTTTTTTTTTTTTTTGTTTTGTTTTTTTTTTTTTACTGCCATCTGCCTGTGTCTGCAAGCATGAGAGATAAGGTGTTTTTTTTTTTTTTTTTTATGGACAATCATAAAATCCTTTCTTTTTCTTAATGGCATACGAAACGGATATAGATTTTATGGTGATTTCTACCTTAAAATGGTAATACTAACCACATAATATGCCATATGGACTATCTTAGGATCTGCCTGCTTTGGTAGATCATAAACATGTTCTAGTCCTTGTATTGCCCACCCTTAATGCCTAAACATCCTGTTTGAAGCCATAAAAAAGGGGGTTTTCAGCCTAAACCTATAGTTATGTTATTTGTGCCAAAACGAAAGCATCCTGCTTAATTTAAATATGTAAAGTGTTCAGAACCACTATAAAAAATAATTTTCATTGAATTGCTTGCTGATTTATTTATTTATTTTTTTTTAAATCTGTAAATGAATCTGAAAATCAAATCGTGCGTAAAATTGGCCACACATGTTCACAGTTTCATTTCCTGAAGTAATCACTTGTTTCTGGGTAAACTCCCCGACAACACTTCAGAAATTTCTAGATACACAATCTAATGCATAAAAAACATAAATAAAATTATGTTCCCCAAATTTAAAATTGCTCTCTCAAGAAATGTCTACTCAAAAGTCTGTGGGTAACACACAGTCTAAGTTAAATTTTCACCAGCTACCATACAGACATTAAAATATTTAAGGTCTACTTTGGAAAAAAAAGAAAGCTTAGCAGCAACAGAAACCACAGGGAAACACTCCTGCTCACAATACTGAATCATTTAAAACCACAGGGTATTATCCTTTTAACATGTTAACCGAAGAAGTCAGACAGAATGAAGAGGAGGAACAAAAATGACGAAGCTCATGAGAGAAATGAAGACAACCTCAGAGGTTTGGACCTCCAGGAAACCTTGCAAAGGGAAATCTTACTGCCATTTCCAAATGGGAGCCATTTGTCATTCTTTCACTGCACATGGGGATACGTTATCAAGTGTTCTTCTTTCTCGTCTCTCTCCATCTGTCACTTTTGTCTCGCTGTATCCATCATAGTTGTCAGTCCCTGCCTTTGGCTCCACATGTATAAGTTGGGCTTCCTCCATATGTTGTAGCGCAAGCTCTGCCTTTCTGTGCTGTTAGGTATTGATGTGCATTTTCTTGACTACAAATGCTGCTGAAAACAGAATATTTGCTTTTGTTTTAGCCAAAAGCATGAATAAACCAAATATTTCCTTAAAGTGGGGGTATTATGTGAAAACAACTTTTTTGAGCTTTATGTCATGTTATAATGTTTAGAATTTACCCTGTGTTTAGTGATCTTAAAGATTGAAGATATCTATCAGATTATCAGTTTGTCACTTTGGTTGGACAGCCATGTAGTTTTGCAGTTGTGCCATTCTCTTTACATTTTCAGATAATGAACCAAACAGTGTTCTTATGGATGTTTAATCTTGGGCTATTGATTTGTAACCTAACCGTGCTTTAAAGTTTTCAGCAATTTTATATCTGACCCCGATCTGCTGTTTTCACATAAAAGCTGTATTCAGGATACCTTCACATATTCATGCCAAAGTCCCACACTCTTCCAGAGTCAAGTTTCCAATGTTTTCAGTCTATATTTACGTCAGATATTTGTACAGCAGTCAGACTTTAACTGCAGAATGAGATACTATAAAAGAAGTAGAATAAAAACATTTATCCTTTTTCTTCCTACTTCCCAGTTACATTCTACTTAATCTATCACATAAAATCCAAATAAAATCTGCTTTTATCACCAAGCTTTTGCAAAGCTGTTTATCTGTGTACAGGGATGTAAATATTATCATAGTTACCCTCAAGCAACATTTCTCGCCTTCACTTTGTGAGCGCACAGCGCTTCTAGGAACCCTCCTTCCCCCAACAACCTCTGTTTGTTTATTGTTCCTTTTGGCTCTCCTCCTCCACCTCTCGAGGTCCTGACTCTGCTACACATTCAGATCTCTGTCTGTCAACCTTTGGCACTTGCTTGTTTTACTCACCCATACATCACAACCCTGCCACCCCTGGCTGTTTGCCACTCTCCGTTTCCCCATCTGTTCAAAAGCCCCCCCCCCCCATCTGAACCCTCTCTGTACTCTCACTGACCTTGTGATCACTGATTTGTGACCCTTGACAATGGTCGTTGTTCCTCCAGGTGGCCAAGAAATCACACAGGAAACAGATTTTGTAATGCCTCAAACAGGAAAATGCGTTTTTGGGTAAGCAGATGCCTATCTTCATGTGAAACCATCATTATGGAGGTAGAAATATCTGCTATTAGTCAAAAGGAAAACCTCAAGCATCTTTATGGAATGTTATGCGTTTACTATCTGATTATCATATGTCATACTCACCACAGGAATTATTTTTCACGTAGATCCAGGTTGTTCTCAATGGCTTTTTGTTTTCTTTTAATAAATAACATAATTTTCATACAAAATGCATTTTACAGGGCTACACAGAGAGGCTTGGTGCACCACGTCTATGCCTAATGACCACTGGAATAGGCACCAGCTCCCTGAGAACCTGCAAGGATAAGCAGGTATAGACAATGGATTGAAATCTGGGTCAGTATTTTCCTTGTAATTATTTGATGATCAAAATTTGTTACTCCAGACTGGCTTCATTAAAAAAAATAAACAAATAAAAATAGAAAAATAAGTGTTTTGGATGTTCTTTAAAAGGAAAACCTCCACAATATCCGGCTCCCTTCCAACAGCAATAGATTCTGTGTCTTCTCATCAGGTAGCAACTTCAGTTTACAGTGCCACCTACCTATGACAGATCCAAATGAAAAGTGATTCAAAAGTAACTAAATATAAGTAGTTACTTTTGAATT
Source organism: Anableps anableps (assembly GCA_014839685.1). Classification (NCBI taxonomy): domain Eukaryota; kingdom Metazoa; phylum Chordata; class Actinopteri; order Cyprinodontiformes; family Anablepidae; genus Anableps; species Anableps anableps. Next base: position 15,518,264 of record CM026075.1, on the reverse strand, counting down.
AGTTTTCATTTGGATTTAGGTGAATATGTAAGTTATATATTTAAAGTAACTTACCTAACCCTGGCCGCTCTGCAGCAGTTATTCACCATATACAGTTTTTTTTTAACCTAACGGATGCTAAATCAGGGCTCATGCTAAAGATGGTTCTTGACGCACTCATGCACACACACACACACACACACACACACACACACACACACACACACACACACACACATACACACACAAAGTCAGATGACAGCAGTTTATGTTGAGCTCTGCAAACTTTCTGCTGATCAGTGTCCTGTCTGAACAGGAAGCTCATATTTGCTGTTATGACAAACGTTCTTTCTCTCACAGATGGAGAACATGATATTACAGGGGAATCTTCAAATATACTGAAAAAAAGAGAGAGTTATCCTCTCAATCTGCCCCAGAAATTTTACGTGGCCATTCAAAAGCAGAAAAACACACACTTTGCATTTAAGAATTAAAGAACAGCAGATGCAGATGTTTGCTTTCTTGTGGCTTTCTGGGGTCACTGCTGCAGATGAACTGGACCTTAAGGTCATGTTTTTCACCCTGTTTTATTGCTTATTCAGCTTTCTCTCAGTGGTGTATCAGTAGAAATATTGGGGGCAGCAGGCAGGCTGCTTTTTCATGTGACTGAACTTCTTTTAGCAGCAACAATCCGATTCTCAGTGAAATTTGGGTTTTAGTTGCTAATCAGTATTAAACAACACAGACATAACACAGCTTAGAACCTAGGTCTATTTTTTCTTTTCTTTTTTTGTACATGTCAGCTGAGGAAAACCCTGAGAACTTTTATGTAATCCAAGTCATGAGGCATATCTGATGTGGCACAGATGATCAAATTATAAGCAGTTTATGAAAATATCTGGTGGTTTCATAACCACAAATCAAGTTTAAAAAGGTTAGTCTTTTAAAAAAGGTTTTATCACAGGTGATTCTTCCTTCTCTCCAACTTTGCATTATTTGCTGTTATTTCAACTGGTAATTTTATGTTTTCTCAGGTTTTTTTTTTTCATCATAGAAGCTACACTGGGTTTGACGTTCTGTTTATATGTACCTTCCTAGAGGGGGGCATCGGCTGACATACTGCTGCCAACAATTTAACGTTCTCCTTCTCCTGTTAATAACTTCTTACTTTTCTTTAGCATAGAAAGTAAGCATGGATCAGAGCTTATTTTCTGTGTATGTTCTGTATTCAAACTCCCAGTTGGTCATGGCAGATGGCCGTTCATACTGAGCCAGGTTCTGCAGGGCGTTTCTTCTTGTTAAAGGGGAGTTTTTCCTCTCCACTGAACTTAATGAACTATTTGATAAGTAGGATCCATTAGAATGGATGCATGACTGGATTTAATTGACTTTTTTCTGTAAAGTGTCTTGAGATGTTATTTGTTGTGAATCGGCACTATATAAATAAATTGAAGTGAATTCAATTGATCCAGACATGGAAGAATAAAGCAACTTGATTTCCAAGTGACACAACATTTCATCAATTTTTATATTCAGTCTTTTAGTGTGACAAATAAAAGTCTAACAAAAACTTGCTGTCTGACTTGCTGAAGAAACGCCTCCCCACAGCATGATGCCACCACCATGTTCCATAGTGGGGATGTTGTGTGATGTGTAGTCGCAGTTTTCCACAACATCAGCAACCATCTTACACAACAAGTTCACCATGTCGCCTGGATGGTAGGGATGAAGAGAGCGACTCAAGTTTAAGTACAGGATACTCTGTGCTGCTTCAGGGATTTAATTTCATCCAAAATTAGCAAGTTTACTTTGATACGGGAGAAACTGACTCATTTCTAAACAGAAAAGCTAAAAAAAATTGAAAGAAAATGATGTTCTTTCCAGTAAGCAGAGAAGATGATTATATTCCTTAGCTAATTACAAAACTGTTTCTGTGAATTTGCACTAAGGGTTCATTTATTTTTTATTTCTGATTAGCCTTGAATGCAACGTGACTTTGATGTTGAGTGGTATTAAAAATAAAAAATGGCTGCACAGCTCCACTTTCAGATGGAGGAGTGCTTTGACTGTTCACAGCAAATCTTAACCTTTTACTGAATGAGTTGTTGGATGGGTTCGTGACATGTTCAGAAAAGCAAAACAGATGCTCCTAAATGCACAACAATGATTTGTGTAGCCTCCCTTAATTCATTTTTGACTTTTTAAAAGATGGTGAAATGTCATAAATGTGTTGCTATTTAACAGATTTTTTTTTTTGTCCTATAGACTAAATAAAATTTAATTTCTATAGTTATAATTAGAGGTCTAGGGGGATGGCTTTTTTCATTTGACGCAGGATGGCTGGGATTGTGCCTAGAAATTGATCAGTATGATCGAACAATAAACAAGACGGAAATATCAGAGAATAGACACCATGTTAATAAGCCGATTTAAGACTGCAGGTTGTTTACTGTATTCTCACTCATCCAGTGATATATCTTAAGGATTTCTGAGAATCAATCTTAAAAGGGTGAATAGGGTTAAGAGGATTATCTACAGGTTCAAACTGACCACTCATTAAAAAAGGTGTTGTTTATCTGTGTAGGAAAAAATTTGGTTAGTTCCTCAGGAAATAGTGCAAGCCTTCTGTCATGGTTTGGTGGTGGTTGATGGCGAGGGAGAGGAAACACAAGAGCAAGAAAAATGAATCTAACAGTAACAAAGAATAACTAGAGACAACCAATGAATAAACAAACTTGAATGACTAAGAAAATACTGAACTAAAGTAAAACAGAAACAAGGCTGATCTAATCAAAATAAGAAATGAAGCAGCACCGGATAACAACCTTTAAACATAATCTAAAAATAACTAAGAGTAGACTGAACAGAACACGGCTAAGTAAATGGTAAAACTGACTGAGAAGATAAAACAGAGATGAAACCAAATGAAACAAGAACAGAACACTAAATCTAACAAACACCTGGACTAACAGAAGGAATAAACTAGAATGGGGGAATGAAAATAAATACTAAATGTTGAGAATCATTCCAATAGCTGAATTAACAGAGGGAAAATAAGAAATCAATACAAAGAAATGACAGTAGCAAAAGTCCAACAGAACAAGGGATCATGACACCTACAGAGATAGCATAATAAATAAGTATCACTAACCAGAATTCTAGTTCATATATTATTTGTTGTACAAATCATAACCTATCCTGGCCTATTTGTTCATGAACTGGAAGTCCGTTTTTTGGGGTTTTTTTTAATCTTACAACCTTTAATTTCAGGTAATGGTTTCACACACAACATTTCCATAATGACAAATGCCACACATCTTAGCTAGATATTTTTAAAAGAATGAGAACTAAAACTATCATGCAAAGCAACAAAGGTAAGGATGTACTTCTTTCTTGGTTTCCTATGAAAACATTCAAATTATTGTTTGATCTAATAATCAGTAATGCTGGCTCAAAACAGTTTCAGTGTAACGGTTGCTTATCTTTAGTTCCTTTTATTATGAAGTCACTTGAGTGCACTTCAGCACAGCTCTCTTGTTTACGCTGGTTTTAAGTGACTTCATATGTAAGCGGCTTCTGCTGTGTTTCTCAAGACTGACTCTCAGGGTGTAAAGCCAACACAAAGCAATCTGCAGCACATCTGGTTTTCAGCCCTTAATATAATTCGAATATGTGCATGAATATATAAAAGATATGTTTGCTTGTAATGTTTAACCCCAATTTTTAACAATATTTCATAAAGTTTCATTCTCCCCTGATGGAGTCTGTCAAAGCTTCAAATGTGACTGAGTTTACTTCTCCTTGACAATGTGATTTATTGGGGCCTGCCTATAGCAAATGCATAGGAGGAAGTGCATTGCTTTGCAATGCACTTCCTCCTATGCATTTGCATGGGCAGGTACCTACTACTCTACACTCAATAAGGCGTCTCTTTATTTATTACTCTTCCATCTGCGTTAATGCGGCCCGAACCATGGCGTGCACCCCTACAATATATACATCAAAACGTGCAGCTTGATCTCGAAATGTGTGCTACTACTCAACTTTCCGATTCGACTTACCATGGCGACGTAATTCGCAAAAAACCGACCCCCAAAATCCCATTGAAGTCAAAGGAGCGACATCCCGAAGACATCCTAAAAAACCACTATTTTTGAGGATTTACTGTGTCATCATGGTATGATACCTCTTACGGTTTTCCCTCTATGTGCCTCTAAGCGACCTAAAGTTTAGGAAAAATCATGATTTTAGAGTGTAACACCAATTAACTGCTGCTCTGTTAGAGTGTGGGAGAAAGAGGATTTCAGACCCCAGATTTAGTTTCAACTCGCCGTCACGCCTACAAATATTGCTCAAACGGCATGATTTTCGGTCATGACATAGAACCACTTATTGGCTCTCATAAAATGTTTTCGAATTTCCTCTAGGCCTGACGGTTTTCTGTCACGGTGCTTCAGAGCAAACACTTGCGTAAGGGTAAATGGGAGTCTCGGCCATTCATTTTCATGCCTTTTTCATGAGCTGGGCACCTTTCCCACACCATTTTTCACTCGTCCCTGCACTGGCTCTGAATGAGGTACAGATGTGAAACGTGGGACTAAGGAAGACGAAAGACGGCCCTCGCTCATGCTTCAAGAATTTTTCAGATACCTGTTACGGTTCCCGTACGGGAAGGAGATGTTCGGAGAGGTTTTTTCAGTCAAACTGGCTGAAAAAACTTCTCATCTTCCTCCCAGCTTCTTCATCTCACCACCTTTCCCACACATTCTTTCACTCGTCCCTGCTTTCACTGTGAACGAGGTACAGATGTGAACTGCGGGACTAAGGAAGACGAAAGACGGCCCTCGCTCACGCTTCGAGAATTTTTCAGATACCTCTTACGGTTCCCGAACAGGAAGGAGTTGTTCGGAAAACGTTTTTCACTCAGGCTGCCTGCCTCTGACATATAGAGCTTTTCTCTGCACCAAAGTGAGTGACACTGACACTGTCAGTTGGCAGAGGGACATTAACTACCATAGCAACAAATCACTTAGTGGGGCAGCCACAGCTTTGATCTATGATGGCTGCAGCTTTGGAGCAGAACAGGCCTACAAGCAACATGGCTGCTCTCCTAAGGGGCTTGGCTGACTTCAGTGATGAGACCTGACCAGCCTAAACTGACAACCACACCAGACTTTCAAAATAAGAGCTACATGTATCCTACAAAATAAAAGCCTTCACATTTTATACAGTGCATAACGGCAGCTTTGGGCAAAATATGACAGATTTGACCCAAGCTCTGTTACACGTGGGACTGGTCTGGCCTTGGAAAATGACACTCACTGAACATTTCAAAATAAAAGCCTCATAGTCCCTTCCATACACTATGTTTTAAGATGACAAAACAGTATATTAGGATGTTGGATTAGGACCAAGGATCCATGCGTGTGACAGCCCTCATTCTTATGGTAGTGTCAAGATGCTAGTGGGACAACATGCTAGTCATAGCACACAGACCAATGGTAGCATTTAAGCTAATATTAGCATGTAAGCTTAGCTGAATATAAAAGCATTATATTGACTTACTAAATGAAATAAGTCCATTATTATCAACATTACTGTGATAACACACTTTCTACTGGTAGTGTCAACACGCAAGCCACTCTACATGCTACCAATAGCCGTCATGCAAAACTGCACCAACTCCCAGTCTCTCCTTTCTGCCTGCCCATAGAAAGCTATTTAAATGCAAGAAAAACCAGTTTGGCACCCACTTACACAATCTCACACACACAAACATCCATCCCGAAGCACATTCCTCCGTGTACAGGTCAAGAAGTGCAGGTCAACAAAAGCACATTTCAGGTGGTTTTGTGTTGTAGCAAAGGGGGTTTTGTTAATATTCCATCTGCGTTAATGCGGCCCGAACCGTGGCGTGCACCCCCACAATATATACATCAAAACATGCAGCTCGATCTCCAGATGTGTGCTATTACTCAGCTTTCCAATTCAAGTTACCATGGTGACGTAATTCGCAAAAAACCGACCCCCAAAATCCCATTGAAGTCAATGGAGCGACATCCCGAAGACATCCTAAAAAAACCCCACTATTTTTGAGGATTTACTGTGACATCATGGTATGGCCTAGAAACACCATTTAAATCTCAGTTTGTAGATATGCCCGTGTTGTGTTCAGAAGTGAAGACGGGATGTTGATACCTCTTACGGTTTTCCCTCTATGTGCCTCTAAGCGACCTAAAGTTTTAGGAAAAATCATGATTTTAGAGTGTAACACCAATTAACTGCTGCTCTGTTAGAGTGTGGGAGAAAGAGGATTTCAGACCCCAGATTTAGTTTCAACTCGCCGTCAGGCTTACAAATATTGCTCAAACGGCATGATTTTCGGTCATGACATAGAACCACTTATTGGCTCTCATAAAATGTTTTCGAATTTCCTCTAGGCCTGATGGTTTTCTGTCACGGTGCTTCAGAGCAAATACTTGCGTAAGGGTAAAGGGGAGTCTCAGCCATTCGTTTTCATGCCTTTTTCATGAGCTGGGCACCTTTCCCACACCATCTTTCACTCGTTCCTTCTCTGGCTCTGAATGAGGTACAGATATGAAAGGCGGGACTAAGGAAGACGAAAGACGGCCCTCGCTCATGCTTCAAGAATTTTTCAGATACCTGTTACGGTTCCCGAACAGGAAGGAGTTGTTCGGAAAACTTTTTTCACTCAGGGTGCCTGCCTCTGACATATAGAGCTTTTCTCTGCACCAAAGTGAGTGACACTGACACTGTCAGTTGGCAGAGGGACATTAACTACCATAGCAACAAATCACTTAGTTGGGCAGCCACAGCTTTGATCTATGATGGCTGCAGCTTTGGAGCAGAACAGGCCTACAAGCAACATGGCTGCTCTCCTAAGGGGCTTGGCTGACTTCAGTGATGAGACCTGACCAGCCTAAACTGACAACCACACTAGACTTTCAAAATAAGAGCTACATGTATCCTACAAAATAAAAGCCTTCACATTTTATACAGTGCATAACGGTAGCTTTGGGCAAAATATGACAGATTTGACCCAAGCTCTGTTACACGTGGGACTGGTCTGGCCTTGGAAAATGACACTCACTGAACATTTCAAAATAAAAGCCTCATAGTCCCTTCCATACACTATGTTTTAAGATGACAAAACAGTATATTAGGATGTTGGATTAGGACCAAGGATCCATGCGTGTGACAGCCCTCATTCTTATGGTAGTGTCAAGATGCTAGTGGGACAACATGCTAGTCATAGCACACAGACCAATGGTAGCATTTAAGATAATATTAGCATGTAAGCTGAGTTGAATATAAAAGCATTACATTGACTTACTAAATGAAGTAAGTCCATTATTATCAACATTACTGTGATAACACACTTTCTACTGGTAGTGTCAACACGCAAGCCGCTCTACATGCTACCGATAGCCGTCATGCAAAACTGCACCAACTCCCAGTCTCTCCTTTCTGCCTGCCCATAGAAAGCTATTTAAATGCAAGAAAAACCAGTTTGGCACCCACTTACACAATCTCACACACACAAACATCCATCCCGAAGCACATTCCTCCATGTACAGGTCAAGAAGTGCAGGTCAACAAAAGCACATTTCTGGTGGTTTTGTGTTGTAGCAAAGGGGGTTTCGTTAATATTCCATCTGCGTTAATGCGGCCCGAACCGTGGTGTGCACCCCCACAATATATACATCAAAACACGCGGCTCGATCTCGAGATGTGTGCTATTACTCAGCTTTCCAATTCAAGTTACCATGGTGACGTAATTCGCGAAAAACCGACTCCCAAAAACCCATTGAAGTCAATGGAGCGACATCCCGAAGACATCCTAAAAAAACCACTATTTTTGAGGATTTACTGTGACATCATGGTATGGCCTAGAAACACCATTTAAATCTCAGTTTGTAGATATGCCCGTGTTGTGTTCAGAAGTGAAGACGGGATGTTGATATCTCTTACGGTTTTCCCTCTATGTGCCTCTAAGCGACCTAAAGTTTTAGGAAAAATCATGATTTTAGAGTGTAACACCAATTAATTGCTGCTCCGTTAGAGTGTGGGAGAAAGAGGATTTCAGACCCCAGATTTAGTTTCAACTCGCCGTCACGCCTACAAATATTGCTCAAACGGCATGATTTTCAGTCATGACGTAGAACCACTTATTGGTTCTCATAAAATGTTTTCGAATTTCCTCTAGGCCTGACGATTTTCTGTCACGGTGCTTCAGAGCAAACACTTGCGTAAGGGTAAAGGGGAGTCTCGGCCATTTGTTTTCATGCCTTTTTCATGAGCTGGGCACCTTTCCCACACCATCTTTCACTCGTCCCTTCTCTGGCTTTGAATGAGGTACAGATGTGAAACGCGGGACTAAGGAAGACGAAAGACGGCCTTCGCTCATGCTTCAAGAATTTTTCAGATACCTGTTACGGTTCCCGAACAGGAAGGAGATGTTCGGAGAGGTTTTTTCAGTCAAACTGGCTGAAAAAACCTCTCATCTTCCTCCCAGCTTCTTCATCTCACCACCTTTCCCACACATTCTTTCACTCGTCCCTGCTTTCACTGTGAACGAGGTACAGATGTGAACTGCGGGACTAAGGAAGACGAAAGACGGCCCTCGCTCACGCTTCGAGAATTTTTCAGATACCTCTTACGGTTCCCGAACAGGAAGGAGTTGTTCGGAAAACGTTTTTCACTCATGCTGCCTGCCTCTGACATATAGAGCTTTTCTCTGCACCAAAGTGAGTGACACTGACACTGTCAGTTGGCAGAGGGACATTAACTACCATAGCAACAAATCACTTAGTGGGGCAGCCACAGCTTTGATCTATGATGGCTGCAGCTTTGGAGCAGAACAGGCCTACAAGCAACATGGCTGCTCTCCTAAGGGGCTTGGCTGACTTCAGTGATGAGACCTGACCAGCCTAAACTGACAACCACGCTAGACTTTCAAAATAAGAGCTACATGTATCCTACAAAATAAAAGCCTTCACATTTTATACAGTGCATAACGGCAGCTTTGGGCAAAATATGACAGATTTGACCCAAGCTCTGTTACACGTGGGATTGGTCTGGCCTTGGAAAATGACACTCACTGAACATTTCAAAATAAAAGCCTCATAGTCCCTTCCATACACTATGTTTTAAGATGACAAAACAGTATATTAGGATGTTGGATTAGGACCAAGGATCCATGCGTGTGACAGCCCTCATTCTTATGGTAGTGTCAAGATGCTAGTGGGACAACATGCTAGTCATAGCACACGGCCCAATGGTAGCATTTAAGCTAATATTAGCATGTAAGCTGAGTTGAATATAAAAGCATTACATTGACTTACTAAATGAAGTAAGTCCATTATTATCAACATTACTGTGATAACACACTTTCTACTGGTAGTGTCAACACGCAAGCCACTCTACATGCTACCAATAGCCGTCATGCAAAACTGCACCAACTCCCAGTCTCTCCTTTCTGCCTGCCCATAGAAAGCTATTTAAATGCAAGAAAAACCAGTTTGGCACCCACTTACACAATCTCACACACACAAACATCCATCCCGAAGCACATTCCTCCGTGTACAGGTCAAGAAGTGCAGGTCAACAAAAGCACATTTCTGGTGGTTTTGTGTTGTAGCAAAGGGGGTTTTGTTAATATTCCATCTGCGTTAATGCGGCCCGAACCGTGGCGTGCACCCCCACAATATATACATCAAAACATGCGGCTCGATCTCAAGATGTGTGCTATTACTCAGCTTTCCAATTCAAGTTACCATGGCGACATAATTCGCAAAAAACCGACCCCCAAAATCCCATTGAAGTCAATGGAGCGACATCCCGAAGACATCCTAAAAAAACCCCACTATTTTTGAGGATTTACTGTGACATCATGGTATGGCCTAGAAACACCATTTAAATCTCAGTTTGTAGATATGCCCGTGTTGTGTTCAGAAGTGAAGACGGGATGTTGATACCTCTTACGGTTTTCCCTCTATGTGCCTCTAAGCGACCTAAAGTTTTAGGAAAAATCATGATTTTAGAGTGTAACACCAATTAACTGCTGCTCTGTTAGAGTGTGGGAGAAAGAGGATTTCAGACCCCAGATTTAGTTTCAACTCGCCGTCACGCCTACAAATATTGCTCAAACGGCATGATTTTCGGTCATGACATAGAACCACTTATTGGCTCTCATAAAATGTTTTCAAATTTCCTCTAGGCCTGACGATTTTCTGTCACGGTGCTTCAGAGCAAACACTTGCGTAAGGGTAAAGGGGAGTCTCAGCCATTCGTTTTCATGCCTTTTTCATGAGCTGGGCACCTTTCCCACACCATCTTTCACTCGTCCCTTCTCTGGCTCTGAATGAGGTACAGATGTGAAACGCGGGACTAAGGAAGACGAAAGACGGCCCTCGCTCATGCTTCAAGAATTTTTCAGATACCTGTTACGGTTCCCGAACAGGAAGGAGATGTTCGGAGAGGTTTTTTCAGTCAAACTGGCTGAAAAAACTTCTCATCTTCCTCCCAGCTTCTTCATCTCACCACCTTTCCCACACATTCTTTCACTCGTCCCTGCTTTCACTGTGAACGAGGTACAGATGTGAACTGCGGGACTAAGGAAGACGAAAGACGGCCCTCGCTCACGCTTCGAGAATTTTTCAGATACCTTTTACGGTTCCTGAACGGGAAGGAGTTGTTCGGAAAACTTTTTTCACTCAGGGTGCCTGCCTCTGACATATAGAGCTTTTCTCTGCACCAAAGTGAGTGACACTGACACTGTCAGTTGGCAGAGGGACATTAACTACCATAGCAACAAATCACTTAGTTGGGCAGCCACAGCTTTGATCTATGATGGCTGCAGCTTTGGAGCAGAACAGGCCTACAAGCAACATGGCTGCTCTCCTAAGGGGCTTGGCTGACTTCAGTGATGAGACCTGACCAGCCTAAACTGACAACCACACTAGACTTTCAAAATAAGAGCTACATGTATCCTACAAAATAAAAGCCTTCACATTTTATACAGTGCATAACGGTAGCTTTGGGCAAAATATGACAGATTTGACCCAAGCTCTGTTACACGTGGGACTGGTCTGGCCTTGGAAAATGACACTCACTGAACATTTCAAAATAAAAGCCTCATAGTCCCTTCCATACACTATGTTTTAAGATGACAAAACAGTATATTGGGTTGTTGGATTAGGACCAAGGATCCATGCGTGTGACAGCCCTCATTCTTATGGTAGTGTCAAGATGCTAGTGGGACAACATGCTAGTCATAGCACACAGACCAATGGTAGCATTTAAGATAATATTAGCATGTAAGCTTAGTTGAATATAAAAGCATTATATTGACTTACTAAATGAAATAAGTCCATTATTATCAACATTACTGTGATAACACACTTTCTACTGGTAGTGTCAACACGCAAGCCGCTCTACACGCTACCGATAGCCGTCATGCTAACTTTAGCCTTATGCCTAAAATGGGCCTTTTATCTTATTTTGAAATAATAATTAGGTTTAGCATACAAAATGGAGTGAGTCGATGTTTGTGAACAGGTAGCGACACCCCACGTGCTACTGATAGCATTTCAGCTAGCATTAGCATTTTGGCTAATTTTAGCTTATACACTACTTTTTGCACCCTGAGTGGACTACTGAATGAAGTAAGTCAATGTAAGTCCACATGCTACTGATACCCCACATGCTACTGATAGCATTTAATTTAGCGTTAGCATTTTGGCTAATTTTAGCTTATGCACTACTTTTTGCCCTCTGAGTGAATCAAATCACAGTTAGTCAACATGTCAGTGATGTTCCACATCCTCCCAACTTCCTTGTACATTACGTTAGCATTGATACGCACACTTTGGCAGGCCCCTTCTAAATTTCTTCAGAAATTTTCTAGTTTTTAATTTTTATTTTTTTGTCAGAAATTTAGATATATTTAAGTACAGCAACAGTATGTTCTGGAGAAAAACCTTAATCTGATGATGATTTATCAGCTCTCATGTTTATCTTTGTGAGAATGTCAGATTGATATTTACATGGGGAAATACAGTCAGATCTCAATAAATTAGAATAGCATCAAAAAATTTTTTTTTTATTTTTGTAATTTTATTTTCAATTTAAACATTAAATTCCATACACTACTTGATTTGTTCTGTTCATCGTAATGTTTGTGGCATATAGCTAATTAAAAACCTAAAATTCAGTTTTAAGAAAGACAAATGAACAGGGATTTTATACAGAAATGTCAGCTGGAAAGTATATCTATGTTCTGTGCAGTATCTGTACTCAATACTTGGTTGGGGCTCCTTTTGTCTGACTTAGTACTTCAATGCAGCGTGGCAGGGAGCAGATTCATCTGTAGCTCAGGTATTAAAGGGGCAGTATTATGTGTTTTCAAGGCACATAGAATCATTTTATGGCATTATCAAGTAACTATGTTACCTTTAGCTGTTACAAAAATGCTGTATATATCAAATACGACCTAAAATAAATTTGACCTCATAATTTAACGCCTTGAAAGTGGGCCTCTATCTCTTTAAGAAAGCCCTGCTCTTTCTGAAACTCCGCCTCCAGGAAGTCACCACAACAGCTTGCCCTTTAACAATGTTTTTACCAGCATTTCACTGAAAAGTAGCTCTTAAAATGAGGTCAGTAGATGTACAGTTCCACCAGGTGTTTGCTAATTCCTGCTGGCTAGTCTGCAGGAGCTGAGTGGGGAAGTCGTGGCGGAGGGGTGCTCTGTGAGGCGGAAGCTCAGAAGCTTAGAAACTGCAGGTCTAAGGAGGAGCTGGGTCTTGAAGACGGAGCTAGGTCCATCCAGGCATTTTGCACAGCTGAATGGTTGCCTCGGGAGATGAAAGGATTTCTCAAACATGCATAAAAGAATCAAAGCAACACTCCAGGTATGTTTTTGATGAAGGAATAACATTATACCATGATGTAAAGATCAAAAAGTATATTTTACATAATACTTGCCCTTTAAGGAAGCCCAGTTTGCTTCAATAATAACCTTCAGCTCATCTGCATTGTTGTTTTTGGTGTCTCTGCTCTTCCTTGTGACACCACCCCATTGATTCTCTGTTGGGTTTTGGGAGTGTACTAGCAGCGTGATACCATGTCTTGTAAGGCAGGCATTGGATTTTTTGGCAGTATGGACAAATGCCTGGTCCTGCTGAAAAATGAAATCAGTATTTCCATAAAGTTTGTTAGTAGAGCTTGTAAGCAGAGTTGTGTTGTGGAAAAAAATTAATTGCCAAGCACTGTTAGGTTAGGTGAAAATCACTTGGCCAGGTTTATTCAATACCATGATATGAGAGCAATAAGATCAAAAACTTATGATCAGGTCATATCATCACTCCAAGTAAAGCTCAGAGTAGCTCTGAGTTGGCTCTGACAACAGGCAGACAACATCAAAGTTTTATACTAAGGATAAGGGATCCAAAAAAAAGCGAGAGACAGTCTGGTTCCCATGCAGCTGCAGTAAAACATCATCCAACCTTGTGTGTTTAACCCAAACAGATTCATTTGGTGAGAATCTATAAGCACTCAGAATAAAGACATAACATAACATGACCAGCAGATTAATATAGTCATGATATAGTCGTGTTACCTTATAATAAAATTTTCCACCATAGTTGTCTACCAGTAATTTCCTGGTAAACGTCTCTGCTGACTTTGGACTCAATAAGACCCAGTGGACCTATGCCAGCAGATGACATGGCTTCCTAAATTACTGACTGTGGAAACTTCAGAATGGACCTCAAGAACCTTGGATTATGTGCCTCTCCCTTTTTTTCCATAGCCCAGTTAAGACACTTCTGACATTATTTCTTGGTCAGGAGATGTTTAATACAGGAATGCAAGAATGCAACAACTGTAGCTCATCTCTTTAAAATGTCTTTCAGGTCATCTGCATTGTTGGTTCTGGTGTTTCTTGTCTTCCTCTTGACCCTACCCCATTGATCCTCTGTTGGGTCTTGAAGGTCTGACTCCAGAAGCAGTCCTCAAGTTGCTAAACACCCCCAAACTCTTCAGTAGAGTTTGCTTTACAATCTTCTGAAAGCTGTGATTGTAACAGTTGCTGGTTTACCTTTTTCCTTCCAGCCAACTTTCCATTAACATACTTGAATAGAGAACCTTGTAAACAGTCAGATTCTTTAGCAAAGACCTTTAAAGGCTTCCCCTCTTTGTAGAAGATGTCAGTGACTGTCTGCTGGACAACTGTCAAATGAGCAGTCTTCCCTATGATCGAGAATGTAATTAACAAATATTGGTTCATGGGATCCTCTTCAGAAAACAAACACATTAAGAAAAAGGACAAATGTAAAGTATATTCATGCAACACAGTGGAACAGATGAAAAAAGAGTTAGTTGATGTTGTTTGTCTTGTCAATATATCTGCAGTTTAAATGATTTACTAGCCATCATTGTATACTTAACCAAAAATCAGGGTCACAGCTCTCAAACTGTTGCTTTATTAGTTGGAAGCTCAAACATCAAAAGTTTGGTAACTTCTGATAAAAGCCATTGCATAAAATTTTAACAATAAAAATAAAACATGTTTTTATTGGTCTTATGTAATAATATATGTTTTGAGAGAAACTTCATTTTAAGTTTTCATTGGATGTTATGGGCTAGACACATGGAGAGTGACGAACGACTCCAAAAGCTGAAAGTTTTTGGAGTCACACAGGATGTGATAGCGACAGCAGTGACAGCGAGAAAAGTTGAACATTTTTCAACTTTCTTGTGTCACGTCACTAGCCGGTGTTTGCACTGCTGCATGTATGAGCTTAAAATTTCACATGCACGAATTTTGCCGGTTGCTTGGCTGGAGGAGGACAAGCGATTGTTGGCAGGGCGCAAGTTTCATAGAAAATAAATGGAGAGGGAGCGACGTCGCCTCCCGTGGGTCGAGCTCTTTAGTCATAATCAACACCAAATGTATTATTTGGAATGTAATGAGTTTTTCTAATATATTACTCTCTCTTTTGAATTGGTTTACTGAAATAACATGAAATAGAATAACTTTTGGTATAATATGCAGAAAAACAGCAGTCTTGATTATCAGCATCATTAATATTTAAATGTAGGTGCATGCACACCTTCTTCTGTTTTGTATTGCAATACAATCCATTTCTTTGTTGCGTTCACTTTTGGGGTGAAAATAATGTAACAAAAGGTTTTGATCTTCGCCAAACACCATATTTGTCTTCAGAGTAAATAAACCCACAAATAAAACACCCTTTAAATTAACCACCACAAAACCACAGCAGTGATATAAACACCTGCAGTGAAGAGGGAATAATAGCTGACTGAAATAGTGAAAGTGAGTCAGCCTGTGATTATGCTCATCTTTTCTTTCCTTCTCTCTTTTTCATTTGAGACTCAATCCCTAAATCTGTCTTTGTTGTTTCATTCATTCTGCACCCAAAGCAGTTCAGCCAAGTATGTGATTCTTTTAAAACTGTTTTCTCACACAGCGGTGACCTTTTCAGGATATCATACCAAGGGATGCCAGCTAGTGTCAGGCCCTAAATAGATCAGTAATGACCTATGCATCACTCTTTCCCAAGCTATCTTCACACTTGGAAGAGTGCGTAGAAAGACGCCTGTTCCAGTCATTAATGGCCACCTCTGGTGAGCCTGAAGCAGGAATTCACATGAAAACTAAAAAAACCAAAAAACTAAAACACCAACCTTAAGCCTGGGTGTTGCCGTGTTACTAGAGATGGATTTTCTCTCCTCACAGTGTGAGCTGCTGCCAAGTCTGAAATCAATCCTGAGAGGGAAAATGAAAAGCAGGGGGTTGCTGCAAACTTGTGCACTCTTCAAAAATACTTTACATCGATAACATGCTGTTTAGAAAGAAGTTTAGTAAACTGAAAACTGAGAGTAAAATAACTCAATCACTTGCTATTATAGACATAAACTGTGCTGTTTCTAACTTCTGTTTTTAAGCTTCGGACTCATAAGGAACAAGGGTAAGAAATCATCCATAAAATGGTTTAAACTGACTTTTTAGAGCAGAGATTTAAACATGACACCTACATGCAAAAAACAAAACAAAAAAAAAGACAAATAATAATAATAATAATAAACAAGTAGTTCCTGCATAGTTAGTTTAGTTAGTGACTGTTTACTGGAACAAAAAGTAAAACAAAACATCTGTATTAGGTTCCTAATACATTATTAGTGTCCAACTTGTGCTGTTGTGATGCTGTGTCCACATATGTTGGCATTTCTTAAAAAGCATTTTATGCAGATCCAAAGATGAAAAGCTAAAGGCCTATCACATACAGAAAGTATATGAATTACTAATGATCACAGCCACTCCAAGCAGTAAGCATACCAAGGACAGTGATTGTTCATTGGTGTAGATAGAGCATATGCATAGTGTAGAATGGAAGTAATGGTATTATCAGGTTGTGGCTATGGCGCTTTGTAGCACTTAGAGAAATTTCATGAAGTGTGTTATTAGCTGAATTACTCAGCAAACGGATCTAAATTTCATGTATGTTCTAAATGTCATGTTAGCCATTGGAATGGCTAACATGACATGTTAATGTTAATGTTAAAGCATGTGGAATGCTGAGGTGAACAAGCAGACAAAGCTTTTCCACTGCATACTTGTTAATGATGGTACTTGTTAAAGCTGCAGTATGTAACTTTTATGAAAAGTGTTTATTACATATTTGTTAAAATTATCATTATGTTGTGACAGTATAAAGATAGATAATCTGTGAAAAAAAATCAAGCTCATCCCTTCTCCCTGTGCTCCCAGTACTAACTGCAGAAATACACCACTATGTAAGAAACAACCAATCAGAGCCAGGAGGAGGGTCTTAGCACTGCCAATTACCCGTGTATTTCCCGCTCACACACTCCTCCTTGCTCTCTGCTATGCTAGAGCTGGATCATAACAACATACCCTGCCATGAGTGCTAAG
Source organism: Anableps anableps (assembly GCA_014839685.1). Lineage (NCBI taxonomy): Eukaryota > Metazoa > Chordata > Actinopteri > Cyprinodontiformes > Anablepidae > Anableps > Anableps anableps. The sequence goes on along the minus strand of CM026075.1, from coordinate 15,501,304 downwards.
GCTAGTTAGCATGGTCACCAATGACAATGGATAAACAGTTTTCCTGAGATGGTAAGTAATTTTTTTACTATTAGCAGAGTTATAGTGTGTACACAAGGGTGGTTGACAACACTAAGACCTTCCTCCTGGCTCTGATTGGTTGTTTTATGGTTGGGAGTGGTGCATTTCTTTAGATGGCAATAGTGGCTCGTGGAGGAGGTGGATCTTTTCACAGATTATCTGTCTCATACATGGTGACAGTTTTAACAAATATGGAAAAAACATATTTTTGTAAAAGTTACATACTGCAGCTTTAAGAACCATCATTCTTGGGTCATTGCTATAGCATTTATGTGTATTCCATGTGTGTTATACTGTATCTACATTAAGATGCTCACACCACATAATTTTTCATCATGTTCAAAAAATTCTTGAAAGTCTAGTTTAGCTGGAGATTACATTACAGAGGCTAAACTGTCAGGTCTTGCGTACACGACAACACTGGGACAGTAGAATGTTTTATTGTGTTTTGGCCTCTTGTTTACACGTTCAGAAAGGGAATGCAAATCATGTCTATATAAATACAAGCCGAAAACATTTGGAAACAATGACATCAATCACGTCATCTTCTGCTTGAAGACTCAGGCCCAGTTTTAACCCATGTACAACACAACAACAACAATGGCAGATCTCAACGTTCTTTCTGTGCTGGTGCACCTTTTCAGATTATTTGGTGAGCTAAAGCAAAATGTGCTCATTGTGTAACATTTTATGCAGTCAGCAAAGACACATAGATTACATGTGCCAGATCATAAGTGCACCTCTGTACAAGCAAAGGGTTAAACAAGCCTCTGGATCAGAAGTTTCACAAAGTTTCACTGCCTCCTACAGGCCTGGCATGCACACTGCATCTGCACACTGCATCTGCACGCCGAGCATTTTCATTCTGCTAATGTGTAAGCACAACTTTTTCAGATAAGCAACTCTTTCCCAACTGGGTAAAGAGTTAACAACTGTAGACTACTAAGTTTTATTTGAATTTTGTTTTCATCTGTTCATCATCTTCTGCTTTTACTCTTTATTTTGACTTTTGTTGTCAGTAAACATGACCTATAAAAGATATATGCTGACAAAACCCAGCCATAGTTTTGAGAACTTTTGCTATGATCATAGTTAGAGCAACACTTTGAATTTGTATCTGAATGTACTATCTGTTGAAATGACACATAAATAATAACAACACACAAACTTAGAATTTTTCCAGAATTTTGTTGGTATTTTGTCCAAAAAAATATGGTTTTAAAATATGCACAAAGTCCTTATTTAATAAACTAATGTTATATGTTTTGCTTTTATATTGACAAGATTTTAGAAGTTTTGAAAAAAAAAAAATGTATTCATGATCGCATTGATCATTTAAGAGTTAAACAATTAAGAACATTTGAGATAAAAGCTGAAATATTTGATTGCATCACTTATATGGAATAGAGGTGCATATGTTCACCCTTCATGTTCACACAATGCAGAAGGCATGCAAATATAACAAAAACTGTGTCACTGATTCCATTTGTAAAACTTTCCTTGTGGTACTTCTGCATCTCAAACTGGTTTTTGTACAGACAGCTTCACCAACTCAGCCTCCTGCTGTTATGGTTTAATGTCTGAAATCTGCTGGGAGTTGTTTCATGCAGCTGTGGGAGAATCTACGTGCTCCCACCTCAGTCTTTCTCTGCTGCTGGAGTTCAGCAGAAAGTACAGACTGAAAAACATGGAACAAATTCTTTTTGCAGTTGATTTCAGAATAACTAAAGCTGAAATAATAAATAGCAACACAAAAAAAAGGTTTTCGTCAACAGCTGTTCTTTAATCTGGTGCTTTCAGATGTGTTATTATAATATAATTGGAAGGAGAAACTGAGACATCATCTTTGACAGATGTCTGGATCAGCTCTAACCTTGCAGTTCATACTTAGATTGGATGTTTCCTTTCAAAATGATGATTATCTTCACATCCCTTATGCAAAGTTTTGTATCCAATTTTAGACTGAATGGACTACCATGAATTAAGAATGTAAAGTCATTAAAGAAAGACTTTTTTGCACATAAACACTTGATAATCTAAAGAATCAGGAGAAATAGCTGCTTTTTATTTGTTTATTATGATGACTTATGGTTTTGCTTTCTCCTGCATGCTTCATTTGGAAGAATGAAAAATACAAATGCAATGAGTACAGCAGATGTCTATCTCCATTCACACTCACTGACTTTGAAAACTTTGGAGAATTCCACACGCTAATAAATTTTCAGTAATCAGTTTTGACGAACTTGCTGAGGAATGCCTGCAAGACAATGATACAAGCAATTTGTATTAGAGTCTAGTTATACTCTGCTGTGGGGAAAGTTACAGGGATAGGAGGGCATACAACTTTAGGGGATGATGCTAAGTGAAGGTACTTAACCTCATTTTCTACTGGAAGTACCTGACCAAGCAACTAATCAACCAGTTCATATGATCATTTACTTTTCCCACTTAGAGTAGGTTTGCATCAGCTGATTGCTTCATTGTGGTAGAACTGTCAGCATGGCCGCTAATTAAGTTGTTCACCACCACTGGACAATAATTGAATCAATTGAAAAAGGGTATACTCAGGTCAGGGTTAATGCTGTGTTCTCTGAGGTCCAAGATGGAAAAATCAACAGATGCAAACTGAAACTGTAATTCTCACTTGGAGTAATGGAGATTTGTCAGATGCCTTGTAATCCAACAAATACTGCAGCTTCTGTCCATATAAGACATACTGTAGTAATAAACTGATTATCTGACATAACCTCTGTTCATGGAAGTTTGCTACAGTGTTCAAATGAAGAATAATACATATTTATAGAGTTAGTCATTGACAACACTTAACAAACCCCACTGACTTTCTGACTTGAAAGTAGTTGAAGGTTTCAACTGATGTGACACCATGTACAGATATGAGTCACAACCTTTGAGGGAAATGAAACACAAGGTAGGCCTTCTAAGAGACACAATGAAGCCAAGAGAGGGTTAAATTTTTGTTTGCATCAGTGGTTTCATTGGTACTTCATTTATTCATGGAAAGTAACTATCCAAAGCAACCCCACTTGTTAATTCAAAAATTATTTGTGATTAACAACAATTTTGCTTCAATTTCACAAGTCACAATCAGGCATGATTATTGTCAGAGCTCTTGAATTAACCATTTGCTTAAATAGAACAACAATAAGTATGATAAAACATCTAAAGCAGCACATCACACCCAAATTGATAGAAATTCAAGAACTGATGAATAACAAAGTCATTGACATCTATCAGTCTGGGAAGGGTCACAAAGCAATAGCTAAGGCTTTGTGACTCCAGTGAACCACAGTGAGGGCCATGATTCACAAATGAAGAAAGCATAGAACAGTGGCGAACCAGAACATCTAAAGCACTTTAAACCTCACTTGCCACAGTTAAGATCAGAGTTCATAATTCAACAATAAGAGAGAGACTAGGCAAAAATGCCATCCAAGGTGAAAACAACTGGTGACCAACAAAAATAAAAAGGCCCAGCTCACATTTGCCAGAAAATATCCTGATGATTGCCTGATGATTGTTTTTTGGGAAAAAAAAATCCTATGTATTGACTAGAGTAAAGTAAAATTTTTGGATGCTTTGCTTTCCATCACATCTGGCTGAAAAGTAATGAAACATTTCATCATCATGACAGCTACTTCAGAACCTGGACAACTTACTGTACTTAATGGAAAAATACTAAAGGAGAATGTCCCTCCATCAGTGTGTGACTTTAAACTCAAGCTAATTTGGGTTACTAAATGAAATCATCATTTGAAAACAGCTTTTTGTATTTATTCAGGTTATCTTTTGTTATTAAATATAGTTTGATGATCTGAAACATTTCAGTGTGAAAAAAAAAATGCAAAAACAAAAGAAAATCTGTAAGGGGACAAATACTTATTCAAAGCACTGTAGTAACTGACATTATTCCAACAATTATCCCAACATCCACCCAAAGAACTGATCCAAACTTAATAAAGATATCTGTGGTGCTCAAATGCTCTATGCTGAGGTAAGAGGGCTTCATTAATATTGTATGGATTCAAATACAATCTGGTGGAGTACAACCTGCAGTACAGTATATGACGAAGCAGAACTTTGCTGACCACTTTTATCCAACAGTACGTATTCAGAACATATTTTTGTGAGCTCAAAGGAACAAAAGCATTAATATTTACTTTTATTCTCCTCTGTTACAATAGTTTAACAGGTGCAGGATTAGCACAATGCACAGTAACATGTTTCCTAGCAGGTAAGCAAAGCTAAAAGCAATGCACCATCCTGCAGTCTTAGTAAGCTGATAGACTATCTGAGGACTCAGTCATAAATTAATAATTAGAATATAATATGAGTCATTACAATGCTTTTAAATGCATGTTGTTAGCGAATCACTTGAGACAGCCGAAACTACAGTTTGTTGAGGCTTGGAATACAAAGAAGTGATGGGAAAATCTGGATTTTGTTTACATGAATAGACAGAACATTTAACATGTCAGAGCCGAGCAGATGAACTCCAAGCACCCTACATACTTTACTAATTAGAGTGAAAGTAAAAAAGGAAGAGACAATTAGCTGGGGAGAAATGTACTGTCGCATGGACTTAATGGCATCCTGTGAGGCATATTATTGTTCCACACATTCTGTCTGGGTATTTGCTGTACTACCGCAAACAGAGCAGGCATGCAAATTAGAAGAATATGTCTTAATAGGGTGGTATTCACTTTGGCATGGCTTTTTTTCTTCATAACCTTATATATACAACACAAACAATTCCAACTAATAAACAGATTAAAGTCGGGCAATATTTTGCACAAAAATAGTAGTTCTCTCTATTGAGTGGACTGGAGCATGCTCCAAGTCTAGTAATCTTTAATGGTAGAGCTTTCCTATGGTGAACTAAAATCTGACTTTACTCAATTCCTGTTTCTGGGTAACACAGCTAAATATACCACAGTCATCTAAATGGGTCCTGTTACTATCCTCCAATCTTTAATTCTGCTCTGCTAAATCAGCCCCTCTGTCTCTCTCAGTAGCAGGGAGTCTTACTAATTACCATTTCAAATCTGTAGTTTGGCTTCCAATTCCCCCTTATTATAACTTATGGGGAGTCTGGCCAATTTGGGAGGAAAGGAAACAAGTCTTCAAAGCTCAAACAGAGCTACAGTGAAACTGCACAGCGCTACTTCTAACCACACACTCATAAAACAACAATGGTGGCTTTGGCAGTTAAAGTGGTCACACATTGGGTTCGTTTGTACGCTGGGTCATATTCTTGCATACATGTTGTGACTGCAAAACAAGCAGGGTCAGTGTGAAGCGTCAGTCTGAGACAAACACATATGTTAAAATAATTACCATCTTGCTCTTAAGAAAGCCACAAGAGAAATGAATTATACATCGCTACGACTGACAAGCAGTCACACTGCACATATCTGCTGCCTACCTGTAGCGCTTGGGGTGCTTTAGCATAACAAGATGAAGTCGTGCTGTTAAATTATGCAGTAGGCCAGGCCGGTTTAATTCAGTCCTTCAAATCATCTTAGTATTGTTTCACAATATTTGTTTTGTCATGCAAATCCTCGTTGCTCAAAGCCCTCTGATGGATTAGACAGCTTCCTTATTACAGAGGCTTATAGCTCGTTGTTTTATGCCTCAGCACTACTCGTAATGAATCATATGCATTGTATGCAAAGAACAGAGACATAAACTCACTGGCAATTTTATTAGGTACACCTAAATTAATTGTTTGTTGACACAAATAGCAAACAAGCCAATCACATGGTAGCATCTGTAGACATGATGAGGTTGATTTGCTGAAATTCAAAGTGAGTGTCAATATGAGGAAGAGAATTTAAATAACTTTAAATGTGGAACGATTACTGGTGCTGGTTGGTGTGTGTATCAGTATTTCAGAAACCTCTGATCTCTTGAGATTTTCACGCAAAACCATCTCTCCGGTTTATAGGGAATGGTTCAAAAAGAGAAAATGTACACTTAACTGGCTTGAAATGATAGAAAGGTGACAGTAGCTCAAATAACCACTCATTCCAACCGAGACATGCAAAATACTACCTCTGAACATACAAATCAAACTTGAACTTGCAAATGGACTACAGCAGCAGATGGTAGGGTGTGACAATCCACTAATTGTGTTAGTGTTGGGATTGTTTAGGGGTTTTCATTATTGTTATTTATGTCTTGCTATATACAGTTCTGTCATCATGAGCTGTTTTGTTCTGCCAATATTTAGGTCCAGCCACTATAAACCATGACGTAGGATCAGAATCTGATCTAAACAACATGAACCGATGGCTCCATCTTGCCTTGCATCAATGATTCAGGCTCCTTGGGGAGCTGTAATGATGGGTGGATATTTTTTTTTTGGCTTACTTTGGGCCCCTAAAAAAGCAGTATTGTTTTATCACCACAGCCTACCTGAGTATTGAGACTGACCACAACAATCCCTTTATGACCAGAGTATACCCATCTTCTTATGGCTACTTCTGATAGACTAATAAAGCATGTCCCAAAGCACAAATCATTCCAAACTAACTTCTTATTCATTACAATCATGCTGTACTCCGAGTGGATGTAGTACATGGATCGGCAGACAACAGGATAATGAGATCGTGACAGTATGGATTAAAAAAAATAAAAAAAATTAATGATAATTTCTGAAGTCAAGTTAAATCTCTGCAATAGAGAACTGAAGCACATCTGAAGTTAAAAGATTATTGCACAATCCCTACATTTCAATGACTTAAACAGTCAAGGTCTATGTATGTTACTGTTTTGTCACTACAGTTTATAGTTCAGTACTATTTGAGGTTTATTTTGCATTTAAGTAGATTCTTGTGTTCTGCATGTTGTGTTTAGCAATTACCGCTGATTTTTCGCATTCTTCTCTTGTTCAGTTATATTATCCAGTGTTCCTTTGCAGTGTTCACATAGTCACAATGTCATTTCTAGTAATTCTCCCTCTGTTCCTCCATTCGTGTGTCCCCACAGTTCATTAAATTGATATGTACATCATTTATTAATCACTTCTTTTTGTATAAATGCTCTCCCTTGCCTTCAATATTTGCATATTCTTCTGTTGTTATCATCATGTTGAACCTCCTTGTGTTCCTCTGTTAACTTAATTATCTGTTTCCGTACATTTTTGGACTATTTCTTTCATTAAACTGCACTTTATGCACAATTCTGCCTACAGACACATTTGGGTCCTACAAACCTTTCATTCTGGTTTGCAGAAAGGGCACAGTACAACCACAACACCCTTAAAAGTAACAAATTACTTTATTTAGGTGCGAGACAAGAAACAACATTGCGGAGCTCTTTTTGCTAACCTTCGCCAGGCTTTTCACACATCGGATCATCTCTTATTGTCTTTCATCATCAGTCTGTCAGAACATTTTATCAGTTGGTTTGAGAATTATACAGTGGCTTTCAAAAGTATTCATACCCCTTGAACTTTTTCATATTTTGTCACATTAAAACCACAAATATAAATATATTTCATTGGAATTTTATGTGAAAGACCAACACAAAGTGATATACAATTCTGAAGTATAAAGAAAATTATACATGATTCAAAACATTTTTACAAATAAAAAACTGAAAAGTGCGAAAGTATTCAGTCCCCCTGAGTCAATACTTTGTGGAACCACTTTTTGCTGCAATTCCAGCTGCAAGTCTTTCAAGGTATGTCTCCACCAGCTTTGCACATCAAGTGACTGAAATTTTTGCCCATTCTTCTTTGCAAAACAGCTCAAGTTCAGTCAGATTAGATGAAGGGCGTTTGTGAACAACAGTTTTCAGACCTTGCCACAGATTCTCAATTGGGTTTACATCTGGACTTTGACTAGGCTATTCTAACACATGAATATGTTTTATTTCAAACCATTACATTGTAGCCCTGACTTTATGTTTAGGGTGGTCGTCCTGCTGGAAGATGAACCTCCGCCCCAGTCTCGAGTCTTTTACAGAGTACAACAGGTTTTCTTCACAGATTGCCCTATATTTGGCTCCATCCATCTTCCCATCAATTCTGACCATCTTCCCTGTGCCTGTTGAAGAGAAGCACTCCCAGAGTAGGATGCTGCCACCACCATATTTGACAGTGGGGACGGTGTGTTTGGACTGATGTGCAGTGTTAGTTCTCCGCCACACAGCATTTTGCAGTTTGGGCAAAAAGTTCAATTTTGGTCTCATCTGACCAAAGCACCTTCTTCCACATGTTTGCTGTGTCCCCAACATGGTTTCTGGCAAAGTGCAAACAGGACTTCTTATGGTTTTATTTTAACAGTGGCTTTCTTTTTGCCACTCTTCCATAAAGACCACATTTGTGCAGTGCACCTGAGCTGTGGATCTCTGCATTTGGTCCAGAATCACCATGGGTCTCTTGGCTGCATCACTGATCAGTGCTCTCTCTCTTGTTAGTTTAGGTGGATGGCTTTGTCTTGGTGGGTTTACAGTTGTTCCATACTCTTTCCATGTCCGGATGATAGATTGAACAGCGCTCCATGAGATGTAAAAAGCTTGGGAAATCTTTTTATAGCCTAAGCCTGCTTTAAACTTCCCTGCAACTTTATCCCTGACCTGTCTGGTGTGTTCCTTGGACTTCATGATGCTGTTTGCTCCCCAATATTATTTTAATCTGTCACAGAGCAGCTGTGTTTGTACCGAGATTAGGTTACACACAGGTAGACTCTAGTCATTTGTAATCATCAGGTAACTTCTGAAGGCAATTGGTTGCACTCAGAGAAAAGTGGGGCTGAATAGTTTTGTACACGGCATTTTTCAGTTTTTATTTGTAAAAAATGTTTTGAATCATTCATAATTTTCTTTCTACTTCACAATTGGATACCACTTTGTGTTGGTCTTTCACATAAAATTCGAATGAAATATATTTATGTTTGTGGTTGTAATGTGACAAAATATGGAAAAGTTCAAGAGTTGAATACTTTTGTAAGCCACTGTATATGAATGTGTGAAGCCTCAGGTATCTCCTCTAGCTTCCTTTGTGGCTAAAAGCATTCCTCAGGGATCTGTTCTGGGGCCACTCCTCATCTATTTATTATTTTGACCGAGGAATATTAAAGGCTAATTTCCCTTTTTTATGCTGATGATATTGTGATGTACTTTACCTTTACTGCATCCACACATAATCATTTACTTTATCTTTCAATGTTCTTGCTGTGTGGTTCAGCACATTTTGTGCAATTTCTAAATAGTCTCATGTTATTGTTCCTTTTAAATCAGTCTTTAAATATTACATTTGCCACTTTTCCTTATTGTTCAGAGATTTTAATTTGAATTGAAAAACAGTCTAAGGAATCTATTTCTGCAAGTCACATCTAAATAGCTACCAAAAACTGAGGCTAAACTTGGTTTCATCTTTGAAATTACATCTTTCGTGTGCTAGTTTTATGGATTTGCTTGTTAAACAGAGATGTAATTGACTCTTCACAGTTCCTCCATTGTTTTTAACATTGATCTCACATGTTTTAAAGGCCTGTTTAATCATTGTATGTTATATTCTTCCATTGGTTTTTCTGCTCTGTTGGTGCTCTCTTTTTAAGTGCAGGAACTGACAATGGTTGTTCACATAACCTGTTCCTACTGAAAGTGCCATGGACTTTAATTGATTAAGGCAAAAAAAAAAAAAAAAAAAAAAAAAAAAAAAGCAAAATTCTGCCCCAAAATTTTCTGGCTTGGCTCATTTAGTTTGATACGGTCCAATTCACTGAGTGGGTTTACACAAATTTTAAACATTATAAATTCTTAAACATCTTGATGTAAATATTTTGACAGAATTTGATTAGACTGTTGGACATAATACACGATGATAGGTTCTGTTTACGTTTAAAATGTGTACCAAATGTATGTGTATATTGTGTTTCAGTGATGTTTATTTTTCATTTATTTTTATAAAGAAAGAAACAGATCCAAATACAAAAGAGAATAAATATTATGATTTACAGCACACTCCAGTTCTGGACTGTAAAATGAAATAATTCTAGGTGTTGGATATAGATCCCCCGGTATAACAGATATATTTTAGATTCACAAAGAGTTCCTGTTACAAGCCTTTGAATGACCTTGAACATGACAATCCCATTTTTTCCAGAGTCTCTCTACTTTGTTCTTCTGAAGACTTATTGAAAAAGTCAGTGTCTCCATGAAGTGGATTAAGTTTATAATATTTATGAAAAGCTTCAGTGTTTCAGTGATGTTTTAAGCTGCTGTCATCTTGGCTATTACCTGTTTAACCAAGAGGTGCTTGGAAAAGAAAACATCTCCTAAAAGATAAAACAATGTAAGAATGATCAATTTAACCTGTTTTAAATTCACATTTTAATAAAGAATTGTATGTTTAAAATAATTTATATCCTTAGGGTATTTTTTGGCATTAAAGCAATAAAACCCTTCTCATGAGTGCAGACCAAATTTTTGCATGTTTCTGCTGGCATTTTGATGATTTATCTTTGGTGATGAGCTCCAAATCTATTCTCATGCTCCTGCCACACAATATCTGTTAGATTTAAATTGGGATTCTACTGGCCCACTGCAAATAAGTAAGACTACTTCTGGAAAAAAAAACAGAAGAAACAAAATAAAATTGATTACTTTAAACCAAAATCTGCCAGGAGTATGAATAATTAATAACTTCATGTGGTTGCCTTGGGTTGCTGTCCAGCACAATGACAAAAGATTGTTACATAATAACTTTTAAATCTTCTGATTTTAAATGTACTTGGACAAGCTTAAACACATAATTTATTCTTCACAAGTTTAAGTTTTTATTGCAAAACTTTCCAGATGATCATTTTGTGCAATTTTGATTCTTCTATGGAGATTTTTACAACTATCAGTCTGAACTTTTATTGATCTTTTTCAGACTGCTGATCTGGTTCTTTGTTCAGAGTGCAGTGTTTGGTACAGGCTTAAACCACCAATCCAGGCTTTTCCAAGTCAGCCTGGGGCTGTTCAGATGTCTTGCAGAATATGTTTCCCCAAACTGCACAAACCCTAGCAGATTTCTTTCACTTTGTCTCATCTCAAGAATAAAATAACAATTACAAGTTTTATGCACTGTAAAATCATCTGTTTTGGGGTTCTATTTAATTATTGTTCCTATTCATAACTCTGTTTATTGTCTTATTAGATGTTTAAACAAAATTGGTTTGTTTTCAATTTATTTCTCACTTTAAACAGTTTTTCAGTTTTACACTTACAGTTTACAACCAGAATATCAATGTTCCTTTCGAAACATGAGTTGGAAACCAGCCATATCACTGAGGTTTCTTCCTTTGTGCTGCTGGAGATGGAGGATATGAGGAGAAATGAAAAATCTCATCCTACTCACCCAGTGATCCTTCAAAGAAAGCTTGGATGGCTTTCACTGCCAAGCATGTTTATATAGGCCCTTAGAAAATAGCAGCAAAAAAGCTTAGATCAGAGTGAATTTCATTGGTAGCTTTACATCCATTTTCAGCAAGAACCTTTTCCGTCAGCATATTTTTAGATTCTCCATGTCCTTCGTGAAGATGAGCAAGTGGTGCAGCCACCACTCGTAAATCAAACCAGGTATTAGAAAGGTTCCTGTTTCCCCTTTATGTTCCTGCCAAACTCGTACATGAACAAATATGACTACTTGTTATAATAATTCATCATACCGGTCTTTCCACTTCTGACTACATTTTTATTCTTACAAAGGTAAATGAAACCCTAAAACTTTCAAACACATTTAATGAGTTCTCACCAATTTAAAAGCATAGAGAGAACCATATCAATGTCAAATAAAAGGGTATTTTAACCTCTATTCTTCCTCTGTAGCATGACAGCTGAGAAAGTTGCTGAATATACTAGTTTATTAGCCTGGCCATTGCCTTCTTATGCAATTCTGCTCCATTCTCATTTCCCTTCAGTGCTCCGTCTTCCACTGAGATCAAATTCTCATGATGAATTTCAACCAGGCCAATCAGCAAACAGAAAGAGAAGTTGTGAACGATGACCTTGATTTTCTGTGTTGTTATAGAATAGTAATCTGCCTGTAGTTTTAGCAATGGCAGCAGAGGAAGTGAACGGAATCATTCAGTCCGTGTTGGCCATGCTTCCAAATATTGAGTAATTAAAGATGGCGCAAGAGTAAAAGTTTAAGACATTCTATTGCTGGTAAAGATGTTGTTGCCCTACTTCCCATGGGGTTGTTTATAGCGCACGCAATTTTTGGTAAGCTTCATAGCGTAGTGTCTTTCATGGTCGAGCTGGCACATTACAAACATCATGGCCAAACATTACTGATTAGATAAAATCAGATCCAATCATTTAAAACCTCAGAGTCCATGTCATCAGCAAACAATCGTTTCTCAATAGTTAAGGTTCCAGACAAAGCAAAGCATATTACAAAGGGAATGTTTTTTTGTTTTTTTTAACCAGGCTGCTATTTTATGTACTCAGAGGCCATTCCTTCAGCTTATTTTCTAAATATTTAAAAGAGTACAGCAATGATTATGTTATTCTATTTAAAGTTTGATAGCCCCTTAATTGTCATGAGGATATCACTGTCCTCATGGACCCATTAACTTGCATGTAAATATTTTGGGGTGACATTTGGTTTTTATGGCCACATGTTTTATTTTGTATTTGCTTGATGAACCATTTGTGAACATGTTAGAATCCTGCTTCTGAAGTCAGCAGCACAATTTTTCCAATTCATAACTGATGAAAGGAATAAGATGTTCTGCTTTAGGTAAATACAGTACACTAGTATAAAAAGACATGTATCAGCTGAATTTTTAATTTATTTATGTAGCATCTGCCATTTCATGGCACTTCACAAACAAAACAAGCTCCAAGTCATACTAATAACATGGGATAGACAGTCAAGTTACAATGTAACTGTGTCACTCCAGGCACAAGTCAGACCGCAGTTAAATATGGCTTCTTTAAGTACAAGTATTCTCAGACCTGTGTGACTCATATCATTTCAGCTGTTGTTTAAGAACAACAGCTAAAAATTTAACTTTACTTATGTTGCTTATATATGGGTATATAATGGAGGTTGATGAATGGGCTTTGGTGTACAAATTTGAAATTATTATGGATTCGCTCTGATCTACATATGATGAAAACTGTACAACAAGCCCAGATATATACATGCACCTTGGCATAGTTCATTAGATATCCATTCATCTAGCAGAGAATATGATGCTTTTTCTGTAGACTGGTGAGGTTTGTGCTTGATTTCTCAGTACAGACTGAGGCTTTAGACATAATCTGAAAATTTCCAAATGGGTCAAGGTCTCATCCCGGTGGGATGTACCCAGAACACCTCACCGGGGATGCGTCCAGGCAGCATCCTAATCAGATACCTGAGACATTTCAACTGGCTCCTCTAGACGTGGGGAAGCAGCAGCTCTATTCTCACCCTATATCTTAGGGAGAGCCCAGGCACCCTGCGCAGGAAACTCATTTCAGCCACTTGTATCCATGATCTCGTTCTTTCTTTCACTACCCAAAGCTCATGACCATAGAAAAGGGTAGGAATGTAGATCAACCGGTAAATCGAGAGCTTCGCTTTTTGACTCAGCTCTCTCTTCACTATGACAGACTGGTCATAGTGTGTTGTAGTGTTGTAGTGTGTTGTGCATCACTGCCGACGTAGCACAAATCTGTCTATCGACCTCCCGCTCTATTTTCCCCTCTTTTGTGAACAAGACCCTAAGATACTTGAACTCCTCCACTTAGGACAGGACCTCTCCTCCAACCCAGAGACGGCATTTTACCCTTTTCTGGCCTTAGATTTGGAGGCACTGATCTTCATCCTGGTCGCTTCACACTCGGCTGTGAACTGTTCCAGTGAGAGCTGTAGATCACTGATGAAGCCAATAGGACCACATTATCTGCAAAAAGCAGAGATACAATCCTAAGGCCACCAAAACGGATCCCTTCAACACTATGGCTGTGCCTAGAAATTCTGTCCATAAAAGTTATAAACAGAATCGGTGACAACAGTCCATACATCTATAATGGTAAATTCAGTTTCAGTATATCTTGCTAAATTTTCAGTAGTCTTTATTGAAATTTAAGCTGCAGCCCATGCATTATAGCATGAAGCAGAAATGGAATTTTCAATTGACTCCTATGGCTTAACAGAATAAATGTTGTGACAAGTAAGTCTGGGCACGTCTTGATCAAAACTTTACTCTAAGAATTCTTCAGAGTTTGCTTCCTGTGGTGTTAAATTAATTAAGTATAATTATTTAGTTGCTACACTAAAATCTGGGAGCAATTTTTGTCTATTTTCTTGGTGGAAAGATAATGGTGAAAAAAGGCTTCAAAAGCCAAATTTCACACATCAGACACTCAAATTCTTTTGTGTCTTCAGCTCTGTGATTGGCTGTTAGAAAGTATGGAGTAGGTGTTTGTATCTAAAAGTAGATTGCAGAATGCTGGTTGGATCCAAATTCTTTAATCCCTACACTTGGCCTGACAGTGAAAGCCTCACAGGGCACGTATGCACACAGAAGGGCCTTGTGTGTGCACTAAATATATTAATGAGTAGATATCCAAACATGCCAAATCTTTGGCATCATGTTCAGCAGACAGCAGAGGGTTGTAAGCTCACGCGGCAGACTGGGCATCATACACACAGACCTGTCCATCAAATATTTGGTTGTCATGGAAACAACCTAGTTCAAAACTAGCGCCAGGCGGGTGTGGTAATATAATGAAGGACCAGACTGAGCCTTGCCAGCTTGGATGCCTGGGGATGTGCTGCTTTACAGGCAACAATCATCCTCATCCTTGTCTTTACCAGTTAGACTGAATAGAACTGCAGGGAGAGGGAATGTGGCACTGTATCAGCCTCTGGTATCAGAAATATACACAGGCACAGGACAAAGTTACAGTATATGCGCTCAGTTGTGTCCTCACAGCAGTACTGTGTGCTCAGCTTCTTATTAAAATAGACAGGCCCAACTCTTTCTGCAATGTTTCTCTGGAGACGTTAAAGTAGCTTTAGAGAGGTTGACATGAGGCTTCCAAAGAGCTCAAGAAGATCTATCTTATCAGCAACATGCAGTCATTAAAGGTATTACATCCAGCTTACATCAGTCAGATAGCAGGGAGATTACTAGCAGAGCAAGGAAACAAAACAGATGTAGCACAAGGGGAAGAAACTCCTTGGATCCAGAGACTAACCTCAGACCAACAACCTCTTCTGTAATAGGATTCCCGATCACCACCTCTTCACCCACATTAGCCTTACATCTTCTGATGCCTGGAAGTAAACATCAAGACTATAAGCTCATTCCCCTTTCCAAAAACATTCAACTTCGTAATAATCTAAATAAACCTGTGACTAACTTTCCTCTCTGTCACCAGATGCCTCCCAAACTCTTTCAGGAAAAAGAGCTTTGACTGTTGTACGTTTTATATCTTGTAGATATTGTAAATAAACCTCCTTTACTTACCATCTGTGTGTCAAGTATGATTCTACATGTGGGTCAGGAAATTGTCAGTGAACATGACACAAGAAGTTTTAGGCTGTTACTTATCAAACTTCCCATAGTAGATAGTTGTGCTGCAGTGCTATTGTAAATGTATATGTAATTAGAGAAATGCAATGTAAAGTTGGTTTAAGGTTCATTTTTATTTTTTATTTTTAATTTCTGTCCTCCTTAATACTCTTGCTGCAGGGAGCACATGATCTGCCAGTGTTGCCAACTATAAAACACTTTAAAAAACAGCTATTGAAAAATTTTGTAACTTCTTTTAGTGTAATTGTAGACTTTTGAAAACTCTTTCATGAAAACACGTTTCTTACTTATTCTTCTCAACAGGGGGCTCTGCAGGCTCTCCCCCACCCCAAATCTATCACAGCTGACCCAATCCTCATCCACTGTCTCCCAACTGCAGTCAGAGCTGAGAGCCTAACCATGACATCCAGAATGCTTTGGGATGGGCTCTAGAGTTAGACACAAAAATACCCAGTACAGAGAACAACAAAAACTAAGAAGTGGATTAGTATGGAAGACTGCCAGAATGTCTCTTTTGGGTAACTTTTGCCAGTTTCAATCAAAGTTAAAGGAGGACTGGATTTCTTTTGGAATAAAAACAAACAAGCATTAAGCCTAAACCTAATTAGATTTCTTTTCCCCTCACTTTTGCATCTCCGTAACATTATTTCTCTCTCCTACTGTGTCCATTACAATTATATTCACATGGATTATTATGCAAAATGGTTGTCATTTTATGACTTCTAATGGGTTTAAGGACAGTCAGCTATTTTTCTTTATGAGGAGTTAGCAAAACTGATGCCTTGCGTTTCAGTGTGGAAGAAAAATATGCCGCTTTGAGAAAATAATGCTTCAGTACTGACTTTCTACACATTTGATCTCTGCCAGTGTTGTTGTTGTTGTGGTGGTGCTATGCGAGGTTGAAAACTGGACCTGAGTGCCCAAGCGCAAGATGGCATGAATGAAGTCATAGTTTCCAAATGTTTTCAGTTTCCACGGACATAATTAGAAATGCATTTCTAAAAAGTTTCGCTCTGGAGGTCATTGTCAAACCTTCATAGTTTAGTCCAGCCAAAACGCTATTACCCTGTAAACATGAGGTTAAGAAACAACAAAACATTTGAATTTTACTGTCCTGCTGCTGTTGTGTAAACGTGAGACTCAGACACCACATTATGCTCCACTGCTGCAAAACTAATACATATGCTCTGTCAATGACCTAATAATAATATCACTTTATTTCATGCTATGCTGTTCAGGCTCTCTGTCTGCCCTGATGAAGATCCACCTATCTCCCTATGCCTTCGAAGGCATTCACAAGGCATTAAACCATAAATTCCAGATGATCCCTTGATCATAACACGTTGTAAAAACATCATTAAAATGAGGCAGCAATGCTTTTTGATGAAAGTTGTGATCACTAGGGTAAATAGACTCGAGCATAAGTGGTTTTTAAGAATTCACATTTACTGAAAATCAGATAAAGTAACGGTGAGATTGGATAACTACTTTTTCAAGAGTTGCAGAAATGTGAGATTTAACAAAAAAAAAAAGATCACCCTGCTTGGTGATGTCAGTGAACACACATTGCAATCCATGGAAGAAAAAAAAAAAAAACAAACCCCTAATTGCTGTTTCACAAAGTGTGAAGCCTGAGAGGAATTTAGTGTGAGGGGGAGATATAAACTGCAGAGTACAGTCTTGAAGCACAGGAGACATGGAAAGCACACTAAAAGTGACAAAAGGTGAGCTGAGGCAGTTTGCCATTGCCGTTCGGTGAGCCTGTGGGAGTGGAGCTGCCATTTCCTCAGAAGTGACAGGTACAGTGTGAAGAGATCTCAAGCAAACCTCCTGGGGTCAGCTGGGAAAACAGCAGCACAGATTAATATAGCAGCTGCGAGTGACAGCAACTGGCACAGCCCAAACACCCTGTGGATTCGCTATGATGGAAAAATATATATCAGTGGATGAGTTAAGCTTTATAGAGCAATGTTCCATCAGAATGGTATACTTAGAAGACATGGGTTTAAAAAACAGCTTAAATGAGGTATTTGTAGCAATACTTTTTAAAAGAATCTATAACCACCACTGAATAAAATAATTATGAAATTTCATGAGTTTTGAAAATAAAAATAATTAAATTAGGGTAAGTTTTTGGTTATGTTTTCCCTGTTAAGCTACAAGTGCAAAAAAAAAAAAAAAAAAAAAAAAAAAAAAAAAAAAAAAAAAAAAAAAAAAAAAAAAAAAAAAAAAAAAAAAAAAAAAAAAAAGATTAAATTTTTCTGGAAAAGATAAGGACTTTTTCCTCAATGGCTGTTCATACACTGTGAGCCAGAAGCAAAGACTGGACATTCAGTCCAGTCTGGACATTCAGACTCAGTTGCTTAAAAATAAGCAACTGAGCTTATTTTTAAAAAGTATACAAGGATTTCTCTAATGTTTGACATGCCATATTGGCAGTAAAAGATCATAAAGACACCAAACACCATCACCATCACCTTTGTCTCCTTCACTGCATTGAGTGTATTTCTATCTGTGCCTTCAAACCATGTATCTGGATCTCAACCACAGCCTCACAGATTTGGGATGTGTTCTGCCTCATTGCTCCTCTGTTGTCAACCTAAACTGTTTATCCAACCACTGCATTAGGATAACAAAGTGATCATTGTAGCAATGAGATCATGCCAGCTTACCTTCCTGCTGGAGTTCCTGCCTGCTCACCATGGCTTTACCACTCTCGGTTTCCAGCAAACAGTTCCCTTTTCTGTACAGTCCTACTTGTTAAACAATCGCCAGTAAATGGACAATCTCTTCTATCTCACTGTCTATACTCCAAAGATTTTAGTCAATCTGAGTCTCAGAAGAGGAAATTCTGGGAAACTACCTCTACCAATTAAACCTTTACTTACTTCTTGTTTGTAGAATCCTTCCTGGTTGTCCTTCCAGTCTCGCATCCTGGTTCTTTTGCATAGTCCCCCCTTTTGAAAGCCACCCCCGAGAAGCAGCCCCACTCCTGCTTGCATGTTCAGAAAATAATTGTCAATAAAAACCATTTTTACCTTTCCTGGGCCATGGTTTCCATTTTGGGTGCAGAATGTATTTAAACCATTTCATCCTATAAAGCAATTGCAGGGATTGGTGAATGTCAATAATAAAAGTATGACATTGGTTTGAGTCAATTGTAGAGGTTCTCTCCAAACTACACATACAGGCTTAAATACACATGAATTTAGCTAAGTATTTTTAGAAGTGGCAATGAGACACCTAAAATCTCTTGTAACTTAACATGGTCAAGATCTGGTAACTTGTCAGTGATAAAGATTCACTCCAGCTGGTAATTTCTCTTTGTATACATTAATTAGCTTGATGGCACTCCATTGCAGGGGCAGACTGACATACGGGGCTACCAGGGAAATTCCTGGTGGGCTGGTGGCTAAGTGGGCCGATGACCTACTGCCCTGCGTAGATGCAGGGCAAGCGTGACAGCAAGTATGCAATAGGCGACAGGCTCTGGGGCGCTGATGTTTTGCTGGGCCATTGTGCCCCAAACTATGCCATATCAAATGGCTTCTCTACCTCTCCTCTGCTCCAGTCAGGCAGATCAACTCTGCTGCTCGCGGCTGCAGAGCTGATCTGAAACTCATGAACAAGCACTGCAGGGCTGGCCAGCTGAGCTGACAATGAAGAGCGGAGATCAGAAAAACTCATCCCAACAAGCCCAGGCTACTAAAACAAACAGTGGCCCTTATTAAAAATTAAATATTCACAAAATAAGAAATGCCTTGTTTCTATTAGTGCCACATAAATTAAATCTGTTTGTCTCTGGCATCCAGCAGAAAGATGTGCAGTGCAGTGGCTCTAGTTCGCCATCTCATTCCTCCGCGAACATTACCTCTCAATCACTATTAGCAACATCAAATAACTCTGCATTAGCAGCAAAAGCAAAGTATAAAGTGTTAAGGTGGTGCTAAAAAGATGAGAGAGAGAAAAAAGAAAGTCCTGCAGGAAAATGCATCAACAAATGTAAAAAGTTTCTGACCTGTTTGGTGGGCCTTCCTATAGTTCTGGTATATCCACCAGACATGAAGGGTCAGATGACACTGCGTGCAGCATCTTAAGCAAGGTTAACATATATTATACTTCTAACTTGAACATGTTTTTGTTGATATGGCATGTTTTTTACACAGCCATTTACACATTAACAATACTAATTTCTTGCATAGACTGTGATTGAGGATGACCCAGTTGATCCAATAGAAAGTTTAGATTTTGATATGGGGAAAGGAGAAGAACTGCCTGAAGAGCATTTACAAGAACAAAGGCAAAACACTCTGGTTAGAATAACAATAATCTTCATTCAATAAGTCATGTACTAAAACCATATAGTCAAATTTAATAAATTAGAATATTGTATAAAAGAAAAATATTATACTGAAGAGAAGAAAAACTTGATTCACTAAGTGAAATACATTATATAGATTAATTACACTCAGTGATGTTTTCAAGCCTTTTTTTCTGGTCATGTGGTGATTTTCTGCTTACAGTAATGAAACATAGTATTTAAGGTTAGAATATTAAGATTAGAAATAATAATATTATGAAAAAATAAATATATTTAAAGGTTGCTGTTTTGGATATATATATATATATATATATATATATATATATATATATATATATATATATATATATATATATATATATATATATTTTATGCCAGTCTGTTAGGAGCTCCCGGGCCACTTTTTCTCCCCTGTCCGCCCCTGCTCCATTGCAACACCTTGATCGACAACTGTAGCCTCTTATTTCACTCTAGAATACTTTAGGGGCTACATTGCAATGATGGCCTTATAACTCTTTCAAGATTGAACAGCAACACTTGTTTTGTAATGTTATTTCTGATGTCTGTCCATCTTGTCACTATTTGAAACACACATCTTTATGATCCATATTAGGAAACTGACCAATAGGAATCCCTCTAATCACAGCAACTTCTACTCAGCTTCTTGATTCTTTCTGAAGGAAGGACAGATTCAGAGTAATTGATCAGACATTGGTTATTTCAGGATTTTAGATTCAGTTGTTAATTACATATGGATGTCATATGTTGTGGATCCCCTGACATATTTACCTTACATTTAAAGACCTGGTAAGAACTCTTTTATCATGACCTTATTATGCACTGTCATATTTTATTTGCGAACTTAATGACTGCCTTACCATCTTTGATTGGAAGTTCAATGCTGACAGCTCAATGCTCTAAACACAGTCTAACCCTTTTAGCACTGCAGGGCCCGACCTGGGCTGGCCTGGGTTCAAACCTGGGTTTGGTGTCTTTGCATTAGCCCTTATGGCCCAGTTCTTGTTTCACCTTGTTTATTAAGTTGTCCATTTTCACCTTCATCTCAGGTTACTTGTCTCTGCATTTGGATTCTCAAAAAACTCTTAGTATGACATTTTCATGCTGAGGGCAGTATTTATCAGTGCACGCAGAGCACCTGCAGAGTATAGCATGATTACTGGGCCGTGGTATTACTGGGCTGTTGCTGTGACATTAGAGTAGCATTTTTTGGAGTATCAAAGTTTGTGTAAGTGACACATATAAGAGCTTCATATCGTGTCTATGAACTGGAATTCTCATGCCAGTGAATTTTCAAAAAAAAAAAGACAAAAAAATCATAGCAGCTTGGCTTAGCTGGAGACTAAATTACTGGTGATTGGTAAAATTAATAAAACAAAGGATTTCAGTTCCTTAAATATTTAAAGTACACCCATTTCCAAAGAAAATTATAATTTAGTTTACTATTTGTTATTTGATTTTATTGGTTTTGTTATGATTCATGTTTGGTCCTGCCCATGCTGTAATTAGTTTTCATTCTACTCACCTGTGTCACCTGATTGCTGATCTGTGCCACCTGGGCCCTGCTCTACTTAACTCCTCTCAGCCCCTGCCTCCCTGCCAGATTATCGACAGCCACGAGCCAGTAGAAATCCAGCGTTTCATGCCTTGTCTTGTTGTGTTTCTTCGACCCATTTCCGTCCACGGATCTTCCCCTCCTGCCAAGCCCGTTACGGATTCCTTTGGTTCTGGATTTCTGGACCCTGACTCAAGCTCCGCGTCACGACCACCAAGTATTGCCTGACCCTCAAGTTAAGTTTGCTCTCTCTGCCTCTCCGTGTATAACCTCTGCCTGATTATCGTCTAGCCCCTGGTGCTGCGTTGGATTCCCTTGTGGAGACCTTCATTGATTCTTCCTGAGCTGCTACCAGTTCCCGATACTAAATAAACTTGTTTTTCCTTTACGTACTTCTGTGTGTGGTTGAATTTCCGGGTCCTCCCAGTGAGTCCTTACAGAATAATCTGGCCACTATGGACCCGTCACCCACACAGGAGTGGCGTTCAAGTGTTGAAGACGCTATTACCCGCCTGGAGTCAAACATGCAACAAATGATGAGCATGCTTGATAGGATGTCCTCCCTTCCCTCCCCTAAAGGAGCCCCTTCTCCCAGCCTCAAAGCCGCTATGCCTGGTTTCCAGGTCTCGCCCATTTTTGAGCCCCGCCTGTCTCCTCCAGAGGTGTTTAAAGGTGAGCAGAGTCAGTGTCGTCCCTTCATTACTCAGTGTGAAATAATCTTTGAACTTCAGCCGTCATCTTTTCCCTCTGAACGCGCTAAAGTAGCCTATGCTATTTCCCTCCTTTCGGGAAAAGCCAAATTATGGGGAACTGCAGAATGGCGGAGGGACTCCCTCATTTGTTATCGGTTCCAGGACTTTTCCAAGGAGCTAATCAGGGTCTTCGATCCTGTTCTGCCTCAGAGGGAGGCTGCACGTGGGTTGCTCAGACTCAAACAAGGCAGGAAGCGAGTAACTGAGTACATTATCGATTTTCATGCTCTATCCTCAGGAAGTGACTGGAACGATGAGGCACTATGTGATGTGTTCTATCAGGGTCTCAGTGAGGAGATAAAGGATGAGCTGTCTACCCGGGACGCTCCCAAGGACCTGGAGGAACTGGAGACCCTGGCCGCCAGAATTGATGCGAGGCTCCATGAGAGAAGGTTGGAGAGGAGTTCCCTCAGTCATACTTACCATGTTGAATCTGTTCCCAGATCACAGCCACCAGTCACGGCTCCACCTTTGAGTTCTTCACCCACCTCTCCGGGAGAGGAGCCTATGCAGATTGGTCGAACTCGCCTGTCCCCACAAGAGAGAGAGCGGAGATTTAAGAGAGGCCTTTGTTTCTATTGTGGTGGAGAGGGTCACCTACTTAGTCGGTGTCCTGTAAAAGGCCAGGCTCAGCAGGAGGTAAGAGGCTCCTGCTGAGCCAAAAGCGATGGCAATCCTCTTCGTTCTCTGTTCAAGCCACTCTCCAAGCTGATTGTCAAACCAAGCGTCTCCCAGTCTTTATAGATTCAGGAGCAGATACTGAGTTCATGGACCGTGGTCTTGCCGAATCTCTGGGCATCCAACTTTTACCTACCTCTAAGTGTCTTGAAGTTTTGGCTATTGATGGCCATGTACTTCACCAGATCACCCATGAAACGGGTCCCATTAAGTTCAGTATTTCTGGGAATCACCATGAACTTATCTCCTTCCTGATAATAGAGTCCCCTGGTCTCCCTATCATTTTGGGGGCTTCTTGGCTAAGAAAACACAACCCCCACATTGACTGGGTGAAGGGCGAGGTGTTGGGTTGGTCACCATCTTGCCATTCCACTTGCCTCTTAGCAGCTTCGGTCCCTTTTTCTGTCCCTATCTCAGGACAGGAAACCTATCCCGACCTATCCAAGGTACCGGCTGTTTACCATGACCTTCGGGAAGTCTTTAATAAGCATCGCGCCACTTCCCTTCCACCCCATCGGCCCTATGATTGTGCAATTGATTTGCTTCCTGGAACCTTTCCTCCCAAAGGCCGTCTATACTCCCTCTCCGGCCCGGAGGATAAGGCCATGAGGGATTATATCTGTGACGCACTCAAGGCAGGCATTATCCGCCCTTCATCCTCTCCAGCTGGTGCAGGTTTTTTCTTTGTGGGCAAGAAGGATGGTTCTTTGAGACCCTGTATTGACTACAGGGGATTGAATGACATCACAGTCAAGAATCGTTACCCACTTCCCCTAATGAACACTGCTTTCGACCTGATTCAGGGATCCACAGTTTTTACCAAGCTCGATCTCAGAAATGCCTACCATCTAGTCCGTATCAAGGAGGGGGATGAGTGGAAGACGGCTTTTAACACTCCAACCGGCCATTATGAATACCTGGTAATGCCCTTTGGCCTATCCAACGCTCCCGCAGTGTTCCAAGCTCTAGTCAATGATGTCCTCAGGGACATGGTCGGTCGTTTTGTTTATGTTTATCTGGATGACATCTTAATTTTCTCTAAGGATCTCACTACCCATCAGACTCATGTCCGTTCTGTTATTCTCCGCTTGCTGCAGAATAACCTGTTTGTCAAGGCAGAAAAGTGCGAGTTTCACAAATCGTCCACTTCATTCTTGGGTTTCGTCATCTCTCCTAACAGGATTTCCATGGACCCCAGCAAGACGGACGCCATCAAGAATTGGCCCTGCCCACAAGACCGTAGACAACTTCAGAGGTTTCTGGGGTTTGCTAATTTCTATTGACGGTTCATCCGCAATTTCAGTTCTGTTGCTTCTCCACTTCATTCTCTTACTTCATCCAAGTGCAAGTTCGTTTGGAGTAAGAGTGCTGCAGAGTCCTTTGACCACCTTAAAAAGGCCTTCACCTCCGCTCCTGTCCTCCGCGCACCGGACTCTTCTCGCCAATTCATTGTAGAAGTGGATGCTTCTAACTCTGGGGTGGGAGCCGTACTCAGCCAGAGAAACACTGATGAGAAGATTCACCCATGTGCCTTCTTTTCTAGAAAACTGTCTTCTGCAGAGACCAACTATGATGTCGGTGACCGGGAACTGCTGGCAGTCAAACTGGCCCTCGAGGAGTGGAGGCACTGGCTCGAGGGAGCTAAGGAACCCTTCGTGGTCTGGACTGATCATAAGAATCTGCAGTACCTCAAGTCTGCTAGGAGACTTAACCCCAGGCAAGCCAGGTGGGCTCTATTCTTCAGTCGCTTTAATTTTTCACTATCTTACAGACCTGGGAGTAAGAACACTAAGCCAGACGCACTCTCCAGGCTGCATGAGACTATGGCGGAGAGTCAAGAGGCTAAGCAGGTGGACTATGTGCTCCCCTCATCTGCGCGGCTAGCAGTTTCCAGGCTAGAGCTAGAGCAGAGAATCAGAGAGGCCCATCTGCAAAGCCCCATCCCTGAGAGCTGTCCTAAGAATCGACTATTTGTCCCTGAGCAGCTAATACCTGAGGTACTATCCTTTTGTCATGCCTCTAAATTTTTCTGCCATCCAGGAGTCACTAAGACCCTAGCTGTGATCAGGAGGTGTTTCTGGTGGGAGACTATGCTGCAAGATGTAAAGGAGTTTATCAAGGCTTGCAGAGTGTGCTGTCAGGCTAAACCATCCCGTCGACCACCCTCTGGGCTTCTGCGGCCCCTCCCGGTTCCTCACCGCCCATGGTCCCACATATCCATGGATTTTGTTACTGGTTTGCCCACTTCCGATAACCATTCTGTCCTCCTCACAGTTGTGGATCGATTTTCTAAGATGTCCCACCTGATACCACTTCGCAAACTGCCTTCGTCTAAGGAGCTGGGAGCGGTTCTGGCCCGTGAGGTGTTCCGTTTGCATGGTCTACCTACTGACATTGTTTCTGATCGAGGACCCCAGTTCATTTCTAAATTCTGGAAAGAATTTTGTGGTCTACTGGGCATCACAGTAAGTCTCTCGTCAGGATTCCACCCTCAGTCTGACGGGCAAACGGAGAGGGTCAACCAGGAGGTGGAGACCAAGCTGCGCATGCTCTGTGAACATGATCCCTCTTCCTGGTCACAGAACCTTCCATGGGTGGAGTATGCCCTCAACTCACTCCCTTCTAGCTCCACAGGTCTGTCTCCCTTTTACACAGTTTATGGCTACCAGCCTCCAGTCTTGTCCCTTCAAGAGAAGCCCACTAGAGTTCCCTCTGCTCATGCCTCTGCTTTAAAGTGCCAGCGGGTATGGCGCCAGGCCCGCAGGGCCCTTCTAAAGTCCTCTGCTTTATGTTCTAGATTTGCAAATCGTCGCAGAGTTCCGGCACCCACTTACACCGAAGGTCAAAAGGTCTGGCTGTCCACCAAGGACCTTCCCTTGCGGGTTGAAAACCGGAAGTTAGCCCCTCGTTTCATTGGACCCTTCCCGATTTCCAAGGTTATCAACCCAGTGGCTGTCCGGCTCCGCCTCCCCAGGACTCTCAGAGTTTGTCCCACCTTTCATGTGTCACGTGTTAAACCTGTTTTCTCTTCACGGTTGGTTCCCTCCTCCAGGCCCCCTCCTCCCGCCCGGATCATTGATGGGGGCCCCGCTCACACTGTGCGCCGCCTCCTTCGCTCCAGACGTTGGGGCCGGTCCATCCATTACTTGGTGGATTGGGAGGGATATGGGCCTGAAGAGCGCTCCTGGGTGCCGGCCCGACACATTTTGGACAAATCCCTTATCAGGGAGTTTCATCGGTCCAATCCTGACCAGCCAGGTGGTCCTTCTGGAGCCGGACCTTGAGGAGGGGGTACTGTTATGATTCATGTTTGGTCCTGCCCATGCTGTAATTAGTTTTCATTCTACTCACCTGTGTCACCTGATTGCTGATCTGTGCCACCTGGGCCCTGCTCTACTTAACTCCTCTCAGCCCCTGCCTCCCTGCCAGATTATCGACAGCCACGAGCCAGTAGAAATCCAGCGTTTCATGCCTTGTCTTGTTGTGTTTCTTCGACCCATTTCCGTCCACGGATCTTCCCCTCCTGCCAAGCCCGTTACGGATTCCTTTGGTTCTGGATTTCTGGACCCTGACTCAAGCTCCGCTTCACGACCACCAAGTATTGCCTGACCCTCAAGTTAAGTTTGCTCTCTCTGCCTCTCCGTGTATAACCTCTGCCTGATTATCGTCTAGCCCCTGGTGCTGCGTTGGATTCCCTTGTGGAGACCTTCATTGATTCTTCCTGAGCTGCTACCAGTTCCCGATACTAAATAAACTTGTTTTTCCTTTACGTACTTCTGTGTGTGGTTGAATTTCCGGGTCCTCCCAGTGAGTCCTTACAGGTTTGGTCATTTTTAAGTAGAACTTGTTTAATCAAAAATGTAAATTTTCTTAGTTTGACTTGACATTTTTTCGGAGAGATAGCAAAGTCATATTCAAACATTTTGCCAGTTTACTGCAATCTGCATGGCCTAAGCCAGCTTGTGATAATTTCAAATAGAAAACAGTTTTATGAAAAATGTGTACCATTGAAATAATGAAGAAGATTTTGCCTGATGTAGAAAAAAAGTTTGACTAATAGACCATGCATGTGATTTGTCACTAAATTGATTAATTAATCTTAGCCATGATAATAGTTTGATTACCTCTCAAGCACTTGGTGAAAAATGCATAATTTAAAATTCAATTTTCTTTTAGTATAGGAAACATTAGATTGTTTTTATTAAGGCAATGATAATTCCTTTCAACAAAATAAAGGCAAAAGCAGAGGTTGATTGACTATAGCATTAGCAGACCAACATCACAGCTTATTGCTAATGTGATTACGTTTTTGTCACCCAAGGTTTAAGTTTTTCAAAGTCGTTTTAAATTTCTTATGTCTCCCTTTTATCAAAAATTAAAAGAGCACCTCAAAATAAGTGCTATTTTCTTATTCTCATTTTCAACAGTGATAGAAAAGTTAAGGTGTGTACAAAAAGCAAAGGTCCACCATTGAGAAACTTGTGCTTCTTAGCAGCTTCTTGCCTTACTGTTTATATCATTAGATCTTCTAAGGACAAAGTGGAAAAAAAAGATTTAACTTCTCTTATTTACACAGCTTTGTTTCATTCATTAACTTAGATTACAGTTTATTTCTGTTTTTCAGGGGGTCATTTCATGTGAGTAGAAATATAACAAAAGTTAGTAAAAGCTCAAATGAATGTGGGAATTATTGGGAGGGCTTTTAGATTTTGTCTGAGTCTAATTTACTAGTCATGTTACTTACTGCAAGATGAATCTGAAGATGTTTACAGGTGATGAAAAAAGTGATCTGAGTGACATCAAAGTGACATGATCACACTTATTCCTCAAAACATTTTTTATTTTTAACACACCTTGTGGAGCTACACACCCTTAATAAGCATTTCTGATTAAAGCAGTTCTGCTGATTTTATGTGGTCTCCTTCATTTATGAAATATTCCCTATTATTGATTTCTCAACATATTTGTAAATGCTTGTTTCCCTGTGTAAGCACTCCAGGATAACAAAAAGATGTTCAACAAAACTGGGGGAAGAAAAATTAAAATATTTTGTGCACAATTACAATTCCTCATTTTCATTATGCTGAACTAAATGCTGCAGTACAAGAATCACAAGACAACAAAGCTTTGTTTTCTGTATAAAAATATGGTTATGTGATGCCATATAATATTGTTAGCGATTAAAATTTTTTTTGCTTTGCTGAAAATTAAGGTGCAGGTTATTGTGTTAGAGAGATGGCATGCTGATGCATATAAGTGCACACAGTTTTCTTACAAAGACTTAAAAAGTATGGTAAAGTATAGAAGTTAATTTTTCTTTCAAGTCTGGATACATGAAAAATAAAAAGGAGAATGGAAAAATGTCATTTTCAGATTTTATTATCAGTTTCATTGTCAGCTTCGTAAATATGACGTCAAATATGATCAAATGTTTCTGTCAATCCCTTTGTCTATCCATTTGTCTCCATTTATTGAGTGCATATCTCAATTTATTAAATTTTTCCATCTGTAAATTGTTTCATCTATCTGTCCATCTGCCAATCCAGCCATTGGTCCATCAATCAATCATCAACATCAGTGCAGTCATCCATCTGTCCAGCTATCAGAAACCAGTTTATCCATCCTCTGTCACAGCAACGATTCGTCAATCCCTCTATACAACAGTCGCCTGTTATCCTTGCCTTTCATCCATCTCTCTGTCCATCCTACCTTTAGAGGACCAATCCATACAGCACTCCATTGTTCTTTTCCCATAATCTAAATTTTCATGGTCTAAGCTATAGGAATACCTGAAATTTATTGTTATTGTTTAATTCTGGTTGAATAAAGACTTAAAAATTGACTCCAAAATCTGAGTTTGGAAAATGATGGAGTTATGACAAGGAGGATCTGGTGGATCTCTTTGCACATTTGTGAATTTGTCATACTTTCATAAATGCTCAATGTTAACATGTGCTTTTATCCACTGACCCATCCTATTGAATACAAAGCTGGCCTCAATAGGTTGGCTCAGTTTCTGATGCTGAAAACTTAAGGTTTAAAATACATGGCTAAGGTGTTTTGGTGTACTTCTTAATATATTTATATATTTCTGGGTTATAGATGTTAAATAATATTACAATTAAAATTGCTGAAAATATTTTGTAATTAAACATTGCTGAAATAAAAACAGCTCTTTCCCTCTCTACTTTAATTAGTTACTTATTATGAAACTCCAGTTTCTGCTGCTCCAGTCAAGTCATTACTATTAATGATGGTGCTGCCTGATGTCGAGGTTATCTTCTCTCCCTCTTCTCACTGCCTGTGCTATGTTATAAATGGTACTGCAGAGGGTTTCTGCCTCACTTTGTCTTTACAGCTAAAACCCATCTTTTACTTGTATTAGACCACTTAATTATAATCCTCCTCACGAAAGTGAACACTACATGCCACAGAGTTGGATGTGAAATTCATTCCTTTCTCTAGCATGAATATAACTTTTGCAGTACCTTGCTTGTTGTCTGATCCTAATAAGTCTTACATGCAATTTAAGCTTCTTTTTAAAAAAAAATATCAGAAGTGCAGAGCACAGTAATCTGAACAATCTTTGAAAACATATAGTATATTAGGCATGCTGCATCAACCATAAATTATCTTGTTCCCTTAAAAATATATATTTTTTTGCTTTATCTGTAAACATCTTTGGCAATACAATGTTGGACTCGCAGGATGGTGCACGGCTTAGCCAAGGTTTTTTTTCTCCATGGCATACCCCTTAAAAACATTGTTTTCTGTTATACTGTTGTGCCTCTTGATAGTTTGCATTCTCTGATATAATCAGGTTTTTTTTATTCTTGAATGTATTTGTTTTGTTATTATGTTTTAAATTTTCCACAGGAAACTTTGATATATTTGTCCATTGATGCTGAGAAAATGCTCTTCTTATACGGTAGTACACTGCGTACAGCTGTGTGAGGGACAAAGGAAAAATACATTTTACTCTATACCTTACATAAAGTTGTAGACTTTTACTTTTTCTGTGTTTGTGGTTGTAGAAAAGTAAATGGGATAACATCCTGGTGTTCAGTGTTGTCCAGCCATAATTTCTGTTTCTTTTTCAGCAGTTACATTCTGAAACTAAATTAAAATCCTTCCAAACTCAAGAAAAAATGACTGTCCGTGGCAAATGTAGGAACAAGTCTCCTAGGAGGTGCTCTGAATTACTTGCAGATTCCGAAAGTGTGAATTCTAAGATTTCCAATGATGTCAAACACATGGAAATAAAAAAAACCCAGACAATATGGCAATTTGAATGTTGGCACTCTGGATTCCAAAACTCTGAAAAAAAAAAAACAGCTCTCAAAAGAATTGTCCTCAAACATCATCAGCTACCTAGGGGAGTTAACAAAGACTGTTCATATACATTAATTTGCAATTACCTCCCCCCCAGAATTGACTTTCAACTAGCAAGATCATTTTACTTTAAAGAGCCATTAAAAAAAATCAGTGTTTGAACATTTATATTTCTCTAAGAACAAGTCATTTTATCCCTAATATGGTTTTTATGAGTTAAATTCACAAAAAGTTGAATCTTCTATATTAAGTAAAATTAATATTTATTCAAAAGGTAGTAAATACAACCACAGTATGTTCTTGGAGAAATAAATGTTTTCTTAATGTAACATTTTAAAATATAATGTCAAATACCCGTGTAGTTCTTTACAAGAAGTGTTGTTTTGTATTAATAACACTTTAGGGGTATTTGTTATGTAGAAACATAATAAAAGGAAAATGAAACAAAAAAAGTGGACCTGAGTTGCTTTGGCAGAATCAAAAATCCTCATCTGCACCATTAAATATAACAATTATCCAACCCTTTCCTGTATTGTATTTATTCACCAATTAAATAAATATAATTTTAGATTTTCAAAAAATAGCTGTTGTGTGTGAAGAGCATTATAAGCAAGCTAAGTCATAAAAAACAAAGAACAGCTCTTGCTAACAGAGACTCGAGTTCTATCAATCAGCATAAAGAGCCGGACAAAAGAATCAGATCTCTCGTGAATGTCTCATCACTGCTCTCAGTTGGTATGACTTGGCTTATCTGGTTAGAAATATATATTTTAGAAATTTTCAGCTTTTGTTCCATTTTCCAATAACACTGTGAGCTTCTGTCTTGTGAGCCTTTGTAACGGAGTCATCTGTGAACCTTGAGCTGGAATTGAACCCTGGAATTAAACGATGGCTAAATACACGCTGGAGGGTTTCTCAGCTGACTGGGGAATAGCTTGGGATTCCCTCAAATAAGTGGTAGAAAACAATACATATAACATTTTAGACAATGTTTTCTCTCAGCCCGAATAAAGCCTGACATAAATAAGTCGGCATAGTTTGTGGTTGGTTGTGGACCCAAATGCAGAGGGGCATAAGCGACGAGTAGTCTTGAGGATTTAATGAAAAAATGAAGAACAAAAAAAGAACAAAAATCTAACAAAAACTTCAGGGAATACAAGGAACCAGAGCAGAACAAAAACAGGAATCGAGGGAGCAAAAATAGCAAACTACAACGGGAAAGAAACAGGTAGGTAACGGGAGGATCCAGTGAGGGATGAGAGCAAGAAAGGAGCTTAAATACTGGGAGTATGAATGCTGAAACAATGGATCCTGATTGGCTAACAGTTTGCAGGTGTGAGGAAAGAGAGCTGAGCTGAAAGGGAGACTGAGGAGAGAGCGAGAATGGCAGCAGGTGGCAAGGGAGAGTAAACAGGGGAGAAAGTAAAAATTGAATCTAACAGTAACAGAGGATAACTAGAGACAAAGAATAAATAAACAAACTAGAATAGCTAAGGAAAGACTGAACTAAAATAAAACAGAGATGAAACCAAGTTAAACAACAACAGAACACTAAATCTAAATAAACAACTGGACTAACAGAAGGAACAAACTAGAATGGGGGAATGAAAGTGAATACTAAATGTAAAAAAAACCATTCAAATAATAAAATAACTGAACTAACAGGGAAAATTAGAAATCAATACAAAGAAATGACAGAAGCAAAAGTCCAACACAACAAGGGATCATGACATAAGTATTTTATTTTAGGTGTTACAGCAACTAGATGCAGCTAGTCAGTGTGGCACGCAGCGCTGCTCACCGCCCCGTCATATTGTACTCATTATAGCAGATCTGCATGCTTGTGGCATGCTATGTATTGTTATAGTGTTTTAAAAACTAAAAGTTCTACAACTCACCCTGAGAAACTGAAAAATACTCCTGTAGACATGAATACCTCCGATCATATAAGTAGTCCTGGCGTTGTTTTTTTTTTCCACCGGTATCTTTATGGTGGATGTTATCATCTCCGAAGTATCTTTTTTCTAACGGGCTGTTACCAGCATGGGTTGAATAATGTATTGGCGATGTTAATGAGCCATGTATTTACTTCATACTTCAAACTTTACACAAAACCAAAACAAAAAGCCTGGTATGTTAATCCACTGGATTTCTCCCCCACCTGACTCACATTGTCTCTGTAAACAAGCTGAATTCAAGCACAAAGTTTACCATTTTAAAACCTCCCAAATTGCTACTAAAAGCATTGTGTGGTTTATCATAACTTCAACTAGTATGTTTCACAACCCCCCCCCCCAAAAATCACTATTTTCTCAGAAATCTGTGGTTTTTATCTTTTTTTTTTTTCCATTTTTGCTCTGCCATTTTGTGCCTACATTCTGTGTGTCGCGTCACAAATGTAGTGCAGTAACAGATGCTGTGATGTTTGTTCTTCATTGATGATGTCCATTTTTATTGACTCGACAAGACAACAAGTAGTAGAAAGTTGTACAGTGTGAAACTGACATAATTTTTTGGTCCCACTCTCATAGTGTGCCACCCTGGGTAGAAAGCCATGTTGACCAAAAAACACAGTAGAATAGATTTTTTTTTTTTTTTTTTTTTTTTTTTTACAAATGAGGTAGTTACATTTCAGTGATAAGAGCAGCTGTTTGAGGATTGGAAATCCCCAGACATTGCCTGTCAATATAAAATGTGAACTGTAGACAAGATTAAACTGAAGGAAAATTAATGTTGATGAAAATCTACCATTCAAAATGTTTAGCATCATCCTACCACAAAGCACCATCCCAAATATTGAAGGTGGGTATAATCTCACCATCAGGGATGTTTTCAGGGGGTAAATTTCTACCAGTGTAATTTTTTTTTTTTTATCCTGGTAGATGCAGTGCAAACAGAGGAGGGTAAATAATAGTCCCCAAAAACGATACTTGTTCCTGGAAAAGGTTCCTGATGAGAAAACACGCCTTGTAACACAACCTGGCTCTTTTCAATCTATTAGGTAACTGCTGATGTCCAATAGTTTAAAAAATTAGAGGAAGGTATAACCGTGCCTATTGAAGAGCACCCTGGGGCCTTTACTTATTTTATATGTAGACATCATGCAGAGATTTCAAGTAGTTGGCTCCTGCAATGATGCTGACTTTTTCCCTTGTTTAAAGTCAGCAAGTTCATCGAAAGCTTTAAAATACTGGAGGAAAGGAGGAAAAAAGCAGATGTTTGCTTCTTTCACAACACCCCCATGAACCAGTACTCCTCCCAAAGCATGTGCAATAAAAAAAACTGTAAAGAACTGTAACAGACGATATACCTACAGTACATCAAATTGTTGTTAGCATAACACCCATTTCTTCTTTGTATGGTAACTGGTCATCCTGACACTTTTTAATTTCAGTCATCAAAAGATTTTAAGAAATTTTTGTGGAAACAAGGAATCCGCATATTTTTGTAAACATAAATGGCTCACTATGCTTGTAAGAAACTGTAATTGGTGTTGAATATTCAACACCAAGGCTTGACTAGCTTTGACTGGTATTTAAATTTTTGTTTGTTTGATTGTTTGTTTGTTTTGTTTTTCCATTGATCCAATCATATTAAATGTTCTCCGAGATAAGACCGCAGGAGTAGCCATTCCAGCAGAGAATTCAAACAGCCCCCTCCCCAGTGAAATTCTCCAGTGTGATCCTAAAGAGTCCCCAGGGCAGGAGAGAAATGCAGTCCCTCCAGTGAATTCATGGTTTGCACCAGGGGCTCCTCATAATGGGATGTGCCCAGAAAATCTCAGGTGGCCTCCTGATCAGATGCCTGAATGACCTAAACGGAGCCCTTTCAACCTTGAGTAGCTGCGCTACGCCCCCCTCCACCCTCCCCATAACAGAGGTCCTCACACACCCCATTCAGTGGAGGAAGCTTATTTCAGCTGCTTGTGTCTAGCATCTTGTTCTTTCATTCATGATCCAGATCTCATGATCATATCCCAGGGTTGGAACACAGACCACACAGTAAATAGAGAGCTTCACTTTTTGACTCAATTCTTTCTTCATCACCAGCCGTATTACTGCGTATAAGATCTTAATCCATCTATCTATCTCCTGCTTCATCTTTCCTGTGATCAATATGCCAAGTCAGTCTTGCTTAAGGCAAACACTGACTTACGACTTATCTGGAGGGAGCAGTCCACCTTTTTCCAGTTGAGAACCATGGAGGAAGACTTAAAGGAACCGACTTAGATTCTAACAGCTTAACCATTAACAGAATAAAGATTACATGAATAGACTATGTTTTAAAGAAGCTACGGTTAGGACATAAATATCCAGTTCAGGCTGGATACCAAGTACCCAAAACCTTGTCAGACAAACAATTTAAAACTGTTGGAAGCTTAAGTATAGAGTAAATATAGAGCTTAGCTGATTTCAGACTTGTCATGTATCTTTGCATAAATTAAACGTCATCCACAGAAAATCCTTTATTACCCGTTTGTTCTCTCTTTGGAATAATTCAGTATAGTAAGTGTCAATTTAGTGGTTTTTACATCTATTTTTTATTAGATATCATTGTGGTTTTGAAGGAGTCTCTTTCTGTTCACTGCTCCTTTTACATTCCCTGTTTGCTCTGAAACAACATAAAGATGTGACCAATAAAAAAACTTTATCTTGTATTTTGTTATGAGTCCCTTATTTGCTGAAGAGTTTTCCCAAAACATTTTCATAACGAATAAAGGGACTGCAGAGCTCCTTCCTGAAAGAACAGTAAGCGGGAGTGAAGAGTTGCATAAGTGGTGCCAAAGGTATAGTACTGAATTGTTGAACAGGAGGTGAATGAGACATTAATAATACAAAACATCACATTTCCTAAAGTCCCCCCTGTCTGGAGAAGACTTTATTAATTTACAAGTTCTTAGAAGAAGATCTGTACAGGTTAAATAATTCCCATACCTCACTTATGCAATATTCATAAAGCCCCACCCTCACAACCCCAACCCTGCTGATGCACAGAAGGTATATATCAGAAAGGATACCCTTGTATCACCAGTAAATGACAGTGTGCGGATACAGCTGAAACCATGTATTTACATACACTGAATGAAAAGACATATGCACATTTTTTTTTCTTACTGTCTGAAGTTAAATCAGACTAAACTTCTCTATTTTTAGGTCATTTAGAATTAGTACAATTATTTCTATTTGCTAAATCCCAGAAAACTCAGTGAAGAGACTTTTCTAGATTTTTTTTGTAACTTTCTTCAAATTCAGAAGTTTACATACATTTGGTCAGTATCAGGGATGATTGACTTTTAAACTATATAACTTGGGTCAAACCTTTAGGGTTTCCTTCCATAAGCTTCTCACAATACTTTGCTTGAGTTCTATCCCATTCCTCCTGACAGAACTGGTGTAACTCAGTCAGGTTTTCAGACTGCCTCATTCTCTCATGCATTTTCAGATCTGCCCACAACTTCTCCATTGGACTGAGATCAGGGCTTTGTGATGGCCACACCAAAACATTGACTTTGTTTTCCTTAAGCCACTTTATAACTACTTTGGCTGTATGCTTAGGGTTATCGTCCATCTGGAAGACCAATCTGCTCCCAAGGTTTAACGTCCAAGCTGATGTCTTTAGATGTTGCTTCAATATTTCCATATAATATTCTTTCCTCATGATGCCATTTATTTTATGAAGTGCACCACGTCATCCTGCAGAAAAACAGACCCACAGCATGGATGGTACAAGCATCCTCATTTTGCCTCTAAATGTAATGATGCTCATTACGGCCAAACAGTTCCACTTTAGTTTCATCAGATCACATGTCTCCAGAAGTGAAGGGATTTGTCCCTGTGTGTGTTTGCAAACTTCAATATGACTCTTTGTTTCTTTTGAACTAAAGGCTTCTTTCTCACTGAAAGGTCTTTTAGTCCATGTTGGTACAGGATATGTTTCACTTTGGATCATGACTTTGTCTTACCAGCTTCAGCAGCATCTTCACAAGGTCTTTGGCTTCTGTTCTGGGGTCAATCTGTCAGTTTTGGACCAAAAGCCGTTCATGTCTGGGACACAGAACCCATCTCCTTCCTGAGCAGTCTGATGGTTGGACATTCCCATCATGTCTATACTTGCGTATAATTGAATTGATGAATGCAGCACCTTCAAGTATCTGGAAATTGTTCCCAAGGATGAACCAGACTGGTGCAGCTCCGCAATTATCTTCCTGATATCTTGGCTAATTGCTTTTGACTTTCACATCATGCCAAACAAGAAAGCAGTGTGTTCCAGGTGTAACCTTAAAATACATCCACAGGTGTGACTCCAGTTAACTGAAATGTGTCAGTTAACCTATCAGAGATTTGTGGCAGGAAACCCAAAAGGTTTGACCCAAATCACACAGTTCAAAGGCAAAGCTACTAAATACTGACCAAATGTATGTAAACTTCTGAATTTGAAGAAAGTTACAAAAAAAAAAAAAAAAAAAAAAAAAAAAAAAAAAAAAAAAAAGTTCTCTCTGAGTTGTCTGGTATTTAGCAAATAGAAACAACTTTAGTAATTCTAACTGACCTAAAAATAAGAGACATTTGGTCTGATTTCACTTCAGATGGTGAGAAAAAATGTGCATGTGTCTTTTCTTTTGGTGTATGTAAACTTCTGGTTTCAACTATATGAACACTACTAAAACTTGAACAGAATGTCAAGTTTGAAATAAAAACTAATACAACACCTTTTAGCTGATAACTGAAGATGTAGATTTCTTTATTTGCATTTTATTAACAATTGTGAGGGAGTCAGTGAATTACGTTATCCCTCTGAGGCTTTGTTTCGCAGCAGTCTATCACACTTTGTCATGCAGCATGTAATGGCAGATGGAAGCGTCTAACAGACCAGGAAAAAGAAGTTTTGTCTTTCTTTGTGTATGTGGCATAGTTTCTACAATCAAACTTTCTTCTTATTTATTTCTGTGTTGATATTTAAAAACAAATTTTGACTCAAAATTTTGAGATACATCAATTTCAGCAATTAATTACTACATATAGATTACTGAAAAGAGGAATTTAAATTATTTTCACTTTTATGAAATAAGCCCTGCACTTGACCAGCCTCTTCAAAGAGTGCTCTTACCTGCCATCAAGAAAAGAAAATTGCCGCAGAAGTTAAAATTTCTAAATTTCCTGAGTCAATAATGCACCATCTACATTGCAGCAACATAACTTTGCAGTAAATAAAAATGACTATAGTTTTCTAGCAGTGAACTTTGTAAGCTTCATGAACCTCCTTTACCATACTGCATGTTGTCTGTGGTGCAATGCCATGCATGGACCTTTATCCAGCTTTGTCTATCACATTTTAATTTTCAACATTTCTTATTTATTGATCTGACTCTAGATATGGACCAGTTTAGGCAAGTCTCTCAGCTACTGAGCGGTTTTGTTCACCAGAGAAATGGTTGATGTGTTACTGTAGAGGTTAAAAAAAAGAAAAAAATGGAAAGTGCTTGAAAATAAAGGTGCCAACTATGCCATACTAGGTAACTTTTTAAATAATATCTCTTGGTTTGAGAGTGAAAGTGAAGATAATCAATTAAATTACTAACCATTGGTTATTCAGCTAGTACCGTCTAGCAGGGGGGCAAACAGTGGAAATCAGCCATGGCCTTGATTGGTGCGTTTACATTTCTGTTGTTCGTAATGCTCATTAATGCACAATATCCCTCTTAAGCAAATAAATGAATAATTACCACTACATCCGAGCTACCATAGAGTATACACAAATAACTGCTCATTATAGTAACAATGGTACTTACAACTTATCTGTAATGCTTGGCCCCAGCTCCCTGTTTGTGTGTTTGTTTGCCACCTTTAGGTATACAGTGGGAGATGCCAGAAGGAACACTAAATTCAGAGTTGCCACTGTTTCAGGTTCTGAACGCCACATTAAGCTGTGATGGTATGTAATGCAGCCAGTGTGATACGAACAAATATTTTACAATCAGCATGTGGCGACCCAATGTGAACAAGAAACATGTTCGGTCCTATAGACTTTAGAAGCAGCTGCGTGCTCCAATCCAGGGTGTTGTTGATACATAAACAGAACCAACCATCAACCTGACCTGACCTGGTAAAACGTGCTGAGAGATAAGAGTTATTTCAGATCATGAATAAATCTTTCTAATGAAGGCTGATTTGGGCTAAAAATAATGACAGTTTTTTTTAACGTGCTGTCAGAAGCAAAGCAGGAGGAAGTAATGTGTTTAGAGGAATTAGTACACATCCTACTAAAAGAGAACATGGTATATGATGGAAATAAATGCAGCTGATGGGGAAAAAAAAAAAAATCATGATTGTTTAACCTAAACAGTCTCCTATCTCAGCACTGTACATGAAACTGTAACTGATAATGCTGAAGTTTTAAAATGTAAAAAAAGATAAAATAATTACAAATCTCTCTCTTTCTCTCTCGTGGCACATGTGGTTTTATTAAAAACAATTATTCCTTCATTTGAGATATTATCTGTACAAAATGTAATTTAAATAAAGGCTGGGTTTTGTCTTAATTTCTCAGCGTGTAATTTTGCTCCACCAATAAAACAGAAATTAATTTTATGACATTTTTCAACACGTTTTTCCAGAAATTAAATTGTCCCTAAAACTCAGTTCCATCTGATAAAGTTGGAGGTTTGTCAATAGCTTTAACTTTAAAATGCAACATTATTGTCTCAATAATTGAAGCAGTGGAAGTTATTTATTTCTACTCCTGCCAATTTGGATTTTAATAAACCACACCATCATGTAAGACGCTGTACACCTAAACATTAAAAATGCATAGCAATATATCAGTATCGGCTTCCAGGGAATATTACCTAGCCTGGTCACTGAGCACAACATTGAACAAATGCTACTGCTTTTATTGGCTGAAAATTGAACACGGAATTTGGACATGATGTAAAGAGATTTTGAGCGGAAAACATTTTTGCTTATTTCCTCTTTGTGGTGTAGTGAGCTCCAGAAATAAGCCAAAAAATCATTTAGAACCGTTTCTATTTAGATAGTTTCATGGCTTAGACATCCCAAAGAAAGCAATATTTGTTAATAGAGTGGTCTGAAGAAGCTATTGTATGCAGTGTAAAACTTGGTTGTCTGCTTTACAACTGCATTCTGTGCATTTAACAGTTGTTGCAAAACTCTAACTCATCTAATAGACACAGAGATGTGCTCCTTCCCCAAAAGATTAAACTAAGAAAATGACATTTTTGGGAGCGATATGATGCATTGCAGTCTCACACAAAACACTTAAGCTAGTCTCCCCATTCTTAACAGCAAGCAAGGGATGCCTACCCTCTGGCTGCACATGCATGAAAGCAATAACAATATCTATCTATCTATCTATCTATCTATCTATCTATCTATCTATCTATCTATCTATCTATCTATCTATCTATCTATCTATCTATCAAGAGAGAGAGAGAGAGATTTTTTTTTTAAATAAAATTTTAACTGAGCAGCAGTAGGTGGGCCAGTCTGTTAGGAACTCCCAAGCTACTTTTTCTCCCCAGTTCGCCCCTGCTTGATAGCAGGGATATTGTCAGACCTTTTCTGTCATCTGAAATCATTTCACACAATTATCTGTTTACAAACTGTCAAAATAAGAGTTAACCTCCTGCTGTTTTTCATCATGTCATATACTAACTGATGTGTTACATGTAAAAGCTGAACACAAACATGAGGGGCTTCATTCATCCTTATGTCAGGAAACATGTAATCAAATATCTACATTCTGCTGATCTGAATGAGCCCATTAAGGCTCCCAGGATTTGCTTACGCACATCACTCCCTAATCGGTCAAGCTTGTGCGACACCGAGAGGCAGACGCCGTG
The DNA here is from genome assembly GCA_014839685.1 of Anableps anableps. Lineage (NCBI taxonomy): Eukaryota > Metazoa > Chordata > Actinopteri > Cyprinodontiformes > Anablepidae > Anableps > Anableps anableps. The sequence continues at coordinate 15,461,181 of CM026075.1, read as the reverse complement.
AAATGACCGAGATATAGAAGGCTTAAAACACCCGAGCAACATCAGTGGATCACCATGGAAACCGTCACGCTCTTGCAGGTTTCTAATGCCCACAATTAACTGAAAGCAACAACAAAGTGGGCCGATGAGAGAGAGAGGGCCAGATGTTCAGGTATGAATTTAGCAGCGGCGGAGAGCATTTTGTCCACACTCTGATTCATCTAGATCACAGTTATGAGCCATGGTGATGATTATGCGGTTGCCACTGAAAAGATTAGAGCTGGAGGCACAGGCAAAAAGCCTGCAGTACATGTGAACATCTGTAGGAATGTAAGTCCTCAACTGACCTAAAATATGAAGCAGCGTAATCTGCAAATCATTTGGAGAGGTGTCTTTCATTGTTTAATGCTTTAAATCTGTAAAGATAAAACAAGCAAGAAATGCCAATATAAGGCTAACTACCTCTGCAGCTAATAGAATTTTTGTAAAATACCTTGCTAATACATCTATTTCCCTTGGACTTTTTGGGGATTTTATCTGATTAATCAACAAAATTTTGGAGCAAGCAAAAATCTGAAATGTGTAATGTGTAAATATTTTCAGAACCCTTACTGAAAATAAAACCGAAAGAGTATGGCAAAACTGGAATCCCTCCAATGCGTGGCTGTTTACCTAAACTGACAGGGTATAAAGAAGAGCATTAATCAGAAAAATAGCCAAGAATGTTATGGGTACTCTAGAGGAGCTGTAAAGATCCACTGCTCAGGTGGGAGAATCTGTCACCAGGACAACTATTAGTTGTGAACCCCAAAAATATGACATTTATGGAAGAGTAGGAAGAACAAGGCAAAAATGTGTTTTAAATAAAATGTCACAAGCCATGTAGGGGACATTACAAACATGTGGAAGAAGCTGGTCTGATCAGATGAGACCAAAACAAAGCTGTCTGAACAACATGTGAGGTGGAAAAATAACACTTTGAACTTTGCAAAGGTTGCAGCATTATGCTGTGGGGTTGCTGTTCTTCAGCAGGAAGGAAGCTTAAGAAAGTTGATGCAAAGCTGGATGGATGGCAATCTTGAAAGAAAAAAAAAACAGCAAAAGACTTGAGAATGTGGCAGAGGTTCACCTTTCGATAGCACAAAAGCCCTACACAGAGCTACTGTTGGCTATGGCTTAGATTAAATTGTTTTTATGTGTTTAAATAGTCCAGTCAAAGTTTAAACCTAAATGCAAATAGGAATCTGTGGTAAAACTGAACTTAAACTAATTTGCAAAGAAAATGTACAAATATGTCAGATGTACAAAGATGGTGGAGACATAGCCCAAACGACTTGAAGCTGGATTTGCAGCGATAGGTCTAAGTATCAACTATGGAAGCACAAAATGCAAATGCATGTGTACATTTCAGATTTTTATTTCCAAAAAGAAAAAAAATGAATGCCTGTATTCATTTCCGTTAACTTCACAATACATGCTGCTTTGTGTTAAATGATCTCATAAAATCTCAAAAAAAATATGTTAAAGTTTGTGGTCGACATGAGAAAAAAATTGTGTAAAAGTTTAAGGGGTATGAATACTTTTGTAAGGCACTGTACATGAAATATCAAATGAGAAGGATGATGACTCTGTCGCTGTCCAAAAAACAGCAAGAAACCATTTTTATGCAAAGAAACTTGCATACTTCTTCACACACTCTCTCCTTCATTCCTTCTTAGCTCTGTACTACAAAGGCCACAGTATAATGAAGTGTAGCTGACTGACGGGCACCTGGAGAAAGATGATAAGCACCTGAGTCAGGTGTACAACAAAGAGCTGCCGACCTGCTCGGGGGCGGCTGAGTATGACAGTAGGAGGCATTTTAGAAAAAGGGTCTTAACATACTGCTTGGGGCCAGAAACACATTTCCCATAGCCCCCCTTTCCGATCTCCATTTTTCAGTCACGGGCTCTGAGCACACCATCAAGTTCATGTGAGTCATCTGCCTTCCAACGCTCCTGTTATTGAGCTTCACTTTAGAAAGAACAGCTTGTGTGCAAAGCAGCCAGTGCCTATGGTTATTTTAAAGCAATATTTGAAGTGTCTGTTTTAACTTCCTAATCCATATGAATGCATTTTGGGGTCTTTGTGTGTTTGTGGCTGCTTATTGAGAATATTTTGTTTTTTGGTTTCCGTCCTCTGCTGTCTGAGAAGGCATCCGGGCATCCCTTGAGTGGTTCAGCGGAAGGATTCTAGCGCAAACACCAAGTTTGCTCCACCGGCTGATCTTACAGTTCTCAGACAGCTAGTTAGGTCCTTTTGTGCTGTGATTTATTATTCATTGCCACATTTAGCTGTGCAGTAGTAATTGCAGCATGCAGCCAGAGTGCCTGCATCCGATGAGGCACAAATGAATGAATAAATCTAGATTTTGGAGCCATTTGAATGTTTGACATTTACTGATGAGGCAATTAATGGAGCAACACACAAACACACACCCTGCATTGCATCAGGGTCAACCCACAATGCAATACCTTTATATCTGTTACTCAGGCTCTCTGTCATGCTGAAAGCAGATAAGGCATTGCACTGCAATGGGTGTTTTTTTTCTGTAAAAATTCAGCCAGAGAATGTGCTTTGCTTCAGAAATATTGTACAAGTAGTTTTTTTTTGTTTGTTTGTTTGTTTGTTTTTTTTTTTTTTGCACCCACAAATGATACAGTGCAAAAAAAAAAAACCCACCAAAAACAGATCCAGCAAAAAACATTAAGATGAATCCAAATGCCACCCAAATGAGGTTACATTATTTACCCTAAAGAAAAAATGTAAAGTTGTTTATGTTACAGTGCTCTCACGTATTGGTACCACTGATAGAGATGTGTTAAAACCCTTAAAATACACAAACTGTGTATTGCAGTTTATTACAGTTGAATAATCTGAAAAATTCTTTAAAAATCCAATGTTTAATAGAAGAAAACAATACAGCATACACCCATCCACTGGAGTGATCTTAGAGGTCCTATTCAAAGAAAATAGTTTTTAACAAAATGACAGTCACCAATCTTATTGGTACTTCTCCTGTCAATACTTTGTACAACCTCCTTTTGCCAACAGGATAGCATTTAATCTTTTCCTGTAGCATTTTAGTCTGTTGCCTTCCCAATGAATCATTTTTGTATGAATTGATGTGTATGTCCATTTTTGTTTTACATATTGTGTCAATTTTGAGTATTTGCTATTATATACTGTATAAAAACAGCACAATAAAACACCGGAATTCTGTTTTAGGTTTCTATTAGCATTTGTTACTGTCTAGCCATTTATTTCAAAACCTTCTAAAAATGGCGCTGCGCAGGTTTTCAATTTAATTTACTAAGTTTGGAGAATGGGAAGCCATTTAAGAAGATTGATTTTGTGTCTGCTGAACCATATGTGTTGATATAAATATAAATAAATTTGATAAAATTGACTTAAATAGTGTGAACATTTTGACGGGAGGTTCTGTAAAGCTATGACCACTAAGGGTTCTTTTACCTGTCATAAAAACATATCACATTGTCATAACTTTGTGAAATATAAAGTAATCCTCAGAGTGGTGAAAGGGTGGCAACTAGTAAGATATTTTAGCTGTTTTAGATTTTAGTCATTTAAAACAACTCAAATGGAAAATGTTCATTTCTATGTGATTTTATTTTATTTAACCTTTATTCAACAAGATTGGCCCCATTGGGATCAGAGATCTCCTTTATAAGGGGATCTGGCCAAACTCCTTCAATGCAATGAGGGTTTGAAGTTGAAGTTTAGATCAAAAGTTAGTTTAAAAAAAAAAAAAAAAAAAAAAAAAAAAAAAAAAAAAAAAAAAAAACCCTCAACCAGGCCATTTTTTTTTTTTTTTTTTTTTTTTTTTTTAATTTATTTTATTTTTTTATCCAGTTCTGTTTGCACTTTGGGGACGGTAAATATAGAACATCCATAGAGCTATGATAAGATGGAGTAATACCCAGGATACCTTTAGAAATAGACACATACCAATGACTGAGCTGTTGTATATATACAGATGTCCAGTGTGGTGGAAAAATTTTACGACAGGCTAATAATCTGATGACTTTATTATTCTGATGGTCATGTCATGTTACATCTTTATTTTAATGCTTATGAACTTTCATGGAATGAACTTGTCTGAGCTAACACACTGGAGGCTATTGACTCAGAGATGTTGTTTTCATAAAACACCTGCAAAGGAGCCAGACTGTCTCCCAATTGTTTTTTTTATCTTCTGTCCTTGGGTATAAAAGACATGTTTGGGATTCTTTAAGTCAGAGCTGGCATTCTGACAGAACTATTTCACTTGTTCAAGAGTGTCTGATTTAGTGGTTCTGATATCATACGCACGATATTAATAAACCTGACTGACTGATTTTCACATAACCATAAGAATAAGGTTATATGAAATTAAGATATGTTAAAATAGTTCCCTTACCTGTGGAGGAAAAATGTTATATCATCACAAGCTTGTTGGAAATTAAATAGGTCATGGGAATGGTGAAAGCTAACAATCAGTCACACGTACACCGTAAGTTTTAACTGGTTTGAGCAATTAAAAATAAAACCTCCAAATGAAAATGTTCATATCAGTGGAATACAAGCCTATGTTAGCAGATGGCTACAGTTTCACAAGAGGCAATTGTTAAACTTTGTGCAATTTTTGTCCACTCAGACATTGTCTGTGTTTCTATCAGAAGTTAGGTTGTTTGAGCCTGCAACCTGTATCAATGTAATAAAGTTTAGTGGTTTTGTGCATCAGCATCTAAGGTGGTATGTTAACAGACTGTCCAGGGCTCATAGTTGTTTTATAAAACCCTTTGAGGATTTACTTAATTTACCAAAAAGCCCCAGTAACTTGAGATACTTCTACTACAGGGAAGGGAGTTATTACTAATTATACCTTCAAAGAACCTCCCTTTGAAAAATGCAGACTAATCCTTTATGGTCTAAGCTGGATCTTGATTGAGTATTTTTTGGCAGACAGGTAGCTGACAGTGTTGACTCACCTGAGAGACGGAGCAGCAGAGGATGGAGCAGGTTGGTTTCCAAGACAGTTTTACGATTGATAAATCCCAATGGTTTTAGCAACTCGCAGCTAGAACACACTTTACTCAGATGTGGCTTAATTCACAGATCTGAGCTATGACTCAAGAGGCAAACGAGGGGGTCAATAGCTGTATTTTGAAAAAGAACATGTCAATTTTTGCTTTACTTTCTAATCGTTCATTGCAAAATGTTTTATTGGGGAAATACCTTTATTCAGGCTTTTGATTTGATCTTAGCATAATGTTAATGATGCCCTGAAAGATGTTCAGTGAACCCACTAATTGTGCACTAATGCACTCCTACATATTCATGAAGACTGGCTGTTTAAGTGTGTGCTGAAATAAAAAAAAACATACTGGGTAGTTCTTTACTTCTTTGAATAGCATGATGTATCCACTGTTTTCCAAAAGTAATTTAAAGTGCTGGCAGTAAAAAACAACAAAGAAACCCCTAATTTTCTGCATGTTAGTTCCCTTCTTAAATGTTCTGAAGCCTAAAGACAGCAGTAACATTTCTTGATCAGGTCTTCCCTAAGTGGAGGCTAAAGAGGATACAGCTCTAAAATCTCTGGTCGCAGACATAAAGAGGTGTCTGTCAAGGTTCTATGCTGGGTTCATGGCTATTCACTATTTATATAACTAATCTTGGATAAAGTATTCCAAACTCAAGATTCAATTTTTATGCAGATGACATTATATATTGTCCAGCATCAACTCCTGCTGAGGCCTTCAGTCTTTACAACTTGCACTTGATAGTGTTCAAGAACAACTTCATAATTTGCAACTTGTCTTAAATGTAGAGGAAACAAAATGTGCATAACAGATAGAGTTAGTAGCTACGTTTAATAATCTAGGATATTTAATTGATGATCACTTGACCTTGAAGGCGCATAATACAGTATGTTGTAAAAAAGCAATAACTTAGGATTCTGCTGCAGAAATAAGTCTTGCTTTTCCTTTTGTATGGAACAGAAATTGGTGGAAACAACCTTTTTGCCTACTATAGCCTATGGTGATGTATTGCACATGTACTCTATTCTAAAATAAACTTTTCGCATTGCTCAAGCAAACTTTCACATAAATGTTCTTGCTAAAGGCTGTAAAAGCTGCAAAACACAACCTGTGCAGCCCAGTAAGAAAGGTTTAGGACCTTGTTTGCTCAAGAGTCTGTTTGCTCAACAGACAAGAGAGCACTGTTTTCATCTGACATTTGACAATTATGCTAAGACAATATTTGCCAAAACGGTTGGTTATGAGCAGTACAATCCTTCTGGAAAGTATAACACATTATGATATTGTGTAATGAAGGCTTGCTGTAAATGCAATCTGGCAGACTCTCTCCAGCTTACCTGCATTATCCATCACTGGGTCCACGCCTCTGCTGCTGGCAATTAGTGTCCAAGATTCCGGATATAAAGCTCACAATCCAAGCTTCGTCCCACCTCTGCCTCGTCTCCACCCTCGTCCTCTCAGGCTCCTTCAGGTTCCCTTCCTCCGACCTCTGCTCCACCACCAGGTAAGGGGCCTGGGGGGAAGATGACCCTAAATCCTCATCCTATGTTGTTCATTCAAGCCCATGGTGATTTTCAGCGTACTCGTCTTCTGCCGGGATCCAAGCGCCAAAGAACCTTAAGTCAATAAAACTCTCTAATTGTCGCTTTCTCTCTGTGTGAGTCTCTCCAGGTTGAAATAATGATGTTTACATAAAGGTGACTCTCTCTCAGTAATTTAGAACATCATCAAAAATGTAATTTATTTCAGTAATTTAATTCAAAAAGGGAAACTACTATAGAATTAAAGTGATGTATTTCAACCATTTATTTCTGGTAATTTTTACATTTATGACTGAACGTTAATGAAAACCCCAAATGTACGTTCTCAGAAAATTCACCTATTAGATATGACCCCCCCACCCCCCCCAAAAAAAAAAGGTTTGTTATGGCCCACACAATCAAAGGGCAGAAGGCTGATTGTACAGCTGTCCAGTTGACAGTCATCAGTCATTAATGCCCTCCACAAACAGAGTAAGCAACAAAAGGTACTTGCTAAATAAGCTGGCTGTATATTAAAAGACAGTTGAGTTGGGGGGAAATTGGGGGGAGGTGGTAGAAAAAGGTACGTAAGCAATATGGATAAAAGCCAATTGAAACATTTGGGGGGGATTAACAAGATGTGAACTGTGGCTGGAGACAGTGCTTCATTAGTCACTAACCACAGACTTATTCAGGACATGACTATAATGTTACTTGCGTTAAAAACCTGAGACAACATCAGAAATATGGCTTATATCAGACTTATATAGCGCTTTTCTGGACATTCAAAGATGCTTTACAATGAAATCATTCATTCCCATTCATGCACTGAAGGTGGCAAGCTAACATCAGATGTGGGTGTGTGTTACACACCAGCACAATCGGCCCTTCTGACCACCACCATCACCCTTATCTTGATGATGGAGAAAAAGTACTGGACTTTTAATGTTGAACTTGCACATAATCCAAATAGTTTAAGGTCCATTGTGAAGTCTCCATAGCCAGTAATGACTTAGGGAGCCATGTCATCTTTTGGTGTTGGTTCACAGTATTTTGTCAAGTCCAAAGTCAGTGCAGCTGTCTACCAGGAAATGTTCGGGCACTTCATGCTTCCCTCTGCTGACAAGCTTTATAAAGATGCTGATTTCATTTTACAGCAGGACTTGGCCACATTGTAAAAGTACCTGCTTCAGTGAGTTCCACTGTCAAGAGGAAGATGAGAGACACCAGAACCAACAATGCAAGTGAGCTGAAGGCTAACCTGGGGTTCCTTAAGACTTCAGCAAAGCCACAGACTGACATCCTCAACGCTGCACTGCACTGATACAATAATTCATACAAAAGGAATTTTGAACAAATACTAATGTCATATACTGTACAATACATGGATATACTTTTGAATAGACTCAATGAGTGAAATCAGCCCTTCATAACGCTTTAGCTGCAGTTATCCTTGTTCCTTGTGCAACTTTGTCTATCCTACTTTTTCCTTCCACCAACCTTTCCATTACCATGCTTGGATTGCACTCTGAAAACACGCATGACCCTTTCTTGCCTTGTTGTGGTTGGTGATGTTAAATGTTTTGAGGCTGACTGTCAAATCAGTCTTATAATATAGGCTATTCAAATTTTCAGAGATACTGAATTTTAAGTTAAGTCTGAATTGTCAAAATTGTTAAAGAGAAAGAAAACGACCACATTTAAAATGTAGTCACTAAAATAAACAAACATGTTCCAGGACATTGAAATGCAGCTGTATTTGCTAAGCAAATTATCCATGTTTCAATGTGGCATATTTCAATTGTGCTAAAACAATGTTATTAGCTAAAAATGTCTGGCGTGAGCAAAACAAACCCGATGGAAAACCGTCAAATCCGGAATATTTTCCAGCTTCCACCAATTTTTGCATTTGCAGGCTTATAGAACATATTCTGACCACTCGCTTTCATTTTCCTTCCTTCCTTTTCCTCCCCTTCAAGCTACCTCGGTGTCTGACAGCAAACAAAAATGTCTCTGTGACTCCGCCCCTTTAAGACAAAAAAAAAAAAAAAAAAAAAAAAAAAAAAAAAAAAAAAAAATCGGATGTGGATGCGAGAGAGAGAAAAAGGGCAGCAACAATGTGACAGACAACACAGCCGCTCGGCTCAGAGTTGTAGCGGATATCAGCTCAGTGAACGGAGGGAGGGCAGAGGCGAGCCAAGCCGAGCCGCATGCTCGCTGTGCAACAAGGCGTACGGGAGCTGAATAATGAAGCGGCGGCCAGCAGCATCCAGGCAGCACCGAGGCGGTGTTTAGGTGAGGCTTTGTTCTCCTTCCCTTTTGATTTCCATGCAGATTCTGCATGCTCAGATTATTTGGTGCTCCGGAGCGCTTTGTTTCGGCTCTCGGAAGAACATCAAAGATGATGTGTCTGCGCGATGTTCGGGTGATAACAAACAAACCCACCGCTGGAGGGTTTTAAAATAATTTTGCAGCAGAATACGCGTTTTGCCTTTCTTACTTTGCCGGATCTTCTTATTTACAGTCACAGTGGCTGATTTATTGTCTCAGTGAGACAAATGGTTTAATCAAACCAGAGGCGTTATTGACACAAGCAGGACAGTTCACTGTTTTCTAGTTAGTGGCTTCCGCTACTCTCTACGGCGACAATGGATCATTATGGACATTCTGCACACTGGAGAAAGTGACTTCATTCATAGCTTATAGCGGAGCCAGGCCTGTCCACTTCTGTGGAACTTAAGGAGAGGCTGTTTGTTGTCTCCTTGATGCTTAAATATGACTAACCCCAGTTTTAACGTCCTCAGAACTGAGCAAAAACCGAGATAAAGTTGTGCACTCTCGTCCTATTTGTATTTGTTTCAGACACTGTAAACTGCAAGGGCAAGTCATTTTAGTAAATGCTTTGTTCAGTCTTATCAGAAACAAGTAAATGGTTGTATAATTTGTTTTCAAGCACAAAATACTACTCTGAAATGCCAGGTTTATTTTTTGTATTTGTTGTTGTAAAAAAGGGAGAAGAAAAGTCTAATTTTTTTTTTCTAATATTGTGGCTCCCTGCAAAACCCAACCTGTGCTTGCAAAGTTCATCTGTGACCTCACAGCCCATGAATGGTAAGACTGTTTTCAGCATCAGACTCACAATGTGAATAAAAAGTGCAACAAACAGCATTTTTTACCTACCATTGTCCAAATTCATCATGCATTTTTAATATTTATTTCTCTTACTGCTTGTTAATCTATAAAGTGGATGTGTGCCTTGTCGCGGAACCACTGATGTAATATTCACTAATAATATAGATTAATGCTCATAACTATTGCTAATCATGTGCCTTGTGAGTCATCCCCTTAATTCTGCAGGTAGACTTGTGATTGCGTATAACTTTTAGTAATCAGTGGTTAGGACACCTTCAGGTTAGACATTCAGCTAGGTTCCCATTGGTAACAGTTGCGCAGAATGGGGCTATTAGAACAGTAAATTGTTGCAAAGTCAGAGATCAAACTTCTTGCTCTCCAGAGTGGTTTGAACAGAGTCTTGCACGCTTTTATACGGCATCATTTTTGTATGAAACGATGGTCTTATTCATGGTCTTACCTGATTCTTCATATTAAGGTTGCACTTCGCACTTCCTGAGCTGTTCTGCAAACACCAAGGGAAATACTCAAAAGCATGTCACCCAAAGGCATTTCAAACATACAAAAATATCCATTTTATGCCTGGCACAAAACTGTCTAATTACTCCTGGTTGCTATTTGGGATCTCTTTGTCTCTGCAGCTGGATATTTATTGTCTGAAATGAGATGCCCTCCCTCTGTGTCTACAAATCAAAGACAGCAGAGTACAGGTATGCATGAGAGCTGTTCTCTGGGTACACACTAACAACAACGCAGCTTTATTCTATGTTGCCAAATTGCACCATAGAACCGGGTTTTAAAACAAACCGGTTCTCTCGTGTTTCTTTTTTTTTCTTGGTGCATGCTCATCTCTGTTTAATTACATTTTTAAAAAAATCGTTTTAACAAATTTTGATCTTATCTTTGCAGGCTTGTGTTGATACACACTGTGAGGAGGAAAGATTATTTTGCTTTTAGAGCTGTAAAAAAGAGAGAAATTTGGCAACTTTCATCTGTGCCATGTTGTAGAGTAGACAGAAGAAAAAGAAAACTCCATCTAAGACTACTGGCTAAAAATATTACTGTAAACAGAACAGATTCATTTTCTTTTTGTTTGAAAGGCTGAAGCATAGCTCATCAAGATTGTATTTTTTACATGGTTTCCATAAATCAACAAGCTAAATATGGAGCCTTCCACGTTTACATTTGGCCCTGCTAAAGATGGAAGAAAAAGCATTAAAATAAATTCATCTTTTTTTGCAGAGGTGTATTCTCACATTGAATATATGACAAAATAAATCTAAAAATCCAGCCTTTATTTGAGTACATAAAAGTTACTCAATGCTGAAAGTAGCTTCTAAAGGAAACTCTAAAATAACTGTAACTGGAGTACTTTTGTAATTTATAGTTTAACGGTAATCATCGTGTCTGGAAACCTTTTTATTTGGATGATTTTTTTTAAAATTTTATTTTATTTTATTTTATTTTTTTATTTATTTGAATCAAGCTGTGGACAATTCTTTTGGTTTTATCCAAACAATTTTTCCCCTAAAATCAAAATAACCTTTATTTTATTCACAATAAATTCCTCTTTATTAAGTAATGATATAAACTGTTGTTTTGAATCTTTCCTGAAGTGCCTTCAGATGATGTTTTTTGTAAATTATGGTATAAAAAATAAGTAAACTTAATTGAAATTAAACTTTTGTTGAACAAATTGAATTAAATAAAAGATTTTCACTTAAAAGTCTAAAAAAAATAATATGCCACCACCAGATGACGATTTTAAATGAAATAAAGCTGTTATGTGTGTATTAACAATAGAACCAACAGTACTCAGAATGCTAAATATGAAGAAGCTGGGGGATCGCACTAGTGATGGTGTGGCAGCACAGCACACTGAAGTTGCCTTAAAAAACTGAAATGGACGCTTTATTTTCCATGTTTATTTTGAAACTGCTCAGAAGGACCAACCTTAAGTGGAGCCAAACCCAGCTAATATATGTGACTCACATAAATAATGAAAGAAAATATGTTCATGATTGCTACTGTGAGTGTCATCTATTATGAAGAAATAATTGTGGCAGGTCTGATCAACATTCTGTGATGTCCTGAATTCCTGCGACATAAATATCTCTTGACAAAAGGCCGTGTTTCCCTTATGCATTCTGGGAAAGACAAGAGAGAAATCTATTTAAGTAAGACGGGTGTGTGTTGACTTTTTATAAGTCAAAAAATTGGTGCAACAAAACATCTACTCACTAAAGTTTTCACATATCCACAGTAAGGGCGATAGTTAAAAAGTTTAACACAAAAACAACTGGACACAAGTTTATCTTGCCACCATACTCATTGACGAGGTAAAAAAAAAAAAAAAAAATCAACAGCAAATGTTTCATGATATATTATGCCCCTGCATTAAAACAAGAATGCATTTAATGCTTCTGAAACATCTTTATCACAGTACCAATAAATTTGTAAAGTGCTAAAGATGTCATACTGAAAGCTTATTGTGTTGGATCCTTCACTAGTGCTTTCTTCAGTTTCCCTGTTCACTATTGACCTTATTTTTAAATATACATGGACATAGATATGGATTTAAAGTTGTCTGCAAAAAACCCAATGTCTATGGGAAGTCTTAGGAATGTTAAGGCCGTATCTGTCACTACGTTAAAGGGAGTCTTTGCAGGTTCAGATTTTCTGCTCAAGCTGTTTCACAGCAATGAGGGCTCTAAAAATGGTAACTGATGAAATGCATGATCCGTGTGAGTGATAATGACCCAGTAATAGGGCTACTCCTCTCAATAGCATCAGATGAGATGAATTGATTTATGCAGAAGAGCATGCGAGGAAGAGAGCTCTTTTTTTTTTTCCTGATTATGTTTATGCAAAGTTCAGTTTCTTCTGTTTTTGATGGTGTTCATGTGTGTGACTGACCTCACAGACCTGGAGGAACATGCAGCCTGTGACAATAAAGTGTCACTTAACTGTTCTTTCCCTCCCAAAGCAATCCCCTTAACAAGGCCAAAGCCAAGTTAGTAATTTGTTTATACCTACAATATTTCAACTGTGAAGTGCACTTTTTGAAAACTGTAGAGAAAAATAACCATGGGAGTCAGTGGTTGAAAACTACAAAAATTCAGTGGTGTTTGGCTCCTGTGGAATAAACTCAGTTCAGTGAGATGTCAAAGACGGTGTGGATTTTCGCGCTGTTGGTTTCATGAGATCATCAATAAATGCTATATTAATATTTTAAAATTTGACCAAAAAAAATCCAATCCATGACTCCTGATCACGAAATTTCATGTCTGTACTAAAGATTTCAGCCTTGATTTTTTTTTTTTTTTTTTTTTTTTTTTTTTTTAAAGAGGATTATAGCTGACTTTGATACTGTAAAACTCACTCACCTGTGCTCTTTTACTGTCATGTACCTGTGCAGCAAAGTATTTACATTTTTAAAAACGTAATTAATTTTGTTGCAACAGGTATTATTATTTCAGCAACAGTGAAACAGTAAATAAAACTGTTTTTATCATACTCTGCATTAGTTCCTTTGTTTTTGTCTTATCGCACCGTCATGAGAGTGTGATATGTCTGCTCAAGGTTATCATACTATCAGAATCTCATAAAACTTCATTCCTATTGGGAATAAAGGGATTCTGAAAAAGTTTAGTCCTGAAGGTTTGGTTGCCCTTTGCAGGCGCAAGGCCACCATTTGTCAAAGCTTGATAAACTTTGCTCTACCGTCTCTTCTCTGTTTTGCTCCTTTTATTTTGTGACCAAAAGTCCCAGGGGAAGCTCAGTATTATTTGTTTTTCTCTCAGAACAAATTCCATCAGACTTGAATAATAAGGACATTGTAGTCCATATTACGACGACTGTGCTGGTTTATCTATTAATGTGGCACCATGCCATTCATCCTGTTATTTTGAATAGGTTGCATAAATACAGCAAGGAATATTGCTCTTGCAGTTTTATAATAAAAAGCACTGGGGCGCTCATTGTGACTTCATGCCCACACATTCAGTAACCATTAGATTAATTTAAAGCAGCACATGTCTGGAAGAAAGCTTATTTGTGAGCTTTTTGTCTGTTCAGCAGCAATAACAACATATTTTTATTAAATTTCACACTCTACGAGATGTTCCTGATTAAATTTTTGGTCTTTGTGTCAGTCTGAGATATTCTTAGACTGATTTATGTTAAAATCAGTGTCAGAGAATCATATTCTATCATTCAGTAATTTGTTTGGAAAATAAAGCAACACAAAAAAATCCCTGAATAATTTGGTTTGTTTTAATCAGAACCAAACATAAAACATAACTTCCAGCGGCCATTAAAATCAGACGAGGGTGGCTTCTGTTTAGCTGCATTTTGTGAGATCTTTTTTTTTTTTTTTTTTTTTTTTTTTTTTCATTGCCCACAAAATCTTTGATGTATGTTTCAAGCACACTGTTGCATTATATTTATCTTGGTTACCAGGAAAACAAATTAGACTATACATATGAAGAGTACTTCTGTAGCAATGTTGCCTTAGAGCAATTGGTGGTGCTCCTGTAGTTTCCGCACTGACTTTCCAAAAGGCAGATGTTTCATTTATAAGAAAGGAAAAAAAGTGTAGCTCTGACATCAGTTGAGGGAGGGGGGAGCATCGCACTAGTATTTAACTTTAAAAAAATCCCCAAAACACCTTGATATACCAGGACAACGATAACCAACCCTTGATTAGCTCGTGGCATTAGTCTAATTTCATAATTTGCTATGGGATTCCCTCCGTCCATCCACATAGCCTCTTTTACATACCACCTTGTAAGATGATTTTCTGTTTGAATAATTTGCTATACGCAACCTTCTCAACACCAGAGTTAATGATGTTTGAAAACAGCTAGCTTACTACAAATATTATTTTTGTAATACCTCAGCAAAGTTATTGATGGCAGTGATCTCCTATGTTAGTAAATTGTTAAAAGTCTCATGATTCAGCATGGCTTTACTGGGTATACACCTCACATTCCTTTTACTTGAAAGCTCATATAATTTTACTGCTGGCTGTAGTTAGCGGTAGAGTTTCATTTCTTTTGTCCCTGACTGTACGCATACCGACTGTGTGGGACTCTGTAGGTACCGAGGGAAACTGGAGGTGTAATTTCAGAGGCGCTCTAACTGACGAAGCCAGCAGTTATCTGAGGTCAGTCTTCAAAAGCCGGAGAGCTCGAGTCATCAGGACCAGCTGTGCCCCCTCATTTCTGGCGAAGTGTGCAAGCATTTAGAGGGCATGAGAAACATATATCCATTGCACATCCATTGTATTTAGCTGTCCACACACTATGCTAAAATTCCTGAAAGGACAGATTGTTGAGGTTTGTCGTCTAATCCTGATGTTGAGTCTTCCGCAAAATGGAACAAAGGATGTTTCAGCAACTTATGGCTTTTATATTTCTTTTGTAAACCATTGAGGAGCTGTTGATCTCAGTCTGTGTGCAAAAGTAAGTGTTCAGAGTTCAGACAGCTTTTTAAGAGGTTAAGCTTTCTGAAAATGGCTATGGAGCTGTGGATTATTAGACTTGCTCTCTGGACACTTGGATATGAATTTTTAACAAATGCAGCAGCCTGCATATAAAATGCTGATGTGAACGAGTCCTGTCAGCATCCCTATTAGGCAGTAGAATACACATCAACCTGAACATGCAATATCCCTCCATCAGCATGGAAATCTTGCCAGTTTTTGGTTTTGTAATAGTTACATTTTCTCCCTTATTTTATTTGTTGTTGTTTTCTGGATGTATAAGTGAAAGCAAGTTAAAAATAGACACAAGGCAGCATTTTACTTGTCATTTAAATCTCCAGAGTCAAAAGAACAGATACCATCTTTAAGTAGACTTCCATATTTTTTTACATCAAACCCAACCCTAATGCACAACATTTCTTTTGCCAGACATACCACAACGTGCCTTTGCATGAGTGGTGCTCATGAAGCAGGAAGAACAGCAAGGTGAGAATTTGTTTTTATGAGTTTTAAGTGTTACATACACTTAAAACAAAAACTCTAAAAGGTTTAAAAGTAACACTTATTATTTGAGACTGTAGTTATAGAGTTAAAATGCACTTCCTCTAGATTCGTCTTGAGCTACCAGTTGTTGAAAAAGGTTTTTTTTTTTTTTTTTTTTAATCTGCAGTGACGTATACTTTGTAAAATGAGAAGGATGAGTGTAGTGTGCCTGATTTCTTCATGTTGATAACAGAACAGGTTCATAAACAAATCTATGCCAAACCTTAATTACAAAACAACATTGATGGATTATATTCAAAACAATAAATGGATGGTATTCAACACAATAGGCACAGAATTACTATGTTAGCCGGGGTTTTTTTTGGGGGGGGGGCTGAGACTTTAATGCACACAAGCGACATTTGCAGACAACAGTGATGGATGACAAAGTCGTTTCTCTTAACTCACTGGGAGTTAATTTTTGTTTAAAAAAAAAAATGATCTGACAGGATGCTGTAAAAGATTTGTGTCCAGGTTGTGCAAAAAGGGGTTGACCTATCACTAAAGCTATTCAAGTCTAAAATACCATCTCAAGGCAAAACATGTTGCAGCGAGCACAGTCGTCCCCCAACGCTTATGTAAGCTTCTGTGGTCCACATTTCTAAAGAAGTATTTTTTTCAAAGAAGTTACATGAATGATCAGGGGTTCCTGAAACACTTGAAAGCTGAATGGATATATTATCACTTTGCACAATTCTGATGGTTGAATAACCTTAATAACAGATTAAAAACTATTAATATCTTTGTTATTGAGCTCATATGTCTATTTATTAAATAATTTAGCAACAAAAAAGGTTTTTGAATTGAAAATATTTTGTCGATATATGGTTTTCAGTTCAAATGCGATTAATTTCTATTAATTAACTACAGACCCTACATAGGCAATTTGATCTTCAGCTCACAAAGGCTTGAATTTTTTGGACATGTTTAAATTCTGTGGCATTAGCATCACAGTTCAGAAAGGCTATATATAATGCTTTTATGCTCCACTGCTAGGACAGTTGTGTGAGTCCAAATGTAGCAGAAATGAACAAATCATAGCATCACTTATTTTTATGTTACTCTATGCAGATGCTCTGTATGCACTGATAAAGATTTGCTCTACTTTGCTTGCCAAATGTTTGGATTGACTGATACAACAGGGAAATTTAACGAATTTTCTAAATTATTCCGTCAATTTTACCACTTAGGGGCACTTACAATAGTGAACTTTCTTTTCAAATTATTATTTGAAAATGGCACATGTAATCTTTTTATTTGGCAGTTATTCAGTGACCAAAATAAATAAATAAATAAATAAATAAATAAATAAGAGGTTGTCGACGTCACAGCAAAGTGTAATTTACCCAGTTACTATAAGGTGTATGAAACTGAAAATACACAGCTGTTAAGAGTGATAAAACATCAAAAACTGATAGTAGTAGTAGTATTTTGGGAGCATTAGTAGTAAATATTTTCATTTTTTAATAAAAGCAGTTGGAAGTTGGACATATTATGAAACTAGAGTATTTTTACCAAAGGTTTTCACAGTGTGATGTCTCACACCGGCCTACCCATGCCTAGCTGCGTGTGTTTGTGCTCCCAGCTGTATTTGGCAGCCATAATGGGAGGTGTAGGGCTGAATTTCCTTCATAGGACCTTGGGTTTGACAGCATGTGTTAAAGACAGCCCTGTTTAGCAATGAAAGCTTGTCATTAAGAGCTACTGCCCTGTATTATTTATCCTAAGTTGTGCTTAGGTCACACAATGACTCAACTCTTCCTAGAACCATATTTTTGTCAGATGTCTCTACTTATTAAACACTGAGCTTTAATTTCCAAGTAATGTGTCAGTTCCTGTTTGACTTGGCAGGTAGTTTTTTTTCTGCCGCTGTATATCCAGACTACGTTTCTGCGACTGTTTCTCACTTTGCCACTACATGTAGGTTCAATCAATGTGCATGAACATCTAATGGCCTGCTCAGTTAAAAGCAGTCTGCACAGCGGTGCAATGACCTTGTTCAGGTGTTATCTCACTGTTATAGTTCAGGCATTTCCTTCAAAAAAACAAAATTATTGTGTTCATCTACTGTAGGACTGCTTGGAGTCCTGTTTTGTTTCTGTTAAAAAAAACAAAAAACAAAAAAAAAACAAACAAACAAACAAAAAAAAAGCGGTTGTGGGTTTTCTATCACAGATGGACTGTGTGTGTGTGTGTGGGGGGGGGGTACATGTAACATTTCTTCCTCCCTACACTTTTGGCCTTTATTGGGTGTAGTTGCACCTTCAGATCAAGATTAATGAGCTTCTAAATACGACATTGCAAAAATAGACATTTTTTGCCTCACTGATGTAATCACTCCTGAAGCTGAAGGAGGATCGAGAGGACAGGACAGACCTAATCTGCCTCAGCGGAGTCGGTCATTAATGAAGTTGGTCCTTTCTGCTCTGACCTTGCAGGACCAGTTTTTACGGCAATGTGAGGCCGTCTCACAAGTTTGATCCCTTCACCTCCATGGGAGAAGCAGTATTACCAACATTTTGCTGATAGATAGATAGATAGATAGATAGATAGATAGATAGATAGATAGATATAATATGTATGTATGTGTGTGTGTGTGTACTTGCCTTTACTTTTATGTCAAGGTTACAGCTTCAGAGTGTTAATTTTCCTAATGTTTAATTGATTAATTCATTTATCAGGTGTTGGATCGAAAAAGCTTTTTCTGCATGGGGAAATTTGTTATTGCAAAAAAGTCAAATGCACATTTTAAGTTGGCCTCTACTCCTCCTCCGGAAGTAATCCTTGATCTTTATTTGACTTGAATTTCACCAGCAGTTGTAGAGACTTTACTTTCAATGCTAATGCCAAGTATTACCTTTGCTGTACATATATGACCTGCTGGGTTTTCAAATCTTATGGTAGAAACATATCATTGCCCACCATCAGCTCATCAATTAACCTAATATTTCTCATAATCATAATTAACAACACCATGGCAGTTTTTAAATGTCTGTCAGTCCTAAACTACATGGTCACCTACTAAACATGCATCCAGTTCATTCACGCTGTAACCAGCCTGTAAAAGCCCTCAGATCTTATAGATGCACTATAAAATACACATATGAGCCACTCCTATGGAAAGTTACTTAAGTGCAAATGTTACAGCAATGGGACCCTATAAAAATGTTACTTGGTCTCCTGCTACACTATGTAGATGCACTGTTTGCCCTGACGAAGATTCACTCACCTCAGCGTGCAGAATGCCTGGAGTTGCTGACATGACAGGGAGGTTGGAGTAATTCAGCTAAAAATGATAAAACCACTTGGGAAAAATTAAAACTACCTAGACATTTGAAGATTTATCTCAAGATGGTCAGGTGATCATTAAGTATTTGGGTGTAAAGCAAAAACAAAATGCAAAAGCAAAATAAAACATTGCATACTCTGTCAATGAAGTGTTGCAAGTTTTACAGTTATGTCAGTTAAACCTGCAGTATATATAATTAGAGACATCATAAATAGCCTTCATGTTTGAACCCATGTAAAGTGTTTTAGGTATGTAGGCCTATGTGCCGAGATGAGAAACAATGTGGAAATATTTTTAGCAGAGCATCTGTAGAAACAATTTAATTTGTCTCTCTGACAAAGTAATCCAGGGTTCTAACAAATCCTGCTGCAGGAGGACAAACTAACAAATTATTTTTGAATCATGCTAAATGCCTCTTTGAAGCATGGTTGAAAGCCAGCAACTGTACCTTTGTTTAAAAATATAACAGAACCCAATAGACGCAACATAAAACAAGCCTAAAGCTACTTACAGAGCCTTCTAATAGGAAACCAAATAATCTGTATTAAGATGTTATGGTAAACAATGTTGTTTATACGATGGACAGATTTTAGAACTTATTTTTTTCAATTTTACTTGCTTGAAATGATCGGTCTTTTGTTCCAGTTTTTCCCCTTATTTTTAGTCTGCGTCCATTTCCAAATACATTGAGTAAAAATGCGTGCTGCTTTTTAAACTATCCCAATGAAACAATGAGCAGTTTAGTTCAATGCTTAATTTAATCTGCAAAACTTTAAAAACATTCTGGTTTTTGTCATCATAGAACTCGAAGCTACAATCCACAAAGTAGTTGTCCCAAGTTCAATTCCTGACCATGGGTCATTTGATGGATGTCTTCTCCTTCTCTGTCTGTCCTTCTTCCTGTTGAGCTACGACTGAATAAACACCACTAGTGCCATAAAAAACCTTTTTAAAAAATGTGAAAAAGAAAAGAGTAGGTGTATTTACTCAACGTTTGTTTTGGTTCTAGACTGAACCTGAAAAAAGATTCCTGTTGAAATCAAACTTTCTAATCCAGAAGGTAGTACACCAATTAACTTTGTAAAATAAAATATGTTCAGTTTCCTTTCCTCCATGTTGCATGGTACTTTATCCTACATCACAATTTTAGTGTTATCTTTAAATGTGTTATGTTTTAGTCTCACCTCTCAAATTGCTCATATGCACACATGCTGAACAGCTGCATGTTCCATACAGTTCTTGGTGGCTAATTTGTTCATCCTAACAACTTTGTTAGAGGCTAAAACATTAGTAACTGTGCTTATATTGGTCGTTTAAGGTAATTTTAAAAGACCGGATTAGAAGAAACGCATAAAAAATATTTTTCAGTTTTCTGCATTTCTTTCTTTCTTTTTTCTTTTTTTTTTAGTCATAGTTTAATCTTCAATTAATGATTTCCAACCCTGTGTTTTTCTTTTTATTGCCAGTGTGTCCTGTGCTCTACAAGGCCACCTCCAGATGACATTGCAGTGGTTAGAAAGTATTTTGTGGACACATTCAGTGATCAGAATTTTATATCCACTCACATAGGCATAAATATATTGTTTTTGGGCTCTCATAGACACATTTGAGCTGTTCTTTTCCAGGCTGGAATGATTATACAATGAACAAGTTCAATTATTTCTGAAAACAAAAATTAGGTGCCGAAGTTGAGTTTGTGTATTTTATCCACATGGTGTCAAAATTATACATAAAGACTCAAATATTTTATACATAGTCTAACTAATAAAGAAGCTATTGTCTTTTAGCAAGACTAGCAAGTTGCTCGGAAACCACAGCCTTTTTGTAATCATTAACAAGCTTTTGGCACAGTTCTGGCATTATATCTAACCACTCTTTTCATCAAAAGTGGTAGAGTTTGTTGAACTTACATAATTTTCTTGCATGGAGCTGGCTTTCCAGCAGACCCACATTTTTTCAGTACTGTCAAGGTTGGGCCGATTCTAGAAGCCTAATTTGAGCCTGCTTTATTTACTTCAAGACAAATTTTAAGGTGTTTTTGAGATCATTGTCCTATTGAGACAGCTAATTATGTCCTCCAAGTATCAACAACCTAGGTGTTCACTTGAGGTGAAGTTAAAAGAAATTAGAAGGCTGTCATTGGTCAATTTATGCAATGCACCAGTACTTCTGGTTGTAAAACACACCCTCAACATGATGCTGCCACCTTCATGCTTAACAACAGGTACAGTGTGCTTAGGTTAAAAACCTCACTTTGACACCTCCAAACATTCTTTTCATCATTGTGTGAGATGGTTTGGATTAAAAAGTTAACTTGTAAGCACGACACAGTGTGATAAATGCCCAAAAGGCACACCAACTATCTATTTTTGATTCACAATTTCCTTTAAGTGAAACATTTTCAAAATGTCATTTTTTGTGTGTTTTGCATTTTTACCACATTGCTTCTAACATTTTGAGCTCAGTTTATGAATCTTCATTATGATGAAATTACAACCAACAAACCCCTTAAATGTACAAATATAAAGCCTCCAATCATGTTTTATGCTTTTTTTTTTTTTCTTTTTCCTGAAATAGTACTTTTATATGCAATCTGACAGCAATGGATCACTGCATACAGCCATGTGGGCATATTTAACCTTACATTTCACCGATTTAGTCTAGGAGATGCCCAAATAAACATTTTTTAAGCAGCAGGTATGCTGCTGTTTATATCTAGCATAATATGATGTACTAATTGCTTGGTGTCTATGCTTATAATGTGGGAAGCGCCAACTACTTTGTGTTGACATCACTGCCATCTGCACAACTGATAATGGAAAATAGAAGCTTCAGTTGATGTAGCTTGCAAGTCCCTGCAAGTTGTTGCCAGATAACATTTTGCACACCTGACTTCTTATTGTTCAGGCTTCTGTTCCATATTACTTCCAGAAAAACCTAAAATGCATATGTTGTTTCATTGTATTTATTGCTGTCTGTGTATCTTTTTTTGCCCCCACTGTGTTTTTGCATGCTTGCAGCCATGCGGTTGCAAGCCCAAATGTGTGTGATTGGCAGCCACTTGGATGGCTGGAATGAGCTACATTGCCTGCAGTGTGTTCTCACCTCCTCATGCTAGGTGTCGATGGCGAGGAGATGGCTGATCTGCTGCTGGTAGTAAGTCACATTTGGATAGAAAATCTCACTGGTTGAGTAGTGGTAGAGCGACTGCACAGATTTTCTGTCACTGCAACATTGGATGCAGTGGGAAATTCTGTTCTTTGCCTGGGTACAGTTTGGTATTAAAATGCTTTAGAGCAAATACGCACAAATGTATTCAGTGGTGCGGTGTGTGCACTTATATCCACATGCACATCACGGTAGTTGAATGTAGGTCACATCAGAGGGAAGATGTGGGGGGAAAAGAAACAAGGTGAGCTGTGGAAATGATGGGAGGAGAAAGTCTTTCATTATGTCATTATGTAGGAGAAGTTGTAGGATAAGGGCAGGATGTACAGGGAAGCTTAAAGCCTGGAATTTTAAGTCTTTTCTTTGGAGGTAAAAGTAATAACTTCCAGTTATTGGAGATGCTGTGTAAAAAAAAGATGTAATTGTGCCATACTCTGACAGAAAATCAGTTAAGAGTTCTTAATTTTTTTTTAATTATTATTATTTTTTTTTTTATAACGACAAGAAACCTTTTCTCTTTGACATTGTCCTGTCTGTACTTGCTCATTTTTCTGTGCTTTTGTTAATTTCAGCCTAATGGCTGTTTCTAACAGCAGCACATTGGGGTTTGAAGATGTAATGAAGTGCAGTGGAGCCTTTGTCGAGCTCAGATGCTGCCAGCATAATTACACAGGGTGAAGTCTGCTCTCCCACATGGTAATAACCTTGTTGCCTCCAGAGGCTAAAGCAGGGTGGACATGTACCCGGGGCTTTATAAAGAGAGAAAGAGGAAAAATGCAACCCATTTAAATTTGGGCTTTTCCCTGCTTTTTTATGCTCATTTTGCTCAGTTTCGGTTTAAACGTTAAGAGACTTCTGCTAACTGAAGGCTAAGGGCTTCTCACCTACTCTGAGATTTATCGATGCTCTGTCTCCCAGGCTATTTATTTGTAAGATTAAAAACATCAGTTTCTTTTAGTTCTTAGCAAAAGTATTTATATTCTTCAACATTTTGTCTTTACAACCACATACTTTTGTATATTTCATTAGAATTCTATGAAATATAATTAGTCAATACTTTTTAGAAGCACCTATCACTGCATTTACAGCTGCAGGTCTTTTGGGGTATGCCTCTACCTGCTTTGCACATTTACAGACTCAAGGTTTTTGGCCGTAAATGGGTCATACTCTTGAGAACTCATGAGCAGCAACTTTCAAGTCTTGCCATGGATTTTTAGTGGGATTTAGGTTAGACTTTGACTGGGCCATTCTAATACATGAATTTGCTTTGATCCAAACCACTCCGTTAGGGCCCTATGAAATCCATTTTATTATTTTCAAAATTTTGTTTTTTGTCCTAAATTCTATTTTTTCCAATTTTATTTTTCTGAATTCCACTTTTTCTATTCTAACCATATTTACTAACCCAAAAATATGTAATTATAAAGCGAATGAAAACAATTAAACAAATCAATAGCCAAAGAGATCCACATTTACTGTTATTTAGGTTTCACAAATATAACAGTGGTTTAGTCCAACAGAACACTGAATGATTTCACAAGGTAATTAAAAGCAATCCCATGTAATATTTTAGAGAACTCAAACATGATTTGCAAAACAAAGAATCTCATGTTTTTCACATTTTATAAAAGAAAATTTCCCTTCTAAAGATGCTTAAGAATTGAACTCAAGACCAAAATGTCTCACAAACAAACCTGCAAACAGTAAACCTATACGCACACTTCCATAATGATCAGGACCTTTGTTAATTTTTATTTCCTAATTCTGTCCCAGACATCTCCATTGAAGTATATGACATGTGTTTAGCTCTCAAGTTCCTGCTGCCTTTTGCATTGCTGTACCAAAAATGAGTCATATATTTTTTCTTTTTTTTCCCCTGAAGGAATATCTGAATTGACACACAGAGCAACAAGACATTCAATGAACTCTCGCCTCATTTTTCTGATTTTATTTAAATGTTCAAGAGGTAGCAGGTGTGACTGGCTCCAGCCACCTTACTTCTTATCCATGTTCTTGATGTGACTCTTTACTATAAGTGGTTATCACATGTATCTTTACGCCTCCAAGCAACCGTGTGGTGACAAAGCCTATAGAAAGGTTGTTCTCCCAGATCATGTAACTCGCTAGCCTGGAACCATGTGGTAAGGTTTAAGTTTTGGTTGGTTTTTTTTTGTTTGTTTTTTTTTTTTTTTTTTTTTTTTTTTTTTTTTTTTTTTTTGGAGGAGGTTGATGGTTCAGTGAGTTTTTTTTCTGCCATGGCTGATCAGTTTATTCTGTTTGTGGAGAGGAGAACTGAGCTGAGTCGAGCTTCGCCTTACCAGGTAATGCCAGGTACGGGAGCTGCAGCACCCAAAATACTTTAGAAACTACTGTATAGCTGTTCCTGCTCATCAATAACAGCGAATTCTTTAAAATTCTGTATTTTACTGTGGATTCCATTATGTTTCTTAAATTCCGTGATTCCATTTTCCATTTTCCAGCAATCATAGGTCCCTTCTCCATTGTAGCTCTGGCTGTATGTTAATGTACTGCTGGAAGTTGAAACTCTGACCCGGTCTCAAGTATTTAGGTTTTGCTCAAGGATCGCCCTGTATTTAAATGCCATCCATCTTTGAATCAACTCTGATCAGCTTCCCTGTGTAAGAAAATCATACTCACAGCATGTTGCTGCAATCAACATATTTTTTCCAAAGATGTGGTGTCTTCAGGGTGATTTGCTCGGTTAGCTTTCTGGCACATGTCGTCTTTTTTTTTGCATATAGGCCAAACAGTTTTTATTTCTTTCTTCTAACATTTACTTTTTTCTTGAAACTACTTTATCATGACCAGATTTTTGGAGTTCATAACCAAAAGTTGCATATCATGGTATCCATCTTCCTCTTTCTATTTTCTGGTGATGGATTAAACACAACTCTGAGACATTTGTTCACATTTCAAATTTCTCTTTGTAAAGCTTTATAGTATAGAATAGAATAGAACAGAAATATCCTTTATTGTCCCACAATGGGGAAAATTCTGTGCAACAGCAGCAAAGTGACAGAAATACCAGCAAACAGACTCAGACAAAGATATAATCTAAAAAAACAGAATAAAGAATAGAAATAAGAAAGTACAGAGTAAAAATACTGTTCACTAAGGGCAACATTTCAACATAAATACTGTATGTAATACTATACTATATGAAAATATTATTTTTCCTGCTTCTTCACAATTATGATATACTTTGTGTTGGTTCATCACATAAAAAAAACCCACTGAAAATGTGAAAAATCTAAAGAGGAAAGAACACTTTTGAGGGGCACTGTAAACCTAAAATGTTTTAGAAGCAGCCCTAGAGTTGTGAGTCATATCGATTTCTCTCCTCCTCATACAAAGCATGTGTTCAAATTAAACTCGGTATAGGTTCTTCACAGCTTTGCACTTTAATGTCTCACACAGGGATTAATTTGGGGCTCCTTTAGTCCGTGCAGCAGATAAAAAAAAAAATCCTGTTAAACCAAGATTTTACTCAAACTCTGCTTGAAAAACTCAGATCCCACTGATCTGAGGGAAGTGTGAACTCGAACATGCAGATCAGTTTGTGCATTTTTTATAAACGGCGATGTGAGAATAAGGACTGAAAAAGACAGGAGTTGTTCTGCACTGGTGTATCATCCAATCCAGCTAATCATTTTCAGCATAATGTGTTTAAACTACGTGGATATTAACTACAATCATGTTTGGATTATCGCTGAAAAATCCCCAAATCTGTTTTAGAAAGAAAATAAAGAGAGACCTGGAATCATGTATTTTATTTATATTAGTCATTAGTCTTTAAACAAGCTTTTTACAGGTTGGAAGCAAAGAATGCCACTGTCAGAGAGGGAGGAAACACCTCTTATTTTTGTTTATTGGTGCGATGGCACCGGAGACTGTGCTGTCTGACAGAACCACTCTGAGCCAGAGAAAATCAAAAACAAGCACGATCACAGTGACCCAACTTCAAAGTGTTATCTTTGTCACCCTCAGATCTGAAATACCAAGTCAGTCTTCCACAGGACTACCCCAGGACCTTTCTTGCAGAGCTTCACAAGCTTACAAGCTTAATATTTAAAAAAAAAAAGAAATCAACAATGAAAACCTCATGGTTTCCTATTAAGTTTCACATCATTTTTTTTTGAAGTGCTGAAGATCATGAATAGGGAAACAAGTATGTATGTTTTATTTAGTGGCTGCTACTTAATTTCTCTTTATTGCCAAATAAATTTATTAATCTACTAATTAATAAACTGATTGAAGATTTTGCAAGAAAAAAAAAACAAAGTTAGCGGTTTCATTTTGCTTCAGTTTATGCATAGAGTTCATTCAGGTAAAAGAAAGCCACAGTAGGTCTTTTTTCTTTGTTTCTCATTGAGGCTGTACATTTGCTTCTTAATCTCGCCTGGTAAAAATCAGCCCCTTGTTCTACACTTTACTTTATACAGAGTGTCTGGACCCCAGCTATTGAGAAATGATTGCTTGCTGAAGGCATTTTTTTTACCCATATGACGTATGTAATGCGCCATTTCAATGCTATGAAGCTTACTGGAAATTGCCTGCGCAGTAAACAACCATCCTGCACTGCGAAGCGAGAAGTGCCAAGTCAAACGTAATGGCTGTTAATGTTAATTCGATATTTGGGACCGTGGCCAACACAGACTGAATGGTTTCGTTCACTTCCTCCGCTGTCATTGCACAGGTAACAGTGCAGAAAATCGATGTTATCGTTCACAGCTCCTTCTGTTAGCTGATTGGCCAGGTTGAAATTCTACCAGAGAAATCTGTGGTCAATGGGAGAAAGTCCAGATGGAGCAGTGAAGGGAGATGAAAATCAAGTGGAATTGTGTAGGAAGGCAGTGGCCATGCTACACTTGCTCTAAAGCTTTTTTTTTTTTTCCTGCTTTGGTAACTCACAATCGCACTTTGCAGAGCATGCAAACTACCATTTCATTGACCTCTAACTTTCAGTAACACCATCCTTTTCTTGTTTGGCCACTGAAAAGGCCAAACAAGGCCTTGTGCTCTTTTTACTGCAATGCAAATGCAGTGTGGTGTGGCTGCAATAAGCCTACAGCTCTGTTGTTGTGTTAAGCAAGCCCAGCTGGCACTGCATTGTTTGGTTTGATGTCTGTCATCTTCCTCCTGACAGTACTATAGATATAACTAACTAGGTAATAGTACTTTGGCAGTCTGTCTGCAATGTTGTTTGCAGAAAGAAACGTGAAGTGTTGGTGGACAGCTGCGCTCCGTTTAGACCAGCACACTCTTGGTCCAAAGGGTTCCTATATCGGATGCTTTGGGTGAAGCTGTGAGGTTAAACATGTAAACAAGAGCGATGCAATGCAATTTGGTAAGGCGGCTAGAATACAGAATTTAGTTTCTACATTTATCCAAAAACTATGCAAGAAGCCTGCTGTATAACCCAAGCAAGTATCATGGTTGCACAGAAGGGAACTAGTGTGGTGAAGTGATTGTACTTCTGATGTTGTACTTTTTGAATGTAGAACCCTGTGTGAAATCTTCAACGATCTGACAGGCAACTTTTCACCTCACCTTACTGAGAGCCTGTTGGGAACGGCCAAGAATTTGATTTCTGATATACTCAGACAGCACATCTTTAGAGCAATATCTGAAGAACCGTAACCCAGCAGTTAAAAATCAAGGGCTTGGTAGAGTCTCTGACTTATCTAAAATCCGCTACCATCTGAAATCTGCTTTGTTTGAAATCAGGATGAGAGCCATTGTTTACAGTCAGGAACAAACAATGATGGCACGCTTGTTCCTTAACATTTCACCATGACTTAAAAAAAAGCAATTAAAACCAACACTACCAATATTAGATACAGCCCATTTAAAGGATACTGCCTATAAATTTTGAGTAATTGACAAATAAAACTATGTTTATGGATCCCCAAGAGTATTTAATGCAGGGGTCCTCAAATCCAGGCCTTAAGGGCCAGTATTCTGCAATTTTTAGATGTATTCCTGGTCCAACACACCTGGATCAAATGGCTGAATTACCTCCTCAGTATGCAGTTGAGTTATCCAGAGTCAGTAGTTGACTCGGGTGCGTTGAAGCAGAAACACATCTAAAAGCTGCAGGACACCAGCCCTCGAGGCCCGGGTGTGAGAATGCCTGATTTAGTGCATAAAGCTGTCCTTGTGTGGAACAGTCTCTGCTCCATGACTGCAATTAATACTAATCATAAACAGAAAAGCATGCTTAAGTAACCATATCTGTGTACACAAATATGTATAGATTCAACATTTATTTAACATTTCATATACTTATTAAAAATGTCAAATATAGCTTGAGCACCATGATCTTTTATTCATGTGATATTAGACATATGGGGAAAACAAGGAAAACAAGTAATTTTGATGCTGTTGCTGAATATTGTGATGACAATATCAGTTACAATTATTGAACATTTTCTAGATATTTTCTTACTTTTCCTTCATCAAAATATCCCTACCTCAAGCTTTAGCATCTCATCCACTGGAAATGTACATTAATTGCACAATATTACAATTCCAAAAGACTGCAAGGATGCAATATTTGTACACTCTCTCATCATATTGTGCACAGTCACAGTCATAGGATTTGCAAAAATAAAAAACTGTGTACCTAATTTGCATTAAAATCTTGCTTAATTGTATTACAAAAAAATCTAACAAAAAACAGAATGAAATGCAGTGCAGTGAGTGAATGGGTAATGGTGACAAATTGCTAAATGGACAGAAAAGAAAAGGTGTAAATTTAGGAAAGTTGAAAGCTTTTTTATGAAATCAGTGTAACAGTGGAAGAATACGCTGTCAGCCATCCCTGAAGTCATTTGATACTTCATCAGTTGGAGAGAAAACTTTGTGGTCATTACTATGAATCTACTGCAAAAAAAGAGTATTGATAAACTGTTAATGTCCCCTATTTGAGTCTCAAATCTTGTGTCAGACTCAGGTAACGAGTCTTTTGAGCAAAAATCGAAGTCAAGTCTGAAAACCTTGTTTGTTTTTTGTTTTTTTTCAGTCAACCTAAGTGGGGACAGGGGGAAGGAAAAGGTCCAGTCACCTTTTTTGACGCTTCCTCATCATATTGTCTTCATACTGTCTTCAGAATATCTGGGTGTAAACTTTGGCTTCATCTTTTTCAGCAAATCTAGTTACGCTTCAAACAAACCATTTAAAGTGAAATGGGTATGACTTTTTTTGATTATCACTTTAAAAAGCTGTGAGGAAGCTAAAAAAAAATCCAGCTCCTGAATGTGAACCCAATGTGCGATTTGGGTCTGTCAACCTTCAAAAAATCCTACTCTGCCCATAAATAGCCTTGTTCCCAGTTGGAATTTTGCATACACCCACTCGGCACCCACTACAGCCATTTTCCACCATCTTAAGGCACCTCACTGGAAAACCTAACAATGAAAAGCCCGCACTGTATTTGTATTTATACCATTTGGACAGGAATTTCTCTCAGGGATCAAACTTTTGCATTTCAGATTGCTCTTCAAAACTTTTGTCTGCAATTGTACAACTGACTGAAGCTTCAAGAAATTAAGAATTAATGCTTATAAATTACTTAATATGCCATAAATGCTACTGAAGCTTTAAAGCATCTGTTCAGCAATCAACAAACAAGCTGGTTAAGATATTTGCTTGTGCTATCAGGTAGGTTGTCTAACACAATGGAAATTTAAAATTATACCCTGTTTATTTAATACATCAGTTTGTCATAGTGAGGACACAAGCCGCCATATTTGATTTGAATAAACACACTATGCACACAACAGGAAGGGATGTTTGGACTACTGCTGGTTTCTGACGTTTTGTGATAAGACATCTCTCCACTCGAACAATACATGACAAACTGCTGAGTACACACTGTAATAATGAAGCAGGACCGTTAAAGGAAATACACATGTATACACAATAAATTAAGATTTGAGGATTTTAAAAAACTGACTCTAAGAAGGAACTGACACAAATTCAGGAAATTAAAAAGTGACTTAAATAAACTGCTAAAAAATGCATAAAAAGGAGATAAGGGACATAAAGTAAAGGGAAAGAGGCAAAAAAACCCCCCATGAAATTAGAGAAAGACATACAGGAATTAAAGGATACATGAATTGTGTTTATTGGCATAATAATATATTGACTTTGTTTTTTGTTTTATTGAGTTTGTTTGCTACTACAGTGGCTTGCAAAAGTATTTATACCCCTGAACTTTTCCATATTTTGTCACATTATGACCACAATCTTAGATATATTTCACTGGAATTTTATGTGAAAGACCAACACAAAGTGGTATACAATTGTGAAGCAGAAAAAAAATTATACATGATTCAAAACATTTTTTACAAATAATAACCGGAAAGATGCGGTGTTCAAAAGTATTCAGCCCCCCTGAGTCAATACTTCTGTGTATTGACTCAGGGGAGTCACTGTGTTCGGACTGATGTGCAGCGTTAGTTCTCCACCACACAGTGTTTTGTATTTTGGCCAAAAAGTTCAATTTTGGTCTTGTCTGACCAAAGTACCTTCGTTCACATGTTTGCTGTGTCCCCAACATGGCTTCTGTTAAACTGCAAATGGGACTTATGGTTTTATTTTAACAGTAGCTTTCTTCTTGCCACTCTTCCATAAAGACCACATTTGTGCAGTGCACGAATGATAGTTGTCCTGTGGACTGATTCCCCCACTTGACCTGTGGATCTCTGCATTTGGTCCAGAGTCACCATGGGCCTCTTGGCTGCATCTCTGATCAGTGCTCTCCTTGTTGTAAGTTTAGGTGGACAGCCTTGTCTTGGTGGGTTTACAGTTGTTCCATACTCTTTCCATGTCCAGATGATAGATTGAACAGGGCTGCGTGAGATGTTCAAAGCTTGGGAAATCTTTTTATAGCCTAAGCCTGCTTTAAACTTCCCTGCAACTTTATCCCTGGTCTGTCTGGTGTGTTCCTTGGACTTCATGATGCTGTTTGCTCCCCAGTATTCTCTTAACCAACCTCTGAGGCTGACAGAGCAGCTGTGTTTGTACCGAGATTAGCTTACATATAGGTGGACTCTGTTTAGTCATTAGCAATCATCAGGTAACTTCTGAAGGCAATTGGTTGCACTCAGAGAAAAGGGGGATGAATACTTTTGCACACCACACTTTTCACTTTTTTATTTGTAAAAAAATGTTTTGAATCGTATAATTTTCTTTCTACTTAACAATTGTATACGACTTTGTCTTTTACATTACATTTCAATGAAAATATATATATATATATATATATATATATATATATATATATATATATATATATATATATATATATATATATATATATATATATATTTGTGGTTGTAATGTGACAAAATATGGAAAAGTTCAAGGGGTATGAATACTTTTGCAAGCCACTGTATCTGCTTGATATGCTTCAAGGTGGAATAATTTGAGAACATGACTTTATCTTTCTTACGTATAGCATACCTAGATGTGTTAGGGCTTAATATTTTGTGAGGAGGATGCCTTCTGGTTCATATTTAATTTAAAATAATGCTGTGTTGAAGTATAGTGTGCAGAAAAAATTAGGAATTGCTGCTTGTGTCGTAGTATAAGGCCTTCGTTTTTTTCTATCCTCACTGAACTTTCACTGGTTCTGTGTACGTTTATTTTCTTATATAAATGTAAGAGTGTAATTATTTCTACCCTTTTTACTCTAACCACACAATGTGATTTTGTTTTTAATAATTGTTTTCTTGGTAAGATAATATTAAGATCAAAGCTTGTGAGCAATCCTTAGTTTTCCTTTTGTGTCTTCTGTCAATGCCAAATGGTTGGACATTTTCTGTGCCAAAACTCAAACTTCAGCACAGAACCACTTTAACTCGTATGATAAATTTTTCAAAGTGGCTGTGATTAAAGTATTCAGAACATGGGCTTTCGCACACTGGTTTCTCAGCAGGGCAGCATGAAGTGAATTTTCTTTGATATGGTGAACGGCTGTACGCTTCGAGGTCTGTACTTACATGGCTATCAAATTGTAGCTGAAGTTCACTACAATAAGAATATTACAGGAGGCTGAAGCAGAACATGCTGGTACTTGGTGCCACAGTTTAAAACAAGCTATTCTGTTATTCTCTTGTCTTTTGCGTCTTCAGAAAATCATATAGCTCCTGTTAATTCTGTTTTGAAACTGATTCAGGGAAATGTTTCAGTGTAAAGTATACAGCGTCCTCCAAAGTTATTGGTTTCATTAGATATGTTTAGGAGCTTAAAATAAATTCATGTTTTATAGCTGTAGTGTAAACTCTAATCCAGAAGAAAAATCCAATTTTAAGATATCTTATTTCTTTTTTATACAACCACTTGTGTTATAACTAATTGTACTGCTTACAATGTAACTTCAGCCTTTTTCTAATTTACACTAATTGACATTTACAAAAGAAAATTGCAGCTCAGCCAGACCTCCCCTTCTCTTATGACAGAAAAATTGCTAGAAAGTGTAAAACCGCTCAAACTGGAACAAACAAACAAAGCTGAAGGAGGAGCCATAATATTAATATCCGGATCCACATCGAGAAGAAAGATAAGGCCAGTAAAAGCAACAACAACAACAAAAACACAGCAAAGGTGGTGGGATGGGGGGATGTCACTAAGTTTCCATAGCAACCATTAGACTGTATCTATTTCCCAATTGATTGTTTGAGAGGCACACCTGGAAAAAGTCCTTTCTGTTCTATCATCACAAATATAACCTGTGGAGTTAACAAAGGGCTAATGGTACTTTAACTGGAAGTGTGTGCTTTGAGCCACAGGCAACAAACACCCGAGGTGTTTCTGGCTTAAAGCAACCGGTGATGATGTGAAAAAGCACTTCATGCCCACTGTTAAATATTGGTGGAGGATCTGATTCTGGGGGCCTTTTTCTCTACGAAAGACCCTTATTGGAATATATCATTAACTCTTCTCAACACCAGGACATTTGGGTCATCATGGGTCTTTCAACAAGATAATGATCCAAAATATATAGGCAAATCAACACAGAGAAAAAAATCAGCCTTCTTCCACAGCGCTCTCAGTGCCCTGACCTAAATGCCATAAAGAAAACTGGGGGCGGGGCAGAAGAAAGCATGAGAGAATCCAGGACTCTTGATAATCTGACAAGATTATGTGAGGAGGAATGGTCAAAGATGCCTCTTTCTGTATGCTTCAAATATTGAAAAGATTCATGTATACAGTAAGTTTTTTGTTTCTGACATATGTTTTAATAGAAATTGCAGAATAAAAAAAAAAAAAAAAAAAATCACTGACTGCAGATATAATTTTTGTTTAAATAAGATTAAATGCATATTGAGCATGGATTTAAAAACATCCCAGATATTACAAATCCTATTTTTGTTAAAAAAAAAATTGTCCAGATAGTGGAAAAGTTCCTTAATAATTGGATTGTCTTAGCAGTCAAAGGTATTTCTGTTAGATGTGTATTTATTGGTTGTTCAGAGGTAGAAAAATCCTGTCTAAAAAAAATCTCAAATGTAGGTTAGTTTTAAAATCAAAACCAAGAAAAACAACTGACAACAGGCTTTGTTGAGTATTGCTAATAATTTTGCTCTTTGACAAAAATTTCTTTGAAAGTGCGTCATATCTGTCGATTATCTCCCAGGTGGTTCAGTGTAGCAGACCATCTGCTGCGTCAGGTTAATTGCTTGTTGCATACACATGAAATCAGTATGCAGGTAGGTAAACGGAGAATAAAAAAATATTATGGGCCAGATGTCAGAATGGTGTCTGTGTACACAGAACAAGCCATTACCTCTTCAAAGATGGGGATGTATTTACCTTTCATCATGTTATAAGAAACATTTACATATTTTAGCATTTTCAGAATGAGTCCTAACAAACATTTAATTATCTTGCCAGTGTTACTTAACAACTACAGCGTTGTGGCCCATTTAAGGATTAACACAATCGGTGCATCTGTGTTTTGGAAACACTAGCATCAGTCTGTCAGCCAATAGTTCACTGCTGCGTTATTTAAAGCCAACAGCAGAAAAGGAAATGAGGCTAACAGGCGTGTGCAGTCCCCAAACACTGAAGATGCATAAAGCAGCCTTATACATTTTGGGTATAAAAATGCATGTTTGCAGTTTTTTTTTTTTTTTTTTTTTTTTTTTTTTTTTTGTGCAAACAACCACAGAAAGTTTTGGTCGTTAAAAACCTTTTGGGTAAAGCAAATCCAGAACCAACAACATTAAAGCACAGAGACTTTGTGCACAAAGATTTTGCAGTACAAATCTGCAACCATTCCTGATAGAAGCACCTCTATAACAGCCAAACACATCATTTGCAAGGGCCTTTCTGACTTCCAAAAACCTGCCTGAAATCCAGCTGCACTGTAACTACTCTCTAAACTACAAGCAGGCAGCAACATGGCCAAACATTAAAACATAAATGGATGTGGTGAATGCCAATTTATTTAAGTAATAGTGAAATAATGCAGTGAGCTGGAAGGAGGGAATTGTGCGAAGACATCAGATTGCAGTAGTTTCCATAGAGATAAATGGAGGTCCTGACCCTGTAATCTGTAATTTTCTGAATGGTTCATACAAGCACAGTCATGCCACTGGCGATTTATGCAAGACTTGTGCAAGATTTCCTGTGCAGGAAAACCTTATGGTTCCTCTTCTTTTTTTTTTTTTTTTTTTTTTTTTTTTATGCAGACAGAGCTGATGAGTGCTATATTGTTGGTGTGTGTAAAGCTTTGTAGTTCATGTTTGCAAAAAGATAAATAAATCAGGTTAGAATGTTGTGATGAACAGATAGCATTTATTTATTTCATTTAAGAATAACAATGTAGCATAAAATAAAATGCACTGTTTCGTTATGGCTGATTTACATTAATAAATTAAAGCTAAGAAAATGAAAAATAGGCTGAAATATGTCAAGAGTTTTCCAATGTGTAAGTGTTATGACACTGAATTCTGTATAATACCCAATTTGTCTAGTTTTAAGAACAATAAAATAAACATTTTAATCTACATAAGAGGCAGGCTAAGGCCCCATCAGCACTAGCTGAAATATATCGCAAACTTGATGTTTAAGGTGTGTTTGCCACTTCCTGTCCACTTGTAAACTGATTTTGTGATGACAAAAATACAAATATTTAAAATGTTAAAATTCAGATTCTGGATATTCTCAGATTCCTTAAATCGACTACATAAAGGCCCACCTGTTGCTTTTGGTGCTAGGAACCACAATAACTGGTAGGACTCAGAATTTTATTTCTACATCTATTTGAGTTGGCCTGACTTCTTTTCTTTTAAATGTCATCTCTAAGTTCAATGAGTTGTTGAACTAGCAATGAGCGGTGTCAAAAGCAAACACAAACTACAATTGTTTTTGGCAGAATCATTAGCCCAGCACTGCTTTAGCCACTCAGGATAAATTTAATTTAAACGTGTGATGTTGGCTGTCAATCTTGTCACCCATCACGTCTGAATTAGAATTACTTTAATTATTTTTGGGAAGTAGAAATATCTATTTAATAAGAACATATTGTGTGGCCAGGGATTCCATTATTGGGTTGAATCTCCAGGTCATGTATCTGCTATCACTAGATATGTATGATAACTTGTCTGTCTGTCTACTGGAACTGACTATCTTTGAGTGTTACTCTGACCCAGATCTCTGAGCAATCCTCCTCAGGGCACTCTGATGACTCTGTGGATTTCAGTTTAGAAAAACACATATATTCAACCTGGAAAACTGAGATAATGTATTTTCCAACTGACATTAGCTCATGCAAATCATATTGCTGATGTAGTGTGTAAGAGAGCAGAGCCAACCACAGAAATCTTGGAGACATCTGCAGTAATCCATCTACAGTAGCTTTCGAATATAGCCCTTGAAGTTTTTAGCTTTTTTCTGTGTTACAAAGATTATTTTATGTGATTGACAAACAAAAAATAGTGCATGATTATGAAGTGTAGGGAAAATGACACATTGAAATTATTTTACAAATATTTTACACATTTTAAAGAAAAATGTGTAATCTTGGTGTGCATTTAGAACCACCTTTTGCTGCAGTTACAGCTAGAAGTCTGTTTTGGGTTTAATTCTACCAGCTTTGTGCATCTAGAGACTAAAACTCTAGCCTTTGTTTCTCTGCAAAATAACTAAATTTTTAAGTTTTGCCAAATATTTAGGTCTGGGCCTAAACATTTTAACAACTAAATTTGCTTTGATCTAAACCATTCTATTGTGCTCTGCCCTACTAATCGGTTTTCTTCCAGGATTTCTTTGTATTTGTCAAAACCCATCTTCCCACCATCTTAAAACAGCTCTCCGGTCACTGTTTAAGATTGATGTGCATAAGATTTTACATGTTGAACAAAAAGTCAAGTCTTCCATCTAATCTGACCTGAGCACCTACCTGCACATGTTTGCTATATGTCCTATAAGGCATATGGCAAACTGCACAAGAGACTTTTCTTGGCTTTTCTTCAACATTTTTTTTTTCTTGCCAGTCCCCCATAAAGTCCAGGTTGCACATCTAAATAGTTGTCCTGTCAATAGATTCTGCCACCTGAGCTCCAAAACTCTGTAGCTCTTTCAAAGTTACTGTAGGCCTAACCCTGGTCACTTCTCTGATTAATGCTCTTCTTGCCTGTGTTGTCAGTTTAGGTGGATGGCCATGTTTTGGTTTGTTTGCAGTTGTGCAGTACTCTTTCAGTCCACAGCACACTTTTCATATTTTTATTTGTAAAAACAAAACAACAACAAAAAAAGAAAACATGGATAATTGTTGTTACTCTTATTTATTAAAAATTAAGGGCTATGCATACATTTGCAAGTTAATTTATAAATATCATAGCATGTAAGTCCTTGAATCACCAATGACTAGTTGACTTGAGCAATATGAGTCAATTTAGGCATCCACAGCTGTGTTTTGACAAGCTTGTTGCTACTGTCTGTCTCTTGAGTGGGTTTGGTTTGGTTTGTTTCACAGTACTCTATGAATTTATCAACACATCTGTAATTAGTATTTGTCTCAGTTTGTGCATCACAGGTATCATCAAACTTGCAAAGGTATTTTCTACAACTTGCAAAGATTCATCATTTTTCCTGAGACTATAATGTTTTTTTTTTTTTTTTTTCATTTTTCTATTTTCATTTAGATTCCAAAAGGCTCCTTTTGTGGCTCACAGTTTCCTGCCAAGTCATTTAGTCACCATTTGATGTCTGGCATCGACGCTTTTCCATGCTACCCGTTTTGTTATTTCTTTGTGTAGAGCTCACCAGAGTGGCTCTGTCCACCTCCGCCTCTCCATCTGTGCTGCGCACGCGTCTTGTTTCACCACAGTAACAGAAACGCACATCTTGATCGCCATCAGGTGAGGCGAGATACCAACAGGCACCCATGCCTGAGCGTCACACCTTGGAGTGCATGCTTCAGTGGGGTGCCACAGAGCAGGAATGCATACAGATGATGTTTGCTTGTTTGCAACATTGCTACAAGGCACCTGTGTGTTTTGTGACTTGTCTTTTTCTTGTGATGTTTTTTTTTCTTGTTATGTGTTTCTCTTGGTAAGAATGGTGTAATTTCCTGTTGGCACAGGCCACATTTTACACTGAGCAACACTTAGCTCGATTAATGCTAATTAATGCTATATATATGTGTGTATATATATATATATATATATATATATATATATATATATATATATATATAAAAACTAGATGCTGGCAAACACTCACTCACTGCCTAACATGATGAGGGATTAAACTGTTTAGGATTAGCAGAATGATTTATATTTGTTAAATGCTTCAATTATGAGAGGGATATTTATTAAGATGAATTAAGTTCCATACAATGAGATTATTATGCCTTTAAATGGTATGGGAAAGCACCAATGATCCCATATCTTTGTAAGCTTCCAATAGGTTAATTCAGAACACCTAAGTTAATTGGAGGCACACCTGTGAATGAATTTTGGGATGCACTTTAAACACATTGTTTTCTTGTGTGACATTAGGCCTGGGCGATAAAACGATAACCATATCTATCTCGATAGACACGTGATGAATATCAATGGAAAATATGTCAGATAGAATGTTCAATAATTTCGCTGAACGCCGATTCAGAACACCGACAGTTTCATGTCGCCCCCCACAAACTTCAGCCTGCTTCACTCGTAGGTCTGCAGGTACTTGTGGCAGAACAATGCAGAGTCAAAGTAGTTGTCCGCTGGACACATCTGTACAAAGGTAAATTTTTACGACCGCAGTATGAAACAGTGTTCACATCGGACTGTTTTGTTTGCAACACCAAGATAATGTTGAGAGTCAGCACAACCTGTGGTAATAAGGACATATACTGTGACTGCCGCTCTCTGTGCTGCAATGACAGATGTGTGACAGGTGGTTGCTCTAGTGGAGAAGAAGATTTGTGGGAAATGTAGGCAATTGGTGCACTTGAGTATGAAACCTCAACCGTCCACCGACGGTGTGCGTGGAGTCTGCGTGGTTCACAGAATACACACAGCAGGGATCGCAATGATAAAAGATGAAGGCAATCCGTGACGGATTACAATTCACACAGGACCACTTGGCGCAGACGCAACTTTATGCACAGAAAACATGGCGGAGGTAACTAAATCAAACAATGTTAAAAGATGAAAACCGATCCGATTATTGTCTCTGACCTGGACATTGAACTCAATGCATCTCCCGCGTTTAATGCACTAAATACAGCTTAATCTCACTTTTTAAATTTTATTTATTTACATATATATATTTATGTATTTATTAGGCTTCTTGAACTCGGACCTGAGTCTAAATTTCATACCATAAACATGCAAATGTGAACTGGAATGACAATTAAAATCCTTGAATCTCACAATCCGGGAGCTGACAGCGCATTGAAGAGTTATGGACAGGAGGCTTTGGAGTGCATTCTAGGGGATTTCCTCCTGCTGCCCCTCGT
This sequence comes from Anableps anableps, assembly GCA_014839685.1. Classification (NCBI taxonomy): domain Eukaryota; kingdom Metazoa; phylum Chordata; class Actinopteri; order Cyprinodontiformes; family Anablepidae; genus Anableps; species Anableps anableps. Next base: position 15,421,997 of record CM026075.1, on the reverse strand, counting down.
TTAGAGAGTTATGCGGACTTCTGATTGCTTCAAATGAAGAGAAGATTCCCTGATTTCAAAACTTTGGCTGTAGTGGCGCCTGTAATTCCAGTTTATGGTGCAGCTGCAAAGCTCGTATTCAGCCTGCAGATCAACATCAGAACCTTGAGACATTTGATTATGCACAATCCGGTGCACAATTCATGTCCATGTTCAGAAATAAGTGTGATAGTTTCATTTCATTGTTTATATGTAGTTACTGGTTCCACAGTCAGTGGGTTTTGTCACTGTGGAGAAAAGTTTCATGTTTGCCCATAACTGCTTAAAAATAAAAAAGAATAGGGTGGAGAGAAAGGAGAAAATAAGTGCAACAACTCAAGAGGACATTGTGAATAAAAGAGGAAAGGTCATGTCACCAGTTTGGCAATATTTTGGATATAAAACCCCCCCTAATTCATAATTATTGATATCGACTGATATGAAATGCTTATATCGTGATATGATTTTTAGCCATATTGCCCAGCCCTATGTGACGTCATGGGAAAAATCAAAAGAAATCATTTAAGGTATTAGGAAGAGAGTTGTGGACCTGTTTAAGCATCATTATTCATGGTAAAATGAAAAGTGATGAAAGACCACTTAGAAAGGAAGAAGCCATTATGCCAAGAGTAACATAAAAAGCCATACAACTTTGCAAAATAAAACTTTGCAGATGCACTCTGGGAGACCTTATACCTTAATTTTTGCAGACCTGTGCTGTAGTCTAATGAAACAAAAACTGAAGTGTTTAGGTATAGTGACCATTATTTCAATTCGAGAAAAAAGGGTGAAGCTTGCAGACTTTAGGTCATAATGTAAAGTGTGCAGCAAGGGGTTGACAACATCATGTATGGATGTTTTGCTGCAAGGACTGGTGAACTTCACAAAATAGATGACATCATGAGGACAAACAAAACTTTAGGTGGTAATATTTAAGAAACATCTCAAGGTGTAAACCAGGTATTTAAAGCTTGGGGAGAACTGGCTCTTCCAAGTAGCAAATGACCCTAAACATACCACCAAATTAGTTACAAAGTTCTGAAAAGTCATGTGAAAGGGAGGCTTGTAAGCCTGACTGAGTAACACCAGCTGTCAGGAGGAATGAGCCAAAATTACAGCTAAATATTGTATTCAAAACATTTAAAACAAGTCAGAGTTTAGAAGATGAAGCCTGCAAATATTAAGGATATGTATGTAGGTTTCTGCATGTGAGGATGGTTATGAAAATGTATGTCAAAAAATCTGGCCCATTATTCTGAAATTTATCAAATAAAAACTATTTTGGTAATCCTCGCTGACCTAACACAAGCAAAGATCAGTCTGAGGTATTGGAAGACAGTGAGGAAACAAAGATTGTCTCTTTATGCAGTATATGTGAATATCTGCTTTCATCTGTGTGCCTAATGTATTTTTTCAGCCACAGTCACATGCATTTGTGCAGATACTTGAGCTTGCATGAGTTTCCATCCAGTATTTTCTTTCTCCCATACTGTTACCGGTCCCTTGAGCCCAGCTGCTTCCTACTGATCTCCTCCTTTGAGTTTAGGGTCAGCATGATGAGCTTTGGTCTTCTGTGTGACCCTGGGAAAGAGTCTGGAAAGAGGCCAGGCTACAGGGCCACCTGAGATCACTTTTCCTGCACTCCAGAGACAGGAAGCTGTAATTAGGACTGGAGGAGGCTTAACACTCTCATGCCTAGCTCTACTCCTCTCTACCGCAACCTCCCTCTCTCTCTCTTTCTGTTGACAAAAACCCTCAAGCATTAAGAGACCAAAACTCATAATTACATATGGTTGAGGGGATTGTAGACCACGGATCTGAGGCAATTTAATGCTTCATTTATTCACCTTTGTTGTTGTGTGCTTCACACAATCCATCCAACATGTTGTACACAAGAGTATTGTCAAAGATGTTAAAAGTAAGCCAGTCAGATAATGATAGTGTTAGTTAATAATTATTGTGGGTTTCAGTGCAACAAGGGAGAAAACAAAGAGTCATGCTCTGGTTTTGACATTGTGTTAATAACGATCTCACTGAAGCACTGGACCACCTTGTACTCCATTAATACCAAAGCATCAAGAGAGGAAAGAGGAAAATAAGTTGTGAGACATCTGTATGATTATGCTTTCAAAGAATTATTTTTATTAAGAACACCGAGCAGCAACTTGGTCACTTTTGGTTTGTTTGTCATGAAAGTATAAGTCAGAATCAGATAAATCAGAAAATTAATTGTGATCATTGATGTCTACAAACAAATGTGTGATTCTTTGTTTAATATTTGATATTGTGGCAGACATTAGTTCAATTTCAGTTTATATACAATGTCTTTTTCATGTTACAATGTCAAACTTTAATATATTATTAGGATTTTATGTGATAAACTGATACAAAGTAGCACATACTTCTGAAATGGAGAGAAAATTATATTATAGTTTTTATAGTTTGTTAGAGAACCTTAGTGATCAAAGCATCATGAAGACTAAGGACACACTAAACAAGTCCAGAATAAAGTTCAGGAAAAATTTAAAGTAGGAGAAAAGTAGAAGTAGAAAAAAACCTGATACAGGCTGCAAAAGTTTTGAGATTGGGGCAAAGGTTCACCCTTCATTTGGACAATGACCTTTAAATCTACAGCTAGAGCACCCGCAAGAGCACAGTGGAGAACCTTCCCAGAAATGACTGACCTATCAAAGGTCAAGAAAAAAACACCTCAGAACAACAACCGAGGCACCACAGACCCCATTTGCCTCTCTTAAGGCCAGTCTTCGTGATTCAACAATAAGAAAGAAATTGGGTAAAATCTGGATGCACTGGAGAGGTCCATGGAAAAAAAAACAAAAACAAAAAAAAAAACAAAAAACAAAAAAAAAAAAACGTTGCTGGCCTAACAGAGCAACTATATTATGGAACAAAACAAAGTGGAGGCTTGTGGATCATGTGTCCCATTGGCTCATACCCACAGTGAAGCATGGTGGTGGCAGTGTGGTGGTCTGGGGTTGCTTTGTAGCTTCAGGACCTGGAGGTAATGTCTTAAAACAAGGAACAATTGTCTACAGGACAATCCAGACTCAGTTTAAACAATTCTGCAAAAAAATAGTTGTTCAAAATTCCTCCACAGTGATATAAAAGGCAAATTGATAGTTATGGCAAATGCTTGATGGCAGTGGTTTTTTTTTTTTTTTTTTTTTTTTTTTTAATCAAGGGCGACAGAACCAGTAATTATGTTCATAGGAGAATTACTTTTTAACATAAGACCAAGTTGGTTCGAATAGCTTTTTTTCCTTTTTTATACATGAAATCATCTTTTGAAAACTTCATTTTGTTTTAACTCAGATTATTTTTGTCTAATAATAAAATGTGTTTGCTCCACTACATTTAAGGTTGGTTTTAAGAAGGAAAGCTGTCAGGGTTAAATACGTTTTTAGTATAAATAAACATGGGAATTTTTAATTTTGGGAATATATAATTGGTCATTATCATAAAAAAAAATGTCAAATGTAAAAGTTTTGTTGGTTGGACCTTCCTTTGGTACTGAGGATGTACAGACACGGAGTCCTCTAGGTATATCTTGTGTTGTCTGGGAACTTGTGGTTTGATCTCAGTGGCAAGGCTTTGGAGTTTTGTAAGCTGAGGTTGGCTGCTCAATATATTGAGTTTGTTGGGGCTTATCTAAATGATGATTGGGATTGGGAGTTAAGAGATCGGGCAAGTTGCTTTGACTTTTTTGTCTTTTTCCTGTTCCTTCTTTGGTTTAACAGGAAACAGCTGCTTTGCTGCTCTCTAGAGATGTGATTTATAGGGTATTTTTATGCCTTTCTTTCAGAGTTGTGTACATGTACAAAATAAAGACAACTGTGAACTGTGAAGTAGGGATGGGCTGAAACTTGATGAACCTCAAATTGTGCTTGTGGAAACATTCAGACTCCTCTGAATAATCTCCGTAGCTTTAGAGTTAATCCGGCATGGGTAAAGCTGTACAGATTGGTTTGTGCTTAAAATTGTTGGAAATCTTGACAAATGTACTTTTTAGTTGTGTGAAAAGGAGACAAATACTTCATTGCAGACATGTTTTTTTTCTGGAATTGGCCTGTGACATAAACTCTCAAGCCTACATATGTTTACTTAACTCCCCTAATTGTTTCCAATCCTCTCTTTAAGGTCCTGTTTGTATCAGACACATAAAAGACACATGGGCAGAAAGAAATAAAAGTATCAGTTCAGGTGAGTGTTTCACGACTCTGCTGTAACTGTCCACATGTTTCCCTCCTCCAGTAACTTTGAGGTTTGTTTTACAGGCCCCCCCAGCTGACCTGTGGGCTAAGCCCTGGCTGTGGGGATTTGTTGTTGGCGGGCCAGCTCGACGGGTGTCTATGTGAGGAAGAGGTAATGAAGTCCAGCATGAAGCAGTGGCGGAGGCTATTGTTGGTGGCCATGCTGGCTTGGGTTCTGGTCTTTCTTGCTCTGCTCTCCTACTTCCTGGATGCTCGTGTGGATGAGTCTCTGACCTCTGCTGGCTCTTTACTCTCCCAGCATCCTGACACCAGGCGTCTGACCTCCATACAAGCCTCCAATCAGCAGCATGCCATCTTTGGTTTAAGACCTGAACTGACTTTGCAATTAACTACAACTCTCAGAGACAAACCAGGACCAGAACCTTCCACCAGCTCCATAATCTCAGAGACCAACATGGAGGTAAGCCAGAGCCCTTATGTGACTTACGGTAGCCAGGAGACAGGTCACCAGGAGTATCTGGACCCGCAGAGCCTGGCTGCCTGGTCCTCCTTTGGGACAGAGAATGTGGGCTCTCATTCAGACCCTGCAGTCCAGAGTCGCGAGAGAGTGTACCAGAATCATGTCAGTGCCACTCAACACCATGGTGGTGAGGACGAAGAAGATGGTGGAGAAAACGAAGATCTTGGGAACAAAATTAGGACTGCAGAAGATGGGAGAATTGGTGGAGAGTCCTCTGATTTGGAAGATTACTATTTCTCCAGATCTGCCTCTGTCGTGCAGAGGCTGTGGAAGGGCCGCGTATCTGCGGGCATGTTGAGTCCCCGCCTGCAGCGTGCCATGAAGGACTACATGAGCGCAAACAAACATCATGTTTCCTACAACGGACATCGGAAAGGCTCCCAGAGTGCCAAAGAGCTGCTGTGTCAAATGAAAGCCCAGGCTCAGGTGAAAACGGTGGATGGGTCAGAAGAGCCCTTCTCCTCTCTTGGCTGGGCCAACTTTGTGCCATCCCGTCCGCTAGAGCAGCTGAACAGACAACAGGACAGGAGTGGTTTCAAAAGCTGTGCAGTGGTCACCTCTGCTGGTGCCATCCTGCGCTCTAGACTGGGCAAGGAAATAGGTGAGTGTTGAAAACAAAGATTGAAAAGCGCTATGAAAGTTATGAATTGTTAATGATTTCAGTGTATTGGTGCAGGGCTCTAGTCTTCCTTGGGATAAAGGACATACAAATATTTTAACACAAACAGCAGCAAATTATAGTTTTCATAAGTGAAAATGAACAATTTTGTTAGCTGTAGCAGTGTGATAAATGATGATTAAAAAATGCACTGAAAAACTCACACTAAAATCAACTCACAGCTACAACATTTTTCATTACGCCATTCTTACAATTTAAAGTGCTTTTAAGAAGATACCAGAAAATGTGCTAAAGTGAGAGGATGTTTGACGCATAAAGTAGCGGCGTACTGCCACTCCCACACGTTGCTGCATGCTGTCGGTCGCTCCTAGACTCTTCCCATGTTTACTAGAAATACAAAGTTGGTTGTTTGGAAAGCTTTTGCATGATAACTTAAGGCCTCCCAATAGTCTCATTAAAGTGTAGCTTTTTTGTGAGTACAGTTAGAAAGTTTCAGGTAGCATGTTTGTAGGATAGTTTCCCAAGTAGCTAGTTGGACTAAATAACCAGTTAGTACCAGCTTGTTGGATTCCTGGTGTTACTCCATATACACAAGAATGACAAATTGAGATAATGATCTGCATATGTATTAAACATGTTTACCTAAAAAATACTGCTAAAATGTAGTGGTGGTCATTCAGCAATTTGTTTAACTCTTTCGTCATTGTGTACAACTTTAAAACTAGGTATCTTTTAAAATATCTTTTTGGTAGATCATCACACTGTGAAAATCGAATGCCCATTAGCAAATAGTAGCTACCTTGATGACGGTTGCCTTGGAAAACAAAGACTTTCATGTTTTCTCAGTGAAATGGGCTTATTAAACTGTATATTTAGAGATCAACCAAAGCAAAGCCTTTGTGTTACATGATAATATAGACAAGACTGCACCCAGTTTGTAAGCACGAGAAAAGTAATACACTGTAGAAAAGGTAATGTCCTAGAGAAATGTCTGTATGGTCTCAAATATTAAGACATATTTTTGGAGGAAATGGCATTGTTCCCCCACAACAGGATGACAGCAGGACTGAAAGAAATGTTTTCCAGCATGCCCTGAATGTAAAGTTGGTAGAGAAATTACAACAGGACATTTTTGAAATTTTTGTTTCATGCACTTGGAAATCTTTTGTATTCAATAAATAGGACGGATTTTATTGCGTAGGTAAAGAATAATTCTGAGTAGTAGTCAGTCATTTTCAGGTTTTTAAAATAAATAAATAAATAAATCTTGTGGATGGTTAAAATTTAGAAGCAGCTCAGATAGAATTAGGCTAAATAGATTAGAAAAAACTAACAAGGTCTCATGCACATCTGCTATACACTTGTGGTACATGGATAAAATAAAATTTGCAGGGAAAATGAAAACATAGACATTTATGTGAAAGCTACTGGGCAAGTTAGCAAGAAGTTCAACAGAATTGTATATTTATGTGTACAATTAGTCTACACTGTGTCGGACTGGTGACTTGTCCAGGGGGTACCTCACCTCTCACCCTGTGATTTCTGGAGATAGGGACCACCCCTTTAAAATACAGCATAGTGTAAAATAAAGTGTTACCCCCTGTACTTTCTCACATTTTCCTCATTAAAACCACAAATTTCATATGATAGAACAGCTAAAAGTAGTGGATAATTGTGAATTAGAAGGAAAATCAAGCATTGCCTTCAAAATTGTTTGCAAATGATAATCTAAAATGTGGTATGCAATTGTTGTTGTGTTTTTTTTGACCATTTTACTCTGATACCCCTGAAATAGAATCCAATGCAACTATTTACCTTTAGAAGTCACCTCATTAATAAATAGAGGGAAACTGTGTGTAATTCAGTTTTCAAGCTGTACTGAGAAGGCCTCAGAGGTGTCTTCATGAACAGTAGTGACCAAACAGCATCATGAAGACCACAGCTGAATGGTCAGGGATAAAGTTGTGGAAAAGTTTAAACTGGGTTAAGTTATAAAACAAGGACTCAATCAGAGCTCAGTCAGAGAGAAGCAGCCAAGAGGCCCATGGAGGATTTCTTGCCTGGAGACTCAGGAGGAGATGCAGAGATCCACAGCTCAGATGGGAGAACCTGTCAACAGCACAACAGAAGTGTTAGTTTTGACTCCAGTAATCTGGTCTTAATGGGAGAGTGGCAAGAGAAAAGAGATCCATAAGAAATCCCGTTTGACGTTTGCCTCAAGCCACGTAGAAGACACAGTAAACATGTGGAAGCTCTTGTCAGATGAGACCAAAATTGAGCTTTAAGCCCCATGTGTGAACAGAAAAACCAATACTGCACACTGCACTGAACACATCCTACAGTGGGGATACTTTTCTTTAGCACTGACAATGAAGCGTAAAGGAGTTGATTGGTAGATGGATGGAGCTAAATACAGGGCAAACCTGGAAGAAACAGCCGCTATTGGCTGCAAAAGACTTGAGACTGGGGAGGACGTTGACCTTCCATCAGGACAACAACCCCAAATCTACAGCCAGAGGTACAATACAATGTTATATTAAGAAAAGTGTCTAGATTCAGAACTGATATTAACAGACTCTCTCTTTCCAATCTGACAGAGCTGTAGCTTCTTTGTAAAGAAGACTGAGGAAGCATCTCGGTCTTTAAATAAGCAAAACTGGTAGAGATATCGCTCAGATTATAACTTTAATTGCAGCAAAAAAAAAAAAAAAAAAAGTTTGAAAACAACGTAGCTTTCGGTCCATTTTGTGATTTTGTTGAACTTTGTGTTGGTTCATCACATAAACTCCTGACAAAAAGCATGTATGTTTGTTGAGGTAATGTGACAAAATGTAGAGGTCAAAGCTGTGTGAACACTTAAAAAATAGAACTGGTTTTATCTATCTTTAGAAGAGCAGTGTTCAGGTTTCCTGTGGCTTTCACAAATGAACTTGTCAATCTGATTCTGCAAAAAGTTGAGTGTGTGCTTTGTAGGTTTTATAGCTCTTCTGCATCACAATGTGTGTGTTCTTGGTTATAAGCGACTATTGGCAGCTCTTCTGTAAGCGGGGAGAGTGTGAACTCAGCGACAGATGGCTCACTAGAAAAAGCAAAAAACCCCTCTGTTAGCCAATCAGCCTTCTTCACATCACGTACAGCTTCCTTGCATTTCTGAGACAGCGATTCAGAACAAGCACTAGGATTAATTAGGTCAGTCCAAGCTTCATAATTATCAACTTCATTTTTGTGACATTTTTGTTTCCTGACACTATAAAGCATTTGCGTCCCCAGAAGACATTGTCTTGGAAAGAGAGGAACTGACTAAGCAGGTTTCTTGGAAAATCAGATGCAGGTGATGTAAACCTGCATTATGCACTTGATCTTGCGGTCATGGTGAAATTGACTTGTGCTGTGTCAGTGGAAACATTAGTCGTTCTGCCTTAGTCTTTCCACAGCTCTCCTTAATGTGAAATTGCTTGAAGTGCTAAAAGATTCCTGCACATTTACAGAAATGCTGACTAAATACTTATTCCGATATACCCTAAGGCATTTGACTACGTTTTGTGATTTTTTTTTTTTTATTTTTTTTTTTTTTCTTGTGGGGGTCTTTTCTCCTCCTACCTCGTTGAAGGACATATTTGATTTGACAAATAAACAGAGACAGCTTCAGTTTATCTCCATTTTTGTCTCTGCACACGCATCAAAATATTTTCTACCTTGCCCTCCATGTTTGTTCTTTGTTTTTTTCCTGGTATTATGATTCAAATGAAGACACTTATGAAGAAACAAAGTCCACCTGTTTCTATTTTTGCACATATGTAAACAGATATACACTCAACTTTTATACAGTTGAAACAACACATTTACCTATATGCTATGAAAACCACTTTTTCCTCACCATCTGTCAAAATCAGACTAAATCTTTATTTTTTTATGCCAGTTAGGAATACCAAAATTGTTTCTATTTGTAAATGCCAGAACATTTTGAGTATCGTTGCACCAGCTACTGATAATGATTTACTGGACTTGCAGTCCATTCCTCTCGACAGAACTGGTGCTACCTGTAACTGAGTCAGGTTTGTAGGCCACCTTGCTCACACACACTTTCCAGATCTGCCTACAGATTTTCTAAGGGACGGAGATCAGGGCTTTGTGATGGGCAATCCAAAGCATTGACTTTGTTGTCCTTAAGCCACTTTGTAACTAACCAACTCAACATTATGCTGCCACTGCCGTACTTCACAGATGGGATTTTGTTCTCAGGCTTGCAAGTGTCCCTCCGTATTCCTCCAAATGTAACAAGGGCCATAAAGACTGAAAACTCTATTTTTGCTTCATGAGACCACAAGACATGAAAACTGAAGGTCTTTGTCCTCGAGAGCATATGCAAACTTTAATCTGTCTTTTTAATTCCTTCTAAAGTAATGGCTTCTTCCTTTCAGAGCGGTCTTTCAGCAAATGTCAGTAAAGGATTCATTTCACTTCAGATAATGACCCTCTCTTATCAGCCTCTGCAGTATCTTCGTAAGGGCTTTAGTTTTGCTGTTGGTAGGCAAATTTCACACTAGAACACATTCATCTGTGGGACACAGAACTCATCTCCTTTCTGAATTGCATGATGACTGGACATTCCCATGCTGTCTCTATCTTTCACAGATGTACCTTCATTTAACACAGATATGTTGAATTGCAGAAGAAATTGTTATTCATGGTCATTGGCATCAAAGTCTCTCCCATACATACTAATAACATACAACAGCAGGGGTATTGGCTCAATGTGTCATCATTTCTCAAAAAATAAAAGGAGGAGTAAGATACTTGATGCAACTCAATAAGCAAGACAACTATCATGTGGCCACAGTAACAACGAAACAACCGTATGGTGCTGGAAGAGCTTATCTTTACGTGACTGTAATTGCTTATCTTAGCTTCAACAGGAAATCAAACTGCATTGATCTTTCTCTACTTGCCGTCACCCTGCTGTGCTTTTCAAAAGGCTGTTTCAGTGTGCATTATGCAGCTCATCATTAATATTAAATATACTTGAAAATAAATGAGAATCTGATGTCTTTTCCATGGCACATGCAGGTTTACGGGCATTTAGACATTAGTGTTTTTATTGGCTGAAGCCTCTATGTGAGAGGTTTGCTACTCTGGAGTTTAGTCAAGCGTGTGAACGTGATATGGTGAGTGGCTGCCATCGTCTGGTGGATGGAGGGAACAACACCCAATCCAGAGGCAAAGGGAATCATGTTAGTACAGCACAACAAAGCATTCAAAGATGGCAGAAACTCTTGCGTGAGGCTGGTGGACAAATGATTATTAAGACTCTGGGGAAAAAAATGCAATCTATTCTTTTTAATGTTAGGTTTTGATGACAAAGGGCACATCAACATGCATTTGGTTTCAGTGTCTTTTTATTAAATGACACATTTACTACAACATTCAGCAATGTCATCATGATACATTGTGAGGCTTTTTTATGCTGTTGGTTAAGTTTTCTCTCATCCAATTTATGATTGAACCTTCAAAAATTTAAAAATTGCTAAAAAATAAAGGTAATTTATTTAGAGAAGATTTTATATCTGTTAAATTTGATGACTCAGACTTACAGCTGACAAAAACAAAAAATGTGTTAAGTAGAAAATGATGACAATTACACAAAGTCAATAAAAAGTATTTGTCTGCCAACTGAAAAGTATGTCCATGTACTGTGCAGTTGATAAGCTCAGAACTTGGCCGGGGCTTGTTTTGCATGTAGTAATGTGTCAATGCATTGTAGCATGGAGGAAATCAGCCTGTCCGATCAGGTCCAAGTGAAGCCCAGGTTGCTCTAATAGGGGCCTTCGGCTTGTTTTATAGTTAACTCTTGTGTCTCTCATCTTGCTCCTGACAATACTCCATGGATTCTTGCTGAAGTTTACGTCAGGCCAGTTTGCTGGCCAGTCAAGCAAAGTAGTAACATGGTCATTAAAGCACGTTTTCATACTTTTGTTGGTGTGGACAAGTGCCAGGTCCTGCTGGTTAAATGACAGTAAGTAAAATAATTTTAATCTATGTAAAGTTTTTCAACAGAGGGTAGTATGAATTGCTCAAAATGTTTTCTGGTTGATTGCTACTCTGACTTTGGGTGAGACAAGTTGGACAAAAATCAACAGAAAATAGGGCTTCCCAAATCTTTGTTGACTGTGGACCTTCACTCTGAACCTCAAGCAGATCAGATTCTGTGCCTCTTCACATTTATTCCAGACTCTAGGACCTTAATTTCCAGATTAAATATAAAATATACTTTTACATGAAAAGAGAACTTGGGACTCCTGAGAAACAGCGGCCTTTTTTCTCTTTGCACCACACAAGACTCTTCTTACACTCTAAGCTTAGGAGTGGAGTAGCACAAGGAATGTAGCAGTTGTTACCCATCTCCTCGACACATCTGTGTGTGATGGTTCCTGAAGCTCTGACTTCAGCTGCATTCTTTGCTTTGTGAATCTCCCCCAAACTTTGTTTCATGGTCTTAGTTGCCTAGTCTTCTCTGTGTTGTGGTTGTCCCTGTTGGTTGTGCAGCTTTTTCTACCACACATTTTCCTTCTACTCAACTTTCAACTAATCTGCTCAAACACTACACCCTGTGCGCAGCCAGCTTCTTTAAAAATTACTTTTTTGGGGTTACATTCTTCAGAGAGTTTCAGTGACTGTCTGGTCAGAAGTCTGTCTGATAATCATGTAGGCGATAACATATTATTTCTGGATTAAAAATCCTTTTATTATTTTATTGGTCAGATGTAACATTCTTAACATTGTGTTTATTGTCAGCTGTAATCCATAACCATCTGAACTAACAAGGATATAGCACTCCAATATATCACATAAGTAATGAACCTACATGAACTTTTTGTTAATACTTTATTTTATTATAACGCACCCATATGTAGTTCAGCAGGAGCTGAACTACATATGGGTGTCAGCTATGTGACACCCATGACACATATGACAGCTTCTGCATACAGCCCTGAATTGGAGGAAGTCTGCGGGAAATGAATGAACAAATGACAGAATGCCCTCTGGTGGTGGGATCAAATATGACACTGACGAGGTTGGACACAACAGCACCATAAACGTTATAAACCTTATTACACTTGTACATTGTGTCAGTCTCTTTTGTATTTTTTTTCTTTGTTTTTCTGTATGTCTGGTTTTTCAGTATGGATCCATGCTGTCTCATTTATAGTTAATGCAACGATCTGGCAGAAGTAGAGACATGTAACATAAACACATGGCAAACAGCATGTGTGGACACAAAATGACTGTTTTGGGATAAAATAACAGCAAATTTCATTCTCTAACATTTTGTATATATCCACTGAAAAATATTCATAGTTGGCCCTTGTTTCTAGCCAATTACAGATCATGTTATGAATAATGAGAGAGCAGACTGGTGATCCAGTTTAAATGAAACAATTTAATTTTCTTTTCATTAACAACCTAGTACATATTCAATCAAAGGTGTCAAATGCAGAAAAACTAAAATAATTAAGACAAAACTTATACAATGACCCTAATTTAAAAAAATAAAAAAATATGCCTGGAGGTCTTTCTCACTCTAACAGGATATTTCCTGCTACATTTCTGTCTCACTTTATTTTCCAGACTCAGTGAAGTGGATCTACGTTCTACATAGCTGACACTGGACACAAAAATCATGAAAAAATAGTCATTCCTCTTATTGTCGACTAAATATCAGATGGTTTCATATTTTCACCGTTCATATCTAGAAAAGGTTTTTTAAATAAAACTTTCTATTATGCAGTCTTAGACAGCTGTTAACCCGCAGGACCTCCAATCCCTGAACAAACAAGCAGCGTGCAAAAAGAGCGACAGAAGAGTTATTGCATCATTTTTTATGTTCGGGAGATGAGAATAAAACAGGAAAGTGTCTTTTGGAAATGATGTTTCATTAATATGTTGCAGAAACTGAGACTGATCTCTGGAGGCAGATAAAGGCTTTCAGAACAGCATTTGAAATTGAAGGATCAGGCTCTTTTTTTATCATTTAAATTTGTCCTTGATAAAAGTTAGATGATACAGAAGATGCAAACACACACATTAAGATGTTTTTAATAAGTGTTGTTTACGTCACTTTAAAAAGTCACAGAAATGTACAATGAACAAAGACCTAGAAACAATTCTGGTATAATAAATACAGTCATTTTTTTGTTTATTTTTTTTTACTTCTAGTGAATTAAGTTTGGTAAAGTAGTTTTATTTAGCACTAAATTAATTTCTTTATTCACACCAGAACATGGCATCTAATAGTAAATGTAGCCCATATCAAAGAAGCTTCACTTGTGCTGTAGAACCGAACTACTGTTACCTCTTTTTAAACACTTCAATACCAATGATATGCTAAACCATGATTCTCTCTCCATCGTTGTTCACAATGAAGGTACATTATGTTACATTTGTAACACAAAGATTGTCCTATAAGGTTCATTAGTCCTGAAAGTTGACTTTCAAACTTATGACATATGCAGGCTATATTTATTAAGGTTCCCTTATTTGTTCTCTGTTTTTTCTGTTTTCAATAAATTACTTTTATTAAGTCTGTCAAACAACTGCACCACTATTTTGTGTTTGTCTTGTGTGGTTGTACGATAAGAGTGTCCTGACTCAGATCTTTCGTAGTTCTTGATAATTTTTCTCTTTATGAACTTCAGAACCCACTGACTTTCAAAAACACATTAACTCAAGCTTCTTTTTTTGGTGGCAGCTGTCTTCTTAAATTAGAGCAATTTCATTTTTAAGAAACCTTTTATTTTACTTCATGATATTGCAAAACCAAACTCCAATGTTAGATTTTGATTTTTCAAACAGGTTTACGTTGATGAAAATGATAAACGATCTCTGTTTTGAGAGATGGTCGTTTAAAGTCTACCGTTGTAGTCAAGCTCTGTGTTAGAGACAAGTTTGAGCATTATGCCAGAGGAGTAGAGCAGCTGGCCAGGCTCAGCTGTTTGCTGAAGGTTTATATGTATGATGATGGGGTGTCGGATCATAAGCTGAAGGATCACTCATCCATGTGTCAGTTCAACACAAGCGGAGGATTGTTGATTAATCAGCAAATAGGCAGAAATATATGTAAATGCTGTACCATCTGTTAAGCTGGAGATTTCACAAAGGCAAATAAATAACAAAGGATATCAAATGAATCGTTTCACAGCTGTGCAGTATGAAAATGTTTTTCAAAGCGAATTCACTACTCATCACCCATCAGTTAGCTGAGCGAACCACTGGGGAGCGCTTTAGTTCTGCTTGTCAGTAATGACTGACACAACAGAGACACAGATAATTTTGTGGTTGATCTTCATTATTTGTTTCAAACGTTGCCTGCATTAATCAATCAGGGTACCAACTATGACTATTTTAAAATATTGATGCGGGTTGGGAGGCTAATCCCTCTTCACTTCGCTGACATGGAAGACAGTTATTTTATGACACAAAAATATCATCTTGCATATTTGTTCCAGGAAAATTCTGAACAAGATTTTGTCAAGATTTCCCTACATAAAATCATAGCTCGTAAAGAACATAGCACACTGTAACTTTAGTCGAAGACCATTTCTAGCCATGTTCTATAGTTTGCATTATTTTGCCCACTTGTGTTCCTATGCTTCAGACACAAAGTACACTGTCTGTCAACCTGTTTTTTTTTTTTTTATTTTTATTTTTTTTTTAACTCTAAACAATTTATTTTAAACATTTCATTCACTCTTGCCTGCGAATCCATATGTAACAGTATGAAGATTTAATGTAATGATTATTGTGTGACAATCCATCATGGTTGTCGGTTTATCTTTAGCATCATTATTATTGGTTGCTGTAGTAGTTATATTTTTCATCACTTATTCACACTCTCACCAAATACCTTCTGTATTTATTAGTGTGTGTCAGAGATAAATTGCAGTCTGAACACAATTCACTGAGCACTGAAATGTATTTTTTGTTGCTTTGTTTGTTTTTACCAGCATTTTACCACCATTTTAATCAGTTTTATGCTGTGTGATGTTCAGAGGCTTTTATTGTGATGGTTTATCTTATTGATGTAATTAATAGAGGCACAAATATAGTATTGTTTCAAGATACAATGCTGGCAATCCAAAAAAATGTGACCAGCTGGTAACAAGTTAAAACAACCAGACCGTTCTGAAGTGCATAAACATCCAGCTTGATGTTCCTGACTAATATTACCTGCTGGGTAGCGAGAGGCAGCTGAAGGAAAGGGCTTCTCCTTTAGTTTCAGTCTCCAAGTAGTGAGGATAAAACTTCTTCAAAATACTTTCCTTTGACAATTGTGAAGTCCAAAGTTCAGCTACATGTAACTCTTGGTGCTCTTCGGTGTTTTAACATCCCAGCCTTACTTCTACATCTGCTGCTACACATCTGAGACGAAACATTTGTTGGACAATTTTTACAGGCTCAGTCACTAAATATGTTTTTAATTGTGAACGTATTAACTGGAATAATGCTGTAATACCATCATGGTAATCGTTAAAACCAGTAAGCAATATAATCCCTTACATATAATTTTTTTTTTTTTTTTTTTTTTTTTTTTTTAAGTTGAAGTATTAAGAGGAACATTAATGAATGTATCTGAGCAAGAGCAAAAATTCATAAAATGTGCCTTATAGAATATTTCATGATCTCTCTGCTTTGCAAGCTCATCAACATTTTCCAATCCTTCACAATCTTAGATTGTCTGATCGCCCACTTCTACCTCTTTCTTTATTATTATAACATCATTTGTACTTTGATATCGGCTAAATTCCTGCGTTGTCCTGTTGATTAGAATCCTGGTTTGTCTTTTAGATGCTCATGATGCAGTTTTGCGGTTCAATGCTGCCCCTACAGAGGGATATGAGCACGATGTGGGAAACAAAACTACCATCCGCATCATTAACTCACAGGTAAGTCACAATCTGGTCTTGGATGATTCAAATTAATTCAAAGAATTTTGTATTTAAGATTTGTGAAGGATTTTGATTCTCCTAAAAAAACCAAAAACTCCCTTTATTGTATTTCCCAGAAAGGACAATATTTTTAAAGGTGATTAAAAGGCACTCAGTCAATACAAAATACCTTGACTCGCTCGGAGTACAGGGAAATGTATTATTGTGGATTCAAGGCTGAAGTTTAAGATTCCAGTGTTGGTAAAATGAAAGTACCTCTTTCTATTTTAGGGCTTTATGTCAATACCAGTTTCATGATTACTAAACAAAAACAAACAATATTAAAAAGCTTTTGTGTGATGGGTATTACGAAGTTTCTGTTCAAGAACATACAGGAGTGTTAACACACTCCAAACATTTAGATAGCTGCTAATCATCACAGAAGTGGACTTCCCATCCAATTCACCCCAAGTTCAGACCTTGCAAAACTCATAGAAACTACAAAAAATCTTAACAGCTAAACCACAGAAAGACTGAACATGTTTGGGTTGTTTGAATTGGTTGCTAGGAGAAAACCTCTTCTCTCTAAAATGAATATGGCAGCTCTTCTAGTTTGCAGAGATGCACATTAATAAACCAGAATACTTCTGGGCAAATTTGTGTGAGTAGAGATTTCTAGAGATGAAACGCAACGCCAATGCTAGGCAAAAACCAAGCTCAGATCAAAATCTGTGAAGGAAAGCAGTTGTTAAATATGAAATCTTCCGTCTGACAACTAATACAGTTTAAAGAAGAGTTTCCCAGAACTACACATCAATGTGAGAGACTGATGGTCATACAAAAAACGACTGCTTCAAGTTTTCCATTTTGCTTAATAAATAATGAGATTGTGGAATGTGTGTTTTTGTACACTTGAGATCATGATTAAATAATTTTAAAAGCTGCAAAAGAAGAGGTCAGTTTTATTATGTCCTGATATTTATAGTCATTGACTTGAAAGAGTGTGTACTTTTTTTTTTTTTTTAAATGACAACATCAGCCTAATGGGTCTGATAGCAGAACATCTGGCTCTAAAGCTGATGCAGGCTACCGCTATTTGGATTAACACTGTAAACAACTTATGTGTTATAATGGTATAAATTAGAGATGCACAAATCCTTCAGATTAGAATTCAAATATTTTTGCTTGATCGGTTTGTCAAACACTGAAAATTTTGAATTTTTATCTGTTTAAATTTAATAAAAAACATAAAGGTTTGAAACACATACTTTGATGCATTAATAGTATAATTAATTAATTTTCCAGTAGATTCAAAATTGTTGTCTCTTTCAAAGAAAATTCAGCACATTTTCAGTCTTCTATGTGTTGTAGTCCTTTTTTAAAAAGTCAGAATCAAATTAGAAGACCAGAACTCAAAGAAAACTGAAAATTGGTATCGACAAAGATAAGGTTGATCAGTGCATCTCTGGTATAAATAAACAAAACAAAAAATATCAGCTTGACAAATTATGTTGATTTAGGCAGTTGAATTGTTTGAGTTGTTTGGCACATAAAGATGACATCTATCTTTTCATGTTTCCTCTTTGCAGATTTTGGCAAATCCTAAGCATGAGTTCAACTCAAGCTCCATGTATAAGAATGTAACGCTGGTGGCCTGGGATCCTGCACCTTACTCTATTAACTTACACAAGGTATGAGCATGCCCAGAGGAGGAGGGGAGGTTGCAGCTCTGTGCTGCTTATGCATCAGCAGTTTTAAAGGATTATGAATTCATAAACCTCAATGCTGTGGTACGTGAATTGCAAAGTATAGAAAATCCAATGAACATCTGATGAATCAAATGTAGCAAACACACTTAAAGAAATGTTGTGTTTCCCTGTTGAGCCATCAAGGTCATTTCAAACATGATATCTGAGCTTATGATACCCTGAGTGGATCATACACTCTTCATTTCTCACTCTCGTACTCTGTGTCTTTGAACAAGCGCTGATCTGTTTTTCCTCTTAATTTTATCCTTTCTTTCTTTGTCCTTTGTCACTTTTTTCTGAAAATGTGGGTTTCCATGAGATATGTATCAATTAATCAACTCTGATGAAAAGTTATATTTTATTTTTTTACATTTCTTTTTGAAAAAGTAAACACATTAAAACATTTTTGAGTCAAATGAAAAATATTAGGTATATCCTTTAACAGGCATTTTAGAGAGGGGTGGCAGGGGGGCTTGAGCACCTGTCCCTTTCATCCTTGATGCCCAAAGTGACCTTTTTTTTTTTTTTTTTTTTTTTTTTTTTTTTAAATAATAATTTTTTTATGTGTATGTCTGGAGGCCTGTCTGTCTCCCTCAACAATAATATTTAACTAACAATAACAGTTTAGCTAAATAAATTGATCTGGCTCCCCTCAGTCAAATGATGACTATGAACTGATTCTCATCCTTGACGTGCCTCTGCCTCCATGTCCTCAGGTGTTCCACAACCATGGTGGGGGGCAGGGGGGTGGAACTGGGCCCTCCAACTATCAAATTATTGGCTTGAATATTTTTTGTGAAGAGAAAAGTAGGTCTGATGTTGAAGTTAGAAAAAAACATTTTTATTTACTTTCCTAATTGTCCTCCCAGTAGTGGGAAACACCCCTCCTCCCCCCTCCCCAAACACAGTAATAGTTCAGCTGCAGAGAAAACTTCTGACTTTCAGTTTATCAAGCTGCCCAGTGCTGGACTAAATACCCAGTGCGCTACACGCAGGGAGAAGAAAATATGCAGCCTCAGTCGGTCCCTCCGCTCTGGGTCAGGCAGCCTGATATAAAGAAACAGAACCGCGACTGTCACCGCGACGCACCTCAACGTGCCGGTACCACCTGCTTACGGTTTGCTCCAACTTAACCTAACGTTACCAGGTGCGTCCTCACCGCTGCAAACAGGATCTGGGAAGGAGGTGAGCGGCTGTAAATAGAATGGAGTTATTACTGTAGAAGCTCAAATGTTAAGCAAAGGTTCGGCCCACAGCATTTGGAGCTCACACCTAAAATGTCACAAAAACAGTAGCAAAAAAACTGTACCAACAATTCGGACCGCAGCGTAAGGCCAAACGTGTGACAGTTAAATAAATCAAGGTGTTCCAAAAATGATATCTATACATGTGAAATTTTAATAAAAGTTGAGATTCATTTGTTAGACAAATTAATCTATCTCTACCCTGATAAATAAATATAGGAATATTTTATTTAATTTATTTTTTTTTAAATTTAAGCTATTTTGATCTTTAAAGCAGTCTGCAGCTGAGCTGCTGTGAAAGTTAACTAGTCACATATTGTTAACGTTTATTTAGTAAGACACAGCAGCAATTTACATTATTTCATAATGTACTTCATAATCAGCGACCATCTCTCCTATGGTCTTTTTTAACAACGACAGTCTCAGATCACAATAGCCCTCCATCTCTATCAACAGCAGGAGCAGAAACCCCTCAACAGCAACATTGTACCCTTTAGGGAAAACATGGATGCATTTGCTTTGCATTGTATCCACATGATGAAAATGATATAGTATGATCTGATGCCATATTAGATTCTTGATTTAAATGGGTTGTTGTTGTGTTCTTGTTGTACGGTATTTTAAGATCTTGTTCTATGTGGCCCTTTTTAACTTTGAGCACCTGCCCCTCCAAAGGTCTCTGCATGGCCCTATCCTTTAATACTGAAATGTGCATAATCCTATATTTCCTCAATTTTCGGTTGCTTCCAAAGCAACTGCTTCCATCATAGAACCTGTAGCTTTTTTTCTCACTTTCATAGTCCTTGGAACAAAATATTGCAATCAGTCAAAACCGGAATAACCAGAAAATCAGCTAGGAAAAGCATGTTCTGTGCATTTCTAGTTCTAACAATCTGTGAGATCTCTTCTACTTTCAGGTTTGCAATTAAAATTGATTTGCATTTGTGCTGTGGGTGGTCTGCTATGTGAATGATTTAAATTATTCTTCAGTATGATGTTAGAATAAAAAAAATCCAGTACATTGTTAATTAGCTTTTCCCATTTCATCCTGAGTGTGTTGAAACAGAAGGATATTATTTCACTCCTTGTGCTCTGTGTGGTTTCACACATTGACCACATCAAACAATGTCATGATATTACCAAATGTTTTTAATCTGAAACACTTGGAGCAAAACTAAATTTAAAAAATGGAATTAATTTACTTTAGATCAAGCAACGTTCAGTGTTCTGTGGTTTTACCCTGAGATGATGTAAAATCACAATTCTTTCTCAGACGCAAGAAGGGAGGGAGAAGCCTTGTTTTCAAGACGGATGAGCTTTTTGTACAGGGCATGATCCTTTGCTAGCTCTCTAACCCTCGTCTTAATAGCTTTACCTCCTTTGTTGTTGTCAAGTGTTGACAATTTTGTCTCAATTTATGAAATCTGAAAAAGCTATCCAGTTGGTATTGTTATGTGGCCTTCCTTTTTCTGTTACTATTTTATTATTTATTATGTCTCTATTCATGTTTCTGAGTCTTCATTTCCTGGCCAGGTCATTAAAAGTCTGGTCTATGTGTCATATAAAGTTTAGTGTTCTTCTTTGCAATCTCTCATTTATGACTGTTAGCTTTTTCTTCAAGGACATCAGATTAATGTTATAGAGTAAACATCTGTTGAGTATTTGTGAGGTAATTTGAAATGACAGATCATGTTATCCTTATGCTGAAATGTTAATTGTTCGAAATGACAATAAAGAAAGCAATTTGCGATGTCTTTATATAAGGTTTCAAGATTTGTACACTAAGCAGCTCAATACATGTTAAGAGCTGTGTTACAGTTATTGCAAGTATACCTGTAAATGTTTGAGGAAATGTAATGAAAGAAATATGTTAGCGCAAAATTAAACGTCTTCTCACTTTTCACTTGAATTTAGTTCAGCTCTGAAATTCATTAAGTCTGCACCAGCATGCTAAATTAGCCATGACAAAACTCTGTCTTAGCTTCATCAAAGTCATTAGAATTTTATATATGTGTGTGTGTGTGTGTGTGTGTGTGTGTGTGTGTGTGTGTGTGTATATGTGAAAAATAGGTTGTTTACATTAACTACAGAAAATTGTAAAACTAAATGTCTCTGAAATCATACCTGGTTTTCTTGTGTCACTGCTGTCAATCCTTTTAAGGATCCAGCTTCACTTTTCAGGTAGTTTGTTGTAGCCCAACTACAATGAAGGATGCTGGTTTTCCTCCATTGGTTTTTGTCTCCATAATGAAACAAGCATACGTACAGTGTTTTGAGTTTCCTTATCTGTCGGTAGACGATGAAAACAACTGCTTATCACAGGAACGCTGTTCGTTTCGGGAGTGTGTTCAACATGCTCTGGTTGCAGCCACAAATTCAGCTTGGTCAGATTGTTAGTACAGCCACGAACAGCACAACACGTACACAAGCTCACTGACATTTTAGTTAACACTAGTTTTGTTTAAAGAATTATAAAATATTGGTCAGGAAAGAGAATTGTAACTTCCATAATGGATGCAAATCAGTAGATTAGCTATTAAACCACGAATTAGCCAATGCCTTACTGCTACTTCCAGTGTTCACCGGAAATAAGACCCATAATCGTTTCTACAGTAACCGTCCCATGTTTATAACAGTTGGCTGCGAGGTTGTTTTAATTACAATAAGGAGCTGGATGCTTTGATATACACACAGAAAATGGGAGAAAACCTTAAAACTCACTCAGGTTGTTATGGAGGTTCACAAAGTTCTGAGTCTTTGAACCTCAAGTCAACTGTTCAAGGTTTGATTACTTGCCCAAGCCTTTTACTACATGTCTTTCCTTTCTCTGTCTCTCTCTCTCTCTCCACCTTTCCTCTCAAATAATTTTGAAGTTAAGGGAAAACAATATTTTTCACAGTTGCACCTAAAATGATCTGACCCAAAAATGTGGGATTTTAGCCAACGGGCATTTATTTAGAAATTTTTTAATCTTGTGACATTTTCAGACAGCTCTATAACTTTGGACTATTTATGAGAATGTTATTTCGATTTAGATTTATATATTTTATTTTTATTACAGTTAAAGTTTCATGTTCTCTAGAAAGAAGAAAAAAGCTATTGTTTTATTATTAAGTGTCAACATAATCAGTTAAAATCGGTGTATGCATGTCAGAGCTATACAAAACCTGTGATCGGTGCATCTCTACGTTTTTCAGTCCTGTTAACTCCAAATACTCTGTTTAAAAAGGCAGCTCTGTATGTAATGTTAATGTTTCATGCAATCAAATCTTCACCGACACTCTGATGGCAAATAGCACAACAGAAAGAAATGTGGTGACCTCTACTGACTTGCATATTCTTCGTATTCTTTGCCGACTCAAACAAATAGTCCAGTTAAAAAATAAACAGTCCTGCCCCCCCCACACACTATTAAAACAGTGTGAAAAGATAATTATACTATGTTCTTCATTTACCTTTGTACATATGTAAGTAATAATAATAATCATAATCATCATAATCATAATAATAATACATTTTACTTGAATAGCGCTTTTCCAAAAACTCAGACACTTTACAGGAATCAAGCAAAATTACAAACTGAATAGTTAAGTACGTCTAACAAAATCATGAAAGGAAAACACAAATACATAGCACTGAACATTTAAGAAAAAACAAAAAAAACAGGATAAGCATAAAACAGGACATTAATCATACATTAAAAGCTGTTCTGAAAAAGTGTGTCTTGAGATGTGATTTGAATGTGGGTAGATTTGTACAGTCATGGTTATGTTTGGAGAGAGAGTTCCAGAGGGTGGGAGCAGCTATGGAGAAGGCCACCCCAGGTCCAGCGCTTGGTTCTGAGTGGTGGAGACAGAAGGTTGACATCACAGGAGCGGAGGCTGCGGGTAGGAGTGTGACAGTGGAGTAGGTTGGTGAGGTAGCATGGGGCTTGGTTATGGAGGGCTTTGTGGGGGAGAAGGAAAACTTTTAAATGGATGCATTAAGGTACAGGGAACCAATGGAGCTTCCAGAGAACTGTGGTGATGTGGCCATGGGTGTGGGTGAGCAAGCGAGCAGCAAAGTTTTGTATGTGCTGGAGTTTATTGAGGACTTTGGATAATGTACCATAAAGAACACTGTTACAGTAGTCGAGTCTGGAGGTGATGAAGGCATGAATGAGAATTTCAGCAACCGAGAAGAGGAGTGATGGGCAGAGATGAGCAATATTTTTTAGATGAAAGAAGGCAATCTTGTGATGTGGTTGACATGGTGTTCAAAGGAGAGGTTGCTGTTGAAGATAACTTCAAGGTTGCGGATGTGAGTGGAGGGAGACAAAGTGGTGTTGACAGTAGTGAGACTGAAGTTGTTGGCAGTCTTGGTAAGGGATTTGGGACCAATGATGATGATGTCTGATTTGTCACAGTTGAGTTTGAGGAAGTTTGAGTGTGTCCATGATTTATCTCAGTGAGGCAACTGGTCAGGGTGGAGTGTGTTGCAGTCATGATGGATTTGGTGGAGATGTAGAGCTGGACATCGTGAGCATAGCAGTGGAAGCAGAGACCATGGCTGCGAATGATGGAACCGAGGGGGAGCATGAACAGGATGAAGAGTAGAGGGCCAAGCACCAAACCCTGGGCGACACCTTGTTATAAAAGAGAAGTGGAGGAGGTGCAATTGTTGATCTGATGAACTGTTGCCTGTTTGTGAGATATGACTGTAACCAGAAGAGGGCAGTGCCGGTGATGTTGAGGGAGGATTCTAGGCTGTATTGTATTTAAATGGTAAATGGCCTGTACTTGTATAGCGCTTTATCAAGTCCAGAGAACCCCAAAGCATTTCACACTACATTCAGCTTTTCACACATTCACATGTATTTATGTTAAAAACAAAAAAAACAAAAAAAACAAACAAAAAAAAAACCTTTTACACCGCACTGCTTCACAAAGATCATCTCCCCTCCTTTATATTTTAGTTGACTATGTCTGTAATCTGTCTAAAATTGTTTATTTAGTATTCAAGCACTATTGACGATAATTCAACAACTCATAAAAAAGCTGTGGTGTGTATACACCATTTACATTTTAGTCTGTACCAACTAGAATAGATTCTACTTAGTACATTTAAGTATGCCATAATGTTGGACAGTTCCTTTAACCATTCCTCATGAAGTAAGCAGCATTGTGTCTTACTGTGAATTTTTTTAAGTCTGCCTTGTTCAACCATCATACATTTTTAATCTTCAAGGCTAACAACCAAAGATGTACATTAATAAAACATGATAAATTAACTGTGAAAAAAATAGATAAATGAGAATAGAATATATTGTAGAGCAAAATGTGAAATAAACACATCAAAATTGATGCTTGGTGATCTGTCCACAGAATGAAGTGGCCAGTGAAAAGATACACTTGCAGATAAAAATTAAGATTCACAACCACATGTTGTTTTAGCATCAGTGGAAATGTAAATGGTCCATCAAAGCTGAAGATAAAGCTGAAGTGCCATTTCATCTTCAAGATAAAAGAAATGGTGTTGTGTTATCTTGAACAATTTGAAATCATCTGGGTGTGTTATCTTTTACATTTGTCTATACAGTTCTCTTTTTATTTTCCTTAGACTGGTAGAAAATTTATTTAGCTATGTAGAGAACATTTTCTGACATACAAACATGTTAAAAAATGTTAAAATTTAAGATGAACTCATCTGTACAAAGTAATTTTTGAGGGTAAAACAATGAAAAATTAATTAATAAATAATATCATGGATTTGTTCAAATGGGTTGAAAATATATTTTATTATTATATTCTTGCATACTATATAAAAATATATAAAAGTAATATTGCATGCTAAGAGTGCAAATATTAGCATTAGTATTATTATCTGTTGTAACTATGTATTGTAGCTTAGGAATTAAACCATCTCTTGGTAAGATTAGATGTATAAATAAAACTATAACAGAAAAATTATGTGAATAGATTAATAAAGACTACTAATAATCTAATAATCAGTTCATCTACTATGCTGACACTGTGAAAAACATTAAGATGTTCATCTATCCGGTTAAGGTATAAAGTCTTATGTTGTGGCTGTCCTGTTGAGTGAAAACAGACTCTCTGCTATTTTAACTGTAGTTCAAGAAATCTAATTAGCTGGTAACAAGTTAATTCAATAAATCAAATTGTTACTTAGATAATGATGATCTATTGTTTTCTTATGGTCATTATTGAAACTTGTTAAAGTTTTATTTCCAAACATTTAAAAGAGCATAATTTCATATTTGTATTTTCTCTTTAGTGGTATTCCAGCCCAGACTACAACCTGTTTGGTCCATATATAGATCACCGTAAGGCCCATCCTGACCAGCCTTTCTACATCCTTCACCCCAGCTACGTGTGGCGGCTGTGGGATGTGATTCAGAGCAACACTCAGGAGAACATCCAGCCCAATCCCCCCTCATCTGGCTTTATAGGTGAGGACACACATGTACAGGGATGCACCATCTTTCACCATTCCTGCAGTTGCCTTTGTACTTTTCAACCTACTGGACCTTGGGAAGACCCACACACAACATGTATATCAGCTATTTAAGCCTCCTCATCTATGAAAAATTTATCTGAGGGATGATTTATTTTTCTTCCAAATGAATGAGTTCTATCTCAAATTTAACAAAGCAAAGCTATTTTGGGATATATCTCAGATTAATATTTTTCTAGTACCAGTCAAAAAATAATTTACCTTAATCACAAACAGAAGGATTATTTTAAAAATCCATAAAAAAGAGGTAATGAAGCTAATTAAGATTCCATTGTTTTATTGATAAACCAAAGCTCTATTTACTACTGATTTCAAAGCACACAAACAAAGATAAAAACATTCTCATACAAATTCTTTTCATTGGCTCATATTCATATAAGAGTACTTCGACATGTACAGAATTGCCAAAATTATTCGGTCACGTGCCTTTACATGCACCAGAATTGTAATGATATGCTAGTCTTAATGCAAAAGCTTTAATGTGGCATTTAACCAACCTTTGAAGCTATAGCAGCAACTCCTCTGGGAAAGGCTTTCCATAGGGATTAGGAATGTGCTTAAGGAAAGTTTGACCTTTGTTCTAGATGTTCATTTGTAAGGTCAGACAGGGATGCCTGATGAGAATCCCTAGCTCACATTTTCTGCTTTTATTCATCCCAATGGTGTTCTTTGAGCTTGAGGTCAGGACTTGTTAAGTCCCTCCACACCAAACTTGCTCATCCATGTGTTTTTGGACCTTCAAACCAGTGCAGCCAGTGCTATGCATTGCTCCTGGTGAGGTAAGGCTTGGAGGCAACAGCTCTGCCATAGAAACTCCTCCTATGTTCTATGAACTAATCTGAAGACCATAGGAAGGTTTTGGGAAGGTTCTGTAGCTATTGACCCTGCAGAAGGTTTCCAGCTTCTGACCAATATGTGCATCAATATATGCTATCTTTGCTCTGTGATTTGATGTCTACACTCTATAATGCTACTAACAACTGATTGTGAAATGTCTATTAGGAAGGACATTTCCTGACTGGACTTATTACACAGGTGCCATCCTACCATGATACCAAACTGGAATTTACTGAGCTCTTGAGGCTGACCCATTCTTTCACAGATAACTGCAAAACTGCAAGCCTAGGTCCTGGATTTCTATACACCTTTATCCCCAGCTGTGATTGTAACACTTGAACTGAATGATTTGGAGAGTTGAGCAAATGCTTTTGACAGTATAGTTTATATAAAAAGCATTTAGACAGCTTCTTTAAAAAGTGTCACTTCTCATCTTTGTTGTAAAAACTTTCATATTTGAAGCTACAATGAAGGACACCATCATTGTTTGATAAATCTAAAAGTCCATCATTTAGATGGAAAGCAGTTCTTGCATCATGTTTGTGTGTTCTTGTTCATTACAACTTATTGACACCGGGAAAGTCCTTTGGTCAGCTTGTTTGGTCCAAACCGAAAGTGGACTTTGTTTTTTTTGTTTGGTGAGGTTTGCTTTCACATTGTGCTCTTTTGCAAGCGGACGATAATTTGTAAACAAAGCTATGTGGGTGACGATCATTGCTCCCATTCGACAGAAATGATAGATGGGGGACAGCACACAGACCTGGAAAAACAAAGTCCTGCATGCTGCAGTTCTGTTCTGCACATATGTGCTGTTATTACAACTGGAATACCATTTTGAACGTCATGAGCAGCACATGCAATACAAGTTTCATAATGTGATGTTTCCAATTTTGGAATGCCGTCGGCAAAAACATGCTCCAAGCTGAATGAGACGAGATGGTCTGTGTGCCCTGACCTACAACATGCTGGCAGCAGAAAACTGCAGATCAGGTACTATTTCAGTACATACAGCAGTAGCGTTAGCAACACTAAATGGCTAATGTTTGCCAAAAAACCCAGCAACAGTGTCTTGTGAAGTCCAAAAAGATGCATATTCCCTGTACTTAATTCGAATTGAGGCTGGTCTGTATTCACACCAGAAGCGAACCGCACCAGAGTTCGTTTGGAAGCTGACCAAGACCACCTCAAAAACTGGGACTTGGTCCAGTTGTTTGGTTCACACCAGGGTTCGCTTAAGTGTATTCACACCTGCACAAAAGGTACGATCCATCGGGGAAAGCAAACTCTGGCCCATTTGATGTTGATCAAATGTGTCAGGTGTGAATACATGCATTCACACCAGCCCTGCTTAGTCCGCTTTAATTGAACTCTAGTTTGTTTGTCTAGAAAGTCCAGTTCATTTGGGGAGATGTGAATGCACAATCGAACTCTGATGTGAACCAAAAAGGTGAACTCTGGTCCGTCTAAAAACCTAGGTCTCAGTTTGGCTGAAGTGAACTCTGGTCCTGTTCAAATGCATATGTGAGTGCCAAGCAGACCAGAAACTGCTCCAAAAGCAGGACTACAGCACAGGGTATTCTTGGTAAATACAAACGCATGAGTTTAGTGCTACAGGGAGAAATGGCAAAAAAAAAAAAAAAAAAAAAAAGAAGTCATACAGCTGCCAAAATCTGATGCCACTTCATTTGTTTACATTTTGTGAAGAAGGAAGTTACACTCAGTGTGTGGTACAGAGGTTTTCTTTTCTTCTTGCTTCCTTCAGTGGTTCTTGGTGCAGTGCCACCACAGGCAAGGGGGCTTAAACAGGTTGCTCAAAGGATTTGCTTCATTTGACAGTGCAGTGTGAAAATTAACAGCACCGGCTGAAAATGTAACAAATGTTGCAAATTTGGTCCCCAATTGAACTGGGTCTACCCAACTATTAGGTTTGAAAACACCCTGACTTTAATATTTGCCTTTTGTTTGCCCTGATCTAGTGCAAATCAAGCCTTAAGGCAAAGACTCTAAACAAACAACAAGCTTGAATTTGTATCAGTTTGTAGTTTAGCAGTTTTAGTAGAATGCTGATTTCTTGTTTTGTTTTTTTGTTTTTTTGTTTCGCAAGAACTGCTTGCAAAGTTAAAAATACAAAAATGAAGTGTGTCTTTTTCCACCGTAGGGAAGTTTATTAAAACCAAAACAGCAAAACAATGGAGTGGAAAGAGCTTGCACAGGGGCTTGTGTCAGATCGTCAGAATACACATTTAGGTTCAGGCATCATTGTGCCAGAGAAGCAACTCCATCTCTGCCAAAGCCCTGTCAGTCATATATTTTTCTTTTAGACCTTCTGAATGTTTCGCTCTCTTAGTCACGACAGAGCAGATGCATTTAAAGTGGTTGGGTCTTGTCTTTTATTTGTACTGGAAAAATATGTGAACAAGGTCAAGATTCCCCAGAGACGTATATGTAGGAAGCGTGTACAACCCCCTTAATCAGTCTTTGAGTGTGTTGCATCACAGCCTCAGATATTTTAAACTCCCCCACAGATATCACATTTAGCTCCCTGTTTGGTGGTATTGTGTATGTCACCATGGGACACTGCAGCTTTCCTCCTATGATGTCTTGTTGGTAGAGAAAGGGTTTTTATTTTAATATCTTAATCTGGTAAACATAGACTTTAATGTAAAGAAGTAGCATGAAAAAAATGAAGTGGAAAAAAATACAATGTAGGACATTTTAAATAAGAAAGAACATTAAGAGACAAGACAAATGAATACATGCAGACAAATTTATTAGATTCTGTGTACGTACAAGAAAAAGATGGTGGAATGTGTTTTTGTGATCCTTTTCACCATTTTGCTTTATTTACAGTCAAAATACTAAAAAAGCTGGAGAAAATTTATGAAGAGGTTTTAGTTTAAATGAATATACCATCCCAAAATTTAAAACTAAAGTGCTGATCATGGCAAAGATTTCTGATTGGCTGACTTTAACAGCAACAGAACTGACTGAAAACCAACAAAGAATAGCCACAAGCTTAAGTTTCTTTTGCAGTTTTTAAACAAAAGCAGATGCAGTACTTTAATAATTCAGCCACAGTAGTGTTATGATTCATGTTTGGTCCTGCCCATGCTGTAATTAGTTTTCATTCTACTCACCTGTGTCACCTGATTGCTGATCTGTGCCACCTGGGCCCTGCTCTACTTAACTCCTCTCAGCCCCTGCCTCCCTGCCAGATTATCGACAGCCACGAGCCAGTAGAAATCCAGCGTTTCATGCCTTGCCTTCTTGTGTTTCTTCGACCCATTTCCGTCCACGGATCTTCCCCTCCTGCCAAGCCCATTACGGATTCCTTTGGTTCTGGATTTCTGGACCCTGACTCAAGCTCCTCTTCACGACCACCGAGTATTGCCTGACCCTCTAGTTAAGTTTGCTCTCTCTGCCTCTCCGTGTATAACCTCTGCCTGATTATCGTCTAGCCCCTGGTACTGCGTTGGATTCCCTTGTGGAGACCTTCATCGATTCTTCCTGAGCTGCTACCAGTTCCTGATTCTAAATAAACTTGTTTTTCCTTTACGTACTTCTGTGTGTGGTTGAATTTCCGGGTCCTCCCAGTGAGTCCTTACAGAATAATCTGGCCACTATGGACCCGTCACCCACACAGGAGTGGCGTTCAAGTGTTGAAGACGCTATTACCCGCCTGGAGTCAAACATGCAACAAATGATGAGCATGCTTGATAGGATGTCCTCCCTTCCCTCCCCTAAAGGAGCCCCTTCTCCCAGCCTCAAAGCCGCTACGTCTGGTTTCCAGGTCTCACCCATTTTTGAGCCCCGCCTGTCTCCTCCGGAGGTGTTTAAAGGTGAGCAGAGTCAGTGTCGTCCCTTCATTACTCAGTGTGAAATAATCTTTGAACTTCAGCCGTCATCTTTTCCCTCTGAACGCGCTAAAGTAGCCTATGCTATTTCCCTCCTTTCGGGAAAAGCCAAATTATGGGGGACTGCAGAATGGCGGAGGGACTCCCTCATTTGTTATCGGTTCCAGGACTTTTCCAAGGAGCTAATCAGGGTCTTTGATCCTGTTCTGCCTCAGAGGGAGGCTGCACGTGGGTTGCTCAGACTCAAACAAGGCAGGAAGCGAGTAACTGAGTACATTATCGATTTTCATGCTCTATCCTCAGGAAGTGACTGGAACGATGAGGCACTATGTGATGCGTTCTATCAGGGTCTCAGTGAGGAGATAAAGGATGAGCTGTCTACCCGAGACGCTCCCAAGGACCTGGAGGAACTGGAGACCCTGGCCGCCAGAATTGATGCTAGGCTCCATGAGAGAAGGTTGGAGAGGAGTTCCCTCAGTCATACTTACCATGTTGAATCTGTTCCCAGATCACAGCCACCAGTCACGGCTCCACCTTTGAGTTCTTCACCCACCTCTCCGGGAGAGGAGCCTATGCAGATTGGTCGAACTCGCCTGTCCCCACAAGAGAGAGAGCGGAGATTTAAGAGAGGCCTTTGTTTCTATTGTGGTGGAGAGGGTCACCTACTTAGTCGGTGTCCTGTAAAAGGCCAGGCTCAGCAGGAGGTAAGAGGCTCCTGCTGAGTCAAAAGCGATGGCAATCCTCTTCATTCTCTGTTCAAGCCACTCTCCAAGCTGATTGTCAAACCAAGCGTCTCCCAGTCTTTATAGATTCAGGAGCAGATACTGAGTTCATGGACCGTGGTCTTGCCGAATCTCTGGGCATCCAACTTTTACCTACCTCTAAGTGTCTTGAAGTTTTGGCTATTGATGGCCATGTACTTCACCAGATCACCCATGAAACGGGTCCCATTAAGTTCAGTATTTCTGGGAATCACCATGAACTTATTTCCTTCCTGATAATAGAGTCCCCTGGTCTCCCTGTCATTTTGGGGGCTTCTTGGCTAAGAAAACACAACCCCCACATTGACTGGGTGAAGGGCGAGGTGTTGGGTTGGTCACCATCTTGCCATTCCACTTGCCTCTTAGCAGCTTCGGTCCCTTTTTCTGTCCCTATCTCGGGACAGGAAACCTATCCCGACCTATCCAAGGTACCGGCTGTTTACCATGACCTTCGGGAAGTCTTTAATAAGCATCGCGCCACTTCCCTTCCACCCCATCGGCCCTATGATTGTGCAATTGATTTGCTTCCTGGAACCTTTCCTCCCAAAGGCCGTCTATACTCCCTCTCCGGCCCGGAGGATAAGGCCATGAGGGATTATATCTGTGACGCACTCAAGGCAGGCATTATCCGCCCTTCATCCTCTCCAGCTGGTGCAGGTTTTTTCTTTGTGGGCAAGAAGGATGGTTCTTTGAGACCCTGTATTGACTACAGGGGATTGAATGACATCACAGTCAAGAATCGTTACCCACTTCCCCTAATGAACACTGCTTTCGACCTGATTCAGGGATCCACAGTTTTTACCAAGCTCGATCTCAGAAATGCCTACCATCTAGTCCGTATCAAGGAGGGGGATGAGTGGAAGACGGCTTTTAACACTCCAACCGGCCATTATGAATACCTGGTAATGCCCTTTGGCCTATCCAACGCTCCCGCAGTGTTCCAAGCTCTAGTCAATGATGTCCTCAGGGACATGGTCGGTCGTTTTGTTTATATTTATCTGGATGACATCTTAATTTTCTCTAAGGATCTCACTACCCATCAGACTCATGTCCGTTCTGTTATTCTCCGCTTGCTGCAGAATAACCTGTTTGTCAAGGCAGAAAAGTGTGAGTTTCACAAATCGTCCACTTCATTCTTGGGTTTCGTCATCTCTCCTAACAGGATTTCCATGGACCCCAGCAAGACGGACGCCATCAAGAATTGGCCCTGCCCACAAGACCGTAGACAACTTCAGAGGTTTCTGGGGTTTGCTAATTTCTATCGACGGTTCATCCGCAATTTCAGTTCTGTTGCTTCTCCACTTCATTCTCTTACTTCATCCAAGTGCAAGTTCGTTTGGAGTAAGAGTGCTGCAGAGTCCTTCGACCACCTTAAAAAGGCCTTCACCTCCGCTCCTGTCCTCCGCGCACCGGACCCTTCTCGCCAATTCATTGTAGAAGTGGATGCTTCTAACTCTGGGGTGGGAGCCGTACTCAGCCAGAGAAACACTGATGAGAAGATTCACCCATGTGCCTTCTTTTCTAGAAAACTGTCTTCTGCAGAGACCAACTATGATGTCGGTGACCGGGAACTGCTGGCAGTCAAACTGGCCCTCGAGGAGTGGAGGCACTGGCTCGAGGGAGCTAAGGAACCCTTCGTGGTCTGGACTGATCATAAGAATCTGCAGTACCTCAAGTCTGCTAGGAGACTTAACCCCAGGCAAGCCAGGTGGGCTCTATTCTTCAGTCGCTTTAATTTTTTCACTATCTTACAGACCTGGGAGTAAGAACACTAAGCCAGACGCACTCTCCAGGCTGCATGAGACTATGGAGGAGAGTCAAGAGGCTAAGCAGGTGGACTATGTGCTCCCCTCATCTGCGCGGCTAGCAGTTTCCAGGCTAGAGCTAGAGCAGAGAATCAGAGAGGCCCATCTGCAAAGCCCCATCCCTGAGAGCTGTCCTAAGAATCGACTATTTGTCCCTGAGCAGCTAATACCTGAGGTACTATCCTTTTGTCATGCCTCTAAATTTTTCTGCCATCCAGGAGTCACTAAGACCCTAGCTGTGATCAGGAGGTGTTTCTGGTGGGAGACTATGCTGCAAGATGTAAAGGAGTTTATCAAGGCTTGCAGAGTGTGCTGTCAGGCTAAACCATCCCGTCGACCACCCTCTGGGCTTCTGCGGCCCCTCCCGGTTCCTCACCGCCCATGGTCCCACATATCCATGGATTTCGTTACTGGCTTACCCTCTTCTAATAACCATTCTGTCCTCCTCACAGTTGTGGATCGATTTTCTAAGATGTCCCACCTGATACCACTTCGCAAACTGCCTTCGTCTAAGGAGCTGGGAGCGGTTCTGGCCCGTGAGGTGTTCCGTTTGCATGGTCTACCTACTGACATTGTTTCTGATCGAGGACCCCAGTTCATTTCTAAATTCTGGAAAGAATTTTGTGGTCTCCTGGGCATCACAGTAAGTCTCTCGTCAGGATTCCACCCTCAGTCTGACGGGCAAACGGAGAGGGTCAACCAGGAGGTGGAGACCAAGCTGCGCATGCTCTGTGAACATGATCCCTCTTCCTGGTCACAGAACCTTCCATGGGTGGAGTATGCCCTCAACTCACTCCCTTCTAGCTCCACAGGTCTGTCTCCCTTTTACACAGTTTATGGCTACCAGCCTCCAGTCTTGTCCCTTCAAGAGAAGCCCACTAGAGTTCCCTCTGCTCATGCCTCTGCTTTAAAGTGCCAGCGGGTATGGCGCCAGGCCCGCAGGGCCCTTCTAAAGTCCTCTGCTTTATGTTCTAGATTTGCAAATCGTCGCAGAGTTCCGGCACCCACTTACACCGAAGGTCAAAAGGTCTGGCTGTCCACCAAGGACCTTCCCTTGCGGGTTGAAAACCGGAAGTTAGCCCCTCGTTTCATTGGACCCTTCCCGATTTCCAAGGTTATCAACCCAGTGGCTGTCCGGCTCCGCCTCCCCAGAACTCTCAGAGTTTGTCCCACCTTTCATGTGTCACGTGTTAAACCTGTTTTCTCTTCACGGTTGGTTCCCTCCTCCAGGCCGCCTCCTCCCGCCCGGATCATTGATGGGGGCCCCGCTCACACGGTGCGCCGCCTCCTTCGCTCCAGATGTTGGGGCCGGTCCGTCCATTACTTGGTGGATTGGGAGGGATATGGGCCTGAAGAGCGCTCCTGGGTGCCGGCCCGACACATTTTGGACAAATCCCTTATCAGGGAGTTTCATCGGTCCAATCCTGACCAGCCAGGTGGTCCTTCTGGAGCCGGACCTTGAGGAGGGGGTACTGTTATGATTCATGTTTGGTCCTGCCCATGCTGTAATTAGTTTTCATTCTACTCACCTGTGTCACCTGATTGCTGATCTGTGCCACCTGGGCCCTGCTCTACTTAACTCCTCTCAGCCCCTGCCTCCCTGCCAGATTATCGACAGCCACGAGCCAGTAGAAATCCAGCGTTTCATGCCTTGCCTTCTTGTGTTTCTTCGACCCATTTCCGTCCACGGATCTTCCCCTCCTGCCAAGCCCATTACGGATTCCTTTGGTTCTGGATTTCTGGACCCTGACTCAAGCTCCTCTTCACGACCACCGAGTATTGCCTGACCCTCTAGTTAAGTTTGCTCTCTCTGCCTCTCCGTGTATAACCTCTGCCTGATTATCGTCTAGCCCCTGGTACTGCGTTGGATTCCCTTGTGGAGACCTTCATCGATTCTTCCTGAGCTGCTACCAGTTCCTGATTCTAAATAAACTTGTTTTTCCTTTACGTACTTCTGTGTGTGGTTGAATTTCCGGGTCCTCCCAGTGAGTCCTTACACAGTAGCATATCTTTCGGAAAAGGGAATTCTATTCAACCTGAATCCTTGAACTCTCTAGCACTTAAGCAATTTTGCTTAAATTAATGTGTAAATATGTGATACGAGAGACTGGTTATGCCCCCCTTATTCAAAGATACCTTTGAATAAGGGTATTATTAAAGGTATTATTCCACTACTATCAGTGGAATAATAGTATGAGAATACTGAAATTTCAGACATATACTGTCGGGTTAAAGTAGTATCTTGAGATAACCCATGTAGGTAAAGTTTTCTTAGGCTACGTTCACACTGTAAGCCTTAATGGTCAATTCCAATTTCTTGTGAAATCCAATTTTTTTTTGTGTTCGTTCACATTTCCAAATATATGAGACTTGTCTGTGATCTCCTGTGTGAACTGCAAACAACCTGAAAGTGTCCCACATGCACAGTAGAGGACACCATAACGTCACAGATAGTGAGCGTGCCAAGTGTGTGCAGAAATAAACATGGATGTAATGGTGGAGCATATCCTCCGATTTTAAAGTTGTCCAACCAGAGCTAGCACATTAACAACTCTCTCCATTGACTGCTCTCCACATTATTGTCCACCATGGTTGTTGTTTTCTTCCTGCTTCCATATTGTTTCTGTTGTACATGCTACCTCTTTAGCAAATTCTGAGAATCTTCACAGATACTTCTTATCACTAATGTACAGACTATCTTCATTTATTCATTAATTTGAAGCCTCACAAGGTTTGCAGCTAAACTAACATTAAAAAGTTGAATAGATGAAAACTTTCTTATGAGGAAAAGACTGAAACCCTTGAGTGTGCTCCAGACAAGATTATTCCTCTGGTTATGGAAACTCTTAATCATTTTGCCACCTATGCTAAATCTACAGTCAGACAACAACTACCATCCACATCACTGTGGAGAGACTTTGGCCCACTCTTTTTTGCAGAATTCTTCTTACTTAGCCACACAGGAGGGTTTTTGAGCATGAAAGGTCTGTTTATGGTCAAGACACAACATGTCTGGATGTTCACTATGCTTTATTTAGCCTTTTTAAGGTAGACTTGCTGGTGATCATTGGATCATTGTCCTGGTGCATAACAAACGTTTGCTTTAACCTAAGATCAAAATTTGATGGCTGGACATTCTCTTTCAGGATTTTCTAGAGAGCAGAATTCATTGTTTATTTAATTGCGACACCCAAACCAGGTCCTGAAGCAGCAAAGGAGGTGGGAAGGTTCACCACTGTTCCATATTTCCTCAATTTATAGATAATGTCTCCCATTCTGGTTTTCTGTAGTCCTAAAGCCTTAAAACTGGCTATGGAAGCTATTCCAGATAATAGATGTGACTGACGTCTGCTGAATTTCTTCAGTCCAGACCACGGTGTGTTACTTTGAGATTCTTTGACCAACTTCATGTTGTCAGAATTTTAATTTAGGTCATTCATTGCTTCTACGGATTTGGGAGTAACCAGGCATGGTTATGGGTAATTAAGCTGAATATAGCATTTGTGGTAACTCACATTATTTGGCAAGGGGGGGTCAGGGAGTTACTTTTTCCAAATAGAGCAATGTAGGTTATTAATAAATAAAAGCATTATTTCAAGACTGGTATTTGTATTACTCAGTTTTTCCATTCATATCTAAATTTGTTTGATCATTTGACAAAAAAGCAAAAACAGAAAAAAAAAATATTTTCACAGCACTTCACATACTATTGTTTGGATTAACTATTGTAACTGCAAGTTTTCTAATAGTTCTTCACTTCTTTTCAGGCTTCAGTGGCTGCCTATCCATTGTAGAGCTCACAATAAGATCCCAGTTCTAACTTACAGAGCTCTACATTGACAATCACTGATGTATATCTCTGAACTTTATCTAAGATCCTGTAAACGGGGCCTACAGGCTGTGCCATATCCAAGGCTTAAAATTAAACTTTTTCAACTATAGCTAAAAACCTGCCTTTTTAAATTACCTTATATTTAATTAGTAGCATTTGATTGTAATGCATTGTATAGCACTATGTGATTTTGTGTCTTGGAAGGTGGTATTTTAATAATATTTTTGCTAGAATTATTGTTTTTTACTTACAGTCACAATCAGTATAAATAAAATATAAATTGGAATGAAAATTATTTAAATATGAGTTATTTGGGTATTTTATGACTATCCACTAATAATTAATCAAAGTACTTCATATTAAGAGAAACATACTGGTACATGTCTTTAGGTAGCCTACATGAGTTGGACATGGTTTACTTACAGATAAGAGAAGCCATTTGGGAGGAAATGATGGTGCATAGGCAGAAAGTGGTGTATAAATTGGTGAAGTGGGAACTGACTCAAAGTGAACATTTGAGCAAACATAATTTGGGATTTGTTTTTGTTTACTCTTGGTGCACCTTTAAGAAAAAGTTATTAGTCCTTTGAATCCTGGAAAATGTATAGTGAGAGAGAAATATAGAAGGTGGCTTGAAAAACTAAAAAGAAAAACAAGCAAGTACACTTTAAAAAAACCAGTAAACAGCAACCATGTCTTTTTTCACAGAAAAACAAAGTGTTGCCAGAAATTATTGTTCACGTTATTGTCCACCTTTCTTGGTTTTACCGGTTGCAAAGAGCAGTAGAAGAATGTTGTTTTCTATACTAGCAAGAAAATAGCTGGCATTCATGAATTTGGCATGGAAGAAAATGAAAGCTGCAAGCAGAAAGCCATGACTTCAATCAGTGTTACGTGTTCAGGATGAAGTGTAAGGCTGACTCCGTGCCAGACAATATCACCAAGCATTGCCTCTCAGCAGAGAGGAAGCAAATCCCTGTGTACAGCCTCTGAAATCCTGTGGAAAGTCTTCTTGGAATCATAGAAGCTGTCATGATGGCATATTAGTGGAGATGGTTTAGGAACGGTGCTGTTTGGGACTTTCACGCTTGGGTCATGATGTTGAGGAGATGATGAATGGTTGGTGTCAGACTAGTTGAGAGCATCTGTTGAGATCTGGGCCACTGTGTTGCTGTAGACTCTGCGGTTCAAAGGGATTACTGTAGTCTTGGAAGGCATTGAAGTGTTACCATTTTCGGACGACCAGTGAGTGCAGTGGAACAGAATCAGGAAACACCTGTAGAACTGAGAGAGAAAAGGACAAAAAGGTAAAGATTATTAGCTTTCTCCTCACCTTTAGAGATCAAGAGACGGAAGAGACGTTTAGGTTTTTCTGTCATTGGATTGGGAGTGTTTCTTTTTAATCTAGGGATCTGTTTGTATAGAATATTCTTGCAAAAATTGTAATCTTTTTACTAATTATTATTTTTCTTCCAACTTAAAACTCAAGGCAACGCTTCATCAGCTTTTCAAATAGCAGGATGCAATAATTAAGAACAGAACAGCCTTTTCATAATTTACTGGTTCAATTATAAAAAAAATTATTTGAAAAGAAATTGTAAAATTACTCAAAAAATAATTTACTGTATGTTGTGATTAATATTTCTTCAGGATGCTGTCATGAAGATAACACATTTTCCTTTCCAGATATTCTGGATCTGTGTTATACAACAAAGAGGACAAAGCAAGAAACATGAAAAAATATCCATCCGTCTTCTATACCAGTGTTTTCTTGTCGTGTCACCAGGGTTTGGTGCCTATCTCCAGCGGTCATAGGGCGAACGACGGGGTACACCCAGGGCAAAACAGAGACACTTTTGCACTTTAATTGAATGAAATTCTTACGTCCTGTAAACAATCTTTGACAGTTTAGTAAACTAACAACATTGAGTCAACTATATTGTACACTTATACTGGAGTTAATCTAAAATTTTGAGGCAGCCCTTGGAATTGTTTTTTTTGAGTTACATTTTGCAGTGTACACAAACCAAGAACCTTCTTGCTGCAAGGCAACAGTCCTACCAACTGATGCACTGTGCAGCTAATGTTATATTACACTGTTAATTATTTAAACCATCACCTTCCCATAATGTGTGGTGAATATTGTCTTGTTTTGCACTTTGCGCCACAAAGAAATACTACCAAAAAAAAAAAAAAAAAAAGACTGAGCACCTCTACGCATTTCTCAGGGAATATATTTGTAACAGAGTTATTGACATAAAACTCCCACAAGATGCAAGTAACAACACTAGTGATCCAAACATACAAAAGCGCAATAACACAAATAAGTTCATAAATGTATATGTAGTAAAGTGGAATAACACTTAGAATAAGGACTGAAGACAAAGAAGCTGCAAAAGTTGATAGAAAGTAAGAAAAGAACACAATATTTAAAAAGCAGTCCTGTCCATGCAAATTATTAAAAGCTGTTCTCATCCCAAGAACTCCATCAAGGCTATTCATTGCTGCAAAACATGAATGGTATAAGTTACAAAAGTATTTCTATGCTTCTCAATGTTCAGTGACCTTCACTGGGGCAACAGTCAGGAAGTGGAAAAACATAATTTCATCCATGAACAGCTGTCTCTTGAATAAAATATAAAATCTTTGGAAAAAGACTCCAATCAGAGTGCATAGAATAGGTACCCATAACCTTCAAGATATAAAGACTGTGTGTGTAAGAGTGGGTCAGACTATCACAGTGTAATGTTTGTGTTTCTCCATATAGGCAACGTCTAGAAGCTATGAATACCATGATTTTTCTAACTGTTGAATTCATTTCAGTATACATGTACAAGTATTTTCTGTGCGACTTGACAGAAAATAAAACTTGAAAAAATTAATTCACTCATTTTTGTAGTTGTGAATGAAAGACTTGTTACCACTGACATCTGAAAGTAACTTTGTTAGCCTCATTAGAAACATATTTACATGGAAAAATGTTTTACATGTTAAATATCTATTTCCCCAATGTATGCTGCAAAAACTTTTAGCAGCATGACACTTTTATTTAAAAAAGGGGCCTACCAAACACGTCCACAGTTTGATAGTTTGCAAAAAAAATGTTCACATGGAGAGAGCATCAGTGGAGAAGATGTGGAGACGTTTAGGGCTATGGAGACAAAAACAATCACTGGGGACTGAATGATAAACCAAAATCAGCAGGAAGGTGCAGAGCAATAAGGAATAGCAAAACAACTAATACAGATTTATGTTGAATGTTATCTGTGTTCCTACCATGTCACAGCAAGAAGCTCTCCTGCAGAGCACACTATGGGGCCCAAACTCACTCTTCATACATTGTTTTCATCTGTTTTCTGTTATTTCTTTCCAGAAGACTTTTACTCACAACATCTTTAAAGCACATCAGAAATGTATGTTTTACTTGGAAACTACATTTCGGCTTCATAACTAATGCAAGTCTTTGGCACTTATCATCTCTTGATTTTGACTTATTCCAAAGATGCATCAGATCTGAGCTCTACGGTAAAATACCAGAAGTGCTGCTCCATGGCCAACAGGCTTAGCTTTGCTTATATCTGGCAGCTTCCAGGTATGGAAGAGAGTGACTGTGAGGTTTAATTCGATGCTCTTGGGGAAGAAAATTATTAAATCTTAACTTGTAATACTCAGGGTTTGGAGCACATTTCTACCAGTACTGATCTTATTTTAATCTAGTTTTATTCACAGTTTATTAATCTGTTTGTTTTAGTTGACAAAATTGTCTGCATTTTTTAACCAAAAATTTGAAAGGAATGAGCAATCCACTTTTAAATCTCTCTCTCTGTTAAATCTATTAAGAAAAAGATTTACACAAAAACTCATCACTTTTTGATTTCTAGTGTTATTGCTTTGTTGCCAGACTTAAATTTGTCTGCATTATGACGTTTCTTTTCTTATTGTAAGGTGTTTGTATGTCCTGCAGTCGAATTTCCTTGAGGGGACAATAAAGTATATCTCATCTCATCCCATCCTGATCTTATGTTATCTTATCCAAAACAAGCTGACTCTGTGTGAAAATATAATTGCAATTTAAAAAAAGGAGTAGATTAAAAATCCGAAGGATTAAAAAAATAAAAATAAAAAATTGACATTTTTGTGTGGCCTAGTCAAAGTCCGCACTAAGATTCAATGGAGATGCTGAGGCATACTCTAAACAAGCCATTCATGCTGGAATCCCCTCCAATTGTTCAAAGATGTGTGTCAATATTTCTCCACAGTAATGTAAAAGACTTGTTGCAGGTTATTGTAAACATTTGATGAGCATATGTTGCTGCCAAGGGTGGCATAGTCATTAGGTTTATGAGGTTGTTCTTTGTTTTGTTTTTTTAATATAGAGCACGGTTGGTTTTAATAGCATTTTTCCTATAATAAATAAAATACTTGATTTTAAAAAAAGTTGGTTTAAAAAAAAACAATAAATTGTAAATTTAGGCACAAATATTTTAACCATAAACACTCGACTTTCTCTGTGTATGTTGACACTGCAGGCATTCTCCTGATGATGACGCTGTGTGAGCAGCTGCACGTATATGAGTACATTCCCTCCACGAGGCAGTCTGAGCTGTGCCACTACCACGAGCGTTATTACGATGCTGCCTGCACACTGGGCGCCTATCACCCCCTCCTCTACGAGAAGATTCTGATCCAGCGCATCAATACAGGGCCTGAGAGCGACCTCCGGAGGAAGGGACGCGCAACTCTTCCAGGCTTCAGCACCGTCGACTGTGCCATCTGATATATGAAACCCTCTGAACTTCAAAATAAAAACGCATACACTGGCCTTTAATGGCTGACCAAGGGAGAGTTGCAATAAAGCCACAGCAGACAAGAAGGCTGAAGCTTACTAGTTTCCAATTAGCCCCAGTAAGAGCATAAGCCATAGCCCTCCACGGAGGGATCAGCTCGAAGGTTGTCTAAAGACTTTGTCTTTTTTTAATAATAGTTTATGTGACCAGAGCCTGGAATAGGAAAAAAACAAAAACTGCTTTAGCTGAGCCACGTTAGCTGTGGAGCTGACTAGGGTAGCAACAAGTCTGTGTTTTAGATAGAAAGTCAGTTTTTAATAACTTGGTGTGTATCAGTCATGTAAAAAAACTCTGTTTTACAGTTGTTCGGGTGGTAATCCACTTAAAGGAAAAGCCACAGTTTATTACTTCAGATTTTTTAAACAATCCAGAGTGGTGTGAGTAAAGAGAAGAGTCACTCTGAATGTCAGAAAGTGTCAACATACAGCAGCAACACTTGCAAAAGAATGTGCAGTTTTTAAAGACAGATTATCCGCATTACTGTACATATCTTCCAGCAGAATCAGAAGCTGTTTCACGTCTTCATGAGGGATTAGTTTCTTACTGCTGGTGTTATGATTAGTCTGAAATCACTGTCTTCTGCACGATGACTGAAAGCCACCAGTCTGATCACAGTATTGTTTTTTTTTTTTTTTTTTTTTTTTTTTTTTTTTTTTTTTTAGGATGCACTTGCTTTGAAAATGAAAGTAAATGGGGGCCAAAAAATAAAACGGGTGCTGAGAACAGCCATAACCCCGTGCCTGATGGTCAGCTGAACACTTTCCTCAGATTGCCTTGTCACTGTTGAGACAAATGCAGTATACTCTGTGGCAGGAGTGCATTGCCATTCAGTTTTGATTGTGATGCCATGTGGAGCAGTGGATTTTCCTGCAGTCATGTACTGAGATCCCCCCCATCACTCTCTTTATTGAATGTAATTTTACCACTGCCTGTTTTGGCCAAACCTGTACTGGAGCTCACCTCTGCTGTATTATCTGCATACATGCAGCAAATGGATATTACTTTGGATAAAGTGCATTCCTTTCAATTATACATTCATAATTCCAATATCCACCACAGCTCAGAATGGAGACAGTTAAAAATCCAGGATTTTTGTCTCCGGATTTAATTAGTCTCCTAATTTAGATTGTTTTATATGTTTACAGTGAGTCGGTGCTACATCTGGTGATAGCTGTAGGCGTTTAAAGTCAGCACAGGAATGAGGGTCTCTGAAAATATTTGGCCTGATAGAGGTATTGTAATAAATGTGTGCAATTGATAATGGTTTCATTAGAGATATGAAAATATTACAGAAATGTTGCATTTCATGTGAAAAGAATGATCGCTACAGTAGAGCAGAAGGAAGAAGCTGTTTCTGGGATTCGACTTGGGCTGGGTATGTGTTAGTGTGTATTATATATACAAACACAACTTTTTCAAAGTTACTCAGTTTTTATTTTATGAAAAGAATGAAAAAGTTCTGTTAAAAATTGACTTGTTTTGGTGCCATTTTTCACTTTTGGTGTTTTATACATAATGTCTTGAAAGAAATTTGTGGGGGGTTTTTAAACGCTGCAAGAAATTACACCGATCAGCCACAACGTTAAAACCCTCCGTCTTATGTTATGTAGATATACCCTTATGCTTGAATGGTCAGAGGATGTACACTGGACCTCTGGGGATCCTGCTGTATCCAACACACCTGATTGGCTGCTAACCATTTGGAGTTTGTGGTTTTAGCATTTCTTTCTTCTGAGATGTTGATTCAGAGAAGTGTTTCTCTTCTTAATGAGGGCTGAGGCTGCAAGCCCTTATTGCTGTTGTTTGAAACCTTAGTAATTTTATGTTTATAGTTTTTAAATATAGGAGATGCTAACAACAAAAGAAGTTAGAATTAGCACTATTATAGACTTCAATCAAATTAAAATATATAACAGCTGAAACAAAATCCAAGTTTTTTTTCCTTTTATAGTTATGGCATTGCAGGACAGCTACCAGCTGCAGGAAGTTAGAAAAGTAGCAGTTTAAAACTATGGAACATTACCTTTTGTGGGACTCTTTATATCATTTGTTGTATTTTGCCATTTGATAGCTATTTAGGCAAATAATCACTGTAGTCAGTGTTTTCAGTTATAGTAGTGTTTTTAACTCTGATGAATAGTCACAATAACTAGTTTCTCCATCAAGAGTCCTATATATTTCCAGTGTTTGTGGGAGTAGTAGTACTCGTATTTCCTCCTAGACTTTGTTAAAGAATATTAATTTCACTTTCTCTAAGTTCTCTTCCTTTTTTTGGTAATAAATTTATTTTAAGGCTTAATCTAAACCATTTTCACTTTAAACTGAAAGCCTTTTAGGTCATTTCTAGATTCTTACTACCCCATCATGCTAGTACAAGCCTGTTTAATGATTTAGTGCCATAGAAAGATATGTTGCCTTTGGTAAATAACACTGCAGCATGTCCATTCTACGCATCTTACAATAGTAGCATTTTATCAATCGCTAAGACAGGCTTCCACAATTTATTTTTAGGTATTGTGCCACTGTTCTCACAACTCAGAGGCACCAGATATACCACACATTTTTGCCACTGCTGCGTATTTGACTCAAGTGCTGCATAAATGTCATGGTAATGACCAACAACAACATTAATGGTACACTATGCAGACCCTCTGTCTGCACTTATGAAGACTGATTCATCTCATCTTGACAATTGTTTTGAGTGGTTCCAACTGACAGACTTTTGAATGTCACTGTACTTGGCA
This sequence comes from Anableps anableps, assembly GCA_014839685.1. Lineage (NCBI taxonomy): Eukaryota > Metazoa > Chordata > Actinopteri > Cyprinodontiformes > Anablepidae > Anableps > Anableps anableps. Next base: position 15,377,498 of record CM026075.1, on the reverse strand, counting down.
ACATAAACAGTGCAGCAGCAGTCCAAGTTAGCCATTAATACATGAATATGTAACTACATTTTCTCCCCCAACATTGTGGCAAAGAAAAACTATTACTGACTCCAAAACATCTCAGATTCCAATTATTTCTTTTTAGAAAGTAGCTCCTCTCATGAAGCATTTGCCATAAAAAGCAGCTAGTGTTTTTGGAAACAGCTGCCTACCAAAATTTTAGGCATCCAGAGAATTTACTTTTGTTCAGTCAGATTTCAAGTTTTATTTTCCATCTCAATTCTTATTTATCGCAATTTTGGCCTCAGTATGAAAAATTCATATTGGAGACTTCACATTTCATTCCTTTTTGGTTTTAAAATGGTTGTTTTCAGGCAACACATGCATTCATAAGAGTGCCCCCAGTTGATCTTTATCAATTCAGTTTTGAGCCCTCACTGAGATGAGGGCACTGATGGGAATGTATTTGACCTGCATAGAGATTTGGTTGAAATGCCCTTTTAAGTAAATGTCTTTCAAACAACCAGAACCATGTTGTCAGGAGAATTTCGCAGTAAAAATTCAAGCAATGTACTTTACCCATCTGGGTTTTATGTTGTGGTTGATCAGTGTGCAATAATGCATAGTAGACTAAGCATATGATAACAAATAATTCAGTGAATTACTTAGACAGTAGAAAAAAAAATCTTTCATCACATTGATGCAAAACTGTAACCATGAAAGCATAATGAGATAATGAAAAGAAGTTAATGAATTCTGCTTGAGCCATCTGTAGAAACTAGGCATGGCCTGAGAACAATGTATAGCAAGGTTTTAAAAAGTTGGTTTTAATGATTTGAAACTATGATTTTACATCATACCCTTGATAACTTTTTAATAAAATGCCAGAGGAAGTGCTGGGGTGACCAGAGTTCTCTCCTGCAAACACGCTGTGCACTGGTGGTTTGCTGGATGAAAGAAGGCTACTAAAACTTTCCCTTAATCAGTAGGAAAACACATTCAGTCATTTGGAACTATTTCTTCTTACTGTAAGTTAAATTCTAATACAGCTAACTCTGTTTTAGCCCAACTAATTTACCAGCTATTATCAGGTAATTACTCTCGTTAGCGAGTATTGCAAAAAGGTATAAAACTTTGTACAACAATCAGCTGGATATTGCAGCTAAATGCAATGGGCATTCATTCATTATTTTTACTGTAGTCAAAGTAATAAATTTAGGAAAGAATTAATTTAATAATTAAAAAGTATTGCTTTTCTGTTTTTAAACAAAAGCAATTATGTTATGTGATGTACATTTTAATTTTAAAATTTATGTATTAATTCGAGAATTTGTTGCGAAATTGTGCTAATTTTGTAATAGTCTCCTATATTCTTTCTGGTGGTAGAGATGAGAAGCAATTACAAGACGGTTTGTTGACACTTTTTTCTGTCAAAATAAAAAGATACCCAGCCCCAGTCAGTTTTAAGGAACCCAGTAAGGACTAGTAATATGACTAAACAAAATTATATTTGAAGGAGATTTTTGCAGGCTGCAGGTTTTCAGTGTAGCTGCTGGGGTGTTAAAGTGGTTGTGATTGTAGTACATTGAATGTGCAAAAAGCCCTGAACATACTGTACATTTGTACTTTCAATTGCACAGAGCATGCAAAAGTCAGGATTAGGGCAGAGTCTTAAACTGTGTGTGCTGTGTTGTGCTGCAGATCATTGTCATTAATGTTGTAGGAGTTGACTGTGCTTTAAGGTTTTCATTGTTTTATTAAATGATTCTTGCATCTTTTTTAATGCATGCTTGTGAACCACATTGGGTTGTGGTGTAGCACTCAGCTGTTCCCTGATGCCTTCTGGCAACTTCATTTTTGCATTTTATTATTGTGCCAAATTCCACCTTAAATTGTTTGTCTGATTAAGTGGAACGAGAACTGAGAAGAAAGGCAGGACTCCTGGGAAAACTATAGTTTCTCTGTGTGACTCTTAAGGTCAAATTTAATGTGTTTTTTTTCTTAAGGACTGCTTTTTTATTGCCAGTGTCAAATACTGGAATCTGTATAAAATGTTGACATTAACTTGTAGTTAAGTGGTGGAAGAGTACATTGTTTAAACACTTGGATGACAACGCTTTTCCTCTTTCAACCTGCTTTTTTTCCATTTTTTTTCTCTTGAGGCCAAGAGATGTGAATCACATCTTGTTTTGATTCAGTATAGTGGGAACTTCTGGACCACACTGCCTCTGAGGGATCGTTCAGCATTTTCAATACTTATTCTTACATATTCCATACTTCCTGTCTGCTGCTACTTGCAGCTCAGTGTGCTAGGAGGTCCTGTTTCACTCACAGCAGCCTTAGGGTGATCTTATTTTTTATTATTCAGTGAGTTTTCTTCTTCTTACACTTGAATGATATTTAAATGGAGGATTTGTATGATTTGAGCTGTTATGTCTTTTTTACTGTGTAAATAAACTTGTTGAAACATGCCAAAGTGTTTAGCGTTCAATCCCTGATTTTATAAAAATATACGGTTGCTCACTTGCTTATTCATCAGGATGTAGATGAGAGGGTTGATGACAGTGCTGCTCTTGGCCAGAAGTGAGGGGACCACACTGGCGACAGGACTGATGATGTTGGGTGGACCAAATGTTGCCATCATGGCTACGACACCATATGGCATCCAGCACAAAAGGTAACAGGCTGCTGTGGTCAGAACCATAAACAATATGTGGTACTCTCTCCTTCTGGCCGCCGTCTTCCGGATCTTCCCAACCTGTTGGATGACCACAGAGAAAGGGGTCAAAGTTGCTTTTATCCAAAACAACACAAACACAGAAAAAGGAAAAATCCAGGCTTTTGACATTTTGGATTACTTCTGTATTTTTATTAAATAGGTTCAGCAAGTATGACGACAAAATAAGTGCATAAATAGATGAGCAATTACACACCTACTACACATTAAAACCACAAGCTTCAATGTGTGGAAGGAAAATGATGCATGGCTTTCAACATTTCTTACAAATAAAAATATGAAAAATGTGCCATGTGTTTGTTTTTTTAGCCCTTTTTTTCAGCCTTCTTTACACCCCTAAATAAAATTCAGTGCCACGAGCTCTCTCTAAAAGTCAACCAATTAGTCAATAGAGTCCACCTGTGTTTAAACTAATCTGAAAATTCAGCTGTGAAGGTCTTGGAGGTTTGTTAGAGAAGAATAGAACGCAAACAGCAAAATGGAGACCAAAGAACTCGTCTGACAGGTCAGAAAGAAAGCTGTGGAGACGTTTTAAGCGGAATTAGGGTTGTTGGGAGGCAGTAGTTTATCATGCAGTTCAAATACTGTGAGCAGGAAACCTTTAAGCATACAATCCCAAGAGTAAAACAAGGTAGTTTGTGTGAGCACAACAGGATAAAGGTTATCCTTGTCACAAACCATCCATTCTCTAAACCCACTTATCCTCACAAGGTCACTGGTGTCCATCTCCAGCAGTCAACAGGCGAGAAGTGGAGTACACCCTCAACAGGTCACCAGTCCATTACAGGGCAACACAGAGACACACCAGACAAACAACCATGAATGCACACACTCACACCTAAGGACAATTTAGAGAAACCAATTAACCTAACAGTCATGTTTTTGGACAGTGGGAGGAAGCTGGAGTACCCACAGAGAACCCATGCATGCACATAGAGAACACGAATACTCCATGCAGAAAGACCCCAGGCCAGAATTTTAACCCAGGACCTTCTTGCTGCAAGGCAACAGTTCTACTAACTGCTTCACTGTGCAGCCTCTTGTCACAAATCTAATAACAACTATCTAATCAGTACCGGATAATTATGTTGAGATGTACACAGTCTTAATCATGGTTTTCATGTTTGACTCAATCTCAGGGGTCCTATGAGGGTTTTAAAACTCTCTATCTTTACTTTTCAACAATCCAGTTCAAGTTTGACCCATTTAACTGTTTCAGATTTGTAATTACAGCAAGTCAAATGGAGCCCAGAGTCCATAAAACAGTTAAATAGCCCTTTAATTTATTACCGAATATTATAATCAAAAGCCATACCACCCAAAGCATCAATAATAAGATATGTGAAAACACACCAACAGGGCCATTTATTCAGTGTACAAATAAGCAATAAAATATTTCAGGTTGTGACTACAAAACCTTTTGTTTTATTTTTTTTGGAGTTGTTCTTGTGGCTGCCAGCCAAATCCAGCTACTGGCTGATCATAGGCTGCAAATTAGTTACCAAATTCAGTGCCATGAGTCACTTGCAGTGTCCTGCGATATTTTCTTAAACTGTGTGCGTCACCTGGGAAATAGGGAAATGGATGCCAACTCCTATCAATCAAGAAATAGAAAACTAGAACTACATAATTTGGTCACAGAAATGGAAAACTGTATTTTCTTCTTGCTCTGTGATGTTCCCCTTGACTGTGCAGCCCTGTGATAAGGGCCATTCCAGAAACCACTGGTAAGGACTACATAGACTGACTCATGTCAAAATAAGGCCGGTGAGTAACTTCAGTGGTGAAATTATATCTATTGGTCACTGGGGACATTAGGGATTTCAGGAGCAGCATCAGGAACCTCAGAGGAGAATAAGCACAAAGGCAAGCTTTGAATATAAAAAGCCTTGGATGACAAAAACAGCTCTGGTGGATGATTGCTAAACCCTATCCTTCGTATGTAAAAAAAATCTTGACAATAATTGTCCAAATAAGAAAGACTCCCCTGAATGTAAGGACTTCAATATTTTAGTCCTCATAAATAGAAGAGGGTTCAGCCCAAGGTGAAAAAACTAGTGATGAGATGTATGTACACTAACAGCTTTTAGCCTCAAGTATATATCTCATAGTGTTGAAATAGCATTCAGCAATGAAAACCACAACCAACATGTGATGTAGCCAAAGGACATATAGAAGAAGACTTCTAATGCGTCTCAGATACAAAAAAAAATTGCTCATTTTAATTCAAACATGGCAGAAGCATAAACTCTGTAAGGAAAATACATTGATAGAATCACAGATTGAGGCAATTTGTGTTAAAACTAAAGGTGACTGCTGCTGTAAGAGAATTAGAAAAGCATCACAACAAATGAAACCAGTTTTTGTGACAGCCTCATCATTTCACAGCTTCATTATCAGTATAAAATGAATAAAAACCAGGGGCAACAAACATTTTTTGCCAGTACATACATATTGCATTCCTACTATTTTCCAGAAATACTAAAAAAGTTCTCACCAAGTTATAAGCTTATTTAAGTTGAACAACTGCCTAAAAACCTTCAACAGATCCCATAGTGAGTTACAGAAACAAAATTGGGACAACTTGGTCCACACACAGTACTTTACAAAATCATTCACACTCTTTCAACTGTTACACATCTTATCATTTTGCAACCACAAACACACATTTAAGTTTTAACTCCTTCTACATGGAGTTTGCATATATATTTTGTGTCAATGGGTTGCTTGTCTGGTGTGTCTCTGTGTTGCTCTGTGATGGACTGCCAATCTGTTCTGCTGTAGAAAAGGAGAAAAATACTGTGTTCAGGGTGATGTGCTGTTAGTTTTCCACAACAGAAAGGAATGTGCATCTCTGCTGATCTCTGCAGCTCCTCTAGAGTTACCAGAGTGGTTTCTGGACTGCTTCTATGATTAACACTCTTCTTGCCTAGCCTACAACTTTAGGTGTACAGCCATGTCATGGTTGAGTTACAGTTGTGTGATACTGTTTTCATTTTCAGATAATGGATGGAACAGAGCACTGTGAGATGTCGAAAGTTTGCAATATTGTTTCAAACCTAACCCTGCTTTAAACTTCTCCACCATTTTATCCCTGACCTGTCTGCTATGTTCCTTGGTCTTCGGGATGCTGTTTGTTCACCAGTCTCCTCAATCAATCAGCTATCAGCTTAATTTCTGATCTCTGGTAAAAATAACAGCACTATGGACCATGTCTCCTACCGCATAAAAGCGTTGCAGAAATGAAGTCAGAACCTTCAGTGACAGAAAATGGAGTCCTATAGCAGGTCCTTCCTCCCAGCACTTGTTAGACTTTACTCCCATAAACTCAAAAAGTGTTTACATCACTGGTGTTATTTGCTGTTTTTTTCATTTATTGTAAATAGTCTTTAGTTTTTAATATATGATATAATTGAATATTATTATAATTGAATTATATATGTCATCTAGGTTCTACTTAGTGTAATGGATCATTGCCAGTGATCCAAGTTGTGCTGTGATTTTCTTTCACTGAATGTCTGTGTCAATAATTAAAAATTTAGTTTTGTCCTGACTGAGATAACATTTTTTTCCATCTATCACTACATATCCAAATTAAAGATAGTGTTTCTCAATTACTTTGATGCATGTCTCTGATCAGAATTAAAATTCTCATAACTTATAACTCAACCAATATAGTTTGCACATCATAGTAGCAGTTCTCATTCCTTCCGACATACTTCAAATCCTTTTGGATATGCAGTGATTGGTTCTGATTCTCTATTTTATCCCATAATTTTCTTATGTCAGCCAAAATGAACTAAACTTACGAATGCTGAATGTCATTATCTATAAAACCAATACTCCTCATTTTATTGCTTGAACCATTACATAGTAATGGTTGAACTAGTTGACAATTGCATTCATTTCTTTATAATTTTTTTTTAAAAATGTCACCCAAATTCAACAATTTCTCTCAGATAAACTTCACCTTTCACTGTTGATATTGTTTATCATAAGCACCCTTTCTGCACAGCTTTGCCCAAAGGGTGTTAATGTTTGTTCTAAATAAGTTTGTATTTTGCTTTTGTACAATACTGTGTACAAATTGCAATTGAAAAGAGCATATGCAGTAGAATACTAAAGCATACGTATTCAGTGTCTTGTACTCATTTACCTCACTAAATAGAATAATGTGCAACTTACAGTTTTATTGTGCTTTTTTTGCAGTTGTCAACTCAGACTCCACGTTTTCAAAACCGTTAATACACAGGATTACACATTTTGTTAGCGAAAGGCTCTAACTGTGCCAAAACATTTAAAATATGAAACAAAAGCAAATATTGCCTTCAAACAACACAACTTGCAACCAAGTATATGAACTCTTCCAATCAATCATTACAAAATGGACAATATACTACAGCACTTGCTTGTCAGTGTAGTCCATGGATTTTCAGAGAGCTAGCCAATCCTCAAAGAACAAATAGACAACTTTTATTGATAGCATCACTTTTTTTTCAAACTATGAATGAAAACTAAAATACTGTAAATATTACAGAAAATATTGTAAATGTAAACCAAAATAAAATCTGACAACAAGAAAGTTTGAGAAAAAAATATACTACAGTAAAAGAAATTCCCACTATTGATACTCGGTCTCATCTGCCACCGATCTATACTGGTAAAGAACAACACAGACATGGGACCTTTTAAGGCCTTGCAGACTGATTGCTAGTTGAAGATTTTTGTGAACTGAAGTGAAACTGTTGTTTCCGTGGATTGATACTGGTGTAGGTAGCTTCTAATAACTAGGAATATGTGATTTCTGTTTGGTTATTATAGCTAAATAATGGAGTCCAGACTGCTTGAAAGACATCTGTGTTAACTGTTTAGCAAAAGGATGAGGAAAATGTGTTAAACCAATGACAAATGGTTCATACATTTACGAGACGTGTTTTCTGCTCTGCTGAGATAGTGATGATGACAACTGAGAGGATCCCAGTTCCTTTAAGCAGGTCAAAGCAAATGAGAAAAACTGCAATTGTGGATTTCAAATGGCTCTTCAAACAACATATAGTACTGTCTTGAGCATTTTTAGGTGGTGTCACCAAGACTGGACTTATTCGCATTAGAAAACTCAGAGTGAACTGCCATAATGAAAACATGACAAAACCATTTCACTATGTTGTTCATAAACAGTGGTGCCAGGACTTTTCATTTTGATGGCACTAACACTTTTATAGAGATGAATACTTGCTTTTGAGAAATGCACTGTCCATTTTGAACAAGTGACACACTTTTGCAGGTTATAAACTAGGTTTTGCAGTTTCCACTAACTGTTTTGAGAAATGCACGAGCTGATGTGAGAAATATTGAAAATGATGTGAGAAATGCACATAGGCGCCTGAAAAATACTGGAACATCAAAATGCATCTAGATTGGTTTGATTACACATAAGGTTTAGCCAACAAATGTTAGCATAATGTCTTCAAACACATACTGGTTCTCCTTTAATCTCTAAATTTAGAACAAATTAGGATGAGCAGAAGCAAAGAGGGCAGATTTTTCCATCTCAGATCCTCTGACACTTCACTCAACCTAGGGGTTTCTTTCAAATTCATTTTAGAGCATTTTAAACACCTCTGGGGATTCATTTCATCCTGAGCCAACAGGACATGAGCTCCAACTATGGGAAAGAAACCTCCCATTATATAATCTTAAATAATCTAGAGTAGCTGCAAATGTCCAGCACACTGCTGTTTCAGAGGGAAGTTTGAAATGTTACTGTTTTTTTTTTTAGCAATGATACTTGGGTGTAAAGCTATTATCTTTCATGCATGCAGCCAATTTTTGTGAGCCAGAGGGAGCCTTTTGTTGCATGCTATCCCACAGATAAGAAGCATTTCTGTTTCCAAAATGACACCCATTCACAACATTGAGAGGTAATAAAAATCCACAATGAGCATAACAGTACCTAATCTTGGAAGTTCATTACAGACAAATTCTGAATGTATTTTGTTTTCATTTAAACAAAATGAAAATAAGAGTGAATTTTACCTAAAATATGATTGATAATACAACTCATACAAGATAATTCACAGAGCACATGGCACTGAGAAAAGGCTAATAAATTTGTTTCAGGCAAAATTGTTTGTTGACAAATTTTTACAGACTGTCTTTTTTTTTTCTAAAGGACAGCAAACCAATCTTAAAAATAAAACAAAGCACAAACTCACTGACAATCTTGTTCACCTATGGGCTCCCACACATGTCACTAATATCTCTACTTATGCATTTTTGGAGGCTTTTCCAACATTAACGTAAATCCTAAATTAAACCTCTCTCTAAATCGCTTCTCAGCTACAGCTGTTGCTAAGGTAAAAAAACAACCTCAATGGAATAAAATACACTAACATGGATAATATTAGTGGACAAGTATTAGCATAGTGAATATGCTAATATTTGTGAATGAAGGAGGATAGTGGTGAAATATACACAAGTCTCAGATGCACACTACAAAGAAAATTATGCTACTGAAGAGGTACAGATCATTAACATTTCATAAAGGTTAATTTATTTCAGTAATTCAATTTAAAAAATCGAGGCACATATTTTAAGCATTTATTTCTGTTAATGATGATTATGGCTTACAACTTATGAAAATTCAAAATTCAGGATATTATGTAAGAGCAAGAAAAAAGGACTTTTATTACAGAAATGCTATAGGAAGGCCGACATAATCATGAAGAAAACTTCTGACTCAACAGTTGTCCAAGGTAAGCTACAAAAGGTCATTGCCAAAATAAAACCTGGCTGTTAACAGAGTACTGGATCTGTACTCTGGAAACCCAAGTGAAAGAAAAATGTCCAGAGAAAAAAGTGTACAAGCAACAAAGATATTCTCAGCCTTGAAAATTGTGAGCCAAATCCCATTAAAAACTGTGATGAGATTAACAAGTTGTGGGATGAAGCTGGAGTCAGAGCTTCTTGAACCACCACACACAGACATACTTGGGACATGAGCTACACCTCTTGCATTCCTTGTGTTAAGCCACTCTTGAACCACAGGCAACATCAAAGCGTCTTATCTGAACTTGGGTCAAAGGGAACTGGACTGTTGGTGGTCCAAGGTGCTCTTTTTAGATGAAAACAAATTTTGCATTTAATTTGGAAATCAATGCCCCAGTGTCTAATGGAACGGTGAAGAGGTAGAGAATCTAAGTATCTTGCGATCCAGTGAGAAGTTTTCACAGCCAGTGATGATTTGGAGAGCCATGTAATCTGCTAGTTTTGGTCCACTGGGATTAATCAAATTCAAAGTCAGGCCAGCTGCCTACCAGGGAAATTTTAAAGAACTTCTTATTTCCCACTGCACAAAAGCTTTAAAGAGAACCTGATTTCATTTTTCATTATTATTTCAGCAACACCAACTTTAGTCACCATAATATCCCCATGCTAGGTCAGAAAACTGAACTTAACCAGACAGTACTGTCAAGAGAAGCATGAGAGAGAACAAACCCAGCAATGCAGACGAGAGAAAGGCCACTAACCTACCTCAGCCTCTTTCACTCCTAAGTAGAGCCCCAGGCTGATTGCTTTCTTGCCACGTCGCATTGATGGAGTGATTCATACAAAAAGAGCCCTGACAAAGCACTGGGTGCATATTCTATACAGTATAAGGACATAATTTTTAGTACGCTGGTATTTCTACAGTAAAAATCTGGTTTTATTCTAATTTTTATAAAAGACTAAATTTTGGGTATTCATTAGCTTTAAGCCATAATCAATAAATAGTAACAAATATCTGAAATATATGGCCTTATGAGTATTTAATGTATATAATAGAAATGCAGCTGTGTATCTTTAAGAAATCTGCTTTTAAATGAAACCATTTATAACAGACCAATGAAGATTGAATGCTGAAAAGAGAAAACATTCAAGTAGTTTGATGATTCCTGATTCACTCCGTTCCAAAATGATGATCAGAGTAAAAACCAAGTCCAGTTAAAGCTGCAGTATGTAACTTTTATAAAAAATATATATGTTTCTTACACTTGTTAAAACTGTCACTATGTCTTGACAGTATGGTATGAGAGATAATCTGTTAAAAAAATCAAGCTCATCGACCTTTTCCCAGTGCTCTCAGAGCTAACTGCATAAATACACCACTCAGAAACAACCATCATCCCCCTTGCTCTTTGCTACACTACAGCTTCTTCCCAATAGCAGAGCCTGCCATGATTGCTCAGGCTAATTAGCATGGCCACTGATGATAGCGGATAAACATTTTTTCTGGAATGGTAAGTTGTTTTTCCTCCATTAGCACATTGAGCTGTGCATACATGTGGGTGATTGACAGCACTAAGGCCTTCCTCCTGGCTCTGATTGATTGTTTTTGACTGGGAGCGGTGCATTTCTGCAGATTTCAATAGTAGCACTAGTAAGAGGTGGAAGAGCTTGATTTTTTTTTTCACAGATTATCTGGCTCATACCATACTGTCACGACATAGTGACAGTTTTAACAAATACACAAAAAACATATTTTTGTAAAAGTTTCATACAGCAGCTTTAAGCTTTGCATTGATCCTTGTAAGTCCATGGTCTAAGTTCAGCTGTGCCATGTGTTCAAAAAGGAAAGTCAGATGACTTCCTGACTATACAGGAGAAGGGTGAAGGGTTATCCCACAACAGACCACTTCCTTCCAACAGCACACATATTTCAGTGTGTCAGAATTCATTTGGCTCAAAATTAAAAGGAATAGTCCAAGCAGCATGAATTCTCACATTATTGTCCACTGAAGTCCATTCATTACACTTGCAATCTCATGGATGTGGAGGAAAATGAACTTCCATCTTGACTTCTCTATCGTGGTGGAAATATCACAGCATAAACATGTAAGTTATAGTTCATGGTAGTAAGTTTTCTTTTCTGTAATCTTTTTTTGTCCTGCAAGTATCCAGTCATTTTATGATCACATTATGCTTCCCTCCTCTTTTAATATTTATTTTTTTAATAACTTTATTTTTTCAATTTATATTTACTTAAATGAATACTTTAGTGATATTTCTATCCTTTACTTACTTTACTATACTTTTAATGCAGTCATATATTTGTGACAGTGCATGTTTTAAAGTAAAATATTTTTTAAAGGGAAATAAAAAAAACTGAGAAATAAATCTCACGATTAATAAATGCACTATTGTGACTGCCTAATAACCTCCATGGGATTTTTGGCAGGAATGTGACGCCATAAGAGCACCTTCTTCCAAGAGCCAAATTGGCTCAAACTGGCAAACTTTAAATGAGCCTTCCTATGGCCTTCTTGGTAGGTATGACGTGACTCTATTTACCAATCAGGAAACTTCTGAAGGTTATTGGTCAAGCTGAATTTTATTTTGGAGTATCAGAGTAAAAGGGACTGAATACAAATGCACATTTTCATGTAGAATTAAAACCATGGGTTTTTTTTTTTACTTCTCCCAGCCATACATTATTACCTGTTGATCAGTCTCATGAAATCACAATAAAATACATTCAAGTTTGTGGCTGTAATGTGAACAAAAGTGAAAAAATTCCAGGGGTATGAATACTGGATATTAGGCTAAATTTCACACAAGAATATTGCTTTAGATCTATGAAATTTGGTTGTTTCATTGTAACATTTGTGGACTGGCGAATCATGATATGAAGCTTAGGTGTAAATTCAAACTGGTAGACTCTTCCCAGTGTCACCTGTATCATCCAGTCGCTGCGCAATGCACCTCAGCTGCAGCCCACCAGCTTTGGACCACGCCTCATCATAGCCAATCATCGTGCAAGTCTCTGCTTATAAAGCTCTCCATTCATAGCTCCATCTGCTCCCAGTTGAGCTACAAACATGCTGGTGCGCATTCTCATCTTGTCAGACTTTGTTTTAGTCGAGCCAGCTGGATCCCTGCTCCTTTCATTTGGGCATCCCAGCCCTTCTGCCCCTCACGCTGCTCGCAGGACCGCTTGTTTGTTGTTCCATCTCTGGTATTTATCTAGGAGGGGAATCTTATCCAGCTCTGGCCTATCTCCTCTCAAGTTGCCCGCCTCTGCCCCTTTGCCTTGTGGGGCTCCTCTCACCGTCCCCTCCAGCCTTCGTCAGCAGCATGCGCACAAAAAACCCCCAAAACCTCTGCTCTTGTTGATCGCCGCATATCTCCTCCTTCCGCTCCAGCTCCAAGCTGTCCTCCAGCCAAAGCTACTCCAGCACCGAGCTACGCTTCCAGAGTTGCCGCCCCCTCTGCAGTTTATTCTTCAACTTCTCTCCTTTCTACCGCTGATGCTCAGCTCCTCTCCAGTTCACTCATCTCCTTTGTCGTGCTCCATATCATCTTTTCAGTTCGCCTTCAAGAGTGCGTCTCCATCAGCCCACCACGTTTACGCCACCTCTCACTCCTGTGCGTCCCAGCTCAAACCTGCTTCTCAGTCCCCACCATTGGCATTTCACCCTCGCCAGCGCCCGCAATGGGCTGTTCATGGTAAGATTTACTCACTTATGTCTCATTTATCCGGCATCTTTGCGATGGTAGAAAGTACTCCAGTTCCTTAGGACCAGGTCAAGTTTATTTGTAGGCTATAGCACATTTCAGCATTGAGGCAGTTCAAAGTGCTTTATATCATAAAAACATTTTATTCACCATTTATGAAACGAGCAAAAAAAGAGAAAAAGTCACGACACCATCAAGCAAATTTACATCAAATATATTGATCAGTGTTCCACTTTCTTCTTATCAATGCCAACTCTAAACAGATGGGTTTTAGCCTTGATTTAAAGGACATTTCCCAAGCAGACTTCTCATCTTCAGTCCTCACTAAATGTCAACTTTTGTGATGTCATAGTGCACGCCGCCGATTGCTCCAGTTTTACATGGACGCCTCCCCATCCTCAGGTTTTTTTTTTCCTTTTGGGGGGTGGGGGGGTTCTTTCAGGGCAGTTTGTTTGGTCATAAATGCCTGCCTTCATTCTTGTCTTTGAGTCCTCTGCATTTCATGAGTTTGTTACATTCAAAGGCTCACCCATGTCTGCTGCCTGATCCCTAATCTTTAAGAAACACTAGCTTTGTGCAATCTTCCCTCTTGTTATTGCTCAGGCCTTGCATCTAGTTTAAGAAACTAAGAAATTCCTACAGCTTCTCTTCAGTAGTTTGGCTGCTGGTCTTCAGAGTTCTCTCCTTACATTCGCCCAGTCTTCCACTCAATGCTAGCTGCTCAACTTTCCCTCAGTCTTTAAGGAAGCACATTCAACAAATAACTGGTGATGGAATGTTTCTGCATCACTAACTTTCCCTCTGTCTAGATGATCTGGCCAACTTGCCACTCATTCTCTCTCTACAGCTCGGCAGGCATACCCAGTACATACCCTTTCTGGACTAGACCTTGCCTGACAAGGCCTAGTCCAGATCCCCGTCAGGCTTAGCCAGTCCATTTACCCTCTGAGCCTTGTCAGGCACAGCTAAGTCCTCATTCTCTATGCCTTGGTAGGCACGCATAGTCACTATCTTTATGCCTTGGCAGGCTTGCGTAATCACCCCTCCACACCTCGGCAAGTACGCACCATCTCCCTCTCTATGCCACGCCAGGCACCCATCTTCATAATCCTTTCACTTAATCAGTCTCTCATCCATTGTTTTGCAAGCATTCACGGTCACTTCTCACCCAATTCTTCTCATCTCTATGCTGTGTCGGGCCCCCAGGAGGGAAGACGTCTATAATCCTAACCCCAAAAGTTCATCCATGTTTATTGCAATTTACAGCATATACGTCTTCTGCCAGTGTCTGAGCACCAAAAAACCTTTATTCATTTATGTCAATCTTTTTAATTACTGCTCTGTTTTTGTATGTGTCTCTCCAGGTTGAACTTTAGAAATGACTAAAGTTCAATATTTCTGTTGGTTCTCAGTTCAACTGAGTCAGTTGAGTTATTTTCCAGTTAATTGTCAAATATTTTTTGCCACGTTTAATTATATCTTTCTTGTTTTTTCATAACTTTTTATTGAAAAAAAAAACAAATACCAAGGAAAATAAATTGATTTAAATTTTTTAAAAATTCTATTCATCCAGCCTGAGGCTGAAACATAATTTGTTTATAATGAATTAAAGTAGTATAACTGTGCAGCTGCACAATAACAGATACTTTATGGGGTGATGGTGGCGATGGTGGGAGGCATTCATCCCGTAATTGGTGGGTTGCTGGTTTGATCCCCATTCTGTCTGTCTCTGTCATTGTGTCCTTGGGCAAGATGCTTCACCTGCCTTGCCTGCTGTTGATGGTCAGTGGGCCCAGTGGCACCAGTGCATGGCAGCCTTTTCTCTCTGTCAGACTGTGGCTATAATCCAGTATCTTGCCACTATCAGTGTGTGAATGGGTGAATGACTGAATGTAGTGTAAAGTGCTTTGGGGTCCTCTGGACTTGATGAAGTACCACATAAGTACAGGCCATTTACCATTTAAAAACAGTTTCTCACCACTCACTCTGTGTATTACTTAAGGCTGGAGGTTAATATTGATCAATGGTCCATTTTTTGCAAACATTATTATCTTTTGTGTCAAAACACTCCACATCTGGTAGAGTTTTCCAGTCCATTATAAGTACAGGGCAGCACAGTGGTGCAGTTGTTACCACTGGCGCCTTGCTGCAGGAAGGTCCTGGGTTTAAATTCCTGCCTGAGGGTCTTTCTGCTTGGAGTTCTCTCAAGGTATTCTGGCTTACTCCCACTGTTCAGTTCATTGGTCTCTCTAGGTTGCAGAGACATGTTTCTCTGTGTTGCCCTGTGATGTACTAGCCCTCTTGGGGCTATATTGCCTAATAACAACTGGAGATAGACACCAGCCACTGCAACTTTGCAAGGATAAGTAGATATAAATGATGGATGGATAGTAGATAAGTATAATGGGCAATAGGTGTCATGATAATGCATCCTGAAGGATTTTTAACCAAAGTAGTTTTTCTAAATTCTCCAGCTTCTTTACTGGCTCTAGAGTATTAAAATAAATAAATAAATAAATAAAGATCTTGTTAGTTTTTCCATACCCAGAAAATTAACACCGAGTCACAACATGTAAACATTTTTCCACAAAATGTTTGCACCTCCCTCCATGGTGTCCCAAATTTCTGTAGTCTAATTACACAAACACAGTTTTATTCCTTGCGAAAAGTGGTCTTAACACTGTTGGTTTGATGTGCAAACACTGGTTTAAGCAACAACAAATAGCTGTTTTGAGCAGGATTTATAAACAACCAGAAGACTCAGCAGGGTTTGTAAATTAAGCTGCAAAAAGTATTGATAAACTAAGCTGAAAACAGCAACTATGAAACCAGCCGTATGCTCCTCTGGCCACTGCATACACTATAATGGGCAATCTTAAGACAAAGCAGGATGAAGAGGGACAATAAATTCATATTATTCCAGTTCTAACTTGTTTTGTTTTTTTTTTAAAGTTTTTTTTTAAGTTTTTTTAGGTTTGCTTACATGCTAAAAAAAAAAAAAAAAAAAAAGTTTTCCACTGTTAAGAAAACCTCACACTCAATAATCAAAACATCCCAGCCCATAATTTGGAAAAATATAAGCACAAATTTACCATCACCAATTTTGAAAAACTGTACACATAGTGATTTGCAAAGCATCCAAAATTGTATCGATTTTGAACACAGAAACATATCAGAAGGCTTCTATTTTGTCTACATGAGCCACATATGAACCAAGTGGTTAAACACAACCAAAAACCCCACAGAAAATATGTAAAAGGACAAAAAGAGAACTCAGCCTCTGAGTTCACTTTGAAAGGGAGGAGTCCAAAGAGGAGAAGAGCAAGGACGAAGTAGATAACAGGCAGAGGAAGACTTGAGGTAGAGAAAGAGCATGCTGAAAGACTAAAACACCCAACTTCAAATGAACTCTGAGGAATCAAACATACTAAACCATGATGCTGAGGGAGGCTGGACTGAGTCTCCTACAGTGTTCATCAGAGCCCACCATCAACACTAATTTACTAAAAAACATCAGGTACAAATGAAACAACTTTACTGAGAGCTGCTGACTGTAACAGATGGTCAGGAAGAGTGAAACATCTGTGACCCAAGTAACTGAAGGCAAGAATCAATTACTTTACAGTAGCTCTGTGCTCTGCACACATCAGAGATTATCCTGAGGGTGTTTTTTTTTTCTCCTTCACTTACTGTTAGTTTTTTAGTTAAAACCATTTTCTATTTGCCAAAACAAATGTTTGCTGATCATACAGCAGTAAGAAAACCAAAACATATTCATTCTGACTTCCAGATTGACTTACCTGAGCTTATTGTAATAAAAAAAATACCCACCTGTGTGCAACATTAGAGTTGGGTAATTTCATTCTGGACCACTCTATAAATCACAAGCAGTAATCATTAGAAAAGAGCTAAATATGCTGCTAAAAGACTAGTATCATATAGTTTTTAAGCAAACAGTGTAGAGTCATGTAAAAAAAATTAGGAGACCCCATTAAATTTTGAATTCTTAAGAAATTTTCATTTAATGATGTTTATTCAAAAAAAAAAAAAATAAAAAAAATTTATTGCTCGAAAAGTAAGTAATTTAATTTCAGGCATGCAACAAAAATGTACAACTTTTTTTTACTCATTAAACAAAAGATTTCAACAAAAATATATATTCTGGATAGTGTGTGGTGGAATGGGTGTCCTGTATACACAGGTTATTAGTCCTCAACACAAATGTCTGGGATTTGATTCCTGAATTTGAGACCTGATGCATGACCTCCCAATTCTCTCTCTGACCATTTGCAGTCAGATTCTAACAAATAAAAAGTATTAGCACCCCTAAATCCCTGATCCAAAAGTGTATTCTAACTGAGGACAAAGTTAGGAGACCCTACTTCACATCGGTCTGAGGGATGTTTGCCCCAATTCTCACTTTCAGCTGTGAGATTTTAGAAAGGTTTCTTGCATGTAAAGCCTGTTTCAAGGTCATCAGGTTTCTGACTGGTTATTAAACCTGTGCAGTCTCATACTGATTGTGCAGGCATGCACTTTCATATCAACAGTAGAAAAGGCCTGCTGAAGGTCCGGTGATGACATTTTAGGGTTTTTGAAGACTTCTTTTAGGATCTTGTGTTTTCAGGGTGATTAACCAGACCTGGGAACGCTGTCACTCATTTTTATTGTTCTCCCCTTGTCAAATACCTTCTGGACAGTTGAATGGGTAGCTGCAAATTGCTTTGAAAGCTCTTTAAATCTCTTTCTAGACTCATAAGCTGCTACAATCTTCTTTCTGAAGGCTTTAGACAGCTCCTTGGATCTCAGCATGGTGTTCATTCTCACTTCAATGGTCAGGTCCACACAAATATAAATCTCTGTGCTTTGAACAGTACAAAATCTCTTTCTAAATGCTGAGTAATGGTAATGTGCACCAGATATGTTTCACCTATGAGAAACCTTAGCCATTTTAAGTGGGAACATGGGGATGTCCTAATTTATTCCTAACCATAAATTGGGTAATTCTAATAACATAACATAATTTTTAATTGTTTATTGATATTACTTAAATTTCTCAGTATTATTAAGATAAATAAGAATAAGAATACTTTTATTAGTCCCCTAGAGGGGAAATTACATTTCAGTACCTGTCCAAATGAACAAAAAATAAACAACACAAGACATGGGTAGACAGGTGCCTGAGGCTGCAGACATGTGGAAGCGCTGCCCATTTGTTAGATGAAAAAAAATAACACTAGGAAAGAGGAGGGAAAAAAAATCCCATCTCACACTGTGTCCTAACAGGACACACTGTAGCTGCAGGTGAGCACTGCAGCCACCTGGCGCATCGCATCTATCCCTAGGTTGTGGTTCAGGGGGGCAAGACAATCGGGGCCAACAGAGGCGATGAGTTGAGGGTGTGTTTGTTTATAGCTATGTACGTGTGTATGTGCGTATGTGCATGTGTGTGGAAAGAGCGCGGGTAGCGGGAGCAGAGCATCTTGTTCACATAACATCCAAGAGAAATTAAGATAGCCAGCCTTTCACGGCCGACACAGGGGAGCCAGTTCAGATAACTGTTTTGGCTCAGGCCAACTCTGTTAATTTTCATCTGCCTTAAAGTCTCACTGGTACATCTCAATGGTGACTCCAAACAGCCAAATTTGTGGTCAATTCCACCAAGCCGAGCTTGCAACTTCTCCAAGGTCTATTCCCTCCCGCTAGCGAGTTCAGGAACTGCAACAAGCCTGTGATTCTGTACAAGGATCACACCCACTTTGTGATTCTGCTCACACAGCATCTGAGTCTGAGTGGTGATAGTATGGGCCGGATACCGGTTTCAAGGTATACGGTGGTGTGAAAAAGTCACGGTTTCAAAACCACAAAAGTTCCCGTCATACTGTTCCTGCGGTATAAGCATTTTTTGTCTAGTCAGAGATAAAGTGCAGGTCAAATCCCACTGGTCATGTACAGCTGGAGTATCACGACCCCTCACCCTGCGCCCCTGCATAACAACTCAGCAAGTTCAGGCAAGTCCCCCGAACACCCCTTCCCTGCACACGTGCCCACTCTAAAGGAATAAAGTCCACTATATGGGAATACGTCGACTACCATAAGAAGACAGACAGCAACTTGGAGGAAGAAGGTTGCCCTACATGCAAACTGTGTTATGGATAGCGGCAGCCAGAGGAGGCAACATATCACTATTTGTTAAATTCAAGGTCAAGTTTGTGCGGTCTTCAAATGAATGAGCCACCTTTAGCATCTGGCATAAGTGAAAGAAATATCACCCTGTTACTGTGGTGTGCTGTGTTGGTCACAAGTTGTTGGATTGTGTATTTGATTAATTTTAAGTGAAAGGCGAAAGTAGAGTGCCTACATAGCTTAGCAGTTCTTTAGCTAGATGAGAATTTTGTATACACATGTTCATACTTGTGATTTATATATATATATATATATAATATGCTTTAAGTCAAACACCACCTCAGAATCTAAAACACAATAAGGCCCAATAATAACAATAATAAACCCAATAAGGCTGCCATCCATATGAGATAGCTGCTTTAATAAACACATTATTTGCCCTTCTGGCTGTTTGTATTTCATTGAAGCATTTCCACACAGGTTAAATACATATTTGTGCTAATTTTGTATGTGAATGCAAAGTACAGGGTGATAGATTGCTAAAGATTTAACTAATAGTAATTAGCCTGCTCATTGAGGACAGAATTTTACAAAAAAAATTAAATAAAAAAATAAAAATTAACCTGAAGATGTTGTAGCTGGGGTGGATGTTGTTCTTAGATCCAGTGTTCCACTTCAGAGTTGAACGGAACTGTTCCTAAAATAATCTTTAACTCACTTTCAGTATGAGTTGTAGCTCAGTGTCCTGAATTACCCATCTTATTACCCATCTGAATTAACCATCAAACTCCCTGATGAGAATATCAATGATACAATATCATTGTTGTTTTTTTTTTGTTTTTTTTTTTGTCTTGGCTCACTTGAGCTGCAGTCATGGTCTTTATCAGATTCAAAAACATAAGCAATAGAAAGCCAGAATGGAAAAAAAAAAAGTTTGAGAGGAAAAGTAGCAGCCAGGTGCTGCTGATCAAATGTTCTTGATTAAATGGGGGGAGGGGGGAGGAGAGGGTTGGCCTCGTTTCAAAACCACAAGACCTGGATTCCATATATATATATATATATATATATATATATATATATATATATATATATATATATATATATATATATATATCCTCTACATGGATGACATCAAGCTGTACGCTAAGAGCAAACGAGACAAACAAGACATCGACTCACTGATCCACACCACCAGGATCTACAGCACTGACATTGGGATGTCATTCGGACTAGAGAAGTGTGGTCGGATGGTTACACAGAGAGGGAAGGTCATCCACACAGAAGGGGTCTCACTCCCAGAGGGAACAATAGCAGACATTGACAGTTACAAGTACCTGGAAATACCACAAGCAAATGGCAGCCTCGATGAGGTCACAAGGAAAGGAGCCACAGCCAAATACCTCCAACGAGTAAGGCAAGTCCTGAGAAGCCAGCTCAATGGCAAGAACAAGATCCGTGCGATAAACAGCTATACCTTGCCAGTAATCAGATACCCTGCAGGAATAATAAGCTGGCCAAAGGAAGAGATAAAGACCATGGATGTTAAAACTCGGAAACTACTAACCATGCATGGAGGGTTCCACCCTAAATCCAGCATCCTGAGACTATACGCGAGCCGTAAGGACGGAGGCAGAGGACTAGCGAGTGTGAGAGCCACTGTCCAGGATGAAACATCTAAGATCCATAAATACATCAAGGTCAAAGCCTCAACCGACGATGTGCTCAGCGAATGTCTCAAACAATGGGGACCAGAGGATGAGGTGCTGGAGGAACCATCATGGGAGGATAAGCCCCTACATGGGATGTACCATCGACAAATAACTGAAGTGGCTGATATCAGGAAATCCTACCAATGGCTGGAAAAAGCTGGACTCAAGGACAGCACAGAGGCACTCATCCTGGCTGCACAGGAACAGGCCCTAAACACCAGAGCGATAGAGGCACAGCTCTACCACACCAGACAAGATCCAAGGTGTAGATTGTGCAAGGAGGCCCCTGAGACAGTCCAACACATAACAGCAGGGTGCAAGATGCTGGCAGGGAAAGCGTACATGGAACGTCATAACCAAGTGGCGGGCATAGTGTACAGAAACATCTGTGCAGGATATGGACTGGAAGCCCCGAGATCAAAGTGGGGCACACCTCCAAAGGTGGTGGAGAATGACCAAGCTAAGATCCTGTGGGACTTCCAGATCCAGACAGACAAAATGGTAATGGCGAACCAACCGGACATCATGGTGGTGGATAAACAACAGAGGAAAGCTGTTGTGGTGGATGTAGCAATACCAAGCGATTGCAACATCAGGAAAAAGGAACACGAGAAACTGGAGAAATACCAGGGCCTCAGAGAGGAACTGGAGAAGGCCTGGAAGGTGAAGACCACAGTGGTGCCTGTGGTCATCGGGGCCCTCGGGGCAGTCACCCCCAAACTGGAGCAGTGGCTAAAACAGATCCCAGGAACAACGTCAGACATCTCAATCCAGAAATGCGCAGTTCTCGGCACAGCCAAGATACTACGCAGAACCCTCAAGCTCCCAGGCCTCTGGTAGAGGACCCGAGCTCAGAGGTTGAGAAAGACCACCCGTGGAGGGTGAGAAGGGAATTTTTTTTTTTTTTTTTTAATATATATCTTCACTAACTTGAAGCAGGGATGAAGGCCCCCAGTGAGACCCTATTGAGAAGCAGAACTGGTGTTGGTGGGATGAACCACAGAATTGTTGTAAAAGAAGTATCCTGCACCAAATAAATAGTTTCAGTTACTGCTGCTAAAGGTTGTTCTACAAGCTATTCTGCAAGCTATTAAATCATGGGGTGTACTTAGTTCTTCCACATACAGCTTTTCTACTTTAGTTTCATTTATTTGTGTAATAAATAATGACAGTGACATTTTTGAACCTTGTAAAGTCATTTAAAAAAGAATTAATCTTACTTCTAACATTTCTAAATTTGGGCCTTGATTAGAGACTATTTAAATACAAAAGTGGAACAACTGGACCGTTCTGGATTCTGTCAAGTGAATTTATCTGCATATAAAAAATTCAAACCTTACTAAACATCCTAACTATTTTTCTGTCACTTCCTGCTGATTAATTTGTTAAAATTTTCCTTGTTTTTATTTATGAAGTTCATAAAAGAACTTAGCATGAAAACAAGAGATAATGCACTTTATACTGAATTACCATGATGCATGACAAATAAATCCTACATTACTTATTCTGAAACAGAATCAAATGCACTTGTTTATTCTGTTTCACAGAGTATTATCTATTAGTGAAATAACGACTCAAAGAGAAAGACAATAAATGTAATGAGTTAAGAGAATTTACTTCATCTCATGTAACCCATGCAGATCTCTTAAGAGTTAGAAGGCACTTTGTGAAAGCTGCTTGTTGATACGGTCGGGTCACTCTGACTTGGTGAGGTACTTTACAGTGGATTAAAATGACGCCAAAACTCTCAACATGCCTGGGCGGTTTAGGCTTTGTCAGAAGATCAGGACAGTGATAATCCCCTTGCAACTTTCTACTGCTCTCTAAAATAAAGTTTCACTTAATTTATCTTAGAGACCTGCAAATGAAACTCCAACCAATCTTCTCCACAGAATCTTTACACAATTAAGATACTTGTAGTCATGGAAAGAAATGTTAAGGAAACCATAATCTTACATTTATTCAAATGGGGTTTTATATTGCTGTAGTTTTTCTTGCCTTGCAATAAGAATTCAAATTCTATGATCTCTGCATGGAATCTGCATGTTTTCCCCATGCATGCTTGGGTTTTCTTCAGGCACTCCAGTCTGCTTCCACAGTCCAAAAATATGTATTAGGTTATTAATTATTTAAATGCCTTTAGAAGTGATTGTGTGCATGTATAGTTATTTGGCCTATTTGTCTCTTTGTTGCCCTGTGATGGACGGTTGGCCTGTCCATAGTGTACCCCAGCTCCTGCCCAAAGACTGCTTGAATTTGTCAGGGTGTGTGGACACAGGAAGCAAGAACAGGAAGAAAAGGGGACCGCGTACATGAAGAGTGGCAGAAAATAACAGGAGAAACCATCTGTGAGTGAGTGACTGAATGCAACTTTAAAACAGGTGAGCTTGAACACTGACAAGGAACAGGTGACTGATTGGTAACTGGGAGCAGATGAGAAAGAGGGGGACAGCAGAGAGAAGCAACTATTAACAAGGGAGCAGGGAAAACAAATCTGTGACAAAAAACTAAAGACAGGAAATAAGAACTAAACATATTCCAACTTAAATAACTAAGAGCAGACTGAACTAAGGTAAAGCAGAAACAAACCTGATCTAATCAAAATAAGAATAACTAAGGCAAACACAGAACAACAAATGAACAAATCTACAAATCCATAAAAAACCTAAAACCCAAAACAACCCAGGATCCTGAGATGGGCATAGACATCGAATGGATGAAAAACAGGTAATTTGCCCTAAGAAGCATGAAAATTGTTGTATCATGCATACTGCATAAAAGTGTAATGAAACATATGTACGGATTGTATAACCCAACAAAACCAAGTGCAGTCTGAATAAAATGAGCTACTAGATGAATCTTAGAGGAACTTCATAACAAACAGGGGGTGTTGAGGAAGTTGTGACTAACCATATAAAAAGCTAAGCAAAGATCTAACAAGTGACTAACGTGCCCGTAACTCATGGCAACCGGGCACAAAAACTATGCTGATATAGATTTTTGAAACATTTTAGACATTTTTTGCAAGTAGAATCAGTGTGCACTCTTCCAAATCGACATTTCCATGGTGACAGGAGATGACGCAACGTAAAGCAGACACCTATCCAGAAGTGGCAGAGGTCTACTGGCAGCTTCACACAAAGTGATTTTGTCCAGCACTTGCTTAACGCATCACAGGACGACTTTATTCCCTAGATAGTTTTGGAATGACATGTCCTCACATGGAAAGACACAGGTACAGGACATGTCTGAGTAATGATGACAGTGAACCAATGTTTGATGCTGTATAAATGTTGTGAACACACAGATAGAGAACCAAAATAAACTGTAATTTGCAAGTGCAGATTTTATTCAGCTATACAGTTGCTATCATTATCCGTAGGTGTTTGGATTTTTAGTTGCATATGTGCTTCTTGTTTAAATTTTTTCCTTGCTTAGATTTTGCCTTGGTTCATTCCTCTGTGTCAACTTTTTAGCTCATTTTTCATCATGCATTTAGATTTAGGTTCCTTAGATTAATATTTCTTTCTGTTACTGTTTACATAAATTTCAGCATTATCTCCATTCCTCCTGCTCTGTTCATGTTCTTCCTTCCCTCAGCACAGCTTTTTATCTCCTCATCTCTCCTCTGCCTGGGCTTTCCCTTAAGCTGTTCTTCATTCCTTTAATTACTCCTTCTGCATAGGTGTCTAAGAACAATAACAAATTATTGCAGATTTTTTTGTGCAGATTCTGTTCTGTGACAGACCCCAAAACCTGTCTGGAATACATCTATAAAATTGTTCTTAAATTCAAAAAGGACAAAGGTCAGTCCTCTGCTACTTTTTAAACAGCTTTCTGAAATAAATTACTGGGAGTTCAACAGCTTTCAGTTACCCAACTCAAATAATTTTTGCTAAAAACAAATACAAAACTCCAACCAATCACTTCTGATAATGTGTATTGAAAGATTCAGCTCTGCAATCTATTCCTCTCCTTGTAGTTGAATGCACTTAATTTATTCTGATCATATAATTTCCTCTCATTTACCTTTATTATTTAGCAACCATATGCGTAATTTAAAAGCTATCAAGTGTGTCAGGTTCCATTAGTAATTTTCTCTGGCTCCTTTATCTGCGGAAGATAAGTGCAACAACTGTATGGACCATTTCTGCTCTGCTCTCCAGAATGCACATGCAGTGTAGGAACTTCTATTTCCATATAAAAAAGTGGAATTTTTTTAAATAAGGGAAAGGAGACATTTTTATCTGTATATTTCCATATTAGGAGGGCAATAAAGTAAGTCCAAAATAATAAAATAAATATACAATCAAATAATGTATCATGATTCTGTAATATACGACAATCTCCCAAAGTCTCACACCAACACACAAAAAAAAAACAAACAATGAAACTGATTGCTTACTTGAATACACAAACATATTTGGCAAGGCAATATGTTTATTTTCAGTTCTCTATGGATATGCAAGCACAAGAGGATTACAACCTTGCTTGGCAGTTTCCAGTTCACTGAGCCAGTTACCTACAACACTCCCTTCTGTCTCTTTATATAAAGTTTTGCCTTTAGGATGAAGAGATCTCATCACAAAAAATGGGTGCAGGCATAAAGCTTTCCACTAAGCTGCTTAAGGTGTTTTTTCTATTACATAGCATAATATATTATGCTATGTAATAGGAAAAAACACTCAACTTAATGGTATTGTATTCAGGTTTTTGTAATCTTGTTTTGTTCTCTGTTTTCTAGTATTTGTGACATCTTACAGTGAGCAGTTTTCTTAATACCAACTCAGCCAAGGTTCTAATCAAAAATAACCTTTCAACACATGGTGATGTGTCAACATGACATATCTGATTGGTCAAAGGCAGACTTCAGAAATAGGCTAATAATAATGAACATTACTCAACAATGGACATTTCTGGAAACATTTAAATCCTACATGCACCAACCACCCTCCTTCCTTGATGTGGATAAAAACAGAAGAATGGAATTCCATGCATCCAGTCGACCATTCAGTGGGAAGGGAATGCAAAACACAAGACAGAAATATCTTATCTTTGAAAAAGGATGTCCGCATCCCAGTATTTGGTATGTTACAGCCAAAGAACACAACACAAGAACATAGTGGTCACAAACCAAGATTAAAAATATTGGAACAAGACTTGTTCATGTGTATTTGTTCATTTGGTGCATGCATTTTTTTAATTGGCCAAAATTAAAGGTTTTATATTTTTTCCAATAAAATGTACTAACTGAAACTGGAAGGAATTACTGCTATCCTCTAACCGTTTTTTCTATAAAGAAAAAACATAAATCATAAACTCAATTTTCAACTTGACTATTAGGTTAATTGGTCTCTCTAAATTCTCCTTAGATGTAAGTGTGTGCATGCATGGTTGTTTGCCCTGTCTGTCTGTGTGTTGGTTGCCCTGCGATGGACTGGCAACCTGTCCAGGGTGTACCCTGCCTCTTGCCTGATGACTGCTGGAGATAGGCACCAGCCCCCCTCGTGACCCTACAAGGATAAGTGTGATAGATAATGGATGGATGGATAATATTGTTGTTTTGAGACCCTTTTAGGTATTATAATGGCAATGGCATAATAATGCAAGTACACCCTCTGAAAGATCAATAAACTTTAATTTCAAATGAACATGTAACACTGGAACTGGAACACATTTTAAATATACAAAACAAATAGACAAAAACAACAAATAAAATGGATACTGAAGTCTCTGAAAACAAAATTTCCCTTCAAAAAAGGTTTAGTTGAGACCAAACCACCACACTGAAGACTTTTGTCCAGTCTTTGGTAGAAAGAGAGAGAAACACAAGAAAAACAAACAATCATACAAATGGAAATTATTGAGCTTGTTTTAATTCATCATTTGATTAATTGATTTATTGCTTATTGCAACAGGCTTAGCTGTTGGTAGTCAGCATTTTCTGCTCTACTATCACAAATGAAAAAATATGGAGTTTGGTAAACAATACTGGGACTTTAACTGTAACCTGGGCTATGTTCACACAGCAGGTCTTGATCCTCACTTCTGAGTTTTTGCTGAAAGAGACATCACCCAGCAGCACACTGTTTACAGAAGTAATAATGGATGTTGCTGTCTATGGATTGATTTTAAAGTTGTTGAGCAATGGAAGCCAACAACATTGTCACAAGAACATAACAAGATATAGGAAGCTAATAAAAAGAATGTACAACTAATGGCAATGGTCTTTTGTGGAGCTTTGACTGCAACGTCTGTAGAGAAGTTTGTTTGGAAGCGTAGTCAGAACCAGGAGTGGTGATTGATTGTGATGTGATGACTGACAAAGACTTCTTTCATAATTTATTTTCATAATAATCACTGCTTACTTCAGCCATTGTTTTGCCATTGTCCAGATTTACCGCATCTGGCTTCTTCTAGTGAAGAATTATGACCTATGTCTCACATCAATGACGTAAAATGCCCAATGTTTAGGATCTATGACCCTTCGGGCCCATTTCTCCTGCAGAGGCACAAGGAACCTTGTTTGAGCAAATTTCATTTTAAACTCTTTGACATAAAAATAAAAACCTGGTGCTCTCTAATAATAAAACTGAAAATGGTTCTTTACTGGGTCTTTCAATCGGGCAATGATCCAAAACATATGGCCAGTTCAACATAGAATTAGTTCACCTGACACAAAATCAACCTGTTTTCATGGCCATTTTAGTACAAAGAGGAATGGTCAGAGATCCCCTCTCTGCATTGCTCTAATCATGTAAAACATAACAAGAAAAGACTAAGTGATCTCCTGCTGGTAAAGGGCCTACAGTATTGAAAGAAGGGGTGTGAGTGATTTTGCAAAAGATATACACACCCACACACGCACCCACACCCACACACTAATAAAAGATGAATTTTCTTATATTTCATACTTTTTCAGATCTTAGCTAGGGATTCCAATAAATCTGGAGGGCACTGTAGTTTGTCCATAGTTTTTGGGAGCTCAGAAGGTAGATTGTTGGTATTAATTAAGAAAGCATTTTTCCAAAGTTTGTTTTAATCTTTGGTAGCTGAAGGCACATTATTAATATAACTGCAACATAAGGGTGGATTAATTAAAAGAAAAAAAAATCGGTAGCTAAAAATATTTGGAACAACTGATTATAATCCTGTCTTCAACTTTGTATAACGATGTAGAGTAAATGTTTCTATACAAACAGGCACACAGGCATATCCAGGGCAACTTTACCTGTTTCACTGCCCAGAGCAGGCGGCTGTAGCAGTAGATCATCACGAGGACAGGCAGACCAAGGCAGAAGATAAATAGGCAGATGATGTAGGCATGTGACTGAGCAGTCTTAGCTGTCCAGGAGACAGAGCAGCTCGTTCCCGCCCCCTCTAAGCCATAGCTGCTCCAACCAAGCAGAGGAGGCACTGTCCAAAACAAGGAGTAAAGCCAAGAGCCTCCAACAGCAAGCAGGGGCTTACGGTAGTCTGGTCCGCGCTTGTTGTAAACAGTCAGAGTGCTGTAGCGGTCGTAGGAGAGGATCACTAACGAGATCAGGGATACAATACCTGAGGAAGAAAAACAGAGAAATGGAGGTGTTAGGTACTGAGAGTGGGTTGCAGACCACTAACAAAATTAAAACAGTACTTTCAAGGCTCTTGTTGACGTTCAATGGTTTAAAATGCTGAATTATCCTTTTTTTTTTAGACAGTCTACAACTTCACTACTTTCCCCCTGAGGATTCACTCATAGAGAAGCTACTACTGATACATCACTAGACCTCCAGATATGTAGGTAACAATAAGAAATTAGAGGTTAGGATTTAGCAGCAACCAAAAAATTCTTATGACAGGTGATTAAACGAAGAGCTCCATCAGCTGACTCCTTCATTGCTAGCACTCTTGAGGTGTAACAAAGCCTTTACTGCTGCTCGACTTAATAATTGCTCATTGAGCACTAAATTAAACCTGGTTCATCATTGCCACATGTACAGATTTATGGTGATATTCTTTCTAACTATTCTGTAACAGGTACTCTGAGCACCAGCTGCTTTCATATGCTTTGTTATTGAAAAATTTTCCAGAAATACGTGCAATGCTCTCATACGCCTCAAACATGTTGATTTCGAAGTACAGATCTGAATACAAATATGCAAAAAAAAAAAAAAAAAAAAAAAAAAAAAAAAAAAAAGAGGAAAAACACAAGCAGAAAAACTCAAATGGACATACAGTATGGCTGACAATACCCTCTATACCCTTTGTAAGGCACACCGTGCCAGATCAGTTTGGGCTCCTATTGCATTCAGCCCTCCTTGATGGGAGTCTCCCATTCCTCCACATCGCCATGTGCTTTAAGATCAAATCACTGAAATGGTTTGTTCCTCGAGTCACTTCCTCCTACCTGCTTCCACAGTCTGTTCTTAGCTGAAAGGAGTTGCACCTAGTGTGGCCTTTTGCTGCTGTAGCCCAGCTGCTTAAGAATTTATCATGCATGTGCATTCAGAGGTATTCAGTATAGCTTGGTTGTAACAAGTGGTTACACCAGTCATAAGACATGCAGCCAAGAGGTTTTCACCCACACACCTGGATATTGTTGGATATTTTCTGTCATTCTGACCTCTGTAAACCAGAGTGAAAATCCCAGTAGATCAGACCAGCCTGTTTGGCACAAACATCCACACCATGTGTAAACTCACTTTAATCTCTTTTCTTCCCCTATTCTGATGCTCAGTTTGATCATCAGCAAATTGTCTTCATTCTTTACAGATGGCTAAATGCACCAAGTTGCTGCCATATGACTTCTGATCTGCTGTTTGTCAAATATGTAATTGGATAGGTTCACCTAGTAAGGCAGATGGTAGGGCTATCTGTATGGTGACTAACTTCAACAGAAAAGTCTGACAAGAAGCTTTAATCAAAGTTTGAAAAACAATAACCCAGTGAAATCTGTCTCTCTCTCTCACATTCTTCCACTTTGTTCTTTTCTTAACCACTTATAGCAGCTCACAGCTCAGCTGTCAGTCCCAAAGGTTTCAAAGATCCACACCCATGGGAAAAGAGTAAGATGGAGGTATGGTTGAGCATAGATACAAGACCTGCACACATCCAGTGCCTGGTACTTCCTTGGTTTCTGGGAAATACTTTACTAGGATTGCTGTCCAATAGAATAAAGATTAATATCAGATATTCATGCTGCCTTAAGAATGTTGTTCAAGAAAAAACAGGAGTTTTTTTTAGGAAGTTCAGGAAGACCGAGCATAGTTGAAACAAATCACAGAGTACCTCAAACAACGCAGCCTGGGGAGATTTCCATGTTACATGAAATATGTAACGAGGATTTATGACAAGGAATTGCTTCCTATCCTAAACAGCCTGCAAGCTATTAAAATGCTGTTTATGATAAAAGAAAAAAAATGGCTTCAACTGATTTGCTTTTTTGTTTATTTTTTATTTCCTGCAGCCCTTGCTGTTCTGGTGATTAAAAAAAATAATAATTTCTGGTCATTTCACAAACGATGTCACTGTATGTATATGATGTGTTTTCTACCTGAATACTTTCAGCTGGGGAGTAATTTTCCTTTTATTAGAAACATTTGCTTTTCCTTTTTAATCTGCTGCCGATTAGAAATGAAACCTCCAGCCTGGACAAAATATGTTTACAAAATAATGGAGCATTATTATTTTCAAGGATATTTGCCTTTTAACCAAACAAACAGCAGTCATGTTGCAACACAGTGTGGCTTAAAACCTCTGGGATGCAAGAAACCGTTAATCGCCGCACTGATGTGCAGTACCATTTGTTAAACTTGTTTTTTATAAGTAAATCCATCTTTAATGGTTATGACTTTACAGTATTGTAATTTGTCACTTAGCCACCATACAATTACAAGAGTGACATGCAAATGCAAGAAAACATTTTCTTCCTTCTACCGTTAGTGGCAACCTTTTATAAAGATTGATAAAAATCTTTGCAAGAAATCTGATGACCTGAATATGTAGTTTTTTGACCATATTTTTTATGCCGTATAATAAATTAAACTTTTTCATTCCCATGTTCTTTTGTTATATTGCAATAATACTGGAAAAAAAAAAGATTGCGAAAACATTCCAATACATTACAACCAGAAGAATTTTATTCACCTTTTTTCTGAACATATGAATACAGTAACAAGTTCTGCTTTGAGGGTACAGAGTAGTTTCCCAAAGTGAAAAACTTCTTTTGAACAATCAGCTCTCTCATATGAAGCCACTATTTCAGGGGAATAAGTTCTCTAGAGAACAGAAAACGTGCACAAATTGTGCAATCTTTTCCATTTCTACAGAAGTAATAGAATAGATTTTCACTCAGCAAATCTCCCAAACCACTCAGGTCTTCTGGTTCAAGTCTACTTTGCATCCCCAGAATTAGAATAAAACACGGAGAGGCAGCATTCAGTTTGTATGCACCGCAAATCTGGAGAAAACCTCCAGAAAACTGCAAACTGCTAAAACACAGAGGTCAAGGTTAAATCAAGGTTAAAAACCCATTGGTTTAGGGTTGCCTTTGATTAATATTAACTGGAACATCATACATTTTAGTCTGTTTTACAACTTTTGATCGCTTTCCTTTAATTTGCCACAGCAGTGTAATGTTTCTTGCATGTTTGCCATTTTATTTTTTCATCATAAAGTAGTTTGAACTGCCCTGTTGCTGAAATGTGCCTTTATCCAAGGCTAGTTTATCTGTTTATCTAAATAATATCTAGTTTATCTAAATAATAGGTTTTACAAATACCTTACTGATAACTTTGTACATTTTATATATTATGATTATTTTAAAATCTGATTTAATGTGTTTTATATTGTTCTCTTAATCTTTTTAATTTCTTTGAATTTATTGTGCGACCGCTTGACTTTTTTGTACCTGCCACAGGGACTGAAATCACCTTGAAAAAAAGCTAGAATCTGGTGCAGGACATTGTTGCTCTCTGAGCTGCAGTGACCTGGGATAACTGTCTCACTAAAGCATACATATGAAGCATGGGTCATATCTAAAGGTATGTTAGTTTCATTAAATAATCTAAAGTCTTTCAAAACATTATAATCACTTCAATTGTACATTTATGATCAAATTAAGTTCGTGGATCCCTGTCTGTTCGTGGTTCAGGTTTCGCTATTGGTTGGTGTTTATAAAGCAGCCAATCCAGGAGCAGCATTAATTTTCCTTGATGCTAATTGCCTATACCCCCAAGAGTGTAGATTCAAAAGACTGCAGATGTTCACTTTTGCATTAATGCCAAGACTGTTTCCAGTGTGTGCATTAATCCATATTAAGGTATATTTGATGTTTAAACCTTTGAAATAGGGAGTTAAAAGCATTTTTAGAGATGGTCTCAAGTGTTCAGGGATTTCAGCTATTCGCAGGCGGCTGTGGTCTCTAACCCCCACAAATATCGGGGGTCCCCTGTAATGGTTAATAAACTAAAAATACAGAAATAAAGATGAAATCTAACTCCCCAAAAGAAAAGGGTTGGAGAGTGTCTTTTAATGTGTCCAAAGTCCCTTGATCTCCTTCAGCACCTGTTGAAGCCTATTAAGTATTTGACAAATTACTTATTTGCAAAATGGTAGATGTTATTAATGATCCAAAATTATGCTAATAATTACAGATGGTATATGAGCAATTATTTACTTATTTATTTATTCAGGGCCTCCTCCTAGTCAGGCCAGCCTCCTGCTGTGATTAAGGAGAAAAAACAGCTGGGTTGTTTTGGTCTGATTGTTTGCAAAATAGCATTTCTATTTGGGATTTTTATAAAAAGTCAATCGGGAGAATATTTCTGGGGGTTTTTTTTATAAGTTTTTTAAAAAAACAAAACAAAAAAAAAAACAAAACACAAAAATAACAGAAACCTCTCCATGAGTGCTTTTTATTTTTGGTGTTGAGAACCTCCTCAGAAACTACTCTGACATTCCTTTTTTAGCTAATTATGATTCAACAGTAGCAATGACAACACCACTTATTTAGCTCTCAGAAGCACAGAGGAATCCAGAGAGTTTTTGATGCTTCTTAACAGATAACCATTAGAAAAACAAGTATTTTCTACTATTTTCCTTTTCACAGAGAGAGCATTGATAAGATATCAGATAAGAGTGTCAAGGTCTGAAACCAATGTACAGCATTCCGTCAAGGTTTCCAATGCACTGAAATATTCTCACCACTGAAAAATAATTTTTACCTTAGAAGAAAAAAAAACTTACTTACAATTATTACATTAGGACAATCACAAGAGAACTAAATCTTTGGATTTAAAATGTGACTGAATTTAACCTGATGTCACCTGAAGATATTTTCAGTCTTGGTCAGTATGGGCATCTGTCCATGCACAAGTTTGTTAAGGATCAGTTTTTGTTCATTTCTTATAGCTACAGAGCTTAAGCATGCTCTGTACATTGTCCCAGAAAAATACACACAACAAATTAAAATACGATTAAATACCAACTTCAACATATTTTGTTGGGATTTTATATGACAGGCCAACACAAATCAGTAAATAACTGTAAAGTGGAAGGAAAAAGAAACAAAATGGAAGAATATGAAAGAACTGGAAGCCTTTGCTCATGATTAGCAGGGTAAGATTCCTGAAGAATAATGCATAAAGCTGGTTTCTGGCTATAATTACATTCACAACAGGTTATGACAGCAAAATTATGCTCAACTTAAGATCCTTGTCATGAAGTACTCATTAAATGTGGCATTTTGTATTGAATTTAGAGAAACAGAAATAGTTGGTTACCTAGCCCCGTTTCTTCTCCATCAGAGCAGCCATTGCACAACTGTCAGTGGTGCACAGAGTGGCAGTCACATCCTTGCAACTGGTGGCACTGACTCTCAACATTATCAGCTCAGTGTTGTATACAAAACAGTTCGATGTGAACACTGTTTCCTACTGAGATGTTTCCTATGCAAGTCAGTGCGTCACCAAGTATGCATAGAAGCCTTTGTCAAAGGGCTGAACGTAAATGGCGTAAAACTCGACTTCACGTTTACTATGAAATCTACAAAGAAAGGCTGCGAAGCTACCATTCATCATTAAAACATGCAAAGGAAACATTATTTGCGGAAATCATGAAAAAAAACATCAACAACGCTCGTGCCCTGTTTGCCACAGTTGACAGATTGACAAATCCTCCAGTGATTTTGCCACCAGAACTCCACTCTACCAGGGCCTGCAATGAATTTACCAACTTTTTTTTACAAAGAAAATTAAAAAAATTAGAGGGTTAAATTGCACAACCATACTAAATCCAATAACAATGCTATGCCCAAACATAACAAATACAGAGAAAATGGCTGAATTTCACCAATTCAACCATGAAAACTTAGAAAAGATTTTAAAACAGTTAAGCTCGTCTTCCTACTGTCTTGATTGTCTTGATATCTTATCTACAACCTTCCTCAAGAAAGTTCTGCCTGTCATTGCATCTGATCTGATTCAAATAGTAAACTCTTCCCTCTCATCAGATGTTTTCCTCCAGGCTCTAAAAACAGCAGTTATCAAACCACTTTTAAAAAAGAACAATTTAGATAAATCACTACTGCAGAATTACCAGCCAATCTCTAACCTTCCATTTTTTAGCAAAATTATTGAAAAAGCTGTGTTTCAACAATTAAACAGCTTCTTAACAATGACAAACCGGTTTGATGTCTTTCAGTCCAGTTTCCATGCTCACCACAGCACTGAGACTGCCCTCGTCAAAGTGTTCAATGATATCCACACAAATACAGACTGTGGAAGAACAACAGTGTTGGTTCTCTTGGACCTCAGTGCAGCATTTGACACAGTTGACTATGATATATTATTGAAGCAACTGGAGAGCTGGGTCGGACTCTCTGGTACAGTACTTAATTGGTTCGAATCCTACCTAAAGAACAGGGATTTATTTGTGTCAATAGGCAACTTCTCATCGGAGCAGACAAAAGTCACATGTGAAGTACTCTAATGTTCAACCCTGGGACCCCTCCTATTACATGCTCTACATGCTCTACATGCTCCCATTAGCTCAGATTATAACAAGTAAGAAGATTAGTTACCATAAAAATGCAGATGATACACAGCTCTGTATTACTGTCAATACTGGAAAAATCTGTTGGAACCCTGATTACAATCTGAAAAACAGGAAACAAAAAGTGAAAAAAATAAACCAAAAAGCCTAAAATGTAAAACACTTTGGATAATTGATCTTTTTTAACCATGTGGTGTAAATACATGTTTTTCCTCCTGAGTTTTGTGTTTTCTAAGTATCTGTAATGATTTCAAGTACAGTATTTTTTCTGAGGTGACTCAGAACCCATCCAAGAACTAAACAGATGGTTAGAACAAATCAGTGCGTGGATGTGCCAAAACTTTCTCCAGCTGAAAAAAACAAAACTGAAATCACTGTCTTTGGACCTAAAGAGGAACGATCTAGAGTCAGCGCACAGCTTCAGTTATTACAGCTAGAAACTAGTGATCAGGCCCAAAATCTGGGTGTAGCAATGAACTCAGACCTGAACCTTCAGAGACACATAAAGACAGTTACAAAGTCAGCCTTCTACCACCTGAAGAACATTTCCAGGATTAAAGGACCAATGTCTCAACAAGATCTAGAGAAACTCATCAATGTGTTTATCTTTAGTTGCATTGATTAATTACTGCAATAGTGTCTTCACAGGTCTGCCTCCAAAAAAAAAAAAAAAAAATCAATCAGACAGCTGCAGCTGATCCAAAATACTGTGACTCGTGTTCTCACTAAGACCAGGAAAATAGAGCACATCACCCCAGTTCTAAAGTCCTTACACTGGCTCCCTGTAGCTCAGAGAATAGACTTTAAATTACTTCTGTTAGTTCATAAAATCAATGAACTGCTTAGCACCAAAATACCTTAAAGATCTGTTGTCGTATCAACCTTCCAGACCACTCGGGTCTTTTGGTTCTGTTCTACTGTGCATCCCCAGAACCAGAACCAAACATGTAGAAGCAGCCTTCAGTTTTTATGCAATGCTAATCTCGAACAAACTTCTATAAAACTGCAAAACAAGCAACATGAAAACGGCTACTGTGCATGTTACACAACTGGTTGTTGCTAGCTAGCCAAAGAGTATCTGAGTTAGTTGATGCTACCAACCTTTCTTAGCTGGGTTGTGAGAGGTTGAGGGGTTAAAGCCTTTCCTGTACCTACATCCCCCAGAATGCTATGTAGTTCTGGATTGGAGTTCAGTGAAATTGTCAGCATTGTATTGGACGTATTTTCTATTGATATTGATCACATATCTATCGCGATTCGTTTTATCGCCCAGCCCTAAGCAGCCTTGACCTTAAACCAGCAAGCATCAAATGACAGGTAGACTCTGGACTGATTCTTCATAGGGCCAGTACAGTAAAACAACAACAACAAAAAAAATGCTATCAAAAAACAGTTGATTATCATCATTACTGACAGAACATTATTCAAGAAATCACTTTGTCTCACTATATGTAGATAATAGTAACTTAACATTTACTGCTGTATTGTTGAACAATTTGTGGATCTATCTTGTTAAGGGAAAACAAATTATCCTCTAAATCATTAAATTACACATAGTGTGATACTTACCTCAATTTTGCAATAAACACACCATTTCAGAATCTAGATTTAAACAACTGTTAGAGATTACAACACAAATATTTTCCCCAATTTCTTTACAGTGAAATTATCTGCCATCATCAAGAAATTTCAGCTAATGGAAATAGATTTTTATTTTTATTTATATATTTGAAAAAAATGCAATAGACATATTTGTGTTCTAATCTTATTTTTACAGAAATGCAGCCTAAATTCATTCTGTTAAAATACTGACATAGTTGGTTATTTTTCTTTTACACAATATGTTCCAAATATTCTCTCATTTACTACATTGCACCTCACTCATTTTTTGTCATCTGAAACATGTCTACACTTGACAACAGAGGTTTTAAATATAGTTTTGGTACATATTTTCCTTATGAGCTTGCAGATGAAGATAAGCTGCACTGTGTATTGTACAAGTAGACAGAATTACACAGAGGTATTGTCCTGAACAGTCTGATAACGCTGGTTATCAGATTTTAAGACTGCATTGCATTATATACAAGCTTTATACACATCATTGTGCAAAAATAAAGGCAAGAATATTTTCAGTAGAACGGTAAACTCCTTGTGGAAAGTCTGTGGCTGAGTGCTGGAGGAGACAGAGTGCATTTCCTCAAGTATGCTGTATGCACAAGGAGCCAACTTCTTGGTACACTGCAATTGTTTTGTTGTATATATTACAGCCTTGTCTACCATCTCACCACTTCATTAATCTGACAACCTTTTATTTTAAAGAAATTAAGTGTGGAAGTGAGAAAGCTCTGCGGTTTATAAAGTGCACAGGTAACATAACATTTTAAACGTAAAAAAGTTTTAGTTTCTTTCTTGTGCTGCTGAAGCAGTTTTACTTTTTGTGGTGGCCTGACATTGTAGATGAGCGGACTTTAGCAATTACATGCTTTATTTGATTAGCTTTTTATTAGCTCTCTGTAGCATTTAACTGTGTCAAGATTTAAATTAAAAACATAAAACAAAAATAATTTACATGCCAGAAAGGGGTATGAAAGAAGTCCAAACATTTATTAAAATCCATAACAGCATTAGTACTAAGAGCAACTCCTACTCATTGTTTGTTCTCAATTCTTTTATTTTACATGATACAAACATTCACTTAGCTTTTGCATAGAATCTGTCCTACTTTAAACATCATATTTTAAGTTTCCCATATATGCTTGCAGTAAGACGTTTACAGTGTTGATCAGCTGTCTTCATGGGTTATGTGACTCTTTGCCTAAGACAAAATTCTTGGCTGGCACAAGTACTCCAGTCAGTTGCACAAAGAACTATCTTTTGCTTATTGGCATGTCTGGATAATGGGAATTGGGTGACCTTACTGGGTATACAGGGCAAAATTACAAATCGCTTTATGTGCAAATGTAATTATCCAATGTTGTGGCAAAGTGACCTGGATCACTTTATGTGCAAATGTTATTATCCAATGTTGTGGCAAAGTGACCTGGGTTACCACACAATTCACTTGCTATGATAAACAGGTTAAGCAGACTTCGAGCATAGACTACAAACTGGTACAGTGTAGGATGGGTGACTTCTTGGTGAGTCAATTCACTTTACTGTCTAAATATTAGTTCCTGTAATGTACACCGAACCTGTGGCTATAGCAAACAACAGCTTCTCTTCACCATTATTACTTGATTGATTCAGGTTAGTGATTTCCTGTCTTTTTTCCCCTTTCCTGAACCAGCCATTCAGTGTTTTTACATGTCTCAACTTCATTTAGAAGACTCTCCATCTTATAGTCCAGAAAGAAGTTTTTTTTAATTATCAGAGAGAAGAGTCACACATGAAGGGCATCTATTTGCATATTCAAATGAGAACGTGTCAAGGGAAGGGTGTGGTTTACCCTCATGTATGCTCAGTTTCAAAGTGATCGGGATGTATTCAAAGGAAAGTCGGTGCTGACTTTCAGAGTTCAAATCCACTATCATGACAACCCTTGACTGTTTGAGTCAAAAAAGCCAGAGAAAGCATAGATATGATGAGGCAGTGAAAAACTGAGGCTTCTTCCCAGTACAGGCCACAGGAAAGATAAGAGATCAAAAATAAAAGAAGAATACAATTACTGAGTGCATGCAGAATGTCACCGAAACAACTCAATCTATTTGTTGTTCTAAACAACCAGCAGATTGAAAGCAGATGAACACCGTTCCCTACATCCAGGCTTTCTAAGCCTTTGCAAGAAGCAACTGAACAAGGTCAATTCACCTAATAAAAGCGAAATGCCTTCTGAAGAACACAACATGAAGAGACCCTTGTATAAAAAAATAAAGGAGTTTATTTCAACCATGCATTGAAAAGATATATGGGT
This sequence comes from Anableps anableps, assembly GCA_014839685.1. Classification (NCBI taxonomy): domain Eukaryota; kingdom Metazoa; phylum Chordata; class Actinopteri; order Cyprinodontiformes; family Anablepidae; genus Anableps; species Anableps anableps. Next base: position 15,338,497 of record CM026075.1, on the reverse strand, counting down.
TTGTCCTTTAATTGAACTACTAAGGCTGAAATGGTAGCAACTGCATTAATTAAGTCACCATGCAAAAGAATATACTTATTGAGGTAAACCGCTTTAGTTCATGGTAGCCATACTGATAATTTCATTAAGGCTTGTATTCTTCTGTCTCTCCATCAGCGCACAACCAAATGAAAATAAATAGAAGGGGCCTAAATATTGACCTAAGAATAGGTATCGGCAATCGAAAAACCCAAATTGGTCAACCTCAATTAAAGATAGTATACATAATATAAATTAGAATAAAACAATGTCTTTACAGGTGCAAGTCTATGTTTTCTCCAACATTAGACTTTGTTAAGAGCCTCTGTAACCATGTACCACGCTGGGAGGCATGCAAACTCAAAGCCAAGTTACAAAGAAGACCGTGTCATTTTTAAAAATGTGCTTATTTGAAATGAACACTATCAGCAGACAGAAATGCTGTGGAAGCTGGCAACAGGTAGACAGGAATCTCACACAGACAAGACAAAAGTCAAGACAAAGAGTGAAGGAAAGCTAGCATGACTCATTCCACTCATGCTGGCTCCTTGTATTTGGTTTCATATAGAAAACCAAAAGATAAACAGATTGAAAAGGTGATTGCAAATAGGACAATATATCACACAGATGTTGGGTAAGATGGCAGATGTCTGTGTCTTTGCTGCTCCTGTGGAGGATGAATGAGATCCTTTGTGTGTCCTGTTTGAATCAAGCCTGATGGTATTTTGGAGCATATGGTGATCAATTGTGACATTGCAATGAAATGATTCTTAGAATGTTTTGTTTTTTGCTGTCCCTGCAGTCTTATCTGAAGTAAAAGCAATAGAGCAAGAGACGATTAAAGTCAGGATTTATCATCTTTGATTGGCACCTACAAAAAGGCAATGATTGTGTGTTGCCAGCAACCTTTATAATCCAAAGACCTATTTTTGCTTTTGCTCTTCCTAAGTAAAATTTGTCTTAAAAAAAAAATTGGCTAATCAATTTTGTGTACATTTGCTACATAAAGGTAATTTGTTTTATAGTTAAATCACATCAACACCATTTTATGTTATTTTAGCTTTAGAACCAGGAGAAATATCTAACCTGTAAACAAAATAAAAATGATTATAAAATTATTGCACCTAAAGTATGTAAAGTAAAAAAAAAAAAAAAAAAAAAAAAAAAAAAAAAAAAAAAAAATCACTTTATGTCCAGCCTAATGACAAAAGACTTTGCAAAAAAAAAAAAATTTCCTTGCATCAACTGTTAAAAATTCTATGCCAATATAGCAAATAAATAAAAACACCACAAAATGCAAAAAATGACCTTTTTAATGTCTTTGTATTTCAAAACACTCCTCAATTGTTTACACATGCATACATGGATACATTTTTTGTCCCAATGGGGGAATTGATTTATAGTAGAAAACTAGCACAGGCGTATCTTAGGCATAACCTTACACAGTCACCCAGTCTACAACACAAAATAAGGGTACATTCACACCAGCCCTGCTTAGTCTGCTTTAATTGAACTCTAGTTCATTTGCCTACAAAGTCCGGTTCATTTGAGGAGGTGTGAATACGCAATCAAAGTCTGATGCAAACCGAAAAAGCAAACTCTGGTCCATCTAAAATCCAGGTCTCAGTTCAGTTAAAGTGAACTCTGGCACAGAGCAGGTTGCTCACAGAATGCATATGTGAATTCCAAGCAGATCAGAGACTGCTCCAAAAGCAGGAAGCAGACTATAGCACAGGGCATTCTGGGTAAATACAACCAAAACAAACACGCAAGTCTCGTGCTAGTGGGAGAAATGTTTTTTTTTTTTTTTTTTTACCAATGACAAAAGAGAAATCCTACAATCGCTAAAATGTAATGCCACTCCGTTTTGGGTTTGGCTTATTGGACACAGTGCAATGTGAAAGCAAACCGCACCAGCTAAAATGTAACAAATGTTGCAATTTATGTCCCCATTCGAACCAAGTCTACTGGACTATTAGTTGTGAAAACATCCAAAATCACAAGGACATACAGACCAGTTAGGCATTCCTTCAATTACACGACATACATATCACATATTTAGGAGCTTAATAGCTTGTGGAACAAATGAGAGTTTTGATCTGTTTTTAGTAAGAGGCAGAGAGAACTGTCACCCAGATAGAAGGGGTTTGAAGCAGTGATTAAGTGGGTGGGTTTTATCAATCATAATTATGTTTGCCTTGCTGACCACACACGTTGTAAATACTCCGTTATTTTGGACCAAAATTATCAAATGCAACTGTGGAGAGCCTAAAGAGTCTCTGGAACCACGCTTTACAGACTTGAGTGAATGAGCAACATAAAATAAAGCATACCTGTGAAATAAAATAGAAAGGAAATACTTTTTATGAGTAAGAATTTGAAGAAGAAAAAAAATCAGTGCAGCCAAATACCCTTAGAAGTTAGCAAATAGAGTCCACCAATGTATAAGTTAATTTTAGTATAACTCCAGCAGTTCTGTGAAGGCCTCAGTGGTTCATTAGAGAAGATAAGAGAACAAACAGCATAATTAAGGCTAAGATACACAAATGACCATTCAGGCATAAAGCTGTCGAATCATTAAAAGCAGAGTTAGCTTATGAAACAATATTTCAAGCTTTGAATGGGTCACAGAGCTGTGTTCAATCAATCACCTGAACAAGGAAAGAGTATGGCACAACAGCAAACCTGCTAAGATATTGTCCTTAATTGAAAGGCAGCAAGGAGTACATTAATCAGAGAAATCTGGCCTTCACAGACAGTTGGAAAATGGAAAACTATTGGTGAAAGGAAACAATACAACTTCCCATGTGCAGTTTTCCATATCACCATGTGGGAGACACAACAAACATATGGAGGATGATACTCTGGTCAGATGACAATAAATGCAAGACAGTATATGTGGGAGAAAACTAACCATGCATAACACTATGAACTGACTATCCATACTCTAAAACATGGTGGTAGCTGCATCATACTTGTACAATGCTTTTTTTTTTTTCAGCAGGGACCAGAAAAGCTGGTCCCTGATGGACCTGGTCCCTGGTCTTCATTGATTGATGAAGCTAAACATCGGGTAATCCTGGATGAAAACCTGTTAGAGACTGCAAATGACAAGAGACTGGGGAGGAAGAACAATGAAGGAATGGTTTAGATCAAAGCAATCATAGAATAGCCCAGTTAAAGTCCAGACCTAAATCCAATTCAGAATCTAAAGCATGACTTCAAAATTGATGTTCAGAGATTATCTCCATCTAAACTGACTAAGCTGGAGGTATTTCAAAAGGAACAATAGGCAAACCTAGCCCGGTAAAAAACCAGCCCCTCATACTACACTTTGCTTCATAAAGAGGGTCCAGCCACTCGCCTATTGAGAAACGATTGATTCCTTGCGTGGACTCTGTTGAGATTTTAAATTTTATCCAATTGCTAACATTTGTCCGTGACATATGTAATCTGCCAGTTCAACGCTCTGAAGCATACTGGAAATCGCCTGCGCTGTAAACAACCATCCTCCACAACAAAGAGAGAAGTACCGGGCCGAATGAAATGGCTGCTGATGTTAATTCAATACTTGGAAGCGTGGCCAAGATGGACTGAATGCCTTCGTTCACTTCCTCCGCTCCCATTGCTAAAACTGCAGGCTGACTACGATTCTAAAACAGCACAGAAAATCGATGTCATCATTCACAACTTCTCCCTCTGTTCATTGATTGGTCCGGCTGAAATTCTACTGGAGAAATCCAAGTAAATGGGAGAAAGTCCAGACTAAGCTGTAAGCAAGATTTGAATCAAGCAGAATAGCGCAGGAAGGCAATGGCCAGGCTAGGCAAAACCTTTAATTCTCGATATATGAAAGCTGGTGGAGACATACACTTAAGGGACTTGAAGCTGTAACTGCAGCAAAGGTGGTTCTGCACAGTATTGACTCTTTGGACTAAATATAAACGAACACATTTCAAATTTTTATTTGTAAAAGAAATTAAATCAATCTGCTATTTTCCATCAACTTCACAATAGCCATGTTTCCATCAGTGTTTTTCTATGTGTTTTAAAGTATTGCATTAGAAAAAGTTGATGGAATCGGCAAAATTTGAAATAACTTTCTCAATTACAAAAAAAAGTCTTTACACTTGATTGAGGTGGTTTTTTGCTTTTCCAAAAAAATAATAATAATAAAAAAGAGTTCATCATGTGGAAGTTCATGTGGAAACACATTTGCTGAGTAAGTTCTGACATAGCAAACTTTCCCATCCACTGGTGGGTATATGCCTCATAAGAGGCACAAAACTTGGAAAAACGTTGAAGTCCAAACCTCCAGCTCAGAGGGGAGGACTCTGAGCTAGTTTGGAACATCTAATCTATTGATACATTACTTGTGTTGTCTACAACATAAAATCTCAATAATTTACAAAGAGGTTTGTGGTCATAGTGTGAAAATAATGTGAAAAGGTTCAAGGGGTTTTATCACTTTTTGAAGGCAGTGTATATCAGTTAAAGGAAGCAAAATTAACAAGCAATCTGAGTCAGATTTTGACACTCTTGATAATTTTTGACACAATGGGAACTACTCCACAGCTGCATCTTTCTAAGTTGTCTGTCTTCATCTTCGACTGCTCAGTACTCCCCTTTTGATTAATGTTGGGCAAATTGAAAAGATAAAAAGAAGAAGAGGTTTGCAGCAAGATGTTGAAAATCGTTTGACTCTGGTTTGTGCCCAGTACAGGTACAATTTTTCCACTTGTGTAAAATTTGAAATTGCCCAAAGTATGACAACAGATTATGAAAGCTTTGAAAATCAAGTCTTGAAATAAGACAATTTTTTTTGCCTGTATCACCTCTTGTACTTAGCAGCTAATGAAATCTATTTGTAAGACTTTGGAGTGACATTTCATCTTTCACCTGCAGTACAAGCCTATCTACTACCTGTCATCTAACATAACAAAATGACAGATTAAATAGGTACAATTTGTAAAAATGGAAGGTAAAGCGCTTATGAAGAACTTAATGTTTAACATCACGGGACATGATGATGACTATATCTGTTTGCCTGTTGGTTCTGATCAGATCAAGCAAAGGGCAAAGTTCGTTTTGAAGCTCTTCTGGGGAGGGATGGTGTGCACTGAGGGCTCTTCTCCTGGTAATTAGTCTAAAGAAATTTTCTTTTGGGCTTTACATATGAATTTATGTTATAGCTATGCAAAGTTCAAGTTTAGGCTTATTTGTTCACTCACACTTGATGTCCCAGTCTGCTGGGACTTCATATTGACATCACCTTTTCAACTAGTATCCCTGCAAATGCAGCAAACAAGAATGCAAATGAACTAAGCAGTCTTATCTAATATTTCCAGAAGCAGTTACTGGAGAATCCAATTTGTTACTCTGTCACACCACCTTCTGGACAGACACACAAAAAGCCTCCACCCATGAGCTCTGCAATCCACTGCATCGGCATTAAAACATATACCAACCTGTCAGCTATTAATAAGAGAAAAAGGAACCTTATGGTGTTTCTCGTTAAGAGAAGGTGTTACTGAATGCTGTGAGATAGTTTGTAAAAATTGGACTGTAGTTTTCTATAATGACTGCAGATTTGAGCAGGCATTTTCATTGACTGTCAGCTGAAAAGTAAATAAGTTATTTTTTACCATTTTCAAACTGTCACAGTTATAGTTTGCATGGTAAATAACAACGATCATGCTCTACAATAAAAGTTTCTTATGAAAAAAATCTGACAGATTCATCCCAACCCAGAATTCTTCAATAATAATAATAATAATAATAATAATAATGATGATAATAATAATAATAATGACATTTGCCAATGTGCATGTCAGAATAATGGGGCTCCATCCTGTAATCTTGCTACAACTGTCAGAAACTATTAATTTAACAAGCACTTTAAAATTCTTGTAAATGTCCTAGAAAAAAAATTAACAGATTTTTCTACATTTCAAATAATTGTTGCTATAATTGCATTACTACCCAAGTAGAAACAACAAAAATGCCTCTAATCTCCATCAACCTCACTGTCCCTGTTGTACAAGAGAAAAATACTTTCTGTTCATCTGTTGGAATGCTACTACTCAAGTAACCCTAGTCACAGGGGTTACATGCAAAGAATGCGGGAGGAATGGTTACGTCGACACCCCCATTCAACACTAACTGCCAAACAACTAGTAGCTCAGTGTTCCAACATCCGCAAACGGCAAATGCTGTCACATCTTGTCGCATCTAATTAGGTTTGACAAATTAATAGATTTGATGCTATTTTTTCTCTTTTAGATCATGTTTTATTGACAAGGCTAGCTTGTTCGTTTTCGTCATTCATTGCTTCACTTTTTGTTCACCGTTCCATTGTTTCATCAAGACCATGTAGAGATGCACGAATGAATTCTTCTGTACTCTGTAGTGGCCAGTCCATGTGTGAAAATTATGAAAATGAACATGCTTCCTGAACCAGTCTTTGACCATTTAAGCCTGATAAATCCTGGTATTGTCTTCTAGGTATATGTCATCAGGTATGAAGAAATTCACTGAAGGAATAACCTAGTCATTCACTACATTCAGGTAGTCAGCTCACCTCATTCTTTGGACACATAATGTTGCTGAACCTACATCTGGCCAACTGCAACAACCCAAGATCATAGGACTGCCCCCACAGGCTTGTACACTAGGCATGATGGGTGCATCACTTCATCTGCCTCTCTTTTTCTGTAACAGGGTACAATCTGGATTCATCAACACACATGACCTTCTTCAACAGATCCAGAGTCCAATCTTTATGCTGCTCAGCAAACTGAAGGCTTTCTCTTACTCTCACTGGCTACACAGCTGGTTAACCCAATCTCTTGAGTTCCCTTTGCACTGTATGAAAATGCTCTTACTTTCACTACTGAACAAAACTGTAAGTTATCCTGTTTTTTGTTTCACTAAACATTTAAGAGATTGACAATCATGATCTCACAAGATTTTTTCAAAATGCTTCTTACTGCAAAGATGATCATTCCCCACTATTTTTCCTGTTTTAAATAATGCGTTGGATGGTTCTTCACACAATTTTGGAAGTTCGACAATCTCCTTAGATGTTTTCTTTGCTTGACGCCAATAATTTAAACCCTTCTGAAATAGATGAATATCTTTTCCAGGCCACAGGATGTACTTTCTGACATCTGCATTGGTTAGGTTTAAAGAACTTATTAGCTGAAACATTATGCAAGAACTATCCAATGGGATCCATTTGGTTTGTTAAATAGAGGTGGCGACTTTGTGTGTTTTTAGACAGGCAGTGTGTTTATAGATTATGAGATTTCACTGTGATGCCAGTTATCTTTCTTTTTTAAAATGCACCATAAAATTTATATTTAAGAAATACTGCAGATACATGTAAAAGCTTAGAGTTGAAAGTCAGCCAAAACAGATATTTAAACTCTAAATGCAAATATTTTAACAAAACGATCACTCTGCTCTCTCTTTCTCATATGCCATCTGTTATATCTGATGCATATAGACACTTTGCGTTTAGATTTGTCCCTATGTGGGCTTTATGTCTAGCAGAGCCTGCTTTGACAATTTCATTGGTTATTTCTGTTTTATGATTGAAAGTTACACTCAAATCAACAAGTCGGATACATCAAATTAGAAGTTTCGAGTTGGACATATTCTGCTGGAGATTTATTTATTGAGAACAACAGAAGAAACGTACCGAAGCAGGAGTTGATGAAGCCATACCAACTGCAGCCGCCGCGCCCCAGCAGCCACTTTCCCCGGATGCTGGAGGCGAAGCTGAGCGTGGTTCCAAACAAACACACCAGCATGTCGCTGACGCTGATGTTCAGCAGCAGCATGTTCACTGGCGTGCGCAGCTTCTTGAATTTGCAGAACAGCAGCAGGACTATGAAGTTGTTCAGGAAGCCGAAAGTCATGATCAAGCCCAGGACGACGGAAAGCACGACGAAGCCAGCTGGGGAGAGCTTCGCCGAGCCCGCAGACGCGTTCTCCGGCTCCCGGTCATCGCTCTGGTTGAAGCTGTAATTCAGAGCACCCTGACCAGAAAACATCCTGCAGTCCATTCATCTAATTCTGTCTTTGCTCAAGAAGAGTTTGGCCGCTCTGGATAAAACAACCGTGCAACTCATTTCATACGTGGAAAGTTTTAAAAAGCAGTGGCTTTCTCAAGTTTTTCCCTGTGCTGATTTTTCTCGCACAACCTGAGAGCCTCGTGTTGTGTTCAAAACGCACATACCTCCACTTGTGATGGGAAAAAAATGTATGCACCTTCCCAAGAAGGAGTAAAAAGAGCCACCTGTTACCTCAATGCATCACTCCTTCTGTATTCAGCGCGCACAGAGATCTGAACAGCTTCTGTAGATAAACCACAAATTTCTGTTAAGTCTATTTCGTTCTAGTTTAAATTGAATCGGGATATTACTGTATTAATGCTTCGGGGAAGTCTGTCATCTTCAAGTGCATTAGAATTGATTGTAATCCGTCTTTACAGTGCAGACTCCAGCTGGATTAACATGCAGTGGTTTCCAACAGCTTTAAAGGCACGGCTGCTCTTACGTCACGAAAGACTGTGGCATTTTGGCCCACTCGAGAGGCGCGCGCGTGTTTGTGTGGTATTGGTTTTAATAACCATTTATCCATTTTACGAATTTTGAAAGAAAACATTTCTTTTAACTTCTATCAATCGGGCTTTTATTTTTGTTGTGTTGTTTGATTCTGAACTGATTCAATTCATTCTGAATTGAATCTGGGTACAGATTAGATCAGGATGAGAAATCTGGGCAATCTTGTTTATACTCAGGTTATAGTAAACATGACAAAATCAAAAGAAATGTGTGAGTGGATTCATATCTAAAGTTGGTACTGCTTAGAAGTTATCTAAAAGAAAAAACACCCTCAGCTGGTGTAAATGCTGGCTAAGATGCCCAAGGCAAATAGATGAAGCAGCAAAAATGTTAAAAATAAGATGCAGTGCAGATAAGGTATGCCCAGAGGTGGTTTCTTATATCGCTGCCTAGAGTACCATTCCATCAAACAACAACACAAACATCTAATAATGAAAGCAAAATAAGTTTTCTTGTCATTATTTGCATGTTCAGAAATATGTTTGTACACCCCTGGATACTAGAGAGGATGAAGTTGGTATCTTTTTATGTAAAGTGCAATTCCACACTTATTTCATTAAACCAAACCCAACCTTAAAAAGGTAACAAATCGAATGGTAAGATGAATCTAGCAACTGTTGTCATACACTAAAGGACAAAAGTAGTGAAACATAGAAGCAGTGAAACCCAAACATAGAAATATGTGATTGCAGGTAAAAGATCTAACAGCCATTTGCCTCAGCTAAGGTGTTCATGATTCAGCAAGAAGAGACAGGCCAAAAGCTACATCCATGGGAGAGTTCCAAGACTAAAACTACGGCTGACCAAATATAATAATGTGACCAATATGAACAATGTTAAACTCCGGGGCTGCTTTGCTGCTAACTGAACGGCTTGTTTTAAATGATGAAATCATAAATTTTGCTCTCTACCAGAAAATCTTAGCAGAGAATGTCCAGCCATCAGTTTATGACCTTAAGCTAAGGGGCACTTTTGTTATGCAGTAGGACTGTGATCCAAAGCACACCAGGAAGTCCATCTCTGATTCGCTTAAAAAAATAAACAGTTGTCTAACACTCCTTTACAGCAACCTGACTCGTCAGGTATTGAAAACACTTGATGACAGTTTTTGCCACCATGCCACTGTGGATAAAACAACAATAAGGTTTAGGGCCAATACCTTTTGTACGTAGGGAATCTTTCTTTCCCTTAATAAATGAAAGTACTTATTATATTTACTCTGGTTATCTTTGTTTGAATTGTCACACTTATTTGGTAATTTGGAAGTTTTGTGTTTATGCTGTCCACGTTTCTGTCAGAATGTCATTGCTCACTGTCACCCTGATTTCGTAGATAAGGTTTATTCTATAAAAAGTACACTAGAACTTCACTTTTCTGAGCAAATGTGTGAAACAGTTCAACTGTGGTCAAAGCTACACACTAAGTACACAAATCTACGGTACACAAAGCTCTGTGATAGAGAACCATTTTAATGATTTATTTTCATCTCCATAATACTAATTTCTGAATCATTATGCCTGTTTGTTTCTAAAGGAACAGGATTATAGAACTGTAGATGAATTTGCATAATATCTTCACAAAAGATGTGGCATGACTCCACTTACCAGTAATTACATTTTGATGCTGTTTTAAAGAAGCATTCCTATTTTCAACAAGGTATTCAGTCTCATGTTGCTCTTGCATGATATTTCCAAGTGAAGATTGCTAAAGAAAATTGTAAATTAGTTCTGTGAATGTAGGTACACAGCAGGAGTTATTGTTGTAAAAATATCAGGGTCAGAGCATGCCAGGCAAATCTTTATTTTGCTTGTTTTCATACTATTTCCAGTCATTAACAGCTGTCAGATGGCTCAACTCCCCTGGCAGATGGGTTGTTCAGAAATTCATCCCTGAGGGACATCATCGTAGAATTATATAACCACATTAAACATGTCAAAGATGATCTGGTGTAAATGGTAAGGAATGTCTTTCATTTAAAAATTATAATGTTATGTTACTGCTCCCAACATTTAACTTTCCTGCAGAAGTCCTCTCTGTCTGGTGAAGGAGTGATGTTTGACAAGGATGAAGTTTTTGAAATCCACTAAACTGCCATTTATGGGTTGTTTGGGAAATAGTTTTTTGTTTTCATCATCTCCCAGAACAAGCAAACCTTTTAAAGTGCAACTGACTTTTTATATAAAGAAGAACTTTTTTAAAAGCAACCATTCGTTTTGTTTTCCCTCTCATTGCTATTCCCAGTTCAATTTTAGTTCAGATACATTTTTTCACACAATTAATGTGACACTGTATTATGTAAAGGCAGGTTTTGACAGTGTGACCCAGCCCCTTTCCCCCAGTTTTCCCAAAAAACAGACTGTTAAAATCTGAGAGAGTCCTTTGCAAATGTTTTTTGGCTTCTTTTAAGCTTAAAATCGGTTAATGATACACAATCCTGAAGAGTTGTGATTGTCTTAATATGTCCTTTTAACATAAAAGCTGTAAAACATTGTAATATTATGGTTTAATTCCCTAGAGAAGATGGTGTTTGACAAAAGCATTACTCTCTTTACCAAAAGTCCACACTTCATTTAGGATTCTGAATCAAAGTTTCAAACAAGTTTAGTTGATTTTAGTCATGTATTCAGATGTCAATGTCAACTTTACTTATAAAACACTTTTAAAACAGTTGAAGCTGCATCAAAGTGCTGTTCAGTAATCAGCAAGTACACTAATTTTAATAAAAGTAAACAATCATGGATGTTTTTTTATGGATGTTAATGTAAACACTGTGAAACTAAAAATGACAGACTGGGTGTAGTGTTGTGCTTGCAACAATTGCTATTGTATAATTTATGATATGACCTCTGGAGGAGTTAAACCTGGAAGATGGCTAAAACAAAATGCTGGGAATATTCAGCAATAAGAAGTGTTTAGCACCCTCCTATCACACCACTTAACCTACTTGGTCCATCAGACAAGTAGCTACCACCTTCTTACTCAGGCCATTTTCTGGGTACATTTCTATCCCGGTAGTTGATATTTATAAATGAAGTAAATGTGATGGAGGTAAAAGAATGGCCCCAGAAATCTACCCTGATTCCTAGAAAAGGTTCCTCCAGTAGAAATGCACCCTCAGATTATGTTAGTGTTTAAAGTGAATAGTCTACTTTAAGATTAACACCCTTAGAAGGTAAACAGAAATGATATCCCTCCTGCCGGACTAACTACATTATATGGACAGCTACTGCCCAATAAAGGGAAAAATTGTAATTGAATTCTGCTGTTCAAGCAGATATATTAAATTGAGTGCTCATTATCTGCCCAATTACAATGAAAGGATTTAACTTGATCACTGTCCAGCACCACATCTAATCTTCATAGATGGATCTATCAAGCAGCTTATTTTGATGTCCCTGTTGGATCATCAGCTGTTTTTTTCTGCTCACAGGCTCCAAAAACAAGGCCAAAGGCCAAGCCAGCATATAGCAAATCAAAATAGACAGGACACAAGCAATATGACGGCCATATGTAAAATATGTACACAACAATGTAACTTTCAGCCATCATTTATCCTGCAAAGGCCTCCAGGGGTCAGTGACTGTCCCACCAGACCTTGGGTGAGAGGCAGAGAACACCCTGTACCCGCAGTGCTCTATCAGATGGATTAGCATTCATTCAGACAAACACACAGCAGCCACCAGGTTAGAAACACCAAATAACTTGACACATTTCAGCAAAAGGTAGAGCATGCACATTCTATGAAGAGAAGGCCTCAAGTGGTGCTGGCCAACAGTGCAATCCAACTTTTGACAAAAACAGAAAAGATAAAACGGGACTTTTCTCATGAGGTAAGTAAGGATTACTGTTAAACATACTGGAGAAAACAAACAAACAGAATCACCTCTTACAGTTTCTTCCTGTTTATGCAACTGTCAAAACAAACCTGAATGAAAAATGCATAAATTGTCCAGACATCATACTACAGTGATTCAGTCAGTGGTTGCATGCAGGTCCAGACCGGAAGGAAAAGCTGCATGACTGAGTGCTGAGGAGGGAGCCAGTTGATTGAGCTGACCTTGTGAGGATGTATGAAATGTGGTGTGATCAGAGAAGGAGCCTGAGTAAATGGGCAACAGGAGCCAACTGCACCACTGCTTTTGCTTTAGATCATAGGATGAATTATTTTCACCTGCAAGTTTGCCTAGTTCAAACGGCAAGATTTTAAAATGGTCGGCTGATTTTCAAAACTTGGTAAGTATAACAGGTTTGGGCCGGCAGTGTGTAGCGTACAGCCACACAATAGGAGCAACACACCACAAACGAACAGATTACATTCACAACAATCAGATGACACGAAATCTCCCAAAACCTCGAGCTCAAACATGAGTTCAGAGTAAACAAATATGTTTTTGACAGGCTCCATAGCAATGTTTCTGAACCAAGCCAAAAGTACTTGTGGTGCAAGCAGATAACATAAAGATGTCAAAAGGTCTGCTATGATAGTTACAGTAGTTACAGTGTCCTGATGCTGTGGTGAGTATTTGAGGTAAAACTGAAAGGAGTCAATAGAGTAGGGGAGATGACAACCATTTATCAATTTCTTGATCTCCTTCATCTGAAAGAAGACTATATCACTGATATAATTTGGACAAGAAAAACACAATTTTGTTTTGTTGTGTTTTTCTTAAAATATGAAATGGAGATAAATAATTTGCTACAATTTTTAAGGAATGGTGTCTAAAGCTTTTCCTCAAGGGCTAATGTACTGCAGGCTTGAGAACTTTTGCTGTTTTAACACACCTCAGTCAAATAATAGTTCAGTACCAATCCTGTTCTAGCCTGGTCATTGCCACAATTCCGCTCAATTTTCATCTCCCTTCAGTGCTCCATCTGGGCTTTCTCCCACTCAGTTGGATTTCTCTGGTAGCTTTCCAACTGGGCCAATCAGAAAACAGAAGAAGTTGTGAACGATGATGTAGATTTTCTGCACTGTTTTAGAATTGTAGTCAGCCTGTAGTTTAGCAGTGGCAGCGGAGGAAGTGAAGGAAGCCATTCAGTCTATGTTGGTCACACTTCCAAATATTAAATTAACATTAACAGCCATTTCGTTCGACTCGGCACTTGTCTCTTTGCAGTGGAGGATAGTTGTTTACAGCACAGGCAATTTCCTGTAAGCTTCATAGCGTCAAACTGGTGCACTACAAATGTCACAGCCAAACGTTAGCGATTGGGTAAAATTTAAAATCTCAACAGAATCCATGCATCCAGCAACCAATTGTTTCTCAATAGCCAAGGGTCCAGACACTCTGTATGAAGCAAAGCATAGAACAAGAAGCTGGCCTGTACAGCATGTGATGACATACAGTAATTGAAAAACTTGAAAAAGCTCTGTTTGAGCAGAGACACATCTGAAACCAACACAAAACCTGCCTTTTTGGGACTGGAGTTGGATAACCATGTTAAAAGGTATGCCGTTGAATATGTTAAAATAATAAAAAATAAAAACTATTTATATAAATTGATTTATGGTTACAAGGACAAGACTCCTGAAGGTGCATTTGGTACATTTAAGATAGTATTACTTGCTTTTTGATTGAGAGTTCTTTAAAAATAATAATAATAATAAAATCTGACGGTAAACAGTGCAGAGTGACGCTAATGCAACAATGAACAGGTGAGTCTAAATAACTGCATGGAAAACAGCAGAGGGGAAGCATGAATAAAAGAACTGATTGAGGATGACTAAAAACAATAAGAAAAACACAGAGATCAACAGACTTTACTTATTAAGGGAGCTTAAGTCATTCAAGGTTTGCAGCAAGATGCTGCATATTTTCTGTAAGTCTGTTGTGGAGAGTACAGTCTCTTCTACCATCATCTGTTGGGGTAGCATCATCAGAGCCAGGGATTTATTGTGCAAGAAGGTTGCTTCATAAAACCAAGAAAATTGTGGACAGCCCTGAACATCCTCTTCATGACATTGTTATAGAACAACAGTGTCCTTAGTCAGAGACTTCATCAGAACCTCTGTAATACAGACCGTTACAGGAGATTCTTCTTGCCCATAAGTCATCAGCATTAACAACTAATGAACAAAAGGATCTACTAAATGTAAGACCCTAGAAACAGAGTCTAAAACCAGATGACAAGATAACTAAATGGATCATAAGACAGCACCAGACAAATCTACTACACAAACACAAAATGAGCCCAAAATGACAGGCCTCTAGATCAAAGTGTCAATGAAAAACCAAAGTCCTACATATCTTGACAATCACCCACTGGGGTCTGTTCAGTTAAGCTTGTGAAGCAATTTCTTATCGTTATTTTGAATCACAAAAGTGTAGATTGATAAAATGCAGTGTTTATTTACATTCTCGTTTCCCCAATGTTGCTTAACATTCAAATACCACACATCAATTTTACAGTAAACTGCTATACAGAGCTATACAGTTGTTTGCTTTGGCTGGTAACCCATTAGATATATCCCCCTCAAACTTGAAGTGAAAAATTGAAGAATTTTACTTTGATTCCTCATGTCAAAAATATATAAGCAAAGTGATTGTACATAATGACCATTAAAAATGTGTTTCCTCTGAAAAAACTTAACAGGAATGTCAGCTCCAGACGATCTGTTCTCAGAAACTTTCACTTTCCAAGCATTTCATGACAGGCTTGGGGATAAAATAAACTTTGTGTCCTGAAAAGAAGGACACCAGTGTTTAAGTAAGTAATTTGAAATTAATTGAAAAGTTGACAACCAGTAACGGATTTTCTTTCATTAGTGCTTCTTCACAAATTGACCATAGACTATGACGGTGAGCAGTTGTTTAAAACAATCAGTTAAGTAATCTTAGACAGATATCTTTCTTTTTGAGACATCTGTAGGAAGTATTTCTAAGGTGGTCTGATTTGATTTACACATTAAATTTCAGACTGTGTTGCTAATGCAGCAACATAAAATATTAATTTGAACTTTTGTACTAGTGACTAGCTGCTTTAATCACTGCTCTTTAATATCCACTATTGCAAAGACAGAAAATCTTTGAGCATCAAACATAGAAACACTAACAAAGGCAATAAAGATCATCACCAGAGATCTAAAAACCTCTGGTTCAAAGGCTGAATATAAGGTTATAAAAGTACTTCCAGGGTTTAGTATTATGTGAAACCTCAGAAACAGAAGTCTGTTAATGTTGCTGTGAATTGTAAAAACCCAAACAGACATGACATCTGAAGAGCTTTAGGCTGATTTGATGAGAGACATGGAGGCATGACAGGAAGTGGAGCAGCTGCCTAGAGACAAAACTGAAGACATTCTGCCACTTCAAATTTTCTCTCTGACTGATTGCTGCATATGTAAATATAAAATGCATTTCTTTCACTTATGTGAATCAGACTGTTGACAGATGATGCAGTGCACTGGTGAAGATTCTCAGTCATCCAGAACATGACAATCCAAAGTGCTTAAGTAGAAGGCAACTGTTTCACCTCCCATCCAAAAGGAGAGGTGAAACAACTTTAAGATGATGCAGTGCAAATAAACATCTTTTTTGAACATTTGTCTCATTTTGTTTTCAAAACCAGTGAATGCTTAGTTGACACAGTCTGATTATGCTTATTTTAAATAAGAACTTTAGGAAATGATGTGGTTGTTACAACCCGGCTTGAGCAGGGGAAAGGGGAAGTAACGTTAAAAAAACAGATTTTAAAGATTTAACAGTTCAGTGATTCATTGTTCAGTTTTTGTTAAATCAATTGTGTTAAATCTCAAGTGTATTTATGTGACACACTTGAGACCTCCTCCTCCATTCAGGAGTGACGATTACATAATCAGTGTCATTTAACTTGTCACAAACCTCATAAGGTCCAGAACATTTTGCTTAATGAGTAGAACCAGTAACAGGTAGCAATGCTAGAACCTTGTCACCAACTGTAGGTACATGATGGAGGGGAACAGGAAGAATAACTTGGATGGGCTTACCAGCTATCTGACAGGTATGACAGCTGCAGCAGCACTGGCTTACATCAGATTTAAAAACTAGCCAGTAAAAGTGTTTTAGGATATTCTGATAAGTTTTTGTTCCTTCCAAATGTCCTGACCAACTTCCTTCATGTGCCAAGGCTAAAATGTGTTTATGGTAAACAGATGGAATTAAAATCTGATGTACCAGATTCCAGTTAGCATCGGAGAGAACATGGCACCCCTTTCGTATTAGTACTCCATCATCAACATAGAACTGGCTTAACTTTAGCTTTGTCAGCACTTACCACACTCGAGAAAAAAAGAGCTGCATCTATCTTCTGGGCTTATGTGTTGTTGCAATGTTTAAGCACTTTCTTAAATAAAATAATTTAACTTAAAAAAAAAATGTTTATTCACAAATGACATTTGTGAATAAAAACTTTAGCCAGATTGTTATAACCACAATTTGACTATACATCCCATGATAGAAGACCAAATTTTATAATATCAAAATTTAAAAGTGGAATCAATTACTTATACAAGATCTAGTTTTTAAAAATCTTTCCAAAAATATTTATGAAATTGATAAAAAAAAAAAAAAAAAAAAAAAAAAAAAAAAAAAGGTGTTCTGATGTCTCAATATCTGAGTCACAAAACACAAAAGAATTGGTATTTCTATTTAATTTCTTTTGCAAAAAGCTCATTACAAGGCTAAATTTTATACATAATTTTGATGTTAATTTCTTTAATTTTTTGTGGGAGTGGAAAAGACAGATATTTGGTTCTGATTTTTTTTAGGGAGATGTCACAATTTTTAAACAAATGTTTTCTTCTATTTCCACACTCGAACCCTTTTGTGCACTTCGACTGAGTACGCACTTCATAGAGGGGTGTAGGGTGTAGTCCAAATATTGGGACTGGGCCAAAGACACAGCTGCATTTTCTGTGAGGAAGTTGAAGCCTCTTCAGGGATTGGTGGAGCCATCAGGTGAAGATCCAGTCAGAATGACTGTAGCCAGGGGTGCAACTACACACTTCCTGAGGTGTATGCGCACAAATTACAGGCCCTGCCCTACATGGCACCTGCACATCTTCAATATACAATGTGCAGGTGTATAAATATGATTTGTCATTGATTTATAAAATATAAGACTTATAAGGGGAAGCGGGGGGATCTAATCAGTGCTGTGCCTTTGTTATTGATCACATCATTCACACATGCACAAACAGCTGCTAAATACAGAAAATGCTGACTAGAACTTTTTTCGCCATTGCTATGGTGCCCCCGCTAGTGCAGCGTCCCTATGCACTGTATATAGTGCATACCCACTTTTTGCACCACTGACTGTAGG
This sequence comes from Anableps anableps, assembly GCA_014839685.1. NCBI lineage: Eukaryota > Metazoa > Chordata > Actinopteri > Cyprinodontiformes > Anablepidae > Anableps > Anableps anableps. Next base: position 15,320,549 of record CM026075.1, on the reverse strand, counting down.
CTTGAAACAGGAAGTGACACAGGAGGAGATCTGCACCAAGTTCCCACAGTGGAGCCAGGAGTCAGGAAGCTGCAACTGCACCTCCAACTAAACAGAAATGTAAAAAGAAAAACAGACAAGGCCACTGGCCGTAACAGCGGTATATAAACAGAAACAGCAAACATGTTAATGTGAGAAAAGCTTTACTGGGAATTTAGCTGTGGTAATTGGTGCAGTTCATGAGGAAGATCAAAACATGTTTCTTTGAAAGCAACATACAAAATCTAACAGTTTAGATGACAACTAGCGCATGACCCTAATCTACCAAAGCTGAATAAGTTTCATACAATTTTGGTAAGACCTTCGTGTTAGTTGAGCTTTTTAAATTAATGCTTTGAAGTCTGAACTTAACAAGAACCTCGTAAACTGCAGAAGTATTGTGATCCAGCTGCAAACACGCATTCAGCATTGAGAAAAAGTATTTGCCCCCATACAGATTTCTTCTGGTTTTGCTTTTTTTTGTCTTGCTTAAAGTTTTCAGATCTTAAAATGCATTTTTATACTAAACAAAGGAACCTGAGTAAATACTAAAAGCAGTTTTCAAATTAATATGATATTTGTAAAGGCAATAAAGCTGCTGCCCCCTTTTTGTACCCTTAATTAAATGTGATTCATTACATTACACTAGCTACACCCAGGCCTGATCATTTATATAGAGCCTGCCAGACAAAATGAAGTAAGCTAAAAGATCTCAAAAAGCTACAAATGGTCGCCCAATTTAAAGAAATTCAATAACAGATAAGAAACAAAGCCATTGGCATCTATCAGTCTGAAAAGGGTTACAAAGCCCTTTCTAATGTTTTGAGACTTCAGTGAACTGCAGTAAGACCCTTTACCCACAAATACAGAAAACATGGAACAGTATCAAACTTTCCCAGGAGTGGCTGGGTGACCAGCATTACTACAAGAGAGGACTGATGACAAAAAACAAGAACTTCTATATCACTGCAGACCTCAGGTGCCTCAGTTAAACTCAGTGTTAATGATTCCAATATAAAAAATGAGAAAAAACGTTTATCCTTTGGAGAGTTCTAAGGCAAAACAACTGCTAAGCAAAAACAACACAAACACTCATCTCACATTTTGCCAAAAAACAACAACAAAAGAACTCTTAATACTTCAATAGACTTTAAGTAAAATATCTTGTTGACTGATGTGACAAAAGTGGAACTTTTTGTAAGGTGTGCATCGTGTTATATCTGGCATAACACTAACAATTAATTTCAGAAAAAGTAACATCGTCTTCAGTCAGACATGGCAGTGGTAGCGTGATGGTCTGATGCTGGTTACAACCTGGATGAAATTCTGAAATTAATGTAACAATTAATTCTGCTCCTGAACTAATTGAGCAGAATTCACTGAAGTGAATGAATTTCTTTGTCATCCACTTCAGCTACTAACACAAAAATTTTAAAACCAATTAAAAGTATTGTACACCTTTTTTCTTTAATTCACTATCCTCATTGTTTAAAACCTCAACCTAAGCAGTGAACTGGTACAAAATGTCCTAAATTATTTTAATTATAAATTACTTTTAAATTGGGCTGCTGTCAATTGAAAATAAAAATATTTCTGGGCATAAGTCAAACCCCCACGTTTCCAGGACCCTGACAAGGCTGATGTTCACTATTAGTTTTGTGCCTACTTTTAAAAACGGGAGATTAATATGATACTTAATTATTGTTTCTTATTCTGATGTCAATAACTCATGGTTGGATCATAAAAAAAATGTAAAAGCCTTGAACAGTCCACACTGGCTGAAATGGGAACATGAAAATCTACTCAAGGCTCAATGCAATCTCAATTCACTTCATGGTATAAAAGAGGCTGTGTATCCACTGGTATCGATCTGTTTTTGGAAACTTGAAACTACTGCCTTAATGTTTAGGGATGTATAAAACCATGCCGTTAACGCTGAGAAACGAGAGAACTCTTAGTGACGTGACACTGAAACAAAAGGTTTATTATTTGAGTTTTGCAAAGTGAAGAGAGCGTCATACAGGCTGCTAAATCGAGCGATGAACAATCGCTCATCAGCTATTCCTCGGCCCAGCTGTGTGGAGCAACTCCGACATGTTTACACGCGTGGGGCGTTTAAATGAGAGGCGGTTGTGTTTATGCACCTAAGTCCAAATGTGAGACAAATTTTTATTTTGTTTTTTTCAAATGAACGTAAGAAAACAGGCAGTCAGTTTAAGTAGCATGCTAGCTAGACGCAGCTAATGTGAAGCTAACGGCTAACCATTTGGGTTCATCCTGTTTTGATATCGCAGTTCGTATGAATAGTATTAATACATTTGACCAAGATATATTTTCATCTATAGTAAACAATTTCCCAATTTGGGAATACATCTTAATGCCGTTAAATAAGTTTAAGCGTATGTATGAATATCATCACAACAGCGTGCATCGCCTCCTGACAGCTAACAGTTTGCCCCCTGTGTACATCACGCTGCTAGCCACGTAAACTGCTTGGTGTTGACGTAGCAGGAGCAGTTAGACTGCCTTTCCTCCCCAGCAACTATTTACATTTGAAGTGACACCCAGCATTTATATTAACCCAGAAATCGTCAGATGAAAATAACATCGACCCAAAATGCACTAGCTGGACCTGAACGGTTGGCCAACTGGTTTCCTGGATCTGTTGCTTGGAGCGGAGGATGAAGCGGGTCTTCTGGCTGCTTTCAGGCTTAAACAGAAGAATGATGAAGCTACTTTTTGCCCTCGCTTTGATCGCCTACATTGCTTGTGAGTACATTATTTTGGCATTCTTGAGATTTATCTAACACGATAAGCTTACAAAAAAGTCTTTACGATTATTTTTTAACTACACATTGACACTGCTGTGGAAACTTCCAACAACAACACAGACTGCAACTCCGTGTAGTGACCAAGCACCCGGGATGTAGGTTATAAAGCCTGAATGAGCCTTTTAAGAAAAACAAAACAAACAAACAAAACACCTAAAAGTGTATATATATATATATATATATATATATATATATATATATATATATATATATATATAAAACCCAGGTTACATAGTTTCCTGGCAACAGTTTAAACGTTTCTGAGAGTCGTTTACTATTTTATAGAAAAGGAATTCAGTGTTTTTGCTGAAATAACTCCTTTTTAAAACTACATACTAAACTGGAAGCATAAGTTGGGACTAGCAGGTTAGGTTTTTAATAATACTGTATGGTAACCATGGGTTAATATTATCTTATTGATTTTATTGGAAACAGAAAACAGCAATTATTTTTACTGATGCAAAAATAATTTGCTTATCACGGCTATATGTAATATTTATATCGTAATATTTAATATTGTGATTTCATTTGATAGTTTAACTTAAACAAAGATACAGGGTAAACAACCACCTAATTCAGTAGATTGTAAGAGCTTATTGCATCAAATATTTGTTGCTTTTATGCTGTTTATTGACTAAATTGAATATGTCAAGCTGATATTAGTTGGTTAGTGAGTCCATCTACTGGGGTACCTAGTATTTAGTCAGCTCCTTAACGACATGCCACTCATAGTTTTAAAACTAAGTTACCTAAATAAAAGGGACGCTTCTTTAATGTCCACACCATTACTATCCTTGTTTTTTTTCAACCAGAAATATTTTCAAACACTGGAATTTGTTTGTCTTGTAAGCGAGTTAAAACTCTCGTAGCAGGCTAGAACAGTTTACACACACATATATATATATATATATATATATATATATATATATATATATATATATATATATATATATATATATCTATATATATAAATTTTTAATTTTTTTTCTCTAAGTCTTGAATCTTCCTTAATATCAGTAACTGGCCCATGCCTCTTAGGTGGTTAAGGTTTTATAAAAAAATAATGTGTAAGTAACAGCTGTTGAGAAGATATGTTTGTTATTTTAAGCAAGTCCATTTTGACACTATTGTTGCTCCTTCAAAATCATAATATCAAGAAGGTCTGTAAAAACAAACAAACAAACAAACAAACAAAAAAAAAACAAAAAAAAAAAACAGGTCTTATGACATAAAGATCAATAATACAGAATGACTGCTTAAGAAAATAACTTGTGGGGTTACACAAGGTACAAAGAATAACTGTAAGATCAGAGTTATTTGTTATGCATTTAATTGATATTTGTAGAGCTACTTGTATGTTAAAGCCTGTAGCATTTGCAGACAAAACACGTTTAAGTTATTCAGGGTGATATTTAAATACATAACAAAAACATAGAAGACTAATTGATTTTGGTTAAACCATAGTTTGGCATTAATAGTTCACTAATTCCTGTGGATAAACTAAATCTTTGTTTGGTGGTGCTCGGGCCTTTTTTGGTGCAACACTTAAATGTTATTGAGATTTAAAGCTATAATATAAGATTCTTTGGTGTGATTCTAGATCATAAACCTAGTTACAACCTGATTTGGTATTGGCAGTTGGATAAGTAAAGTTTCTATTGTACTACTGTTGTGTTGCGGCATATGTGTCATATTGTATTGAAAGCCGAGGGAATGTATATAAATCTAACATCCAATATCTAAACTTAAAAAAGAGCAATCAGAATAATAGCTGAAGCCATCTATAAGGAATCTGTCATGCCCTCCAGGATTTTGTGATTGTTTGTGTAATTTGTTTGGAATCAAAATGACTGATTTTGTGGTGCTACTTTAGAAATATTTTGCATAAAAAAATTTTATGAAATTTTTTTTTTCCTCATTAAATCCCTTCCAAAATCTAAATTCAGAAGAAAAAAGATGAGAAAAACTAACAAACAGACAAATTAGACACAGAAACCTTTATATACTTGAAAAACTTAAATAGCTCGATTTTGGTTCATGTATAAAAGCATCTCACTCAAACACATGGCCCCCGCTTTACAAATGTGTGATTTATTTGCAGTGTGGGCACGGAGTGGAACGGGTCTCCTCTGCTCTGACTGCTGGCGACAGTATACTGCAGGATGAGTGGCTGTCAGACTGACTGCAGTGCTTGGGAAGCAGGAAGCGCTCACTGTAGCTCTTGCTGCTTACTCAGGTCACAGCAGGGCTGCAGCTGAGCTATAGAGCGTTGTTGTCATAAAAGTCTCTCACAACATGGAAAAAATTGTTGGGTTTTTCTTATGAAAAGTCACTAAATATAGTGGCAAAGTTTATAAGTAAACAACAGTGCTTATTTCTTCCTGACCCCCTCCACTCATCCCCACATTCGGTCTTGCCTCTGTGTCTTTTGGCTCTGTCCACTTTGCTGGAATTTTTCAAAATTTGTCTGGGGCGGGGTTGTGCTTTCACTGGGGGGTTAGTTACACATAAAAAGTGAAAGTTATTGCATATTTAAAACATACCGGAAGTTATTTTTCATTTGGAATATAGCCTTTTAAATTGATGAAATTACATCTTGTGGCAGAAGTTTATTTTTTTTTATGGCTGGAAAATGTTTGATTAACTGGTTCAGGATGTGTAATGATCAGCACTGGCTTTACCTTCATTCATTAGTCATCTGTTTTATTATAAACATTAAAAGTTACTAGTTATTTTATTTTGTAAAATACCCAAATAAAGTTATAAATTCATACATTAATTTAGTTTGCTGACATAACCAACTGATTGACCCACATGTCTACTCTGAGTGGTTAAATCTCTGTAAAAAAATCCATAAGTCCAAGACATTTCTTGGTGCACAAAACAAACCAGCTTCAAATCAATTTAAGTGACTAAACAAATCAGATATGACCCATTTAACCTTTCATCTGGCCAATCATTTATTCTAGGTTTATTCTTCTCTTTTTGTATTCCGAGGGAAGATAAGGAATCATTCAATATCTTATTTTTAACATCAGCAGCCGTGTACTAACCTATGGGAACATTCTGAAAGGCAGCGCTATGTTTACAAACACTCCAAGATAATCTCTGTGGAACCTTCCTGTGCTGTCAGGTGATTGCTTCACTGGAGCTTTAAACTAACAGAAGATAAATGTGTTATCATTGCTTGTATTAAAGGAGCTTCCACAAAAACATGTCTCACTTATGCAGACCTGAATATATTCTCTGAGTACTGATTTACTTTAACTAACTCCTTTAATTAATTTCTCAGTAGTGAAATCTAATCCAACATTTTAAAATAAGTATCTGATATGGAGGTGAAGCTCAACAAAAAAGAAAACTATTGTGAAGTTGATTTATAATATAGTAATCTATATTATCATGCAATATTCATAGGATATTACAGACCAGTTAAACATTGTTAGCAAAAATGGCAACTTACTGAAAAGTATGTTCTTGTACTGTACAATATAGGCACTGAACACTTAGTTGGTGCTCCTTTTACATGATTTATTGCGTCAGTGCATCGTGGCATAGAGGTAATTTGCCTGTGGGTCTGTTGAGATGTTACAAAAGCCAAGGTTGGCTTAAACTCCTTAACTGTCATGAGGACATCGGTGTGCTCATGGACCCATTGGATAACATGTAAACATTTTGGGGGTGACAGTTAAGGGGTTAAAAGTAATTTTCAGCTTGTCTGCATTGTTAGGTCTGGTGTCTCTCAAGTTTGTAGACCAAGCAAGCACAATGGTGATAACATGATCATTAAAGCAGGTTTTGGTACTTTTGGGAATGGGGGTAGTTGCCAAGTCCTGCTGGAAAATTAGGATGTCTATAAAGGCTGTCAGCAGAGAGAAGCAAGAAATGCTTTAAAGCTTCCCGGTAGACGGCTGCTTTGACTGTGGACTATGGACTACTTGATAAGAATTGCGGAGGATGTCATTGAATGTCTGCTAGGTTGCTGTCAAATCAGTAGGCTTTCCTATGACTGTGTAGACCAGAACTTAGCATTTTTTGATAGAAAATTAATCCTTTTTCTAAAATTATTTATGTAATAAATGGTTACTGACATGAATTAACTTTTACAGGTATTGTAATTTATTTAGCTGTACCTATATGTTGGAGGAGAACATGCATGTTAGGCTGGACACACTCTCCTCGTTTTGGTTAGCATGGGAAAAAGACTGGGTCACAACATTGACTGGGTCATACATCAGTTAGCATTAGTTAGCATTACTTTTGACTCTTGCAAAAATGTACAAAGTATGTCAAAAATAGGGTGAATTTCACATAAAACAATCCTTTGTGCCTCTGCACTGGTAAATTCATGCTGATGTACTGTAGTTTACATGGCTAAGCAAAAATAACTGATTTTGCCCCTTTTTATAGATTAGTTACACAATTTTTAGACAGCAGCAGCTAGTACATATCAGGTTAAACAATGTCAAATTCAGATGCATAGTATGCATCTGTTATTGTTCTTGTGAAATAAAGCATTAGTTAACATGCTTTTATTTAAAAAAACAACATGAAAAAAGATGATTTTGAAATTTGACATGTTTATTCCATTAAAAGGTTCTATTTTTGATCAGTTGGTGTATTTTCTAGAAAATTAAAGAAATGTTAAGTGGTAGCATTAAAAAGATGGGATGTCAAGTAAGCAAAGACAGTGGTTTAAAACTTTTGATAGTTAGTTTGAAGATCCTAATAATGGTTAAAGCACATCACTTAGGAGTATATGCACTATATTTGCAATGCTACTGGATTGGATGATTAAATCATTGCTGCTGCTGAAAGGCTGTTCTATAGATTTATTGTGTTGCATCCATAAAGTTCTCTCTTAACTTGTTCTTGTCTTTTCTCTTCTAGCTGTTTGGGGAACTTATACAAACATGAGGTAAAAGTAGTTGTTTTTTTTTTTTTTTTTCCACACTTCTGCTTGACATAAAATATGCTATTAAAGCAGCATAACATATATGTTTTAAAACTGTGATTTTTGTCATTATGTTTTAGTACACTGCGTTTTATTTTAAGTTCAGTTTCAGTTTTATTTGTTCTCCTATTGATGGTTTTTAATGCTGATGACTAAGAAAATCTGCTGCTTCATCCTTAGTTCTTTGTTTTTCTCAGTGAATTTGGCAAAAATAAACTTTTAAAAAGGCACTTCTGTTTGATCTGCGCAGTTCCTGGCTGATGTGAGCAACTACACCCAGGTTTCCTTTCCTGCTCTGGCTAAATGTTACATTCCAATACTGATTTTAAAATATTACTTACCAGTTTCCAACCCTTAAATGGCTTTTCTTCAAAACATATATCAGGCTTTTTGACAGGAGTTTCCTGTATTATCATTGTGGTTTATTGTATCCAAAGTAATGGAGAAAAACAATTTAAAATCATTAGTGATTATCTGACAAATACATCATATAAAGGGTTTTTATTCATAAATCTCCTCTGTAAAAGAATGAGTTTGAGATGATGTTGTTTTATCTCATATGGGAAAAACTTGCTCATGTCTTAATGTTTTATTTCCTCTCCTATTTGTATTTTTTTGGAGTAGGTCAATACAAGAAAATGGAGATGTGAAGATCGAGCAGAAAATTGATGAAGTAAGTTTGGCATAATATGCAATCTTTACAGTGTTGATATGTAACTGACTATGCATACTTGCTATCTGTTGTATTTATTAAGTTATTTCAACCCTTATAAAGAAATGCAGTTTAAAAACTTTTTAAAAGAAGGTAAAAAGTTGAAATGCAGCAGCAATAAAACTCAGAATTTACTTGGTTTGCTAGGAACAAGTTTTTTTTTTTTTTTTTTTTCTTTTTATGCTTTTTGTTTTCAGCTGTAAAAGACAGACAAAGCTGTCTACATTTTCCCTAAATTTGAAGAAGAAATCTAAAAACCTACAGAGTGAGGCTTATTAGTGAATATTATGGCCGACATCATCAAACGCCTTGGTTACATCTGGAGAGGATGCAGCATCGGCTTGTTTTTATCAGCTAAATTAATTTCATCCGCTGTAGCGCTGCAGCAGTCACTTTGCTCCGAGCGAGCCCAGAGGCTCACATCTGTGGCCGAAGAGCATTTTTATCCCTTCGCAGGCTGCGTCGTTGTGACCTTACAGATAGCACGTAGAGGTTAAACTTTATACTTTTATAGAAAACATCAACAACTCTAAATTGTTACTAACTGTACTGTTTTTTTTCCCCCTTCTGAAATGAAACTTAAATTAATGCATATAAAAAGCATTCTTTTGTTTTAAGTCAGTTGATAAATAACGTATGTTATAAAAAATACATATGATCATTACAAAAATCAGTTGATTTTTTTCGTTTATTGAGCATGTCAAATAAGTAAATATTAGTATTGAATCAACATTAAGGTTTAACTGTGAGCAGAAGCATACAAAAGTGCATTATTTTACTGACCTCCTGCTGCAGGACTTTATTTCAAAAAAATCATTTATTCATATTGAGACTAACCCAGGGGTCAGCAACCTTTACAATCCAAAGAGCCATTTTTATCATCAGTCCAGTTGAATAAAACCCACTAATGTTACATGACCTTTTGAAAAAAAAAAAAAAATTTTTTTTTTTTGGTAAATATTTTCTAAAGAAATATTGTCATCTTTCAAGAACCTCCATTTGATATATATTTTGGGGTTTTAAAATGAAGACAAACAAAGCTTTTGCAGAAAGAGAATGGATATGGATGTTGATATTTGTAGAAAATGATGTAAAAAGCACATACGCGTCATTTTCACTAAGCAGTACAACACGGCAAAATCCTAATGACAGGAAAAACAGATCTAAAAACATGCTGCTGGTACTTTGTGTTGGTCTGTTGTGGAAATTGTATTCAATTATTCAATGAAAAAAAAAAACATTTATTATTAAATCTACATTTAAAAACAACAGTTAGTTCTTTATCTTTTTTACCTAAATGAGCATCACTTTTGGCTCCAGAGCCACAGGTTGCAAAACTAACCCAACTCAGGCTGCAGCTAACAATTATTTTAGTAATAGATTATTCTGTCGATTATTCTCATGATTAATTGGATAGAAAAATTGGCACATTTTGCAGATTTTTCATTTAACCACTTGAGCCTTTGTTATAACACATTAGAAATACATTAAAAGATGCAAATTACAAATAATTCAGTTACTTTTTTAAATAAGAGAATTTTATTGCCTAAAATGCAATATCATCGCATTCCTTCAGTGCACACTTGATCATTTGTAGCAAAGAATGCATCTGCAGCAAAAAAAAAATACTTCTAACATCAGTATGTGAAAAGCTCAGCCGTTTCTGCTTGACTTAACATCAATAAAGTGTAGAGCTAATTTGTTGATTCATTTTTGGATTAACCGGTTAATAATTGGTCCGCAAAATATGCTTAATAGGAGATTTAGGTAAGTATTTATTTACCATAGGGGTGAGTAAAACATTTTTAAAATTTGTCTTAAAACCTTTTTCCTTGGCTTTTTGCCCTATTGAGACTGTTTTGTATGCAATTGTACTCTAAGGAGTTCTCTTCTTTTTGTGTATGTACAGCTTTACCTTCTTGATCTGGAGTTTATATCATGCTTTTATGCAAATGTTCTTACATTTTGTGGTAGCTGGTTTATTTTTTTTCGTGAATACAGTAAATAGAGTTTGGAAAAGAATACAGAACATTTTAATACTTTTTAACTAGTTTTATTACCTACAGCTCCATCATCTGTGTTAAGAAATTGTATATTTAACACATAGGAGAAATAAAATGAGTCACATTAGTTAGGTTGCTGCTTTTTGTCGTTATAATATTTCATCCTTAATTATAAGTTGTTTGTTGCTTTGATTTTAAGTGATAGGCTATATTGTTTAGATATTATCTTGTATTTGGCAACAAATCTATAAACATGATCAAATACTGTCTACTATAAGGGTCATCTAGTAAATTTTTAAAGATTTTAATAAACATCTATTGAATAAGATACTTTAATGGCAAAACTAGCCTGAAAAATTGCCTGAGAAATGAAAATAATGGAATATGGTGCAGAGAAGAATGTTAAAATGAAAAATGGGTTGGTAAAGTGTTGTGCAGGAAATGTTTCACATTCTGATCTCTGTAGTAGGATATTAGCTACACATCAGTATTAAGCTTTCATTGTTGTAGTTTTGTGGTAAAATTTTGGAAGTTTTTAATTCTTGCAGGTAAACAGAAACTATATTGTCACTAAAACACTGATGACTGAATGAAACAGATATACTATATCTCTCAAAAGCCAGCTATAACCAGTCAGAGGAGTTAGGGGTGACACGCAGAATGATAGAGTAAAACCGGGCAGCCAGTTATTATTATATGATAGTAAATCACAGTGAACAGTGGCCCTAAGCATAACAGAATATCAATTTTCAGTTTTGGGTTTTATATGCATCCCTAGGATGCAGGGATTAATCAGTAATTTATTAGTAGTTCTTTGAAGTTTTGAATGAAACTCTTACCTAAGATTTTTCATGTTGTGGTGAACACAGTTTTATTTCTGAACTCCTAAAACCTAACGTCATGATGCTAACATCATATTCAACAATATTCTGGTGTTCATAGAAATAATTACTTTGTTATCATGTTGACCTTAGAACTTTAAAGAGTTAGCTTGCTTTGAAATAATATCACACATCTGTCTGCCTGTGTACGTAATGAAGCTTTGACATTATTTTGAAGTACAAATACACAAACTATCGATAACGCGACACCTCCATAATTACAAGAGCTACATCTGCAAACAGATTTAACAGCGGGTTTGAGCATTTAAATTAGACATCAATGAGGAGGTCTGCCTGAATCAAAAATTTGTTTTTTTGCAGAGTCCCAGGCAGCATCAATTCACAGACTGAAAATGTTTCCACTAAGGTTACTTGGAATAAGTGTTGCAAGTTAAAATTATGGAAAAGATAAAAAATTTTCTGAAGCTCGATTTATCTTTTCTTTTTAAAAATGATTTTAAAATGCCAGAAAACAGCAGATAGACTTTTTAATCTGCATCCTGAAGCCACTTTTGGATAACTGATGACATTTCACTGTCAGTTGATAAACAAGTACTGCTAACCACAGAGAAGACTCCTTTTTTTAAGAGATGTTTACCATGATCTATGTTGCATAGAAACAACCCTGTATCAAGCCGACTCGAAGGCAAAGAGGTCGATCTTTATGGCCAATTTTCTTTGCCCTCCTATTTGCATCAGAATAACTATGATGGTATGACTCAGGGGAACTTTCTGCTCTGCCAATCAGTGACAAAAAAACATCTCCACCTGAACAGATACTCAGGCTCCTGTAATTATTGGTTTTAGAGGATGGGCTTGCTTTGAATTTTAGAAGAACTTCTAGCCCATGCTTTCCCATTGAGTTGTATCAAGTATTTTTGTTGCTAGGCTCTTATTTTGAAGTAATAAAGGAAGCAATTATTAAGTTAATACTAGTTTCTGTTGATGGAGTTATAGAAACTTGGTCATCGGCTGGCTAACAAACATTTGGTTCTAAAAGCCTTGAAAAAAGCCTCCACCAATTTTACATTTCTTGTGTGTCACCATTTTAGGTAGTCGGTGTAAAAAATAGAAATAGCAATACTAAAGATGTGAATAATTTGGAGGCACTATCAGAGTGCTTCGATGAGCGAAAAACCAGTCACAAACGTTTGCTTTGGAAATTCCTGACTGCACTTAAGACTAATTTAGTTCTTTTTGTTTTTAAGTCTGGCCTGATCAAACCTGACCAGAGTAATCATTACACCGCTGGTGCAACCATGCAGTTAAACATGTTATAACTCCTTATTAATGTGTTACAAATATGTGTACTTGCATAGTAATCCTCATAGTTCCCTGCTCTTTCACAGCTACCAGACCTGATGTGATTCTGTTTAAGCCGTTTAAGACATATATTCACTTCTTGACTTTCTTTAAGTAGAGCAAACCTCTCCTGCAGAGGGTTACTTAATTCAAAGCAGCACATTACACGGCCTTGTACTGCGTTCCACAGTGCAGAGTCAAAAACGCGAGTGAAAAGATGAGTGAGGAGAGTCAGACTGGTGTACTCAGTGGCAAATTTTGATTTAGAAAAAACTCTGCGGTCTGTGGTTAGAGCAGGTGTCACGTATACAGAGGCTTTAGACCTCGATGTGGCCGTCCCGAGTTCGAATGCCGTCCTCTTTTCCTTTGGCGCATGTCCCCCGCCCCCTTCTTGTCAGATTACTGTCAAATAAAGGCCACTATTATGGAGGACCGAAACTGACATAATTTAAAAATAAAAGCAGAAATATATACATTTCATTTTTCCTTTTCCTTATAGATGCGTTTTCATCAAGAAATGTTTATATTTTGTTTTATATTTTCCTCATACATGCGTGTTTGTCAAGAAATTTATTGGGTTTTTTTTTCCTTGTACAAGTATTTGTTCTTTTTTCATTTCCTTATCTCTTCTTTTTACCTTAACATATTCATTTCTGCCTCATTATGCAAATGAGTAGGGGTCCCTTTTTGGTCCAGCTCCTCTACTATTGGTCAGCTGAAAACTTACTGCCTTCCAACTCGTCCAGTCTATATGCAGCTTCCCTTAACAACTCTGACACAGACCGTCTTTCCGCTCCCTCCATAACTATACTTTGATTGCTAAACTGAAGCCAAAGGTGCAGGCATGCACAATCAATCTGCACATGGATCCTGCTCCTTCCTGTTTATTGACCAATAGTAGAGGAGCTGGACCAAGAAGGCGGCCCTCCTCCTTTCCTTTTTTTCTGCTTTTGTTTTAATTATGTCATTTTTGGTCCTCCATACACTAGTGCCACAAAAAATTATTTGAAAAAAAAAAAAAAACAACAACAAAACACCGTGATGGAGGTTTGGTTAAAACCAAGGTAGAATTGCAATGGAGTTTATAGTTAACATTTCTAGATTACATTTGAAACAAAATGACTTCTTTTAAACCTTCCTGAATATGAAAACCTGGAAAACTGAGATGTTTTGTTTGAGAAAATAAAACATTTTCTTAAACACTTTTTTAAAATGTGCCTTTTTTACATTTCAAGTTTACAAAGTTGCATAGTGATTAATCATGATTAATCGGCGCTAGTGTGATTAATCTGATTAAATTTTTTAATCAACTGACAACATATATATTCTTTGCACAAATAAAAGCTAATCCTTAACTACGTTTTTCAATGTGATAGAACAATGAGTTGAAATATGAAGTTATAGGGAAAAATAATGCATAAATATTAGAAGTGTATCTAAGGGTTGTCTATCTGATCACTTTCCCCAGTCAAAGAAATAAATTAACATAAAAATGGGGGACTCTGTTCAACAATTTGCATTAGCATCCAGTTGTGGTAACATTCATACACAATGGGATCAATGTAGTTTGTGTGGTGTGCTGAAAACTGATGCATCTCTTGCTTCTCAACTTTTTTTAGGCTGTGGCTCCTTTGAGAGAGAAGATTCGTGATCTGGAACAAAGGTGTGCATCTCTATTCACATCTTGTCTTTTTCTTTGTCCATTTCATTCTAATTAATAGAAGGCAAGAACATTTTCTTAACCTTGCATGTGGCTTAGAATGATATTGACAGTGAGAAGTGACAGAAATGATGGGCTGAAACTGACTTGAGTCAGAAGTCATCATTTGCTTGTGATAAAAAGATCTATTGATCTTTGATGTCATGAATTTTAATGATGTCTGGATTACAAGAATGCAGAAGCAATTCTTTACATAGTAAAGCCTTTGTCTTGACCCTATATATCTGCAATGCATCACAAGATGAGGTGACCCTTTGAAAAGAAAGTATGCTATATGTGATTTAGTTTTGCATCTGTGTGGGCACAAGCTTTGCAGGCGCTGGTTTTCTGTGGTCGTGCTGCTGCTGCTGATCAGTTCTTGAGCTTTTACAAGTTCCTAAAACATGTTTGCCATGAATGCTGATGAGTACATATTTCAATCATTATTTCTTTTTTATTCTTGACATCCTTGCTTGTTTTTGTCATATTAAAAACACACATTTGTGTTTGGCCCAGTGATTTACATTCATTGCATCTTTGCAGTGAATGTAAATGAAAAAAGGATGTGGATTAAAAATAATTGGCATTGTATTCAGTAGCCCCCTGCTGAAATCTGTTTGACTCCAAAGTGCAACGGAGGAGTGAAAAGATAACCTCCACTTTACTTCATTTATCTCTTTAATCAATTGTTTTTTTTCTGAACACCACTTTGAATGGTAAATGTGTTGTTTACCCTGTTCTCTTGTTCTCATTTTGCATTTCTTTAGACTTTGTGTTATTAAAAATCTGGTCTTTTCTCCTAGTTTTTCACAGAAATATCCACCGGTGAAATTTCTATCAGAAAAAGATCGAAAAAGAATTTTGGTGAGTGAAAAACATCAATTACAAATGTGCTATTTCAAATAGCTTTCAAATCCTGTTTTCTTTTATTGAGGTCACATCTCTAGATTGTTTTTTGCAAAATCCAACAAACCTTAAGCACAGGCTCACTTTTATCCTTTTCACATTTAGACTTCAACTATAAGAATTTGACCAATTAGTCAGAGCATAATGATTAACTATGTAGTGTTGATTAAAGCCTCAGTTTTGGCTGTTCAGGGCATAGAGAAAGAGCATGTCAGTCATTTGGATTTTGGTTTGGGGAGTTTGTGGTTCAAACCTGGTTCCTGAGGTACTATGACACACATTGATATTGGGAAAGCTGAAACCTGTTCTGGATCTCGCCATCACACACGTGGTTGCAGTAATATGCTTGATGTGACCAGATGTTTTCCTTGTCCATTGGATGCTTGTCACTTCCTTTTGAATAGAAGTTTGATTGTGGTGCATACTTTGCCACCAGTAGAGCTGCACAATATATTGCAAAGTGTTGGTTATTAGTATTATTCACTCAGCCTCTTTTTGCATACATCTGGTATGACTTATTTAAGCAGAATAAAAAGCTTTGAAGATGAAGAAGAGGTGAGGTTGTCAAGTTATTAAGAAACTACAACTAAATTGCTTGAATGCCAAAACAGCAGACGTTGGCCAGAAGCAACTTTGAAAATAAAATGTTATTGAGCCCATTGTCTGGGGTTTTCATAATAAATGTATGTGATACTTTTTTCCTGATTACAGAAATACTTTTTAAAAATGGACACGTAAATTTTCAAGTAGAAAAAAAAATCAATCACATTAAATTTGGGTTAATTTTTTTTTTTTTTTTTTTTTTTTACAATTAAATAATCTACATTTTATTTATAAACCACACCGTGATATAAATGCTACAGGTTACAACTGATAACTGATGTGTTTATGATGTTTTTATGATGTAAAGCACTTTGAACTGCCTTGTTGCTGAAATGTGCTATACAAATAAACTTGACTTGATGTGTATCACAAACAACTCATCACATAAGTGTCACAAATAGACTGTAAACTACTAATTAGCTCTTAATCTTCTTTGAAACTGCATTGACATGTATGAGCAAGGGAAAAAAAAAAGTGCAGACTGATTCTCTGAGCAGTCAATCAGAGGTCACATTAAAGTGCCACAGCTGTGTAAAGTCAGTCTGTTAATGTGGCTGCAACGCTCCAGGCTTGTTCCACATATAAAGTGAGATGTACGTGTTACTTGGTCAGCCCTAATCAGATATCCATTGCAGGATGTCACTAAAAAGCACCAGAGGGGTGATTCACACATGAAACCAAAACATTTTTTGTCAGGTTCATGGAATGCATCTGGATGCTGAGCAGCAGGTTTTTCCATCAGAAAATTGCTGTGCAACAATTCTTACTTTACATGTTAGTGATTATATAGTTATGGCTGACTAGGTCATTAAAGATCTGTTTTGCCTGAGAGGCAGATCTATAAAGCATCCCGTAAGAGATTTGTTGTTTTTACCCCCAAATAAAGCCTATAAGGAAGGAAACTGCTGTCCATCGTTTTGGTTCAAACTCAAAAGTCTGTTTGCAAGCTCAAAATTTCTGAAAATATTTACTCTTTCACTATCATTATCAAATGGTGATTTAACATAATTACAACTTTAGTATAAGTGAATAAGTTTCTTGGTGAGTTAAGATGCACATCCCCTAGTCTCGTCTAGCCCCTCCACAGTCCATAGAGCCATATTTGCCCTGCTTTCTGTACTTTATTTGTCTTGATCTGCAAAACTGTGACATAACTATTTTTTAAAATACTTGCTGAATAAATTTTGTTTTTGTGTGTGTGTGGAAATTAAAGAACATGAATTTAATACCTTTTTTATTTTTTACAAATCTAATGAGGGGGGGAAAACTTTTTTTTTGTTGTAGAACGAGGCCAGCTGAATCATTTCCATGTTTTTGGAAAATGAAGAACTAATAAAAATGAATAATTGGAATAAAATGAAAAGGACATTTACAGCCTAATGAAACTGAAGGACTTGGAAAAAAATATTTTGTGTACTTTTAGTATTCTTCTGCTGCTACAGCTATCCTTCCTATTAGATTTATAGTATACAACAATGTTTATTTCTACAACTTTTTTTGGCCAAATTTATGAAGAGCCAGACATGGCACTGACACTACACACTGGAGACCTCTGACCTAGTCAAAGACGGAAAACCTTAAATGACGATGTCCTTTTGGAAAGTAGCAAATGAAAAAATAAGGTTGACATTATGCAAATGCTACCTAAACCATTGGTTAAGTGTTTTACAGTCTTTTACAGTCATTACTCTGACTGGCTAAGTTAGCTTATTTTTAATAAGTAAAGAGTTAGGAAAAAGTTACACTATAAACCTTCTTTAGAGTTAAAAAATAAAAAACATATATTACTTTGCTGCATGTTGAAAAGTATGATGATGAACTAGTAAACGTAGAGCAGTTTAAGTACTTGCTGTTTAACAATGTAGATTGGGGGTGAGAGGCTTTAATAGCAAAGAGAATAGGAATATATTTTGGACATGAATAACACATGCAAACAGTAAATACGGATCAGACTTATAGGTAAAAAGTGTATTGCTACAGGCACTACTTTTTCAAATGTATCAAAAGTAAAAGTATTTAAAAGACTCAAAATATTACCACTTTTTATAAACCAGTAAATGTGATTTTTTAAAAAAAGATCCCTCTGGATATATCCCCTTTCTCTGAGTCCAACCAGCTGATGCTGTGTAGAACAGAACCACAGTCATTTTTGTGTTTTACCAAAATGAAGAACTAAAAAACGGATTCTGCGTCAAACATCCTGTGCGAACTTGAGGAAAGAGTGTGAGGTCAAATGAGAATAAGAAGTCAGCTAGTTTCATGTTAACATCTTTATGCTTTGGAAGAAAGTAAAGTCCCGTTTTTCTGGCCTTGGCTGCTTTTCGAAGGCTGCATGTTCCAGGAGGGTTCAGTCAGAAAAGTTTTGATTTGTCAAAGGAAAGCTGTTTTCAGACTGAGTTTTGTGTTCCTTCTCCTATTTACTACATGTAGTTTTGAGCTTTCTGCTCTATTACATGATAAATTAATCCAGATATCTAGAATATGAAAAATCAATGTGTCTGTTACTTTTCAAGGAGAGAAAAATATTTATCATTTATTGCTACAAATATTAAAAAAAAACTGGCAAGCTATTCAAGTTACTCTATTTCTGTGTTAGGAACCACTGCAGTAGCAAACAGGTTAAGGATTTATGGAGCCATTCCTTAAAAGCAACACATGCATTTTGCAAAAGCTTATGAACCACCTGATTTACGTCAGTTACCATGGAAACTATACACCAGAGTTTGTGAACAGAAAACGATAAATGGTTTTCAAAATAATAGGTGCAGTGTTCAGTGACTGCAATGCGCAGCTGAAGAACTTGGAGCACAGTTGTTTGTCAGGAAAATAAAAATGTACTGCAGCTTTTTTTTCCACAGTAAACTTATGCAGTTCTCTCAAGCAAAAATAGAAAACTCTTGGTCTGAAATTTCATGGTTTTTTTGGGGTGTGTGTGAGGGGATTGTTTTGTTTTTTCAGTGTAGTTGTTTTGTTTAATACAACTTGTGTTTTTTACTCTTTAGTGGAATTAACTGATGAGACATAACAGGACTATGAGGTTATTTCTCCTCTAGATCACAGGAGGGGCTGGTTTCGTGGGTTCCCATCTGACTGACAAACTGATGATGGACGGCCACGAGGTGACCGTGGTCGACAACTTCTTCACAGGGAGAAAACGGAACGTGGAGCACTGGATCGGTCATGAAAATTTTGAACTTATCAACCATGATGTGGTGGAGCCTCTTTACATCGAGGGTGAGAAAATTTAGGCATGTCCAGATATATTCTACTGAGTCTACCTTTTACATAGTACCTTCCTCTCAGCTTAGGTTGTGGGACCAATACTCAAATATTACAAACTTTCTGAAGAAAGGGGGAAAACATTTCCAATCAGTGAAAGATAGCAATTGAAATTAATTGCAAGATATATAATTTGTTGAAATTTAAATTACAGTGTAATTATTGTGATTTTGTGTTCCTAATGTTTTGTCTGGGTGAAGTCCTTTTCAACTTGAAATCCTCAAAACCTTTTATAAGTTTTCTCTTGATTACTAGGTAATTTTCCATCAATTTACTTGAATTATGAAAATAGCCACTATTTATTGCTCATCACTGACCCTCCTTTCAATGGTAATAACTCTCTGCTTGTCAAGATGCCCATTAAAAGCAGTTCTAATGCCCAAATTGGCCTGAGATTAAAATTGTTACATTTATTTGATCTTTTATGCCATTTTTTGAGCCATTTTTACCACCCAATGCTTTTTGTTTGTACCTTTTCCTTAAACTAGGATCAGTTTGACAAGTTGGAATGTATTTTGCATATTCTCTTGTCCATAGAACGTCATTACTATCAACACAGGCTTAAAAAATTGATTCACCCCCCCCCCCACTAATATTTGGATAAATGACCCTTAGCAAGCTGCAGAGGAAACACACTTTTTGTTGCCATCAGTTAACTTCTGAGATAAATCTGACAGGATTTAAGTATCATTACCAATTCCATCACAGTTCACAGTTGTAGATATTTCACCACTCTTCTCAGAAATGAGTACAGTTCATCTAAACTGGTTCATTTCTTGCCACAGGCTGGCATTTTCAGCATAATTCTCAAATTAAGTAGGGTTAAGGCTGTTGACATTAGGAGAAATAAAAGAATTGAAGAAGAGATTGTCCCCATCCTTTACTCCTCCACCCATTTTGTGCAGTGCAACATAATTAGTGTTAACCTACCACTACTATGTTTGGCAGATTTTAAAGATTTATCTTGACTCTCCCAAACATACATACTGCTATCATGGCCAAACAGCTTAATCTTTGTCTCCTCTGCTTATCTATGCGGGCAGCCATAAATTTATGTAGAGCTCGAAGGTGTTCAATGTAGGAGCAAGGGTTCTTTCTTGATCTGCTGCCTCTCAGTCCATGTCTAAATAAAACTCGCTTCACTGCAGAAAGTGACAGTGAGATTTCTGCATCTTCCAGTTCTTGGCAAGCTTGAGCTTTGCTGGTTTCGCAGTTGTGCTTGAACATCAAAACTGATTTTTCTTCCATTTGAGGGAGGAAGTTGGGGTCAGACTGAAGATATTTGGACACAATTTGGTGTTCCACTAGGAAAATTATCAAAAATGCACATCAAAAGTTGTTATGGGATAGATAAGGAAGGCTCACATTAAGTCTCTAGAATGGCCCAACCACAACTTTATTGGAAACATATTCTCGATGTTTAAAAGCCATATCTGGAATTGCTCGAGCCAACCAGTTTGAAAGAGTGGTTAACACACCTGGCTATAATAATCCCTGAAGTTTGTGGATGGCTGATGTCTTTTTTTTCTGCAACTTGTAAAAAGACATTTATCCAAATATTACAGAGAGGTAACACATGTTTTTTGTAGCCTTTATATATATTTTAGCCATGAGCAGACTGAATGAAATTTACAATAAATCCAAACTTGTAAAAACCATGACAATTTTTTTTCATCACCTCTACAACATTGACGCCTTAACCTATGAAGAAAATTTAAACATGAAGTCAGCAGATGAATTGATTTAACCTTTGATTTGTTTTGACTAAGTTTTACCATCTGCTGATCAGTAGTTGTAAACGGTCTCTAATCATTGTTCTGTAAGATTATGACAAGAAAGAGAAGGACTCAGATGTTGCTTTGTTTGAAACACACTAAAGCATATGTTGCATCTGATACTGAAACATGCTTACATTACAGCTGCAGTGTAACTTGGTCAGGCTGCAGGCTTTTTACAGGTTAATGAAAGGAAATTTCAAAATGCCACCTCCTTGGAGCCTCCCAGAAACGGTTCAGTAAAGAAATAAATTTAGCTTGAACTTAAACACACTGCTTTGACATTTAAGTCTTTTATTTATATCACAAGACAAGCATATCAGCTTCCAATCTGGACAAAGCAGAGCTTGCTTTCCAAGTATGCTCTTCAAATTGCCTGAGCTCAGGACTCAGGAATATCCTCAACTAAACCAGATGTTGCTTTTTCGATCTTTTTTTTTTTTTTTTTTTTTTTTTTTTTTTTTGGCGTTTTCTGTGTAAACATCAGTGTCAACTATGATTAAAGGGACATAAAACACAACCAGCTGCCGAGTATGTGTGAAGGTTTGCTGTGATAAACAGTTGGTGTTTTTCCTTGACTGGCACACATGGGTTGTGCACCTTGAAGTGTCTCACAGGATTCACTCATGTTTATGGTAAGAAGACCTTGGACCACCCTGTTTGAATAATTGAATGCGTTAAAACGTATAAATGATGCAGTGTTTGTATGTGGAAGATATCAGTCAGAAATGATGACTAAAATATCCCTGCTATTCCAAATTTAATTTCCTCATAGTTGATGAAAATGTTTTTTTTAATATCCATCAAGTTTCCTACTGTTCCCATGATAGTTATTAGTGTAGTTTTGGTGTAAAACAGGGACTGAAATTAGATCAGCAGGGATGAAATGATTGGGAATCATTTAAAAAATGTCAAATCAGAAACTTCCACTACAAATTAGATGAGAAACTTTGAGGGAGAAGAACTGAATAAAGAGACAGGCACATAATATAATGTATAAAAGAAATATGAAATTGACCATTTTCTTCCTGACCTTTAGCAAAGCTACCAATCTTTCATTGTGATGATTTCTTTATTCTTAGCTACAGTTGTCAACCAGTCACTAAAGTAAAACTGATAGTGCATATAGTTAATTAAATTCAGTAAGCAGGTAATGTGTTATCATTTATGCAAATTTAGACCAAAAGAAAAAGAAAACTGAGAAGCAAAAAGCACTTTTCTGTTTTCAGCTTTTATTGTTTTTTGTTTTAGTTGGTTTTTGATGAGTTTTTAATTTTTTTAACATAAAGTATAGTTATTGTTAATATTACTTTCAGAGATTATGTGAACCATGATCATGCTTTGATTGTATCTTTATTATGAAACATAAAAGTTGCATTAAAATATTTTAAAATTTAATTCTTATAAATTTAGTTCAAATTAATAATAATCTCTACTTTCTGTGTTTTTAATTCATATTACCTGGTAAAGCATCATTGCTTCATTTCTTAAGGAACCTTTGAAACATTACAGTCAGGATTGCAGTTGCTGAGTTTCAGGCTGAGTAATGGTTGTAGCTTTCTAAAGCAGTCAGGAATTAGTCGAGGTCAACTGGGAGTCGTGTTCAGAAACCCAGAAAATCGTAAGCTTTTTCTTATCTGCAGCTTTATCTTTCATGTCTGTGTGGACTCTAGGTTTGCCTTGGGCTTTGCTAAAGCCATTTTGAAGCTGTGCAAAACGAACAAATAAAAATGTCCCCAGATATTTCTCAGCATTGAATATGATACAGATACTTAGCAGTAAATTATTTGGCTTCAATCAAACAGAAAATTTCTGAAATGTTTTCCTGTTATTGTAATTCCTTCTTGCATTTCTTTTTTTTTTTTTTAAGTTTGTATAAGTGTAAGTTGAGATAAATAACTGCTTGTCTTTATCTTTCACAGTGGACCAGATCTATCACCTGGCATCTCCAGCCTCCCCTCCTAATTACATGTACAATCCCATCAAAACACTCAAGACGAACACAATCGGTACTCTGAACATGCTCGGTGAGTAATTTCGTTTGTTCGACATTGCTTTTTAAAGCTAATCAAAACTTCTGATAATTAAAGACTTTTATATATATATTGCTTTTACTCAGTGTTGCTGGATTTGAATTCTGGAGTTAACATTTTTGGAAACTTTAAACCTGCTGATTCTAGCTTTGGTTGAGTCCAGTTTTTCCTTATAAGAATTACATAGGAAAGCAAAGTTTTTACTGAAGATATTCGTTTGTTGGAATGTTCATTACAAAACTTTTACAAAAACATACTTTGTCTACAGTATGGTACAAGGTTACAAGTTGTACTCTTTTAATGGAAACTTTAAAAGAAAAATGTTCCAACTTATTATATTGGACAGATTTGTACAAATTAAAAGCCAACTTACTTCATATCTCCCTAGAAATGGGTTATAGTTCCAATACTTGCAGTTTCTGTCATTTGTCATATGCTTGAATTATTTCTATTGTGTGATGTGTGTTTTTAATGATAGACCCCAGGAAGAGTAGCTGGGTATCAAATCCTAAACAATAAACAAACAAGCAAACATAAATAAAATCTCAAAACACAGGTTTGCTTCAAATATAACAAATACATTTTCATAGCTGGTGGGTAAAAATAAATCGCTGATTAAATGAAAATCAGCCTGAAATCATTCAGGCTGAATCCCATTTCACCCTTTGCCCTTAAAGAAGAACTGAAGAGCTGATATTTTAAGCTAACACTGGGTGAAATAAAATCATAAAATATGCTTGTTGGGAAGAAAAAAAAAAAAAAAAAAAAAAAGCAAATTTTTCTTTTTAACACCGAATATTGACAAAAAAATCCTCCCCAATCATTATCTCAAGCGAGAACACACCCGTGTCATACAGGTATGTCCTGCTCATAATTCCCAGAAGTTCCGATTATTGCACAAACTCCAGAAATTGTACATGACAAATGGTAACTGGTTCTCACCATGGTGGTAACTGGTTCTCACCATGGTACGTTCCCAACTCGGTTGTTATTTGCATCGTCTTGTCGCCAATGACAGTCCTGATCATCAGAATTCACATCCAAAGAGTTTTTGCTCGATTCTGGACATCCAGCTGTCTGTTCAAGTTCATACTGGTATGGTTCTTCCTCTTTAGCATGGTTTTAACTCTCACCTGTATGGTCCAGACCAGCAAAGTGTTAAAATTTCTGTTTTTGTGGAGGTGGTCATAGTTGCTGATAACCAGTTAATCAAGTATGCCTTGAAATCCTATGGAAACTGCAAGGATGTATTTTTGCATTTAGCATTTCCATTTTGTTTTATATTTTTTTGCATTGTGATAGGGTTCGACACTGACTTTAAAAATTCATCCTGACAAAATTTACAGTCAATATATATTTCTTATTTCATTTTTTAATTTCTTTTTTTGTTTTTGTGTTGAGACAACAATCCTTCCGTGACATTAGGCTTTCCCAGCAGTATGTATATACATGGCATATACCAGTACCTTTTAAATTAGTCAGGAGTTTGACTCCAGCCATTGGATTCTCTGTCTGCACTACTATATCTAAACAAACAGTTTGGGCATCAACGGAAAAATCAGGAGATGTGACAGGCACTGATCCATTTGTCTTTATTCACATTATTTTTTAAAGTTCCCACAAATCTCAGAATCACAGTAAGAGATTGAATGATTACACTGAATCTTGTTGTTACTAAAGAAATTAGTAATTAAACTATGACTATTCCCTCTAATGTAATGATTATTAACCAAATAGACATACATAAACATATAATCTACTTGAAGGGAATTCTGAAAGAGTTTGAGAATAAACTTTCTGTTTTTCTTTCGTTCACAAAGATTTTACCTTGTCAAATGATCTCTCTCTAGAAAGATATACTCACAGTTGGTGCTCATAATTTTAATTTTTAAATGCCAGTCTGAAGTATGAGGAAACACTTCAAAGAATTCATGAAAGAGGTCCAAAAAGAGGAAGGTCAGGTCAGGTGCCAGAAAACAGCCTTATAATAGGACAGGTTGGAGAGTATCTCAAGGGGGTCAGATAATGTTTATTTTCTTGGAACCTGTTTGATTCTGCTCCAGATTGTATTGTTTAGCTTTTTCTCTTTTGGAATTCAAAGCCGAAATGATTGCCAATTAGAAAAGTTACCTTGCTGTAACTGTCAAGAACTCTTCAGTTTTACTAAATGCTTCAAACATTATTTCAGAACAACTTTCTAATCATTGCATTGTGGACAGTTTCAAGGGGAAAGTCTGTGGAATTAAGAGATGATTCAGCTTGATCTAATGTCACCTGAGGAGAGATGTTCAACACTCTAGATCAGGATATTGATTTATCTGGGTGTGAATCAAGGTTGTTCAAGCACAGTTTTTGTTTGATTCTAAGAACTTGTAACACCAGGAGCCAGGTCTATTATTTTCTTTATAATGATGAAAATCGTCATACTCTTCAAAATGTATCTCCAAAAGCCTCACCAAGGTTGTATTGTGCATGTACGGCCTGTTTAGTGTTACTAGTTTCAAATGTGAACCTATGGGGTTTTTTTAAACAGCCAGTCAGAGCAGACAGAATTGGTCTTTATCCATTATATTTTTGTTTTGTTTTTTAACAGCTCTGTATTTGTGCTGTAAAAGTGGTCCATCCATGCACAAGGGTGTTGGACAACTATTAAGTGAAAATGGCATTTTTAGCTGCAGTGGTACTCTTATGCTAAAGAGCTATGCTAAGATCAATAGTGCACTGGGTATATTGGTATGGAAAATCAAAAACTTACATACATTTAAGAGAAAATAAATGAATCAGTAGATTTTAGAGTTTGAGGAGATGTGTGTATTATTTAGAGAAAAACTCTCATTAATCAAACCCTCCTGTTAAAAAAGATGGCCTCACTCAAATGAAGAACATCTTTACAAATAATAGGTCTGTATATAAAATCTTGTTCAAACAAAACAGCTAAGACATGTAATGTTCTTCCTCTGGACTGGAATATTTTTTATAACGACACAGTATTTATGTAGAAATTTTGCCCTTACTGTACAGTATTTTTATTCTTCATTCTGTTTTTATGTATATTTTATATTTTATGTTTGTGTGAGTCTATTTACTGTTTTGCCTGTCACTTTGCTACTGTTGCACACACATTTCCCCATTGTGGGACAATGAAAGATATTTCTGTTCTAATATTATTACAAAGGTGTCAGAATGAAGATTTGTGTTACTGTGTCAGAGTAAATTTCCCTTGAACGCAGCAGAAAGTTTACTTTTTCACCTTGTGTCAAAAAGGATAAAAACAAAACATCACTTAAAACGAAAACCACCTTTTGAATCACATTACACAAGCACAATTCATCTAGAGATTGTTAGAGTATCTAATGAGTTATTGTTCAAATTCAGGTGCTAAAAAGTTAACCCGAGCAGCTTTACAGATGTTTTAATGCAGCATTATCATTTGGACACATCTTGTGCCATTTGACTTTTCGCTCGTACAAGTGTGGAGAATTTGAACATATTTAATTAATTTATAACTATGTTTTTTTCTTTTCTTTTTATTTAGATAAAATTGGTTATCATTTAGAACATTCATTCAGGCCTAGAAACATTTCCTATTCAAATATGACTTGATAGCAGTAATTATGTTTGTACCTGAAAAATCACTGTAGTGAAGGATACGAGTATCTTGGCACTCTATTGGTCTACTTTAGGGATCTCCAACTAAAATAGCAAGGCATCCACTACCTCCATCATCCAAACAATCTGGGGCCTGAACATTTTAAAGCAACTGTCAAAACATATTTTCATATTTCATTTTTATTTAACATTTAATTAACAGTATAGATTTTATCTTTTTTAGCTACTGATCAATTATTCATATTCACATTAAATCATTTGCTTAACTGAAAAGTGCAATCCAATTTAAATACCAATATTAAACTAAAAAAAAAAAAAAAAAAAAAAAAAAAATACCAAGGATATTATGTAATAAATCTCACAGTGAACAATTGTGTTCTCACTGTCGGATCCTTAAGACTGTGTTATCAGCTGTGTATCTCGTGCCTGCTTTCCCCTAAATTCATTTATCGTCCTTGTCCTACTGTCAGACGCAGGTGGATAACTTTGGTATGTTTGGTTTCATAATGTCTCTTTAGATTTTCACTCTTTGAGTCCAACTGACTCAGAACATATGAGGCAGACTGGCCTTACTCCTGAACAGGGCTCACATTAACCGAATATTTGACGAGTTTTTTTAAATGGTGACGGAAAAATCTGAAGACATTTTAACAGATTACACACACCTGACCGCTTGGTGCAGGTGCACAGACATTTTCAACTTTACGCGCAGAGTACATCACCGAGGTAATGAAAAACAATTAATTTTTAAAAATCCCATCTGAGTGTCATCTCTGACCTGGACACTGACCTCAATGCATCTTGCTATCTGGGAGCTGAACGCATTGAAGAGTTATGGAGGCTTTGGAGTGCGTCTGCTGCAGCTGAACCACTGTGGGAGTCTCCTCCCAGTGAGTGTTTATGAGATCAGGTACCCCTCGTTGAGTCTTGGCGACTTCTGATCAGTTCACTTTGAGAAATGTTCCCTGATTTCAAAACAGAAAAAGTTAAATATATTCGTCTGTGAGATGACACGATGTGGATTCTCAGTTCAGCTTGTTGAGTATTAATTAAACAGAATGAAAATTAATGCAATTGAATATGCAATTATAATTTTTAAAATTTGTCTGGTAAATATAAATTATGTTGGGATTTTTTTGACCCCTTAAGTCAAAATGATGAACAGGGAAAAAGTCTAGTGCAACCTCTGCACCCGGAGGTAAAATTAATGGTTCTGTCCATTTATCTTTAATTGTGTGACTTTTGTAGTCCACTTTACGTATTTTTGACAAAGGCATCTTCTTTTACTCACTCATCTGTGCACCATCAACTCCTTGTACCGCCAGCTTGCCATGTGTGAGTTTCCAAGCTTGTAAATTAGCAACTCACTTTAAAGTACCCCCAGGATGTCGCTGACCCACATAGCTGCCCATCACGCCGGTTCAAAAGTCAGATGCCGCTGCCAGCAGGAATAAAATACCTAAATACAACTGAATAGTAAATTGGAAAGTGCTTTGCAGTTGGGACAAAACCCTCTCAGGGTCCGGACTTAGACTGGAGCCCGGGGGTTGGGGACCCCTGGTCAATTTGGGTAAATGACACCTTTACCAACCTGTCAGAGAAGCCAAAGGTAACACCAATGACACCTCACACAACAACCAATGGTGATCCAGGAGGAAGAACATCACAAAGATCTTCTGCTAGAAAGACCATACTCCTTCCTCTGAATCTCCCTTCATCTTTGTGAACAACCAGAAGGGAGACTCGGATTCATAGCAGTAGAGAGTTAAGAACCATGGTGACAAAGTTATGATACCATTGAAATCGTTTTTGAAAACCATTGAAATATCCTCCTTGTTTTGATGAAGTCTTAAGTCATTTGACAAAAGTGGTATGAAAAAAGAGAGTTGTGAATGTTACGGTTCACATCTGAAGTGTTTGCAATTCACTGCACATTTATAAGAAATCCCTTATCCTTGAGCACTTGGTGTTTAAGTCTGTTAATATTTGATACATGAGGAGACCAAATAGAAGACAACATTGTTCACTCTGTACAATCCTTTTTAAAGGGATAGTAAAAAATATAGTCACACTTCACTGACACACTATACAGGGCAATGTGATCAACAACTCTATTTACCATTTACAATACAGTCCTAAAAATCCTCCTTAGACATCTGAATAAACAAGCGCACCTTTCTTCATGAGACGACAATGACTCACTTGGCAGATGGCTGGTTAAATGTCGCCAAAGGCCTTGCAGTCAGTTTGAGATAAAAACACTTTAGTTTAAATGACGAAATGTCTTCTAGAGAAACATCAGCCTCCTTTAGTGCAACATTCAGGATTTATTGGCATCAGAAAGTTAACTTAAAATGTTTTGCTATATGAATGATGATTGTTGGTGACATTTTTTACGCTGTGGTCTTGCATTCTGTAGAATTTAATTTAGTTTTACTTTTATTTTAAGTTCTGTGTTTTCTTTGTGTTGCTTTGTCTTTTAGGATTGGCCAAACGAGTGGGTGCAAGACTTCTACTGGCTTCTACGTCTGAGGTTTATGGAGGTAAGATCGATATAACTAAACCAGTGCTGGTTTTGCTTTTTACAGTGGATGCTGGAAGAATGTGTAGGCTAGTAATTTATTCACGGAGTTCAAGTGAACTGAGTAAGGATTTTTGAGTATATAGATTATATATATATTAGATAATACTAATCCATTATGCAGTGCATAGCTTCAATTTTACAAAAAGTTTTAACAGCATATCTGTGTAACTTGGTGACAGTTTTACGACCTGGTATTCCAAATATTGAGCAATTGTGGACCATTTCAACTTAAATGTTTATAAGCTGTCATTTGTACATGAATTTATTGTGATGTCCAATCTTAATGGGACATTAATAGGTCAAGTGATAATTAAATAAATTTGTTTGATTTGAAATATTAAAATGTGACAATAAAACAAAAACAATCAATATAGGGGCAAATTCTTTTTCACTGGATTGTAGAGTGCACCCATATCTGGTTAGATTGCACTTTTAAACAGGAGTCATATCATTGAGTAATTTGAAAAATTCAGTTTGGTGGAGACTTGTTACATCTCACATCAAATGCTCTTAATGCACAAATCTAAAGATTATGTTTTAGAGAATCCAACACAGAGGCTATAATCTGTATTCAGACAGATTGATGCTGCTATGTGCTTCATCCCTTCTGTCTGTGCACTGTCAATCTCCATTTTTACACTAAAATATTCACCAGCTAGGTTATTTAAGGGGGAAAAAAGTAAGACATATGGTGTGACAGCAGGTGAAAAAGCTATTGATGTCTTGTGTTAAATATGTGAAAGTTAGCAGCTCTGTCAGCAGCCATATTGCACCTGAGAGAGCTATCTGAGCTGTTGATGTCCCATTTTCACATAAATGAAGTCAGCTTTAGTTTAACAAGCTGGCAAACCTGTAACACCAGGTGTACTTTAGGCCAAGTCATTTCATATACCAAAAGCAAAGGCTTTTTTTTTTTCCCTCTGGAAGACAATGAACTTGAATAAATGGCTTGTTTCTAATCTGTCTGATCACTGTGCCATGTAGATTCTGGGCCACTTTTGTGTTAACTTGTTCTGTGAGTCTCTGAGCCATTCAGTGTTTCACTGTAGTTTCCAGGGACCGTCTTTACCTGGATGTTGTTAAAAGGTCCTCATGTGTGATAATATGTAATAAATATATATAAAAACAAACCAGCGGCTTTCAAAAGTCTCCACACCCTTGTTAAAAATGTACAAAAGTGAGACCAGGATAAATCGTTTGATAGGTTTTTTTCACTCCTAATCTGATGTATCTTGTACAATTTAACTGAAAAATAAACATGTCTGCCCAGAGAAGAAATGTTTAAAAAAAAAAAAAAAAGGCTGAACTAACCTGGTTGCATACTTTGTTGAAACAGCTGTTGATTTAATTTTAACATTCAGTCTTATTGGGTACACACCTAACATTATGTATAATGAATCCAGTTAACGTGAAATAAAGCTAAAGTAGAATCTTTTTGACATTTACTCATTTTCATCCTTCATCTAACTCCATTGTTTGCAGATTGGCTCCAAACAGGGAAGCCTTTCCTTTCAAAATAAAACATCCAATCCTAACTAAAATCCTCTAAAACCTTGTGGAAGAAGGTATATGGGCAAATAAAATTAAACTTGAATGTTGGGTCACCACACAAAAGTTAAACAGCACTGAACATTACCAAAAGAGCATAATACCCTCAGTGAAATATAGTGGTTGTAGCATCATGATCTGCACTTACTTTTCTTCAGACGGAATGAAGGCTATGACCAGGTCAAAATACCAGTCGCTTTTGAAGATGAAGCGGGATTGTATTTTTTCTGCATCATAGTGAGTCCAATTACACATCCAAACCAACAAGAAAATGACTTCATGAGCAGAAAATGTTTGAATTTGTACTCATTTGTCATGGTCTAATTTTTTCACTTCACAAAAACGTGGGATTTTATCAAGGTGTGTGGCGACGGTAGTATTAAAAATATCAAGGCATTACCAATGCTGCTGAATCTAACAGCTTTGTATTTAATTTATACCTGTGCGTCTGGTACAGTGTCCTTTCTTTGGTTTTGCCGTAAGGCATAAATGAATGGCTGCTTGCAGGATCTGTTTGAGGATCTTAATGTAGCAGCTGTCTTTAAGAAGAGTTTGTTTTAGAACTGAAAACACGATTAGTATGTAGAGAGGGGGGAAAAAAAAATCCTTTTATTGCTTATAGTAGCATTGCAGGCTACATACTAAGTTTAATTCCTTTGAGGGTATTTCAGTTAATCTGTAAACACTTTAAATTTTCAGTAGAAATGTTGAGTAAATATGTTTTTCTGGAGAAATGAACAATCTAACAGTCATCTCTTTGGTGTTTAATTATCTTGGTCTAAAATAAAAAGATCTAAAAATCTTTTTTATTTTTCTTTGTCAGATCCAGAGGTACATCCCCAAAATGAGGACTACTGGGGCCACGTGAACCCAATTGGTCCTCGAGCATGCTATGACGAGGGGAAACGTGTAGCAGAAACGATGTGCTATGCCTACATGAAGCAGGTATCACAACTTATGCTTTCTTTTTTATCTTCTTGTTTTTTTTTTTTTTTTTTTTTTTTTTTTTTTTTTTTTTTTTGTTTTTTTTTTTTTTTTAAGTAAGAACCAAACTCATGGTCAGAGACCGTCAGGTCTTGATGCAGGAGGATAAAAACATTTTTGCATTCCATTGTCACCTATAGATGTGGTTGAAATTTTTTTAAAACTTTTTTTGTGTATGTATTAGTTATGTTTAAATAATTATGGAACAGTTTGGAAAATTTACATTAAATGATTTGATTTGTTAAACTAAGTACATGTGATTGTAAAATATGCAACAGTGGTGTTAATTTCATAAGCTTATAAGTAATAGCATTATAGTTGTTTTGAGAGTGAATCTGTTATCAACTCATAGAAAGTTATGATGAACAACCGTCAGTGAAGCTCATAATCATTTCAGTTATGTAAAGCCTTTTTGATAATCACCTGAGTGACAGGAGCCTTTCATGATCAGATATGACCGACTCCTTTTGCCTTTCCTTCAGGCAGGTGGTATTTATTTATCTATTCCCATCTCCTGCTCCTTCTCAGCTGCTCATTATTTTTTTTCACACCTGCTGGAAAAATTCTCGGAAACAGCTGCCTTAAAAAATCCAGCTGACAGTCGGCTGTAAGGACAGACAAGAATATCACACATCACATCTACCATCTAGCCATATAATCAAAAGTCATTAACATTTAAAACAGGAAGATAGCGCGGGTTGTGCAAGGGTTGGAAAAGCATAGTTTACACGACTGATTTTATTATCATTTTATCATTAATATTATTACGGTATTAGAAATGATAATCCAAATTTATTTTAAGTTTCCAATTTATTTTCGCTGTTACTAATGGTGATTACTGATGGTTTTGCTAAAAGTTACTAACATTACTGTTCAGTCGTGCAGCTCTATGTGAGTATTTTGCTATGTGTATCAAAAGATGTGAATAAATTCGGTGTCATTCTTTCTGCTTAAAGCTGCAAAAGAAATTAAAGGCACTTGTGTTTATGATGTAGTTCAAGGCAGAGACACGCAGTGAGGTTCATGGCTGGCGAGGCACTGTTTTTAAAGCTTTTATTTATGCTTCAATCAATTCTGTACTGGTCAACAATACGATAGCAAGAAAAATAAAAGTATATTTTATATGAGGTCAAATTAAATTTTTTACAATTTAAATTGTTTTTGTTGATCTCTTGAATTTTTAAATTATTATTAATTATATAAATTAAAACTCCTGTGTCCTCCTAACATTTGTATGTAAAGTCCATGCGCCTATCCATTTCCGCAATATTTCCATCACTCTGATGTAAAATCTGTCATTGTTTGCCTTCATTTTTAAAAGTCTGACTGCTTTAATTGAGATGACCACCAAGGAGGAGAGCCTTCCTTGAACAGTTCTATTCCGACTGTATTTTTTGTGTTTTTCTAATTGTTTTCAGTCTCTTCAACAGGTAAAAGAAGATTATGTGTTTCCTATTGTCCCATTGGGGCTCAGTGTTGCCCCCTATAAGTGTGTCACAGTATCTTCTGTCTCACCCTGTACATTTTCACTTCGCATTTATGCCCAATCAGAAAGACAAAGTATGTCACTCACATTCATTAAATATATTAGACAGACTGTGGAATCAAATAGGTCAAATAGGTTGAATCATGTGCAATCAAATAGGTATATTGGCGATATAAAGAGAGATCTGTCTGCTTCATTCAGTATATGACACAGCCCCCCATCAGAGGTCAGGCACAGCTTATTACTGTCTCACCTCACACTTTTTTCATGCGTTTGAACAGGCGATGTGTAAATTCAACAATTTAGACCATAAAATATTTAAATCATACAGAAAACAAATAGATTTTCTCTTATCATCGATTGTATTTTACTTGTTATGACAGGTGAGGCAATGCCTGAACCAGTGTCTGCAAGTCACTGGTTCAGGGATCTGCAACCTGCAGCAATGTAGCTGCATGTGGCTCTTCAGACCCTCCATTTTTGCTCTTAATAACTTTGGTCAAAAATGCCAAGTAGTGGTAATTGATGTTTTAACATGTAAAGGTTGTTTAACAAATTTGTTTTCCTCGACAAAACATACTGAGTTTTTTTTTTTTTTGTTTTACATTATTTTCAATAAAAATTTAACTTCCTATTGAAGAAAATGTATTAAACCTAAAATAAAAGGGAAATTCAACTTAAATTTGAAAATCTAAATAAAGGTTCCTGTTGTAGATTTAAAAAAACAAGCTTAACCTGAGTGAAAAAAGGTTTTTATATTTTCTCGCTGTAAAAGCTGCAGTTATGCACTCTGTTTCACATAGGTGTTAGGAATTATTGTGCTTTTATATTTAAAAAAAAAAAAAAAAAGCTTTCAATAAGCATGTTACATTGAAACCACAATTATTTGTAAGCATGTTTTTAAATGTGTTGTATGAATCAGTATTGAGTCAGTTAAAAGATCAAATATGGGTCAATTTTTCTTTTGAACGGCTGTAAAATGGTAAAACCTAAAGTGCAGCAAGTAAATAAATCTCTTAGAAAAGCTTAAATAATGGAAAACAGAGAACTCCTTTAGCCTTTTCTTTATGTAAAAAGACATGGATGGAAAACATTTTTAATTCTTCAGTAAACATGGACAGGCCACAGAAATCGAGGTATAACTAAGTTTTAAAAAGTTACAGTTTAATAAATGTTACGATTTTTTTGCTAAACTGTTCCTGCCTTAATAGGCTGAAGGATATGGATGAAGTGCTGGAGTGACTGGAGTTTTCTACAGCTACATGGAGTAACACAACACTCCCCCTCCCCCACTTGTTGCTGTACACAACTGGTCAGTTGGTTGAAAGAAAACAACTACATTATTTTCTCATTTTAGCTTTCTGAAAATATCCCTGGTGGCCAAAAACACACAGTCATAGTTTGAAAATTGAGACCTAATTCAAACCTTCCAGGTCGCTCCACAGTCCACTTGACTGTCTGCCTGTGTGACGCTGTAGGCTAGCTGCGCACGCCAGCAGCGACATCATACCTTTCACTCAAAGGGTGACACCAAACTTGCAGCAAAAAAAATCCCAAAACAAAACTGTTAGATCTTGATCAGATGGAAAAAATGTTTCGGTTTAGGAAATACAGCATCGTGAGATCCACTGTTTGAGTATCTCTCAGGAACCAAAACGACACCTAAACTGCACCAATATCTTGATGAAAATTTCTTTTCAGTTCCCCTCTTATTCTGAGATTAGACTGCGCATCAACATTGTATCATTATCCAATATGAGAATGTGGTGAACATTTTATATCATGGAGTGTGACACGTTGCCTCAACCGACCCACAAGTAGTAGAAATATTAGCATGATGCATGGACATGTAGAGCTTTCTAAAGGCCTTAAAAGGAGCTCCTTGTCTGTTGAGCATTGTACTTCAACCTGACTACCCAGAGTAGAAAAAACACCTTATATCAACTTGGTTTACTTCTATTGTTCTATGAACAGCAGAATGACAGAAATAAATAATGGTCAATACAATAAGTACTTAAAATACTACATTTGTGCAATTCTTTATTCTAAATTTTTGGTTAGACTTTAATCAAAATCAAAATTCTATCTGTAAAAACCTTTTTTTTTTTTTTTTTTTTTTAAAAAAAATATGTTTGGGAGTTGGAATAATTGTTGCGCCTCTATTACAAGTAAAAGCTACTTTTTTCCTCCAAATTTTGTTTGTGAATACCGATGCTGTAAAAACTGTGGTACTTTTGGACAAACTTAGAATAAGGTTTGGATCCTATACCAGCTCATGTCTATAGCTTCTTTGACTGTTTTCTCTATTTCATTGTTTTTATCGAAAAATGTTACTCTTTAAAATAATTATGTTAATCTTTAAAATAACAAGCTATATTATCTACTTTAAATTTAAAGAGGAGATGGATATAGCCATGATTGTCTTTTTGTTGTTTTTTAACAAGCCTTAATTTTTTATATTTTCTTCATCAGCATCTTCTCATCTGCATCATCTACATTTAATGTGTCTGTGCAAACATTTTTCAGGACCTCTTCATCGTGTTCTCCATATTGTGTCCTTGATCTTCACCGTATTGAATTTGTTTACAAGTCAGGTCTTATGAATTGTATGATCCACATTTTCAATGTTCAAGAGCGATCTACATAATTTTCATGTTTTTATTCATGCATTATTCCTAAATACAGGTACACTTAGCATCCTAAGTGTTTTTTGTTGATGCATTAGACTGACTTTAAGAAGGTCACGGATTATAAAAGCAGAGTTTTTATAATCGTTATTCATCACGTTGGGGTTCGCATTAATTTACTGTTTGTAGTAGGTAGGGTTTTAGATATTCACCTAGAAAATAAATTGGGAAATTAAATTTCTCATGTGTCTGATGTGTCTAATGCATTCAGTTCATGTGCTATGCATAATGTTTTTTCTTTTTATGAATGGGTATTGTTCTCGTCATGACATCTTGAATGAAAGGGATCTAGTTGTAGCTATTTGGGCATAAAACAAGGGAGAAAAAACAAATTAGGTTAATATTGTTCATTTATTATTTTCGTTATTATGTTTACATCTGGTCCATATTGTAAACAAGACTCCTTCCCTTCCTAATAAAGGATATGTTTTGTACCTTCAGATCAGATATTTCGGATATTTAGGTTATTCAGTTTAGTTTTCTTTTTAAAGGATGTTCATGAAAATTTTTTAAATGTCCAAAGAAGTAGAAGTTGTGTCCAACGCTGTTTACTTTTTCCTGAACACAAGAAACAGATTAACCATTCCGGTATGTGACTAATGTTTATCTGTTACAAACAATACAAAATTAAACAGCTGCAGGAAACAGATTTAGATTACCATTGTGGTTCTGCAATTGAAGCAGTACCAGTTGTAGGCTGAGATTGCATTGTTTTCCAAAAGTTCTGGGGGGGTTTAAGTCTAGTTTGTTTGTATAGCAGATTTTATTAACAAGGCAGTTCAAAGTGCTTTGCATGATAAAAACTTAACTCAGTAAACAAACAAACAAAAACATTACATTGCAATGGCAAAATAAAGAGAGGTAATACAAATCATTAATCCAGACCAGAATTGTTCTATGTTCCAGTTATTATTAATCAAATGGAACTCTAAGCAAATGGGATTTTTAGCCTTGATTTAAAGGAACTCATTTTTTCAGCATTTTTGCAGTTTTCTGGAAGTTTTTTCCAGACTAGAGAAGCATAAAACTGAATGTTGCCTCTCTGTGTTTGGTTCTGGTTCAGTGGATGTGGAGTAGACCAGAACCAGAAAACCTGAGTGGTCTGGAAGGTTGATATGACGACAACCAATCTTTTAATGTATTTTGGTCTTAAGCCATTCAGTTATTTATAAATATCAAAAGTACTTTAAGGTCTGTTCTGTGAGCTACAGGGAACCAGTGTAAGGACATTAGAACTGGGGTGATGTGCTCTACTTTCCTAGTTTTAGTGAGAACGCAAGCAGCAGCAGACCTATGAAGACACTGTTGCTGTAATCAGTTTGACTAAATATAAACATGTGGATGTGTTTCTAAGGATCTTGCTGAGACGCTAGTCCTTTAGTCCTACAAATCTTCTTAAGGTGATAGAAAGCTGACTTTGTAATTGTCTTTATATGTTTCTGATGGTTCAAGCATGAGTCCATCACTACACCCAGATTTCAGGCTTGATTTCTAGTTCTGTTATCTAAAGCTGCATGTTGAATCTTGATCATTCCTTTTTAGATCCAAAAATAATTACTTCTTCAGCTGAAGAAAGTTATGGCACATCCACGCATTGATTTGTTCTATGCCTCTACTCAGTGCTTGAATGGGTTCATAGTTACCTGGTGACATTGTAATATAGAGCTGTGTATCATCTGCATAGTTATAGTTACTAATCTTATTTTTTTTTTTTATTATAACCTAAGCTAGTGGGAGCATGTAGATATTAAATAAGAGGGGCCCCATGATTGAACCTTGTGGTACCCTTCATGCGACTTCTATCAGTTGTGGTATTTTGTTTTGTTAACATTTTCTACTGTTGGCTCTGAGCATTATGTTTTAATTTATACTTTTTATATTGTTTAATTTAGGGGTCTCTGCCTCCAGTCCTCAAGAACTACTGCCCTGAAACTTGTAGATACATCCCTGTTCCAACACAGCTTCTTCAAATTATTGAATTACCTCTTCAGCATTGCCGTCAACTTTGACAATGGCCTTATAACAAGCCACTTATGTGATTCGGGTGTTTTGAAGTAGGGATGCATCTAAAAGCTGGAGGACAATAGCTCTGAAGGACTGGAGTTGGAGACCCCTGGTTTAAATTCATGCAATTGAATGCCTATCTCAGAACAGGCATTGAAAAGTAGTTTAGACCTAAATATTGTGTGTTTGGATACCGAACATTAATTCCTACAGACTTAAACCAATACGTTGAATTGACTGGGTGCTGTGGCTGCCACAACAGACTATAGTCTTTATGGTTTAGTTAGGGCTGTCAACGTTAGCGTGTTAATGCATGTGATTGATCTAAAACATTTTAATGTGTTATTACATAATGAAGATTAATTACATTACCAATTTTGACCTAAAAACCTCTCTCCTGTGGAGGGTTACTTAGTTTAAAGCAGCACGTTACACGGTCTTGCACTGCGTTCAACAATGCAGAGTTGCAAAAGTGAGTGAAAAGATGAGTGAGGAGAGTCAGTCTGGTACACTCAGCGGCAAATTTCGTTTTAAAATAAAACAACAAAACACTGCAGTTGGAGCAGGCGCCCATATACGTAGGCTTTAGATCTGGATGCACCTGTCCCGAGTTCAAATCCCATCCTTGGTTCCTTTCCCCCCTTCTCTCTGCCCCCTTCCTGTTAGATTATTTTCAAGTAAAGGCCACTAGTGCCAAAAAAATCTTGGAAAAAGAAAAAAAAATGCAAGATGGACATTTGGATAAAACTAAGGTGGAATGTAGCCTACTCGTTGCAATGGTGAATTATCCTTCCACCGAAGCACTAGTTTATAGTTAACATTTCTAAATTATCACTTTTTTTGAAGCCTTCCAGAATATGAAAACCTGGAAAACTGAGATGTTTTGTTTGAGACAATAAAACATTTTCTGAAACATCTTTTGAAAACATGCATTTTTACATTTCAAACTTACAGTTGCGTAGTGATTTATTCTTGATTAATCACAGCGCTAGAGTATGATTAATCTGATTAAAAATTTTTAAGCGATTAACAGCACTAGTTTTAATGAAAGATTTGAAACTGGCACTTGGATCTGAGATTGACATGAATCCCTATTGAAATGTTTTCCAGATCAAAGCTAATAACACTGTATTTTTCACCATTAAATACTCTCAAACATTGCTGAATCTTTCAAAGAATTAGACCCATCTATGTAAAGATTTTATGTGATACAAGTTATCAAAATGTAGATTAGCATTAGTTTTCTTGAAATACTTTAAATATTACAATACATATTTCTTGGGATCGTTCATCTTTATTTGCACCTTGGAGGATTGTTGTTTCTTGTGGATCACTTTTTGTAGTGGGTTACTTAGATCACTGTACTTTGTTGCACAATGTTTTTGTCTTTTGGTAATAGTTTGGAATGAATGAAAGAATAAAAGATTAACAATGTTGGTTTCATTACAAATGAAATTTAACCCTATTTAAGTCAGTATGTGCTGATGTAAGACAATATTTTCTCTGAAACTAACCTTTTGGTACCTGCAGATAAGCTGAAAAAGGCTGAGGAAAATTTAATAGCTGATGCACCGTAACTCCCCTTCCTCTGTATTTGCAGGAAGGTGTGGAGGTGAGAGTGGCAAGAATCTTCAACACGTTTGGTTCCCGGATGCACATGAATGACGGACGAGTTGTCAGTAATTTCATCCTTCAGGCGCTACAAGGGGAACCTCTCACTGTATGCATGTTGAGCTTTTTACTTCATCGCCTTTCAATTTTTTTGTGTGTGATAAATGGATTTTCTGAAATACCTATGCTTGCATTTATATCTTTGATACGGATTGTTGAGTTTGCAGATTCCTAAATATAACAAACTATAACAACTTAACAGATTTGGATGGGTCATTTTACTGAGAAGATACTGTATTTTTGACATGTGGTAACACTACCAATTCATGTTCTTTTAGGTATATGGTACTGGATCCCAAACTAGAGCCTTCCAATATGTAAGGTAGGCAATTAAGCTTTTCTTTTGCATTTCAGTCCCTAATATTGAAGCATTTAGTATTATAGAGTTTAAAGATTTTACCATACATTGTTGATGAGTTTTTTTTTTTTTTTTTTGTTATTTTTGTAACATTATAATTGATGGTTTCATTCCCTAAAGACTCACTAGTGTAGAACAGGTTGTTTTTTTTGTTTTTTTTTTCCTTTAGTGTATAGATTAAGTATGACATATGCTGTTCAGAAAATTCCTTCAAAGAATTTATAATTGGTCTGAGGCAGACTGAAACAGCTTCAGGTCTGGCTCAGAAGCATCAATATTTTTCATGTTCAAACACTAGTTATCGGTTTGTTTGTTCAGGATGAGGAGCTTAATTTCAACAGTTTGACAGAGAGATCAGAGACACAGAGTATTTGAAGTTCTCCTATCTCATCAAACTATGTACCTGCTACCCTGTGACTTTGTTGATGTGTAAACAGTATTTGGTGAACTTTTATTTTGATGCAGGTCGCGAAATGTGAAGCCTTTTGGTAAAAGGACATTTTTTCCTCCAAGGGTACTATATAACTCCATTTTTACCTCCCTTTAAAGTTGTCATATGGGGAAATTAGCATATTTCAAGAGTTTGGTTCAGTTTATTCAATGTAAAAAGCTTTCTCCAATGTGAAACTATAATGCTGTAGTATTCTTTGGGCATTACTGATATTCACTCTAATTAGCTCAGAAAATGCATTTATCTTCAATAAGTCAGATGAGTACAGTAAAAAGAACACATGCTTCCAGTTGTTGTGTGCAAACTGTAGTTGTATTAAACACTTTTATGATTATTTTTGTTCTCTTGGCTTAGAAAAACAGTTTGATGGCTGACTGATGTTTCATTTAGGCCTCAGGGGATGGTGTCCAGCTTGAGAAAATGTTATTTTTAAAGGCACAAGTTTCTTTTTTTGTGTTTTTGTTTGGATTGCACTCTTCAGTTTCCCAATTCTCATGGCATTAACCGAAACAGAGATGGGATCTCAAGTATGTGAATTGAAATTGCACTTTAGAGCACTAGTCTAAGTAAGTCTTAAAGGGGAGTCGGGGGGGTTATGCAAAATCAAGTTTTTTTTTTTTTTTTAGCTTTATCCATCCATCCATTCTCCTTGCAGGGTCGCGAGGGGGGCTGGTGCCTATCTCCAGCGGTCATCGGGCGAGAGGCAGGGTACACCCTGGACCGGTTGCCAGCATTTTTTTTTTTTTTTTTTTTTTTTTTTTGAGCTTTATATCATGTGTAATGTAATTCCCTTATCAAAAACACACCTGGAGTGTTGCTTTGACTCATTCATGCAGGTTTGAGAAATCTTTGAATTGAGATTTGACTTGGACTCAAGCTCTGGGACAAGACTGAGAGTCTCATTATCTCATCAGGGGGAAAGTAAGCCATTAAGTGTAGATCAGCAGGGCAACCCTTTGCAGTAAGTAAGCCAACAGAGATGTGCAAATGTTCCTGTTAATTGGTGCCTTTGATTTAATAGCCAGCGGTAGCCCTAATTATAAATCACTGAAATAAAGTTCATACTTGGTGTAGCTTCATGATAAAGATCACAGAGACGTCTGTCAAACTGAGCTTTGTATTAAATTACTTCATGTCAGTCAGAACAAAATTATCTTAACTTTCTGCCAACATCTTATTTCCTGACTGTCAGCTCATTACAAAGACCTCTCCAGTTCATCAAAACAAAAGCACTGTTGACTCAGAAAGTTGTTTACTTTGTCTAAACCCTTTTCAAATTTTACAAGTTTCTTTTAATATATGTGCACATTTATATTTTAATTGTATAAGAAGAAGACCTTTATTTGTCTCCCAGGGAGGAAATTACATTTTAGTGTAGCCCGTCCAACAAACAAACAACATACATGGGTAGATAGGTGTCTGAGGCTGCAGCCATCTTGGGAGGCGCTGCCCTTTCATTAGATGAGAAAAAAAGACCACATTAGGTGAGAAGAGGGGAAAAAAAAATCATATTTTACACTTTATCCCTGACAGGATACGGTTTGAGTTTGTAAAAAACCTCAGCACAAAAAAGAAACGTACAGACAACATAAAAAATATGTGGAATGGGAAGGGGTGGGGGGGGGCAGCCACCTGATCCATCATCACATCCGACTTAGGTTACCGTACCGGGGGTGGAGGGGGGCAATACAAGAGGGGTCAGCGGACGTGTTAAAGTGTCCACCTCCACCGAGAGCAGGAAGAAGAAATATTATTATGAATTATAAATATTTTACCTCACTAGTTTTTAAAGTTATTTAAGGGTTAGTGTTCTGATAAATATTAGATCTGCACACTGTATAAAATGGAGATCATTGTCACAATATCAATATCAAACCATTTATAATTAAGATTTTTCTTTTTTTTCTTTTTTTTTTTTTTTTTTTTTTTTACCTCTTTGGTCAATACAAAACATTAATTTACAGTAATTTTCATACAGTGAGACACATTTGATTCTGCTTTTTGAAGACCCATACCTCGGTTCTCACAGAACTGTAACCATTTCTTAGGGTTTTTACTATGGTTCATTTATAAGTATTCTGCAGTTTGTTACAAAACCTTTTACACCAAGCTAAAAATCTGTTTCTTGTTAATTTTTGGGTTCTAATTTTATGAATAAAAAG
Source organism: Anableps anableps (assembly GCA_014839685.1). NCBI lineage: Eukaryota > Metazoa > Chordata > Actinopteri > Cyprinodontiformes > Anablepidae > Anableps > Anableps anableps. The sequence continues at coordinate 15,278,009 of CM026075.1, read as the reverse complement.
ATCCAGCTGACCTGTTAGAGGGCAGTGATGAACATTAGCTCCCAGTTTTCTCTTCTTGATTTGACCTGCTCAGAAAGGAAATGTGTTGCTCCTTCAGAAGAGCAGAGGCTAAGCACAGCTCAGTAACCTGCTATAAGTCTAAACAGTACAAATGATGATGTTCAAAGCAGTTTGTTTATTAAGCAGAGCTACTCTCCCTGTGAATTTGGTTTGCATATATTCAACAGGCGTGGAAAAGAAAATGAGCCAAATCCTAATCCAGTTTTATTATTAAATAAAATGAGGGAAACTGGTGCTAGCCTATAAGCCTTTTTACCTCCCAGTAAAAAGATCCTCAGGATGAAGGTTTACTGAAGACATGCTGTTAATATGGACCAAGATGAGGAATGTCTCTGACATCTTGCTGAATCTGTGCTGTGACGTGTTAACTTCCTGAAGCTAAAAGGATCCAACCAGATAATAGTAAAGTGTACCTAAAATAGCAACCAATGAGTGTAGGTTCTAAAAAAGGACTCACCATCATCATGTAACTGTTATAATGGATAGTGTATAGAATTTTTTTTTTTTTTTTTTAAATCTTTTGAGTCTTCAATTCATGGAAAAATGTTCTCTTTTCTAAAGTTGAATCCCAGCTGATGATGGTTGCAGTTATACCCTGTCCAGGCTATGTGACACAAACATTTCTTTTCAATAAAATAATGGTTTATCCATCTCAAAATCTCCATCATATGATTGTAAATGACAGTTTTTCTTTTCTTGATTTACAAAGTCAGCCACAACCATCTTATTAGATTATGGAACAAAGCAGTTTTCCTGGAACAGTACAAAATAAAATGGTCACAATCAGTTCAGTCTGTTAATAACCAGGGCTCCCTAATTTACTGCAGGCACAATGTGTTTCTTGTTACCATAGGACAACTAAGTATTTATTTCAGATACAATTCCCAAGAAGGACTGTATCTGAATATCATAGCATACCATTTGGTAATCTAATATTTAGCAGCTGTTAAGTGACAAAGAGCTACAAAAGGTTTTGGTACAGAGCATGTTGCATGAATCCATCTACTTAGAGCTTGAGGATCGTCTCCGATTTCCTCCATTAAATGGTTAGCTTGGCAGTCAATACTGTGATGTTATCTCTTCCTGGTATTCTAAGTGAACTTTCATAAACAGAGACTCTGTTCTTTCACACACCCATCTCGCTTGTGTCAGTCAGCAATTCAGCTCTCTTCTTAGCCTGTCCAGGAGCAGAACCTCAATCAAAATCTGTTGCTTTTTTAACAGTAAAGCAACAGATAGCAGTGAATAGCATTTCAAAAACCTTAGTGAGATCTTAGTGAGATCTATTTGAATACTTGGCTCTTAAATTTATACACTTAAAAACAATGTCTCTATAAATATCTGTGAACAACACCTAAACTCCGAGATCACCATACCTAAGTATTTAAGGCACTAAATAAAATCAGGTCTCAATAAAAAACAGTACTTAAATGTTACACCAGAATAAGGCTGTGCAACAGGCACTAACTGGTACTAAATCTGATCTATATGTAAATTGTACTTTCATTTGTTGTCTTGAAGGCATTCGTGATACTGCCATTTTCAGTACTTGCATTTCTTCTCCTGTTTTTCATGTTGCTGAGACACTCTCCTACACCCTCACAACACTATACATAAGCAGCCCTTTCACATAGAAACCCCCAGTATTTCACCACCTTTCTAACCCCAGACTGCCGCAACTGTTGGGCAGCATCAGGGTGTAGCGTTGCCGTGAAAGATCACAGGAGGCTACTGCCATGGTCCAGATACTGAAGTACTAAGTTTAGTATGTTGTATTTGAAGTTGTACAATCTGAAGTGCATCCCATGGTTCGTTTGTAGTGTTGAAAACTATGAAATTGGGTCTAACCATTTTTCTGATGTAGAAAAGTAAAAATTGAGTAGTTTGAGTTTATATTTTATTTCATTATATGAAAGACTAAAATCAGAATTTCCCCAAAATTAATTGATTTTAACACTGATTTATATTTAAATAATCTTTATCTTGGTTTGCCAAATCACAACTTGGATGTTTTGACTAATTCAATTAACATTTTGGCTTTTGAGTTGCTGACAGAAAAACTTACACACTTATTCAGAAATAAAAAGGAAATTTTCTCTTCCTTTTTAACTCTGTAGAGTTAAAAGTTTACTTCTGGTTTTTCAACATGATCCAAAGTTCTTGAACTGGGTTTAATTTAGATTAAAGAAGAGCACTGAAATTCCTACTTTTTGGTATTTAATGAAATGAGAGTATCATTGATTAAAATAGGTAATCAGTAATTCAGATTTGTCTCTAAATTCTTTAGATTTTACCTGATCTAAGTCTGTCAGGATTTCAGAAAAACAGTGGAATATCCCTTTAGCCTACTGTCACATCAGCAGTCACTTTCATTGTTGGGGTTGGGGACAATGTAATAAATTCTCAAAAAAAAAAAAAAAAACTCTAAAAGTTCATGATCACTGTAATAGACGGTTGTGATTCTGCTATTGAGTTTTGTTCATAAAATCTTATTTCTTTTGAGGCAGCCATTCAGCCATTTGTGAAAGTGGTGTCACAGAAATGAATTATCAGTGATCTTGACCACTTAGTTGCAAAAAAATAGTTCAGATCTTTAAGAGCTGCAATTATTTGGTTTATTGTCAGTGGCATTGTACATTTTTCAAATAGCCTTAACACTTTCTCTCAGTCCTCAAAATGTATTGATTGAAATTTATTGAGCTTTCAGACTTAGAACTACCATGAAACATCATAATAATCCCTTTGTTGAGAAAATGCCTTAACTCCTGGCTATAGAAAAACACTACAATTGCAAAAAATTCCTTCAACCTTTTAGCATGCTGAAATATTTGCAGCACAAAGTTAAAGTATTTTCTTATTTAACTAACATTGTCACATCATTTGTTCCTTGAAGCTTCTTTCCACCCCATCCCGCTGTGGTTGACCACAAATTTTCCCATCCAATCTTTAAAGTGTAAACTCAAAAAGGATTACAGATCGGCTTTTAAATCAGATGGTTGGCCCTGCAATCTGGTAACCTTGCAATGCTAAAGTTGAATGGTAGCTTTCCCAGTATTTCCCTGATTCAAGTGGAATGATTTCCTTGGATTATTATGTGTGCATGACAAGTCTCTGAGCTTTGGACCTTAACCTAAATAAAAGTCAGTGCCTCCAAGCTGGTAGATAGCAATGCCATAAACTTGTCTAATAAAAATAGCTTTATCGCAACAAATATAAAAAAACAATGCTGTAAAAAAACTGGTTGTGGACGTGTGCACACCCTTCCAATTCCAGAATTCAGTCTTCTTTGGTAGGAGTCTAATAGTATCTTACATCTAAAATTGGCAATATTTTCCAAATCAGTCAGATTTTGAGGGCATCTCTGATTCACAAACCTCTTGAGGTGACTCCACGGATTTTCTGTCAGATTTAGATCTGTAATCTGGTTCAGCAGTTTTAAAACTTGTTCGTTCTTCTGATGAAAGCATGTTTTCATTATGTTTTTAATGTATCCTTGGACTTGAGTTTGTAAAATAAAACGCCTCTCATCTTCACCTTTTTACCAGACACCTAGGGGTTTGGGGACAAAACTGTATTAACACTCGTTAATAGTTTCATCCACCTAGTCAAAAGTTTAGTTCTATTTAAGGTTAAGTAATCCTGGAACATGATACTGCCACCATACTTTCTTGTGTGTTTTTTGGGGGGTAAGTGGATGCGTTTTTTGTTTTTTTTTTAAATAAAGGATTTGTTTGGCTTTAGTGGCCTTATTTGACAGTGAGTCGACAGGAAAGCAGGTTGTGAGAGAGAGGGAAGACATGCAGCAAAGGTCAACGGGCCAGGACTCAAACCTGTGACGGCTGCGTCGAGGACTGAGGCCTCCGTACATGGGTCCCACACTTAACCCCCTGCACCACCGCCGCTCCTGGGTGGATGCGTTTTTTTGATGTGGTGTTATTTTGGTGCCAGACCTACCTTTTGGAATTGTTTAAAAGTTCAAGTTTAGACCCATCAGACCAGAACACTTTCTGGAGATGACGTTGCTATTCTAAATTGCTGTGCAGTTCTGTGTGGAGGAATGGGCCAAAATGCTGGCAAATTATTGTGAAACTTTTTGAAGGTTGTCCAAAACATCTGACCCAAGTCATGCATGTTAAAAGGGCAATTCAACCAAATACTAAGGAGATGTAGGTAAATTTATTCTGGCATTTTAGAAAAGGAAATGGTATCGTAGTCCCCTCCTATCCAAAGCACAAAAGTATTAGCCTGATTTAATGACAGTCAAAAAAAAGGTTTTGCGTCTTTTTATACAGTGTATGTAACCATTAGGATTAAACAGTATAACAAATCTTTTTGGTAGCACATTTGAATATGACTTACTGTCTATGATATTTTCATTACATACATATTTACAAGTAAAGTTTGTCATTTTTATGCTGATGAAATGGTCTGTTTTTGTTTTGTTTTTGCAGCGACCTTGTAAACGGCCTCGTGTTGCTGATGAACAGCAACATCAGCAGTCCAGTCAATTTGGTGAGTTCAAAAACAGCAACAGTCTTAAAATATGACGTAGAAAATCAGTTCTGCATAGGAAGAGTGTTTATCATGCGTCTTCATGAGTTTGTCACTTGTTTACACTGATTTAATGAACATAAATGTTGGAATTTTAGGGAAACCCAGAAGAACACACCATATTGGAGTTTGCCCAGCTCATCAAAAGTCTTGTTGGTAAGACTGTAATCCTTCTCACTGTCAGTTTAGGCTTCTGGCCCCTCTAATCCCTCATTCATGCTTATCTCTTGTACAATTTTCAGACCAACACAAAATGAATTATGTAGGAGAAACGGCTGCAAGAGCTATCACTATTCATATCACATTGAATAAAAAGCTGTCACTGTACTTGGCACTTAGACATTTTAATTTAGCATTTATCTGAAACGAGAGCTACAAAAGGTGAACGCTACACTGAGTGATAATGTGAAAACCTGAGATCAGTTTCTTCTCTGCTGTTTATTTCACCAGTCCATATGTATTAAATGCAACTGGAGTTAAAACGCACACAACCACGCTCTCTCTGAAATCTGGAATCTCATAAATTCCTTCACACTGTGAACATTCGCAAACACACAATGCTGTTTTTTCCCTGTGTGAACATCTCCTTCTCTGTCCCTGAACACAATCAAATGTACCCAAACATGTATCACGGACACGCAGTGAGCCGAAGCCAGATCCAGTTTCTGTCTGAGGCCCAGGACGATCCCCAGAGGAGGCGACCTGACATCCGAAAAGCCAAGATGATGCTCGGCTGGGAACCTGTGGTATGTCTGTTGCACGAGATTCAGCAACGTGAGCTGCTCCCAGCTACACGTCGTCTTTGGTTGTTGACATGAAAGTTGCTTTAAAGCTTATATGCTTAATCCTCGGAGGCTTTTAGCTGTGAAACTAAAACGCACACAAAATATGGAGAGGAAAAAACTCTTGGGATTTTTTTCATACTGAAATAAAAGATCATCTATATATCTTTTTTTTTTTTCTAAACTTCAAAAGTTTAAAAACTTGCATATTTTGTTGGTCAAAAAGTTGGGAACTAAAGGAATAATGTAGTGAACCTGTATAGGAGGCTTAAGAAGCCTTTGCCAGTGATCATTAATTATTTACACTGAGACCAGAGGCAACATCTCACTGTGTTAATGTGATAGAGAGCAGTCTGTGTTACACAACTCTGCAGCTAAACACGATAAGGAGATGTTATTTTAAACTATATTTAATATCTTATATTAGCATCAGTACAGTTAGCACTGACAGGAGTCTGTCTGTGTATTCCCTTTAGAGTTTAATAGATAGTTTGTGAGATTTCCAAAAGTCTGCCGACATTTTCAAATAGCAAATTTGCTGTTCCATGATTATTCCTGTTATCAGCTAAAGTCAAATTCAGTTGTATTAGCCTGAAAAAACAGCCAACATGCCTCCTAGAATCAAAGATTTCCCTTCTAGATACCATATACAGCTTTTGTGCATCCTCTGACATCAATTTAAACGCTTCACTGAAACTGAAAATAATTGTCTCTCGGTAACAACTTCTTACACTGATTGTAGCATCGCTGCTTACCATTTGGATGACTTTTTTTTTTTTTTTTTTTTTTTTTTTTTTTTTTTTTTTTTTTCCCCCCAAGTTTCTAACAATGAGAACCGGTGAAGTATAAAATCATCTGACTCCAGTTAGATGATTTCTCAATATATTCCTCTATATAGCCATCTAATACAAATTAAATGGCAGTTTAAAGGTGTGTAACCGTTAAATGACACATTGATGTCCTGATGAAGCACAATGGAGTTGTTTTAGGAAGGCAGAAATCTTTTTAGCGTTAGCCTCACGCAGACTAGCTATTAACCTAACAATTGGTCTCAGATTTATCAAAGGAGGAAGTTATTTAAGGGAAGATTTGAACAGCTTAGACCCTCTTCACAGAACCCCACTTAAAAATTCGGAACCATCTCTTTAATTTTTTTGTAACTGAACCTGTCTGTAGCAGATGATGTTTGTGTTAACTGTCTATGTCAATGGGGTGATAATATTTTTTCTTGTGTGAACAGGTGCCGCTGGAGGAAGGTTTGAACAAAACTATTCAGTATTTCAGCAGAGAGCTAGAACACCAGGCCAACAACCAGTACATCCCCAAACCTAAAGCTGCCCGCATGAAGAAAGGAAGGCCCAGACATAACTGAGAAGTAGTTGTCTGATCTGCTGTACACTCCTCTACCCTCAGAGAGACTGTCTGAGGAGCTTCTCTTTGACATACCCTGCTGAGTAGAGCACTTTTTGGAACAGTGTCCTTTTTCCTTTTTTGGGTCACAGAGAAAGCTTTCTCTCGGAGCTCTCTTTAAAAGCTGTTGATGCCTTGTGTCAGAGCAGCAGCTGTGATTTGGTGAGGTCTCCCTCACTGAAGCTTTCATAAATGATGGACAAGCCTGAATCAAAGAGGCGACATGTTGGAGCAAAGAATTTAAAATCCAGCCCACATTTGTTTTTGGTTTTTTGTGGATTTTGTGCAGTTTTTGCTATTTAATGCACCATTTTGAGAATTCTGCAAGCAGTTCACACCTTGCAGAAGGGATTGGTGTTTATCAATTTCATGGTGTTTTGTGTCTGCAGAGGAGCTGCTCGAGTTTGTTTTTCCACTGGACATCTTGTTGTGTCGGTCTGCCAGACCTGCAGTGCACAGCAGGTTTTGGACAAATCCTCCAGAGCAACTGTTTATGGCGCCATAATTGTTTTTAAAGATATCGTGTTTGTGAAATTTTCATGTCATGGTGTGCAGTATCATATTGATGTGAAGATGCTATTTTAATAAAATATTTCCAGCAATTTGCATGTGATGTTGACACTTTAGATCAGAAGTTTCTAACTTCATCTTCAAAGGTCCTAAACTGATTTTGAGATGAGATCAAAGGTTCAGAACGTCTAGTGGCGAGAAAACCCTCTTAACCACCTAAAGAATTTTCTAGTTTGTCTGCAGTTGTTTGTGACCCAAACCTGCTCTATATTTTCACAGTAAATGTAATGAGCAATAAAAAAATTTAAACTTGATAAACTTGATTATTTCAACAAATAAAGTGCCTTTATTTGAATACAAGAACGAACTACAGTTATCAATTAATGAAACTCTTAAACATCAAAACAGGTGAGTTAAAAGTTTATAGATTCCCAGAAATAGAAAACATAGCAAGGTATTGTGTAAAAATGCACTGTCTGCCTTCAGTGAGCTGCTAGACCTATAAGTTTTTATTACTAATTTATTTTTTTTCTTTAGAATCAGATGTTTTACAAAATAAACATTTTTAAACCTAGAAACTAATTATATAGTTAATACAACAGAAAAACTAACCATCTTAAAACTGCACTGGTCAGTCAGCAAACGTGTTTAATACGAAGGTCAAGAAACTTGAACTTAAACGCTTTGATTATGTTTTCTAAGTCTTCCATAAGTATTCACCCCCTTGAAGTTTTTTATATTTTGTCACATTAAAGCCACAATCTGTTTTATCTCAATTTTAAGTAAAAAAAAAAAAAAAAAAAAAAAAAGCAATGTAGCAGATAACAGAAGTAGAGGGAAAATGATACATGGTTGTCAAATGTTTTTAATATGAAAACTGAAAGGTTACCTGCATATGTTGACAGCCCCCTTCAACCCTGAAATAAAATCATCTGCTGCTTTCAGAAATCCCATATGTAGTAAAAACCACCTGTGTAGTTTGATCTCAGTAGAAATTCAGCTGTCCAGTGAGTGAAGGCCAGAGGTTTGTTAGGGAAATGATGAACACTTTGAGAATAGCCTTTTCAGATGATACACTTTCAAACTGTTCAGAAATTCAATTAAATGGTTTGGTTTTATTCTAAGTACTTTTACTCTAAAAGTAAGATTTATTATTTGATCATTTTGAATATGACCTTGCATCTCAACACCAGATATTGTGTTGATGAGAAAATTAAACTATTACTTCAGACCAGTGAAAAAGTTCTTTTTTTTTTTTTTTTTTTTTTTTTTTTAAATAAAAAAAAAGTCTTGGCAGTGTTATGACCTCCCAATCATGGAGAAAAGCACTGTTATCTAGTACGCTAAACAGTTATCCAGTATACGGTCACTCACAACCTCCACATCACAAGCAGGGTAAGCCACAGGTAAGCCTCATTGTTTTTTGGGGTTTTTTTTGTTGTATTCTTTTTTTTTTTTCCTTTTCCTTTTTTTTCTTTCTTTAAGCCTCATTGTTAAAGAAGTTGGCTATTTAGGAGTGCTTTATGAAATAATATGCAAACGTTGCCACTCCTGAGTTAGAAAAGCCCTCATAGTTGAAGAAAGGGGAGACACTGCTTGAGCTCCAGCATGAAGTTGCTACAGTCGGTGGTGATGAGAGTAGCCATGTCATCTACTGGTTTTGGCCTGCTGTGTTTTATTATGTCTAAGTCAGACGAGCCATGTACCAGGACATTTTAGGGCACTTCATTGTTTTTACTCTCCTGACAAGCTTTATGGAGGCTCCAGCAGGACTTGGAACCTGCCCACACTTAACAAATGTAACAATATCCTCTTTAATCACCATATCATCACTGTGCTTGACTGGCCATCATATGAGTTTCCCTTTTTAAATTTGATGACTAAAATAAATTAACTTTAAGATCTTCAAATTTATTGAGATGGGGGTTTATATGTGATGACTGCAGTTAAAAGAAAATCAGGAGACAAAAGATAGTTCAGACCTCACCTTTATTTCTGACAAAAGTTTGTTCAAACTTGAGACTAAACGGCTTAATTCAAAGTTGCATATTTTGAATATAGAAAGACAGACGGGGCTGATGGATTCAATCAAGATAACTTGGCCGAATTCCTGTGAAGAGGTTGAAAGGCATGAAATCCATCATTATACATTACTTTCTAACACAGCTGAGAAAGTGTGCGTATGTGTGGGCGGTGTTAATAGTAGTCGTAGTTGACATTCGCCCCGTGCCTGTAAGAAGACTGTGGCCCGATGGGGGCGTTTTCATCATAGTGATGCTGACGACCTTGGTCATGGGAGCGGGCGTAGTCCATCCAGTACTGCAGGTCAGTCTCCAGCCTCTGGTGAGAAAAAGACAGCACAGACGCATCATGTTTGGGGGACTCAATAACAGACAAACCAGCAACTGATAAGACGTCCACTGAGACGGTCAGGAGCCACTGCTATGACAAATAATAAATACGTATGAAAGAGAAACTTAGAAAAGGCCAGCTTTCGACAGCTTTGGCCTTTTAAGGAAGCAACAACACATGGCATATGCACGAGGTGTTATGTTTAGTGAGTGTTGGTGAAATGCTACTATGACAGACTGTAACATGCTGTCAGCTGTTGGAAACAGTCGCAGCGGGGATTATTTTGAGCACTCAGCGTCCCTCTCTCTCTGCTCTTATCTCTTCTCTCTGTTCCTTACTGTCCCCGGTGAAATCGTGGTGGTCAATGGACCTGAAAGAAAGCTGAGTCTGGATCAGTGAGTAGCCTTAAAATTCTCTGTGAGAAACAGAATTCATGTTTTTGTATAGCAGGCTTTACACCTCTATCTATTCATTTCCTTAAAATACAAGTAGACATGCCTTCGGGAGAGCATCTTTTAGATGAGGCTGATGTTTGCTCCACATTTTATTTTCTTTACTAGATGCATTTAAGTTTCTGGTTCTCTAAATGTTGTGCATATCACTTTTTTTTTTTTTACTGTTTTTAAGGTCCCAAGTGTCCAGTTTTCTTAAAATAAAAACGAGCAAAGTATGATAGTTTCAAGGAAAAACTTTTATCAAACACAAAACTTTTTTAAAATCAGGAAGTGGATGCTAGGTTTGATAAAACAGGTCTAACTGACAAAGGCCAAATCAAGTATATTTTGATTTGGGCCGGATCTTCCTGACCTTGCTGCAAACTCCTGACACTATGGTCAGTCTGGCAGTGGTATCAAAACTAACCTTTGGAGCTAAGAAAACATGTAGCATCTCTGCTCAGTGAAACCATTTTATCGGCTGCACTTTTGAGGAATGTGGTCATGTTTTGAATTTCTATGCTTTTATCACTTTGGTGGCTCTGCAAGGATTTTATTTCGGTTTTTCCATGTGTCTCGAAACTTACGTGCTCATCAAATCCCATTTGCATGAACTGTATAATCCACTGCTGGACGTCTGGCCTGCTGCGATCCCAAACATTTCTCTTTGTTCTGCTCAGCTTGGCCAGGAATTCTTGGGCCTTGGAAGAAGGAATTGCAACCGAAGACTTGGATGGAGCATGTTCAGCTTCTGCCACTACGGTTAATTTAGTCAAACAGGGAGCAAATTAAAAGGCCGTTTTTTTTTTTTTTTTTTTTTTGTTTTGTTTTTTTTTTTTAATAAAAGAAGACCTGAAATGGATCAGCTTAATAAATAAACTTGTGTTGTCTGTGTGTTACCATTTCTTCTCACTAAGATCTTCTGCAGGCGGCTCTCACTGGATACATCTGCAAAGGAGGTTCAATAGAAAAGTAAGAGATTTGAGTTCTAAGCCATTCTTATCTAAAGTCAAGTTAACCTTCACATACAGTGTTCATAGACCCTGAACCTTTCTATTCAATTGGATCTAGACTTTAACTAGGACATTTTCTAGATCCAAACATGGCTCTAGACCATTATATTTAGCTCTGACTATATATTCAGGGTTATTCTGCTGGAATGTGAACCTTCATTCTAGTCTCAACATCTCTAAAATTTCGCTCCACCCCTCTTCCAATCAGCTCTGACCAGCTTCCCTATCCTTCCTTAAGAAAAACATCTCCACAGCATGATGCTGTCACCACCCTACTCTTCCCAATACCCAAATAAGAACAGTAGGACTAATAGCTTTATATCAAAATCATATTTGAACATTTTTAGGTGACAACAAATGACATCTTGATGCTTCATTGAGCCTTAATGCTTATGTCGCTTAATAACTGTTTGTACCTAAATGCATGCTGCTGAGAAATTTTGTGAACATGTATATTTGATTTTGAATGTGTCACGATAAACCCTTTTACCCAAAAGATGGGCCTTGGGTGGAGCTGAGTCCCAAAGAGGATGCACACAACCCAGTTTTGAGGACACACAAACAAAAGTGGATTATTTCAGATTTTCTTCTGTTTCCTACTAGAGGGGCTTGCAAATATCCAGGGCTCTGTGTGTCATCTTAAAACCCATAGATTTAGAGAAACTTTAGTGCTTATTAGCGCAGATGGTTCATCAAGCCTCCAAACTATAGCAAAAGGATTTAAAAAGCAGATTGCAAGGAAGCTAATTGCTCTCCTTTGTCTTTTGGGAGTTAAGCTAGTTTTACAAGTTGTCCCTGAAGATGAAGGTCACAAAAACATAATTCAGATAGCATCCTGTTGAACTAATAAAACCAAATAATAAAGGTTATTATTTAATACTACTATTATTATGGGTGTTTTTGTTGTTGCTGCTAGTTTTTGTTTTTTGTTAATTCAAAGAAATGATTGTTCTTGTCACCATAATTAAATTGAAATACATTATATATTGACGGGTTAACTATTAAATATGTGTGTATATGTTCTATTGGATTCATGTAATATATGTAAGGTTATGTAGGCGATATGAGGATAAATGGATAAGGAATGGGAATAAAAAAAAGCTTTACTTTTCCACCCGCTCCCTTAAATATGTAAAACAAACATTTTGACATGATGCTACATGTTGTCAGTATTCTTGTATATATTCAAGAAAGAAAGATAAATTTGTGTGGTTGCAGTAAAGTGAAGTTCATGCTGTAGGTCATAAGGTATTTTACTTTGAACTTTGCCTGTCCTATTTGCTCACATTTTCCACATTTTCCTTCATTTACAGAATGAAATAAGCCCCATTTAATACCCCTTTAAGGTAGATGCAGCTCATGTGATTTCTACCCTCTTCACCAGACATTGGCCTACAGAGTATAACAGCATTAACATTCATTTACTGCAACCAACATTAAATATATCTTTGTAAAACTGTAAAGATAATATGATCATGATGAATGACTCTTTGAGACATTCACTTGAGTGGGTTGTTACACAGTGGTACAATGTTGCCAAGAGCAACATTCAGAAAAGAATCCCTTTTAAAGAGTTCTTTTTGTAACACCTTTACCTTTAAAACAACATGTATTAATGTATTAATGTATTAATGTATGAAGCCGGTAAGCGAGTGTCATTGTAAAAGGCAAAAATATGGTAAAGATGGAACATTTAAAGGTTTAAAATCACCCAGCTGGTTGTTTCCACTTGTTTAAGTCATGAGGGGGTTTTAATCACTGTTTTCTCACCCTATTTATTGTGAATCAAGGATTCAGATGTTACAACAGAAGAAAAAGCACAAAAAATAACTATAGTCCAAGGAAACAAGTTTTCAGCTTGTTTGCATATAAATATTATTGATGCATCTGCTTCCTGCGGCTGTTTCAGACCCCAGAGGAGTAATGCTGCTCTGTGTTAAAAATATTCTTGGACAAAAGTGAACCAAAAACATATCTTCCACTTCATTACACCAACAAAGTGAATTTGGATGACCTTTTTGTGCTTTGTAAGTGCAAATAACTCAGAGCTATATACTCTCTGAGAGTTTCTACATGGTATTTGTCTTCTGGGTTTTAAAAAAAATCAAGACAGACTGAAATAGCCTGCTGCAGAATAAACTGTGCAGCTTAGAAATCAGCTATAAATCTCAGTCCGTCTGCCAGTGAGCAGAACATTTTCACCGTGTGGTCAGGGTTATACAGATGGAGGAGATTAATTATACCCAGGTTTTTGTGCCGATGAATGAGACAATAAAGGAACAGTTTATTTCTTCAAAAGTCACATACAAAGGCAGTCTGCTTAAAAAACAGACATACTGTGAATCATTTTCCTCTAGCTATCATTAAAGGAATTTACAACCACGTTTTCCTGACATCATCAGTTTAAACGATACAGTAAAAATACATTAATCAGCTTAATACCGGATTGATTAAAAAAGAGCTGTGTTGGCTTGATAATTGTATCTGTATGAGCCCTGCTATTGGAGCAGCTTTTCTCTTCAAAAAGCACACTATTTTTGGTTCAGACTGAGATTCTGCAAACCCAAATGGATTTATTGACTTGACATTTGGCTTTCACTGGATTATTGATTGGCTGTAAGAAGTGAAATAGCACAGAAAAGTATTGCAAAAGTAAGAACAGAATAACTCAACTCTGTTGGGTAAGACTGTGTGCAGAAAAAAGGAATCTGACTTAGGTTTCACACACTCAAAGTGTATAAACAATCAGTATATCTATATTTTTTACTTTTTTACCTATTTATTCTTATTTTATTAATCCTTTTGAAATAACCTCTGAAAAGTATCCTCCAAGTCTGAGGAAAGTACCTCATAAGTTTCAAGGAAGGTACCAGTTTGGTTCCAGGGAAAATAAGTTGTAGGTCAGAAGAATGTTCCAGGGAAATACCTGGTAAGAACTAGAAAGTTGTCTTTAAGGTCTGGAAAGCAACCTTCAACTCCTGAAAAGTAATGTTTAAGTTTTGCTAAAGTACAAGCTGCATGAAAATTTTGTCAAATTTTGTTTTTTTGTATAACTGTTTTTAAGCCCCACCACCCTCCACCCCCATCCCCATCCCCATCCCCATCTATGAAAATAGACATTAACCTAAATGTGTTAAGCTTTCTAAATCTCTGTTCATGATTTTGTTTTTCATCAATTTCCAGAATCATCAGAGGAGAAGTTTTTTTTGTCAGTTGTCCTTCTAGGTTGAATGCCTTTGTATAATTCTAGGAGAACCTTGCTGCTTTACATACACATCATGTGAAAATCATTGACCATAACAACACTATTAATGTTATCAAAGTTTTTTTTATATGTTTAGGAATCCAGAGGCTCTCATGATCAAGATTCAGGTCTAAAGAATAATAAGTAAGTATAGGCTCTTATCTAAATGTTTTTAAAGCATTTGCATTTATCACAGTATAAAGTGTGAATATTTTTGCTCAGTAGACTTTGAATTTACGATAATTATATTTCTGAGCTGCTAATGTTGCACAAATCATCTGCTCACCTTGCATAAACTTCCTGTTCCATGAATGTTGCTTTTATATGTCATAAACCACAAAAATGCAGAAAAGTTGATGTCACTGATTTTATGTATTTTTTTATGCCACTCTGAATGCATTTTATTACTTATTTCATCCTCTCTCCATTCGACCTTGAAAGGTATTCTTTTTCTTGTCTTCTTAGTTCATATTAATCAAAAATTTCCTCCATTTTTGTGATGCGAATGTTATAACTTCTCTTTTTTAAATTATTATGTATATTTAAAAAAAAAAAAAAAAAAAAAAAAAAAAAAAACATATAGAGCAAAAAAGAAAATCAATCAGTGTCTAAGTTGCCAATCCCCCAAACATAAATGGGGAAAGAATACAAAACACTGGAGAAAATCTTTTTTTTTTTCTATGGTCATCTTCTTTTGTTTTTGTTCTTTAAACTCAGTGGTAAATGCTTACATTTTTAACCAGAGAAAGAAATAATATGGGGCTCAAATGATGGTGGCTTATGAAATGGAAAAGAAATACTGGCATTGAAAAACAACTGGAAGTATTAACACTGACTTAAATAAATTTAAACTTTTGCTGAAACTATTTGATGAATCGTTTTTCACATTCAGTTTTTGTTTCACTTTCAATACCAAATCTTTCAGTACACATTTATTTCAGAGTCAATGTTAACAATTATATTTTTCAATGCCAATATTTTGTTTCGGTTTCATTTCAAGTTTCATTTTTCCAGTCCCACAGAAAAGAGTTGGTTGTTGAATAATAATATAATAATAATATAATTCATCAAAAATACTTAGCTAACTGGAGAAATAATGTCATATGTAATGGTAAGGTATGTGGATATAAAATGGAAGAAGGTAGGGAGAAAATGCTAACATAGTGGACACAAATTGGTGAAGGAGAAAATTAATTCAGAGCCATGTTGTAGCACAGACCAGAAGTAAAACTAACACATCTGAAACTGTATTTACACTTGTTTCTGTTAGATACAAGCTAGCTTTAGCACTGTAGCACAGCTACATGCAACTAAAGTTAGAAAAGTTTAAATCTAAAACTGAATTGGGATATTGCTGTTAAAGTTAAAGTGTTATTTATGATCAGTTTCATGATTGTGTTATTCGGCAACCATTAAAATGGATACCTATTGTGCTAGCTGTTTAATAGCTTGCACAGTTGGCATGCAAGCTAATGCAACACCCTGAGAGGGATCCTTTAATACTGGAGAAGAATAGAATATTAGCCACAAACATCACAAGTTCTTAATCAATTAGTGAGATGCTGTTAGTGTTGGTAAATTGGCAAATCTAAGCTAAATCAAAGTTACTCCAATGTTGATGTGTTCTGGAGATATTTTACGCCGGGCATAATTTATTGGAATATATCTTTGAGAAAAGTTAATTATTTTTTTCTAGGCTCAAATTTCTAGATGGTTGGTTTAAATGTGAAAGCTTGAATTGTGCGTAAAATAAAAGAAGTAGCGACAACAGCTCACTTTAAACTTGAGGTCCTTCAATTACACTTCCCATACCTGTGCAAATAAAAAGTATCAACAAAGTCAGGTTTGAAAGTCAGTGAGTATAAATATGTTTTAATCATGTTTTAAAATTATCTTATGTTGGAGCGGTCCTAATATACAGGGTTAGTGTATTCCATAGCTTAGCAGCAGCAACTACAAGCACCGGTGATAGAGGAGTAAATTTGGGGATTTTACAGCAGGTTGTTATGTGCAACCAGATCCAGGGTGGTATGTTCCTGCGCTCGTCCAGGTCTCCTAGCTGTTTGCAAGTCTGCTGGAATAATCCAAGTCTCAAATTATATGGATTGATACACTAGGCAGCCTGTGGCAATATAGCACTAGTGTAGCAACATGGATAAAATGTTAACAAGCTTTACTACTTCTCTTGTGAAAGTGTAGATGGTTCATATTCACTAATATGCAATTGTATCTCACCAATTTAATTCACATTCAGTGTTACTGAAGAGGCTCCCCCTCGCTGTTAAACTTCCCCAGATCTGAGGATTTTGTCAGTTTTTTTTTTTTTTTACAAAGTTACATACATACAATACATATAAGGATATTTAACACCAATACAAACTTTACAGAAACTAACTTCAAAAATGCAAACTGTGCTGTTAAAATTTATGCATCATAAGAAAAAATGAAAGCAGTCTTAAACGGCGTGGTGGATTTCACCTGAACTTCCTGTCTTCCTTCACTGTACTAGACATGACTGGCTCTGAACCAGCCTGGGCCCAGATGGCCTCAAGTATGTGTGAAAGATTCTCATTCTCACATCTTCTTTTTAAAGCAGCAGCTTAATGTGAGAAACTGGCATGCACCCTTTCTAACAACTTCTCCTCATACCTTGACTTATTTGACCACTATACATGTGTTTTTGGAAGTGTGGTTCAGGTTTAAACTCAAAGGTAAATTGTGGTGTGAATCTGATAATAACACAGTATTAACTGGGATGTTTTTTTCCTCCAGTCAAATATTAAAGGCTTTGCATTTTCAATGTTCCTGTAAACTTGTACACGTTTCTTTTTAAAATAACGTGTTTGAACATTCTGCATGTGGAAAATTAGGGGCAGATGTAGGAATTAAATCTAACTCAAAATATATATACACATTGTTGCACTAAGGTTAACATGTGGCTGCAACAGAAAGAAGAAATTAGTCATTTCAGTGTTTCAATATTTTTTTTTCCAAATATGTTTTCCAAGAGCAAACATGTATCTCATGTTCTAACATTCAAGCACAGAAAGAAGAAAAGGGAAAAAGAAAAAAAAGAGAGTGGGCTAATGTGAAGAAAAGGCACAAAACAAGCAAAACCTCACTGAAGCAGAAGAAAAGCCAACGATATATTGTAGAATACGCTTACCTCTGAGAGTTGTAAGTGTCAGCAATGCAGCCAGCCCAATAACCCTCAAACAGAGCTGCTGGGAAGCCATCTTGTACCCACCGAGTCTTTCTAGGGCTCCTTGAAGGCAACAACTATTCATAAACTGCTAGACGACCAGAGGGAGGGGTGGGAGGCTGCACAGACTTTCCAAGTGGAAACTGGCCTGTGGCAATGGAATGTCTTTTACCTCCCTGCCTATACAAACAATACTACAACTGAGCATTTTATTTCCATTCTTAAAGAAATTTTGCATCCAAAGTACTTTTCCATGAATACAGATGCAACAAAAGGAGCAGGAATATGGAGGTAAGAGTGATGAATGCATTTTAAATTGCTGTGATCTGCAAGTTCTTTATCATGAAGTGCTAATTTTTTTTCCACATGAGACTTTTTACATCTTTTGAAGGAGTCTCCTGATATTGTGAGGAGAGGTAAATGAATTACCTTGAGAAAATAAAGGCTACTCTTTTTAGGAACTCTGAGTCAAAAGGAGATGCAAATGTTTGCAGAAACCGCCTACCAGTTGACCCTCTCATGCCTTTCTCTGTGTGGTGTAGAATCCACATCACTTACAAGCTGACTTTAGTTAGACTTCAGTAAATTTGTAAGAATGGGGTTCGTTACACATGTAACCAACGACTATGTTGTCACCACAGAAGGATCGCAGAGCTTCAAAGAAGATGGATGGGGTCAGCAATATCTGAATCTCCCAGGAATTCAGATGCCTGATCATGTGCATCCAATCCTCGGGGGAAGAATTCAGGAAATTTCCCCAGGTAATTTGTTTGACTTCTATGCTGTGGCAGTACCTTTATGGCAAGGATGCATTGATGAGCCCGATGATGAATGGCCACGTTCAGCTTGGGCCAGCCTACTGGGGCAGGTTCAAACAGTGTGGGGCAAACAGGAGAACTCTGCAGTGTTTGCAGGTGACAGTCTTTCAAGGATTGTTGCACAAGCAGGAAGGAGGTTGAAAAATGGGATAATGAAGGTCTTTCATCCTGTTACGGAGGGGTATGCCCCTTAGGATGGGGCATACTTTTAGATAATTTTGTAGCATCTTGAACACCTCTGAAACAAAATGTCATAGACTTAGAAAGGAGACTTAATGACCAAATTAGTCTAAATCCTAAAAAACAGGTAATAGCAGCAGCTTAAAAACCCTCTCCATTCTGTTTCCACATTGCAATTCCACATGCACACAGCTACCAGTGATTCTGCTCTGGATTACAATGGATGTGGGGGTGGAGAGATGTAGGGTCTGGGGTGGTGTGTAAAATCAATTTTTTGGAGCTTTATATCATGTTATAATGTTATTTCCTCATCAAAAACATACCTGGAGTGTTGCCTTGATTCTTTCATGCGTGTTTGAGAGATCCTTGAATCTCCCATGGCAACCATTCAGGGGTGCCTAAGTGCTTGCTGAGCTTATCATATGAACTACTTCTCAGTCCAACACTCCTAAGAACAGTTGTAAAAGGCTTAATGGACGAACATTGTTGTGATGACGTGCTGAAGGCTCAGTGTCGGAAATAGCAGGAGCCTTTTAAAGAGACAGAGGCCAATTTCAAGACGTCAAATTGCGAAGTTAAATTTATTTTAAGTTATGTTTGATATATACAGCATTTTTACTGAAAGTAGCATAGTCACTTGATTGTGCTATAAAATGGCACTATGTGCCTGGAAAATACATAATACCGCCCATTTAATGACTTGGAGGAGTTGGCAACAGTGTCTCGCTAACAACTATCTTACATCCAGCTGAATTCAGACACGGTGCTTTGGACACAGTCAAAACAAAAGCACAACAGCCTTTTGGTTGTGGATATATTTGCTATGTCTGTACTTGAAACTGTTGATAACCCATCCTATTATCCAAGACATGAAGATTAGCTTGAAGAAGGAAGTGGCATGGTTGTTTCTTGCTGATTTCCTCTGATGTTCGATCTCCATCTTACGCCACATTCAGTGGATCCTCTCTTGATCAGCTGGCTGCCTCCTCAGCAATTAACCATACAACTCCTCCTCCACAAGAAAAATCTTATATTTGGTTAAGATCTTAGATATATACAATGGGGATATTACCACAATTTCTGTGTTTTATTGATGCCTCAAAAACGTTTGATCATGTAAATCATGAAAAATTGTTTTAGAAATTGCACGATAGAGAAGTTCCAAAAATATTTATTAAGAATCTTAGTGTATTGGTATGCTCACCAGTCTATCTCTGTAAAATGGTGAAATCTGTATCATCTTTCTTCTATGTAGGTAATGGTGTGCAAAAAGGCAGCATTTTGTCTCCTTCCCTTTTTAACGTTTATATGGATGATTTATCTAAGTTGTTGAAACACTGTAGGACTGGCTTTCGGGTTGGCAATAGAACCATCAACCACCTAATGTATGCTGACGATCTTGTGATTTTTTTTGGCCATATAGTGCTGGTCTGTAGCAATTGTTAAGGGTTTGCTCTCAGTGTGGATTGGACTTTGATAATAAATGTAATGCAAAAAAGAGTAACTTCCTGATTGTCAGGAGCAAAGAGGACACTAAATTGTCTTTCCCTGATTTCACTCTGTCTGGCAGCATCCTCCAAGTCAGTGATGAGGTAAAATACTTGGGACATTACATAACTGCTGACCTGTCTGATGATAGAGACATTTACAGGCAGTGTTGTATGCAATATGTAGAAGCTAATATGCTTCTTCAAAAGTTCTCTATGTGCTCAGTATGTGTCAACACTGCACTCTTTAAAGCATATTGTACTCAAGTGTACACTGCCCACCTGTGGCGGCATTACAGAAAAAGCAGTATGCATAAACTTCAGGTGGCGTACAATGATGGCATGAGGATGCTGCTTGAGGTGCCGCGATGGAGTAGTGACAGTCAGATGTTTGTAAATGCCGATGTACCAACTTATGCTACTGTGCTTCGAAACCTTATGTGCAGATGTATGTGTAGGCTAACAGACTCTGTAAATAGCATCATTTACACTTTGACCAACCTTGTACAAAGCTAGGTTAGGTCCTTTTCTAGGCTGTGGAATCATTGGTCCCTTATGTTATATGGCAATGGATGGACATTCTGTTTTTATTGTGTCTTGTTATTGCTGTTGTTGTTTTGTCTCTTTTTGTTTATTATGGACCATGTATGTGTCTGAATAAATACTTGATTGATTGATTGATTGATTGAATAAACTGAGCTTGATGCTATGTTTGATAACAAGGATCAATTAGAACATATGTATGACTGAACTGAATTGACTTTCTTTGTAAAGTACCTTGAGATGACATTTTTTTGTGAAATGGTGCTAAATAAATAAACTGAACTGAATTTATTCTTATTGCCATTGAAAACTAAGAAGAAATTCTGCTTTGAGTCAGAAATAAAACAGTTGTCCTAGAGCACAATAGGCTGCTGTGGATGTGCTCAATGTTATTCTCTAACTAATAAATAATGAAGTTATGATTCTTTTTAAAAAGAGAAAAAAATCTATCATTAACAAGCTTAATATCCCTTTTCTCTAAACTCCACCTCAGATAGGAGGTAGGTACTTGAGTCTGTAAATAACAATTTAGAAAGATATTAGCAACCACTGAATCAGTCTTTCTATTAAAATATATTTGTGACTACTTAGAGGGTAAAATGAAATCTCTATAAAGTGCAAATGAAAACACAGAAGATTAGAACTAAATCCTTTGCTGGTTATTAGAAATAAAATTTATTTATGCTATGCCACTGTGATCAATCAATAGACTTCTCTTATACCATTAGAGGCTGCCTTTTGGACACCTAGTTAGATAATGTATTTTAGTATTTATTTGTTGTATATCCTAAATGAATCTTTTCTTTTGCATTTAAAAAGTTATGCTCTAAATATGCACATTGTCTTTTAGAGACTACTGACATTGTGTTTGCCAGCAGGTAGAACAGTAAATATAAAAATGAAGTTTATTCAGAAATTCTTGTTTAACTTGTCATGAATTGGTGATATCAAGAATGTATCTGTCAGACAGCAGAGTTGTTTGGTTTGGAACTACAAACAGAGTCTGTGTGTCTCAGGGGTCGAGCTGGAATGCAGGAAACTCGCAGCTGGCAGATAGTTCTGCTGCTTTCAGGGAGTGTTTTAGAAATGAGTAGCAGATGGAGGAGGGAAGGGATAAAAGTGAACCAAATAATCAAAATGAAGAAAAGATTTACATGAA
Organism: Anableps anableps; assembly: GCA_014839685.1. Taxonomy (NCBI): domain Eukaryota; kingdom Metazoa; phylum Chordata; class Actinopteri; order Cyprinodontiformes; family Anablepidae; genus Anableps; species Anableps anableps. Next base: position 15,256,264 of record CM026075.1, on the reverse strand, counting down.
TATTTCAACTAAAGTCTCTTAATTCAGTGTTGCTGGAAGTGACCCTGCCATCTTTATTAAAAAAGTAATTTAGAAGCGTTTGCTCTTTCACACAGTGCTCATGTCTGAGCCCACACTGATCATTAAAAGAAAAAAGGTTGGCGTATTCTGAAATAGGCTGAATAGAGCTGCTTCACACTGTGGCGCTCAGTGAAAGCAGCAAGCCTCTGCTGTCAGTCAATAGATATCATTCCTCAGTTTTTGAAGGCACATTTTTAATTACTTTCTTTTCAAAGATTCATTGTCCTTGGTTTCATTTTTCAAATGACAGTTTCAAACAAGAAACACAACCCTGAAACCAGATGTCTGAATTCCTAAGAACCACCTACTGGGAATTTGAGATGGTGCTTTAACAACATTTTACTTGAAGCGTAAAACCACATTGTGGATTCAGGCGCAGTAATCACTACTGTTCCACTCAGTTACCACTTGTAATTCTCTGACAAGGAGCGGACCGAGGCAAGAAACGAGACTTAAAGAGGAACTAAAAATCATGAAGGATAAATAAAAAGAACAAGTTACTGATGGGGTAGACATTTTCAAAGCCAACCTACACCTTCATATGATAATTGTTTTGAACCTGCCCATCCAAATGTACCTCAGAGGAGGCTGAAAAATCATTTGGATATGTGTGTGAGCAAAGGCTCTGATTCAAGTACAGAGGTTTTTTTTTATATTTTGCCCACAAACCCATGAAATGAGCATTTCTGTGTGAAAGTATTCCTGAACAAAGATGAAGCAGAAACATAACTCTCACATGTACTTATATGCTTGTTCCCCTGGAAATTAAGAATCAGAACATGAAAGGATCAGATAAAAACACTTTGAACTTTGCCCCCTAAATGCAATTTCCATCTGTTGCTCCTTCACTTTCTTTGTCCTTGCTTGTGCCCCTGTCGTCCCTCTACCTCCCATCACACTTGATTTGACTGGGTGGTCTGTTGTGACCTGAGGCAGACTCTTCAGCATTCAGACGTTCCAGAAGTCTCTCAGGCCTCCATCAAAAGATGAAGGCAAAAGTATAAAATGCAGTACAATAAAGACACATTTTCCTAAAGGATGGACAGATTGTAACTGAACTTCAGGTGGCAGTTCACTTCAGAGCTTCCCATGTGGTTCAGTAGCCATTAGGCTTTCTTTGAGATGCTTGGTTTGAAGTGTCTTAGGTCATCTGAACTAACGCTTTTCTTAAGGCAAGGTAAAATTATAACAACATAGCAGGAAAATGTAGAGAAAAAAAAATTAAATCCTAGAACAGAATCTTTTGTCTCAAAGCCTCAAAAAACCCTTTTGAAGTGATATAGTAGTTAGGGGTAAAATTTGTTTGAGGCATAAAATAAAATGATTGGGATTGTTGCTTTATTGTCGTCAATAGACATTGTAACAAAAGTTTTACAAACAGTGAATATCCATTAGATTGATGGGACAGTAGAAAAAAAGTGTTTCCTCTTCTTACTTTATTTCGGATCTCTGCAGCTTTATCTGAATATCCACTCACCACTGGATAAAAAAAAATGCTGCCTGACACTGAGCATGCTTAATTCCTAATCACATGTATAACTCCTCTGAAGAATTGCCAGCTTCATGTGGTGGAAGGTGTCTGTATACTTGTGATCCTGGGCTCTATGTTGAATGTGTTTTTCCTCGGGCCTCCTAAACTTTCCTCAGAGAACAGGTTAGACTTGGAGTGGTATTAAGAATCTTGATGAATGGCAGACTACAGTTGTAGACAAGCCTTGCCCAGAGTATCTGGTAAGGGCTGGGCAGGTTTTTTCTTTGCACCCAGGGTTCGACAGGGTTTGGCGTGAAAAAGTAACAGGAAACCCCCTCCATGTGAGCTCACCATTTGATCCTGTAAGAACATCAGGAAGGGTTCCTGTACTTGTGAGGAATGACAACCCCATGTATCAATTATCACACTTTTCTTCAGAAAAGCTCACTCTAGAGGGTTGGAAATGCTCTAAACCAGGGGTCTTCAACTCCAGTCCTCAAGGGCTGGTGTCCTACAACTTTTAGATGTGTCTTTGCTTCAACACACCTGAGTCAAATAATCAGGTCATTAGAAGGATTTTGGAGAACTTGACTGCATACTGAGGAGGTAATTCATTCATTTGATTGAGGTCTGTTGGATCAGAGACATCTTAAAGCTGCCTTAAAATGGCCTTGCAACTGTGTCCCTCAATGTGTTTTGTAGTGGTGCTACAAGAGTTAGGGGTTCGTGGGTTGCTTTTAAAGCTGCAGTCTGTAACTTTTATTTAAAAATTTGTTTTTTTTACATATTTGATAAAACTCTCACTATGTTGTGACAGTATAATGTGAGACACATGATCTGTGAAAAAAAAAAAAAAAAAAATCAAGCTTCTCCACATCCCAGGGCTCTTATTGCCATCTGCAGAACTACACCGCTCCTGGTAAGAAATAACCAATCAAAGCCAGGAGGAAAGTCTTATAACTGTCAATCACACTCATGTGCACACTGCTCAATCTGCTAATGGCACAGAAACAACTTACCAAGAACTTACAGGAAAACTGTTTATATGCTGTCATCAGTGGCCTTGCTTACTAGCCTGCACATTCACAGCAGGCTCTGTTGTGGGGAACTAGCTGTAGCCTAGTAGAGCACAAGGGGGAGGGTGTGAGCAGCACAGACACAAGCATGATTAAAAGTGGTAAGACCCTCCTCCTGGCTCTGATTGGTTGCTTCTGACCAAGTGGTGTATTTCTGCAGATGGAAGTAGGACCATAGGGAGAAGGCAGAGGAGTTAAATTTTTTTCACAGATTATTTAGTCAAGTCGAGTTTATTTATATAGCACATGTTAGTAGCAAGGCAGTTCAAAGTGCTTCACATCATAAAAACATCAATCAAGTATGCAGCCAAATCATCAAAATCATTGAGCAAATACACATGATTTTCATGCATTGATATTTGCTCAATGATTTTGATGATTTTCATAAGGATCATCAGGAAAATATAGTTCAATGTTCTACTTACTACTAATCAAAGGCAGCTCTAACCAAGTGGGTTTTTAGCCTCGATTGAAAGGAACTCAGTGTTTTGGCTGTTTTCTGGAAGTTTGCTCCAGATTAGTGTTGCATAAAAACTGAAAGCTGCTTCTCCATGTTCTGGTTCTGGGGATGCAGAGTAGATGAGAACCAGAAGACCTGAGGCTGTGGTTCTGAAGAAGAGAAGGGTTAATTGCAGTTTGCAGTCTTTGTGTCAAGCAGAACAAGACATAACTATTGTGTCACTTTGGAGGTGAATCTGAGGCACACCCAGAATCCACTCGATGGAGTGTATTTCCCTTCTTTCCTGAGAACATATTGATATCCCCCAGAATGAACTGGAGAGTGTTGCTGAGGAGAGGGATACTAAGGTTTCCCTCATGAACCATGACCCAGTCTCGGATAAGAAGAATGGATGAATAGATCCTATTTATAAACGTAGATAATTATTAAATGTTATGGTATGCTAATGTACAATTAGACTGTTATAGGGTAGTCAAATTTTTAAAAACCGTCACATGTGGAAACCCAATTTAAAGCTGAGGAAAAGAGTTTTGAGGATTTTCTCTCTTCAGGGTTTTTTAGAACTGCTAGATTTCTTTTACACACAAAAATACTACTCTACTATTAATATTTTTAGCTATAAACATCAAAACTCTCAGAACTATCAAAGCCCAACTTGCTGCTAAGGGGAAAGGTATCTCAGCAGGTGCAGGTCAGACTCTGCGTTCCTTCCTCAGCTGTAGTTCATCCAACCACTCAAAATGTTCAAGGACCACATGATCAAATCATGCTGAGCTTCACTTGTCTGCCTCACTTTTCTAGCGAAACTAAGAAGTGTGAACATATGTCACACCTACTAAGTGATTTGAAAATTCCGCAGATGCTTTATATAAGTGACATAGTAGTAGGATGCAGGCAGAACAGCTCTGTACAGAAACACAGAGAACATGAATAATGATGGAATCTATGTAGGACGTAACTCTGCAGGTTTGACCCGAAAAACAATTATTTAGTCTTATAAAACATGCAAACAAAACATTTTTCTGAACAGAGTATCTCTTAAATATTTACAAAGAAAGACAGAAAGCTGCCACACAAAATCTTAAATTACATTATAAAAAGATTTTTTTTCCATTTGTAATTTAAGGTCTTGAAGCAGCCACCATCGTGTTTTACCTTCTGTATAATGTTGTTTTTCTGAAATGCTTTGTTGGTTTAAAAGCCAGATGTGAGATGATATACACCATCCAAAAAGTCCCACTTTTGTTTTATCCATCCACAAAATAATTTCTCAAAAGTCTTGAGAGTCATTAAGATATTTGTTGTTAAATGTGAAATGGGTCTCTGTTCTTTATGTCCTGTCATGATTTTCTTCTTGGAACTCCCTATTAGATGCTATTTTTACCCACTCTCTTTCTTATTTCTTATTTATTTCCAAAATCATTACAAATGGCTTTTTATGCCTTTCCAGACTGATAGATATCAGTGACTTCTCATCTGTTCATGAATTTCTTTAGATCAGGGCATGAGGTGAGAGCTTTTGGAATATATATATATATATATATATATATATATATATATATATATATATATATATATATATATATATATATATATATATATATATATATAATGTGATGATTTTTATTCTGAGATGACCAATGTAATTTTTCATGATGTCCAAAATAACATAGTAGCTGCTTAACCTTTAAGCAGGTATTCGATATACTTTTCATTGAGCCCACATTTCTTATTAAAATGTTTTTTTAAATTGGTTGGATATAATATTCTAACCTTAAATATTACGTTTCATTACTGTAAGGAGAAAATCATCACATTACCAGAAAAAAAAAAAAAAGTCTTGAAAACATCAGTCTGAGTGTAATTAATCTATATAATGTATTTTGCTTAGTGAATTAAGTTTTTCTTCTCTTCAGTATAATATTTTTCTTTTCAACAGTATTCTAATTTTTGAATTTCACTGTTTGGTTTTAGTGCATGACTTACTGAGTAAAGATTATTGTTATTCTAACCAGAGTGCTTTGCCTTTGTTCTTGTAAATGCTGTTCAGGCAGCTCTTCTCCTTTCTCCATATCAAAATTTAAGCTTTGGTCCCTCTGGCTTTCTATTGGCTCAACTGGGTCATTCTCAGCCACAATCTATGCAAGAAATTAATATTATTAATGTGTGAAGGGCTATGTAACAACATGCCATATCAACCGCTCTTCATTGTCAGCTCAGCTGGCCAGCCCTGCAGCTCTTGTTCATGTGTCAGATCAGCTCTACGGCCCCGAGCAGCAGAATTGATCTGCCTGACTGAAGTGGAGGAGAGGTAGAGAAGCATTTTGATATGGCATAGTTTGGGGCACAATGGCCCAGCAAAACATCAGCGCCCCAGAACCTATCGCCTATTGCGTAGTTGCTGTCGTGCTTGCCCTGCGTCTGCGCAGGGACGGTGGACCAGTGGCTCAGCCTGTGGGCCAGTGGTTCACAGTAGCCCTGTATGTCAGTCCGCCCCTGCTTCATGTCACCAGACAGGTTCTCTTTAAGGAATTCCTTGTATTAAGTATGAGAACCAACAGGAAAAAAATTATCTCATTGTTGTGTAAATACAACCTTAGTTAGTTCCCTGTGTCATATCAAAATGTAAAGAAGATTAAACAAAATTGGGAAGCTACACTTTTATTCTGTTTTTCTCCCTCATATAGGACCCATGTAAATGCTTCCACTGCTAAACCATGCTGTCAAATCCATTAAAGGAGGACTGGGAAAGTGTGGGTGAACACAGATAAAAAGAATCAACTTCCAGACAGGTTTCACATTTGCTATCCAGACACAGTGTCCTGCAGTTCAATCATGAGTTACAAATACAGTTCAAAGCTTTACTTTATTGCTGCCATCTGTTTAGGTTCTATGTTGGGACTGTTTTTTTTCTGAGGGCACTAGCAGAGAAGAAGATTTACAAAAGAAGCAAAACTGTGAGCCACAGCTGTGGAACAGAAGAAAAACAGCATCAGATAAACCTCATGAAAGTGCAGAAAGGATTTCCAAGGCCAGCAGGTTTGATTGTGTCACAGTTGGTAAATCCTGCAAACATACTAAAATCTCCTGAACATTTCTGTACCCCTTCTGTGTGACACTGACCAACATTATGTTAACTGAGACATGTGACTCAAGGTAGGGCATATTCAAAGTGAGTAATTAAATCAGGGTTGACTTGGTATGCAAGAGCTCAATTAGAGTGAGGTGTGCAAATCACAAACCTAAGGCAATGTCCAAAACCAAAGTGGAGGTTGAGAAAACAACAGGGAAGAGGAGATTTGCTCTGCTTGTCACAGAGAATGAAGATAAAGTGGTGCAGGAGAAATGGCATGGAACACAGAATATATGGATAGAGCAGAGGGAGATAATTAGACACAAGTGTGACTGATTGGTACAATATAAAGGAAGGATGGAAAAAGAGGGAGGAATGTGCCAGAATACCAACACTCACCCACCTTACACTGCCTAGGGAACACCATTCCAAGGTTATGTGTTCAGACTGAAGGGCTACTTCTCTGAAAGCACATCACACATGATACAACATGTGCACACCCATAAAGAGCAAGATTTACTGTCTGTCATAAAGGTTCATGCTGTACTGTGTTGAAATTACAGTAATCTAAAGACAATGGCAGAGGGATGAAATCTTTTTTACACCTTCTGCTGTGGAAAGAATGTGAAACAGAATGATTCTTATTTAAGGCAACAGGGGTAGAACTTTTCCAAAAAACAAATTAATCTGAAATTATTCACAACCAAATAGTTTGAGAGTGTTGGAAGGCAATACCTTAAGGTACTAAAATCTTGCTTTCATGTTTCCTGTTGTGTTGGGGTGTCTTTAAACTGGCTAAAATAGCTCATTTCTATTAGGTTGTAGTGAAGTGAAGCAGAAATTGTATTAATATGCATAAACCCATCAGACTCATAACTTCTCAGAATCACTCTGAAGGACAAAAACTATACAACAAAATGCTATTTTACTTTAATTGTAAAAAAACAAAAAAAACAAAAAAAAAAAACCAAACAAACAAACAAAAAAAAAAGCAATGCTAATCTTTAGAATTACTTCAAATCGAAAGGGTTAACGTTTTAATAAAAAAAAATAAGCACATCCTATTTAACTAGCACCTGAAAAAGTCGGCTCATGGGCACTTTTAGAGCTCTGTGTGGTTAAGCTTGTATCGCTGACCTTTTAGAGCTCCACAAACCTTCTCGTAGTCTGTGATCTTCTGGTCAAAGGCTATTGGTGGTCCCAAAGACACATTTTAAGACAGGAGTTACAGAAGGTAAAATAAGTTCTAACCTTTAGAGTTAAAGCTTGAAATTAAAACATTAAAACCAGTTCTAAAATGCACAGGCAGGTAATGTAAACATCAATATTTTTCTCAGTTTAAAATTTCTAATGCAGACACTGACAGAAAATTACCACCAGATGTGGCAACGATTTAGGTAATCCACACATACAAAAATCCAAAATAAATTAGTCCACAAGGAAAGTTATGCATAAAAAACTGGAATGTCACAAAAAATAATGAACAAACTTACTTCTATATCAGTGTTTCTCTATCCTGGTCCACAGAAACCACTGCCCTGCATATTTTAGGTGTTTCCCCTCTGCCATACACCTGACCTGAATAACTGGGGGATTAACAGACTTCTGCAGCACTTGATGGCATGCAGGAGCTAGTGCTATCATTTGAATTAGGTGTGGTGGAGCAGAGACACATCTAAAATATGATGGGCAGAGGTCCATGGGGACCAGGATTGAGAAACACTGTTCTTTACGGTCATATTCAATAAATTAGAAAATGCATTCAGATTAGGCTGACTTGTCAGATTAAAAGTATGTTTTGAAAATAACTAGATTTAAGCAGGTATTAAACATATTTCTCATTAAGCTCACATTTATGTAATAAAATGTTTGTTTTTTCTGTTTTTTTTTTTTTTGGTCTGATGAACTGAGTTCCTAAAATAAATTAGCTTTTCAAAAAATATTCAAATGTATGTAATGGGTCTCTACACACATTTTCCACAAATACTTTGTGGAAACGCCTTTACAGGTCATGACAACTTCAAGATATCTCCTGTCAGGAGAAACTAGTCACATGCATTGCTCAGAACACAAACTATGCTCAGATATTGAAGGAGTCCTTCCTATGCAATATAATCTTGAATTCTTTCTATAGATTTTCAATTGGATACAAATCAGCTGACTGACGAGACCTTCCTTCATTTATATGATGTTTGCCAGTACCATGTCATGTAAAACAGCCCACACCATGATGCCCACACCTTTAGTAAACTTTAATTTTGATGATGGTTTTTTTGGGTGATCTGCAGAACTCTTCCTCCTCCTACTGTCATGTTTCCGGGCAGTTTTTTGACCTACATGTAGAATCAGAATCGGAGACTGGGTGTAGAGGCTGCAATCATATCTAAAGACTTCAATGCTGGTCTAATCTAAACAAACTATATTCTCCCAGCATTCCACTGGTTGTAGACATCTTCTGCAGCAATTTTAAATAAGCTTTTTTAGCACTGGAATCTTGCACAGTGAGTATACATATAGGGCAGTGAGGCACAGTGCAATGAAAAAAAAACGTACATGTTATTTCCAGGTCTTTCTGGAGCTTTCTGCTAGTGCGCTGTGAATCTTGGACAACTCTTTTGATTACTACTTTGACTCCTTGTCAGAAATATTACGAGAGCCAGCTGGCCATGACGGGTTAATGGTGGAATGATGTTCTTTCCACTTCTGGATCAGTGACGTGTGGTCAGGGAAGGCAGGTGAGGGAGTGACTCACCTGTAATCCTTACAAGTAAAATAGGTACATGAGAAGAAAAATAGATGCTAACAATGATGAGAAAAAAATAATTTGTCCACTTGACTTTTATATAAATGTTTTTTTACTGGTAATATCAACATTTTTATGGTCAAAATTGCTGAATTTATGCATTGCCTGTTTAAATACATGAAAGAAGTCCTGGGTGAGGCAGTGCAGTGCTGTGCCTCACCTCAGGTGGCGCTGTGTTACACATAGTGAATGAACCAGGCAGTTGGTGCATGCCAATTGCTGTCTCTTTTATATGGCCAATATTCTTGTTTAATTACACATGTTCTACATATGTTGACGTTCCATAGTCTGTCTAATGTATTTAATGAACGTGGGTGACATATTTAGTCTTTCTGATTGGCCATAATTACACACTGAAAATCCACAGTGTGAGGCAGAAAGTACCGTGCCTCACTGACGGGGGCAGTGCTGAGCCCCATAAGAGACAACTTGTGCTCTTTTTTACACATTGAAAGACTGAAAACAAAATTACAAAAAAAAAAAAATAAAAAAAAAAAAATACAGTAATACAAAAAACACATTTAGAAAAGAACCATTCAAGGCCATTTTCCTCCTTGACTGCCAGATTTTTAAAAATGAAAAGAAAATGAGAGAGAAACAAGGACTTTTTTTTTTTAACAACAGAATGACAGAAATATTCCTGGAGAAGGATATAGGTGCATGGACTTATAAAAATAAAGGTAAGATCATACATAATTTTCAATTTTAACCAGAAAAGAGTGGTCAGCCAAAGAAACATTCAAATTTTAAGAAACAAATATGACCTTATATTAAATATTCTTTTATTTTTCCTGCTATCATGTTGTTGAATTGTTTGGAATTGATTAAAGCATAGCTAAAAGCTTTAATCAGTTAAGATCAAAACGGAAATATAAGCTTCTGTATTGAGTTTTGGATTTGTACATCCGACTCGGGGAGTTAGTGCCTCACCAGTCATGAACCGCACGTCACTGTTCTGGATTGTGTCTCCACTGGCTCTCTGGAGCAATCAGAAGTTTAAAAATGCAGCTGCAGCTTATGCCAGTTGTATCTTTTGCGACAGTAAGAGTTTTAGTGACGGTATCTATGTTTTTACCAATTGTTCCTCTCTGTGCAATACTTTGGAGATGAAAAACCTTTTAACAAGTAATATTAAACGAGCTGCCATTGATTTGCACACAGCAGCAGGATTGCTTTTCTAATACTGACAGATTCCAGAGTGAATGTGTAATGTAGCACAAGCTGAAAAGCAGACTTTCCCATCAATGCAACTAATGCTACTGATACTACTAACAAAGTTCGCAACATATTACAGCTCAATCCAGTTTACTCATTCAGCACTAAATGACTGGAAACAGCCAGTTCACAGCACTTTACACAAATAGATCAATTTTAAATAACTTTCAATTAATCGATTGCTGGCACAACAGTCACTGATATTCAGTCCAACAACACAGAGTCCAGTTTGATCAAATTAAAAGGACTGAATAAGTTAAGGGAGTTAAGACAAGCTGGGAATGTGTAGCAGTGCTATTTGGCTGTAAATCACATGGTTAATGCTACAGTGTCTACTGCTTGGTAAGGCTGCAAGAGCATTATTTTCCTATAAGAAAACCACATGGGGTGAATCGCTGACAAAACGAGATTCAAAGTTATGAAAATATCACTGTATATTTTTTATTATTTCCAAAATATTTGCTGGTTAAGGGATTTTCACAAAACACAAAGATATTTTTATGCTTCTGCATCATAAGCTGCTATATTGCTTGGGAACACATTTATGCTATTTAATCCCTTTAAGAAAATTATGTCATTGTTGGTTGTACTCAGTTTTCAACTTGTTTATCTCATCACATATCATTTTACAGGACAAACAGGATTCACATCCAATTGTACAGAATCCAGTTAAAGCCAAAATAAATTTGAAACAATCCTATTTGAATCTAGTTCTAATCCAGAAACATAAACATAATTCACTTTAAATAATGTTCAGATGTTGGTGGGATTAAAAACCCTGATAGTTTATGTTCCACTGCTGCATATAATCACAGCATAAGGTACTCCTCATCTTCAAAAAGCAAAGCCACCTGGATTTGAGAGAAAACAGTGTGAAACCATAAGGAGGAATACAAGTTAAAAGCATTTCCATCAGTAGGAGCTGCAGTCAGGAGATGAGTTGGTGGTGTGGAGGAGCTTTTCATAAGTCTTTTCAAGAATTGGCAGTAAAAAGGGACTGAAAATGAAGGAGAAGAATAAAACATAGAGAACAGGATAGAGCTACCATTATGTTGTCAGTGCTTTTTAACAGCTGTAAATGTTGAGGACCTACATCCCCTCTGTTTTTACTCTTCGTCCATAAATAATTTGATCTGTCTGTCATCTTGGTTCTGATGTAGCTGTATTAGTGTGGAATGACATTATTTAATCAGGTTCTGCTGCAACAAGTAATTTCAAACCTGGTTCTGACACACATCAGTTCACACATTCACAAATAGATATCTGTATTTCATTGGTCAGAAATAAAGGGAGGTGGAGCACACACAAATGAACCAGCAAGAAAAGGAGACAGGGTGTGTAAAAAAAAAAAAAAAAAAAAAAAAAAAAAAAAAAAAAAAAAAAAAAAAAAAAAAAAAAAAAAAAAAAAAAAAAAAAAAGCTGTCAATGTGATTTTTCCAGCACTTTTGAATGGCACAGACATAAAATAGAAGTTTTTTTCTGTATGTTACTTGACTATGTCAGCATATATTGTCATTTCAACAGATTTTCAAAGACTTTATAGCGAAGCTTCTACTAAAGTGCAAATTACCGCCGCTTTGGCTCTGTACTTTTTTCATAGGCTTCTTGCCACTACTTGATGCATCCTTGGCTGTGAAGCATAAACAAGTCTTGGCTTTCCATCCACCTTGGCTCCTCTGAAAATCCAGATCATTAAAAACAACCCGTTCCTCTACCAGACCTGTTGTTTGTCAAACTTTCGGCCACTTGAACATGTTCTTAAGATGGCATAATCACAGTTTTTGTCAAGCACTCTTTAACAACCTAGCGTCTGAAGGAGTGCTGCAGGTGTGATGTTTGTTCTGAGTGTCCAGGAGAAGGCTACAAGGAGTTTTTTTTTGTCTTTTAAGAGGTATTGTGGCTGTAAACAAGCAGATTAGGGTGGGTAGAGAAGCAAATAAGAGTGGCACTAAAAATGTATTGGAGCAAGTAGATTGAGGTGGTGTGGAATAGGTGTGACAGATATGTTCAGCTACAGAGGAGATTAGACTCTTTGCCCCTTAAAGTCTGCAGTGCTGTGTTGATGAAATCAGGGAAGACTGTTAGGAGGACCAGGAGGGGATGGAAACCTTCTCTGAGGATGAGACAGATGGTGAAGAAGTCACAGATACAGCACTTTACAAAAATGACTTTTTCCACATTTTGTCACATTAAAACCAGACTTTGTGTTATTTGTATTTTATGTGACAGTCAAAGTAGGTTAAACATAGTGAAGTGGAGGGAAAATGATACACGATTTTTCATGTTTCGTATTTTTCTTGCTTATAACAAATGTATCTTGCAGTTGCATTAATCCCCACTGTGTCAATGCTTTGTAGAACCACCTTTAATCTAGAGGCTGAAGGTTTGGGCCACTTTTTTTTTTTTTGCAAAAGTCCAGAGTGTCTGTGACAATCAGTTTTCAACTCTTTTCAGTTTTAAATGCATCTTGATCTGGACATAGGGGCTATTCTAGTAAAGGCATATGCATGAATCTAAACCAGTCTATTTTTGTTGAGGCTATAATTTTAGATAGGTCCTGCTGGAACCATCATCCCACTCTTCTTTTGCAGCTTCTAACAGGTTTTCTCTTTCTGGATAACTCTGTATTTAGCTCCATTCATCTTCCCATCTGTCACCACTGTGGGTATAGTTTGATTGTGGGACATAAAGGGACAGAATCAGTGCCAAAAATGTTGATTTTAGTCACAGCTGAGCAAATCATCTTCTTCCATGCAAACCTGACTTCTTATGGTTTTCTTTCAACAAATGCTTTCAACTTTCCACTCTTCCATAAGGCCAGATTTGTAGAGTATAAGAATAATACTTGTTTTGTTGAAAAATTCTCCCACCTGAGCGATGCAGCTCCTCTAGAGATACCATGGACATCTTGGCTGTTTCCTTGATAAACCCTAATGCTAGTCAGTATAGCTGAGCAGCTATGTCTTTGTAAGATTGAGAATAAATTACAGACAGTGTAACTTTATTAATTAGCTCATTTTATTTTGGGGTATTAGTTTAGTGGAGAGTGAAAACAAAGACATTCCACACTTATCACACATATTTTCATAAAATTTTGAAAATCATGGAAGACATTCTTCCCACTTAATGACTATGCACTACATTGCTCTGGTCTATCTATTAGCACAAGGTACATTGAAGCCTGAGATTGTAAAGTTCAATGGGCAGTACATACTTTTGCAAGGCTTTGTAAGAATGGGCAACAACTGTTCAAAGTATGAAATGTTGCAGAAAACAGACTTGAGAAAATAAACTACAACAAACAGGCAAGAACAAGAGAGCCCTGCTTTTCCTCAGGTAATGTTTAAACATACAGACAGGTATACTGATGCCTGGCTTTTGAAGATGGTGCTTTAAGAGCAACAAAAAACAAGAATATAGGAAACAGAAAACATCTGCAACAAAACAGTTCAAGGAAAGAGTTGGTAAAGAGTAAGAACAAGCAAAAACAGGAATAAATCCAGGCAGATAATGTGAAACCAAGTGATGGAAACAACAGTGAAAAATTGCATAAATCCCTCCTTGTGTTGTTAAAACAGATGCATGATGGAGACTCAAGGTCACTTGATGAAAAAAATTGAGGAGAAAGTATTTCTTGCTTACCCACTTTAAGATTAAAACTGATGAGGAAAAGTTAGAGGCATATCAACAATAATGCTGAAATGTTCAGAATAAAGTTGTTATATCGAGATTAAAGGGTAACCATCAAACCAAACTTCTGCAAAGACCAGCATTGTGTAAATAAGTTTTAAAGTTTACACTTTAGAATAAGATTTAATAACAAATAAATCCTTCCTCTTTTAGTTTAAACATCCTGTGGACAGACACTCTTAATAAACTTATCTCAAACTGTTATCCCAACTCATACAAAACCTGCCAAGAAAGAACAATTTCAGGGTTCTGCCTTTTCTCAAGATGTTACCACTTTATTTTTAATATTCTGACTGTAATCAGTAAAACCAAATTTCAACTTTATTCTGAACCTTTAAACTTTCATATTTTAACTTTATTCTGTGATTAAGAATAAAAGAAAAATCCTGGACACATAAATACAGGACCTGAGGGGTCAACACTGAGGTGCTGGCAGCAGATTCTTTCAGTCCAGTATTCTGGAGGATGGGAGCCTGCGTGCATGCTCAGTTTTGGCCCAGATACTTAATCAGAGTGTGATATGGCGAGATTGAAAGACAGATAAATGCCTTGGGCTATTTGTCATGTCTCTTCCAAGCAGTTTCTGCAGTGTTAGGGTACAGTGTCCTGACAGAGGAGGTCACTGCAATCAAGAAACGATTACAGGATAGCATCAGTCTTAATCTCTTGAGCAGCTCTTGTGTGACATCATTCAGCAGTGTTCCTGTTAGTCAAAGGGCTGGTTATACCAGTTTGTTTGTTATACATCATAAACTGGAAAGTTCTGGAACATAATTTAGAAAAGGGCAGGAACGACTTATCTGCAGCTCTTTCTATACATCTATCCTGTTATTTCAGCACAATTTGGGTAACCTCATGAAGCCACTATTCTTGACATTTATCAGTTCACACTGATTAGAGGATTTGCTTCCAGAAAACAAAACAGATTTTCCAGAATCAGCTGTGCAATGGAAGACTTCAACTTTGAGAAATGAGGTCTATTTATCCACATAAATAATGTTCTGTTGATATTTCACCTTTCTACTCAGAGGTGAATCAGACTCCCAATTCTTTACAAGGAGGACAAATCCCTCCCACCTGTAAGGAAAAAGGAGCCAGGTTATAGAAAGAACAGTATTCTATCAAATGAGACATTATTATCACCTTGGTTGTGTATAGTGTTCCTTACTCTAATACCACAAATAAAAATCAGTGCAACAAATTGTCTTCAAAAGTCTCCTAATTCATTGAGTCCCACTGTGTATAAATCCAGCTGTTCTGTCAGCTGTTTGTTAGAGAACATTAGTGAACAAAAAGCATCATGGAAGACCAAGCAACACAGCAGATACGTCAGAGATAAAGAGGGGAAGTCAAAACCAGAGTTAAGATCAGGAGTCACATGAACCAAATATTTTCTGTCTTTGATCAGTTTTTTAAAATGGTGACGTAAAAATCTGAAGGCAATCCATTATTTTGACAGACTGCGATTCACACACCCGACCACTTGGTGCGGAAGCGCCATTTTCAACTTTACGCACAGAGTACATCAAGGAGGTAACTAAATCAATCAAGAAAAAAAGTTTCCCATCAAAACATCATCTCTGACCTGGACACCATACTCAGTGCATCTTGCTATCCAAGAGCTGACAGCATGTTGACGAGTTATGGACAGGAGGCCTTGCAGCGCACCTGTGACCAAGACAGGACACGGACTGGAGCAGCTGAACCACTGGTGCAGAAGGCATGAATTGTGCAGGATTTCCTTCTGTTGAGGCGAGTGCTTGCAGGCTCGGGAAACCCCTTGTTCAGAGAGTTTTGCCAACTGTTGATCACTTCAAATGGAGAAATATTCCCTAAGTCTCCAGTGTGGCAGCAGACCGTGGATTAGGTCTCAAGATCAACATCGAAACACTCATTAGAAGTCATCTGTCTGAAGCAAAAGTTCCAAAACTCATGACAATAGCCTCTGCAGCAAACCTCCTTGAGACTTTGATTACACACAAGTGGGTGCATAAATCAGGTCCATGGGGAGCAGGATGAAGATGTGAGACTCTGTGTTCAGGCCACAGCAGGTGAATCATTCATAATTTACATGCAATCATTTAATTTCATTGTTTACATGTAATTATTGGGGCCACAGTCAGTGGTTTTTCTCACTGTGGAGAAAAAAGTTAAATGTATTCATCTGCTTCATGAGTGACTGCATAAAATGAGTTCTCTGTTCAGCTTGTTCAGTCTGAATATTGATTAAACTGAATGAAAATTAGATGCAATTCAATATTTTGTTATTATCATTCTAAAATTGACTGGTAAAAATAGATTATGATGGGACTGTGTCAATTAAAATGACAAACAACAAAAAAGTCCAGTGCAACCTTTGGTAAGGATATAAACCATCCCAACCTCTGCACATTTCACACAGGTCTGTTCAAACCATCATCTGAAAAAAGAGAGAGTTTAGTACAACTGTGCACCTGCCTGAGAAAAAAAAAACCCATGGGTTCAAGACAACATAATGCCAAGGCTACAGTAGAGCATCTAGACCAAAGCATATTCATGGATAAGAATCACCATCAAAGTCCAGACCTAAACCCAATTAATAATCTGTTGCAAGAACTAAATTTTATGTTCACAAACAGTATCTGCCTAATCTGACTGAGTTTGAAGTATTTTGCAAAAAAGAATGGGGGAATCCTGTTCTAGATTCAACAAGCTGGTGGAGACAGCTGTAACTGCTGCTGAAAATCATTCTACTAAGTATTGACTCTTCTATCAACTACCTTGTGTCTGTCACAGGCCTGGGTGTACCTCAATTTTTAGGTCTTTATATGAACTGGAGACCAATACTTCCACCTTTTCTCAATCAGTTTAATTCTTTTTCTCCCCAGCAGGCAATTTTTTGCACAGCCAGAAATGAGTACCATACTGATCAAAACATAATTTACATAGAAAGAACAGCATCCATCAGCGTTTTCAAAATGCCTGGAGCAGTAGGGACAAATGACTAATTATTTGTTGTTTCTACCCTTAGTCCTTCCAACCAAAATGTCATTGAGATTCAAAGCAAAATTTGCTCTAAAAGTGGGAAATTATTAGTGGTTTTCTTGACTGCTATGAAAATAAGAATAAAACAAAATAAAAAACAAAAAGCAACAGTAATTAACTATTACTTTTAAGCTTCAAAAGCCTAATTCTCTCCAACAGGCATCATTTTTGACAATTTTTTATTAAACTTAACTACTGGCAGCAGCCAGTGTTGGGTCGATTGTTTTCTTTCTTCTACTAAGCTCCTTTCCGAAAGTACATAAAACTGCTTTCTCAGCAGTTGTCCAGCAGTGGCCTCAAGCACTCCCTCTCTTGCACATAACTATTCTCAGCACTCTGGATTGTGCCTCATGCAAGTTTAAACATTATCTACCTTACCCACCCCAACCCACCTCAGTGAGACTCATTGTCACGTTGCAGCTGGGCTGGAGCCAGGTAGGGGAGGGGGGTTGATGAATGGTGGCATGACTGGAATCAAACATTTTGAAACCTGCTTCTCTGATAAGGGAAATGGATAGCCTTTGTTGTAATTTGGCCTGAACTGGTTTTGTGTAGGTCCTCCAGGTGGCTTTATGGTTAACATGAAACCTCTTCCTGTGTACCAAAGGCATCATCATTTGGAAAGTATTTTGTATCTTTTTTTCAGGTTCACTACAATCAAGATTTACTCTTTATTCTTTAAATGAATGCACATTTGTTGTGCTTTTATAAATTTCTGGTAGCAAGGATAAATAAACGCTTTACAACAATGAGGGTGAAGGATAAATCGTAGAAAATCATAGTTAAATCGTAGAAAAAGTATTTGCAAAACTAGAGTGATCTGTTAGTTGTAACTTCAGTCACAATGGTGACCTAGCTAGCATGAGGAGCCTGTTAAAAGACACACCACAGCATCTCAATCAGAATTTAGTCAGGACCTTGATTAGGCCACTTCAAACCTTCTTTTTTGAGCCATTCAGATATAAACTTCCTGGTGTTTCTCAGATCATTGTCCTGCTGCATTCCCCCAGAGTGTACACTCTAAAGATTCTTTGGTAGAGAGGAGAATCCATGTACTGAATTCATGAATTCAAGTCATTGGTCCTGTAAAAGCAGAGCAGCACCAGCAGTGAGTTGTGCCTTGGAGCTCTCCCATGGATGACATTTTTGCCCAACCTCCTTGTTGTTGGTGAATCAGGAAATCTGATCTTAACTATTGTAAGTGAGGCTTGCAGACCTTTAGATGTTGTTCTGGGTTCTTTCGTGACCTTCTAGATGAATTGTCAATGTGCTCTTGGAGTGATTTTGTTTTTTCTCCATCTATGAATATTGGCTCTCATTGTTAATTGCTGGAATCCCAAAGCCTTAGAAATGGCTTTGTAGCTCTTCTCAGACTGATAGGTGTCAATGAGTCCATCCTTACATCAAGACCTAATGTACTGCATTTTGAAATTGTTTATCCTACTTCATGTTGTCAGAAAGGTTCTATTTAGGTTCATGACTGAACAACTGCAACTTTATGAAGTGCCCCAGCTTCAACACACCTGAGTAAAACAATGACGTATTGTGTGAAAGGGTACAGACTACTGACTTAATAAATAAAATTATCATTCAGAAACTGCTTTCAAATTTAATCAGGTTTGTCTGATAATAGAATTTCTTCAATGATCTGAAACATTTAAGTTTGACAGAAAACTAAAAGCAGAAGGAATCTTAAGGGGGCCAATACTTTCCCCAGCACTGAATATTGCACATTCTGGTCTGGTTGACTCTTGTAGAGCACTTTAAAACACTAGAAACACTTTTCTCTGCCATACACACTGACAAGTATGTCAGAAACACTGAGGAGGTCAGTACCTTCCTCCATGGAGAAACAAGCTACCTCCTGAGTCACCGTGCTGGAGTGAACTTCAGCTCTAAGGCTTTTCATGTTATCTATAAGAACATCTTAGATGTGAGCATTGTCAAACAACTGTCCTGTTTGTTCCTGAAGATGTTTTTTTTTTTGACTGCATTATTGGAAGAATTTTATTTCTCACCTTATGAAATCTTTAGAATTTCCTGTTCCCTTACACTGAGATGAATTTCTGGAAATATTTTAATGATTATCTTTGCTAATGTAGATAAAAGTTTAATAGCAATTGAAACCTCTTTCCCAAGAGCAAACTGGCCACAAATGGCAGTATAACAACAAATATCTAGTACAAAAGAAAGACAATTTTATTAATTATGTGCAAGTGAACAAATGCAAGCATGTATTATAGCACAACAGATAGAAATAACCCAGTGATGGCAGGAATATTCTTCTTTCACTTTGGGAGGCTTCACCTGTTAAAGACACAAGTTAAACTTTATCTGATTAAAGTTGCACCAGGTAGCCATGTCTTGGCACATGTTAGCAGGTTAGCAGAAACTTACAAAGAAGAAGAAATTTAGATAAACTGCATACCAGTTACTTGAAAAAAAAAAACACTGGTCACTACATGATAAGCTATACCCACGAGCAGCACCACCAGAAATAGTGTGGATGCTATTAATGTCATACTGAAAAGGGTTTATATGCAAAGACATTGTGGTATATTGCATAATTATTAATATCAGAAATTATGTTCTACATTTTAACATCAAAAAGACAGGTACATTGGAAAAATCCAGTCTAAAAATCTCTGTAAAGGCAACAAAACAATGCAACAGGGGCATCAAGGTTGGAAAAAAACCCCCTGCTTTTATTTAAATTTTATTTAAAATGGATCTAAACATGACATGTCAAAAACAATTTATAACCTACTCAATGATCATCTTTATTGGCATTAGTAATCAACCCTTCTTTTAACTGCTCATAAGCTTTCCACATGTTTCCATTGTTTTTTTTAACAGTTTATCTTTGGTTATGAGCCTCAAGTCTTTGGGGTTAGAAGACCTCCTTGCCATTACCCTAAACTTTAGCTCCCTCCACATATTATCTGTTACATTCAAGTCGGTACTCTGACTGGGTCACTTGTAAATGCTACTCCCAGTCAAAAGAAAAATGTTGGTCAAACAAAAAGACAACTTTAAGCCTAATTCTGCCAGATAATAATGTTGGATTGAACTGCATTTGAAACTATATTAACAGGAGGCTGAATAAGGATTTGGTATCTGTGTCTTGAACATCAAGCATGGCAATAACATAGTGCCCTTTAAATTTATTATGAATATGAGTATGAGATGAGAAAACATGATTTCAAGTCATTCATTTTTCACTTAGTATCTATAAGCCCACCCCCTTAAATATGATGACAGCTTGGTGCAACACCAGCACATTATCTGGACCTTTAAATAAAAAAACAAAACAAAACAAAACAAAATTAAAAAAAAAAAAACATTCATTGTTGCTGTCTGGCAAAAACCAATAAACACTTCATAAACATTCCCACAACGGCTCCAGGGAGTTTTAAGCCACTGCTTTACTAACCTCATATTGAAGCAAGCTGTGGAGCAATGTTAATTATGGCTTTTTATGATTAAAATTACAGGATGTTCATCAACCAAACTAATATCATTATTAACATGGAAGACAAATGCTGCATATAAGGGTTGGCGTATATGGCAGATCCTTTTTAAATGTTTAGAAGATTATTGTCCCTTGATAGCTCCAAATTTGGACCAGAGAAGACATAGTGAAGAGTTACTACAGACGTCTATTTTTAAACTGAGAAAGCACGATTTAACTTAACCCTGCTTTTTTTGGGAAACCTATTTTAGAGCTCAGCTCATGTGTGTCTCTGTGATAGTTCATTTTGCATTCAAGTAATATTTTACAATTAAAACTAATTTCAAAATGTTTACACTGCTACTAAGTTAAAGCTTTTCCTCATTTCCACAGATTGTTTAGAAAGCACAGAACAATGGTCTCTGGATACAATCAGATGAAAACCATGAAAACCAGTAAGTGGAAAAATTGAATAGTTCAGCTAAGGTAATGATTGTCCCCTGCAGAAATCTTTTCCACTCATTAAATCTAAAAAGCTGACAGATGAAAGATGAAGAAAGGTCAATACTGCCCCCATGTGGAAAATTAGAATTAATGCAACAAATGCTTGAAAGACTCGTTTGTAGATGAACATACTCTAATCATCATAATCTGTTCTTCGGCGTAACTATATTCCAGAGTATATCCATCACAAAACTAGGAATACTGGAACATCTCATTCCAAATGGCTAGACAACAGCACAGCATGTGTGTTATATATGAAGTTACTGTGAGTGTGTGAAGGTGTTCATTTTAAACAAAGAGATGAAATCTCGGCTTCATGCCAACAAGCCAATACAGCTGAACACTTCCCTGTCAGGTGTGCTCCTTCATCAACAGCACTCTCGTTCCACCTCAGTACCAGAGACGAACTTGTCTAACAAGAATCAGGCATCCTCAGAGACAGGTAACACCTCAGAATGGAGAGCCACAGGAAATAGTCTTTTTAAGTGTTCACACACTAGCACAGCCTGACCTTTCAAACAATGTCACATATAAACTCTGAAATGCTGTAATGGTTAGACTGCATATCGCTTGTCTTTTTATTTTATGTTAAATCAAGTGTTTTGGGAGATTTTTTCACCCACTGTAAATTATACGTGTGGTTTAGCTTCCTCATCAGTTCCTAATTTCCACATGCAGTATGTTGGCAGTTTAGAGTAACACCTGCAGTCTTCAGGTGATAATAGCTCAATAGCTCATAATTGCCAGCCTACAGAAAATATGGCATTTTTAAAAAAATCAGAATCAGAATTAGCTGTATTCTCCAAGTTTATACACACAAACAAGGAATGTGACTTTGGTCATGTTTTAACCACCAGACCCAGACACATACACCTTATGTTACAGTGAGAGTTATATGTTTACAAGCTTTATTGTTCTAATGTAATTTTATATCTGCTGAGCCTGTTGTCTTATTTGGGAGACAAACATATATACAGTAAACAGTCACTGAAAGTACAAAAACATCTCAAAAAATTAGAATATTGTGTATAAGTGCAATATTTTTTACCATTATACAGAATCATCATGCATAGAGTGATACAGTCCAAGCCTTTGTTTTTCTTAATTTTGATGATTATGGCTTACAGATAATGAAAATCCAAAATTCAGTGTCTCAGAAAATTAGAAAACTGTGAAAACGGTTATTAATGGAAATTCATGGTGTCACACCCTTATCAGCTCATTATCTCAAAACACCTACAAAGGTTTCTTGAGCCTTCAAACAGTCTCTCACTCTTGGTCAGTAGGTGACACAATCATGAGGAGGACTACTGACAGAAGTCCAGAAGACAGTCACCGAAACCCTTCACAAGGAAGGTAAGCCACAAAAAGTCAATGATGCAGAAGCTGGCTGTTCACAGATTTCTGTATCTAAGCATATTAACAGAAAACTGAGCAGAAGGAAAAAGTGCGGAAGGAAAAGGTGCAGCAGCAACAGGGAGAACCGCAGCCTTGAGAGAAATGTCAAGCAAAATCCATTCCAGATGGGTCACCACACACAGACATGGGCTACAAATGTTGCATTCCCCGTCACTCCTGAACCAGAGACGTCAGTTGTCTGACCTGGGCTAAGGAGAAAAGGAAGTGGACTGCTGCGCAATGGTCCAGAGTTGTTTTTAGATGAAAATTAATTCTGCATTTCAATTGGAAATCAAGGTCCCAGGGTCTGGAGGAAGAGTGGAGAGGCACAGAATCCAGGCTACTTGAAGTCCAGTGTGAAATTTCCACAGTCAGTGATGGTTTGGGATGACATATTATCTGCTGGTGTCAGTCCACTTTATGCTTCCCTCTGACAAACTGTGTGTGTATGTGTGTTTTGTTTGTTTTTTTTTTCCCAGCAGGACTTGGCACCTGCCCACACCGTCAAAGGTACCAGAAGCTAGTTCAATGACCCTAGTGTTCCTGTTCTTGATTGGCCAGCAAACTCCCCTGACCTGAATCTTACGGAAAATCTATCGGCTGTTTTCAAGAGGAAGATGAGACACCAGACCCAACAAGGCAGATGATCTAAAGGCAGCTATCAAAGCAATCTGGGCTACACCTGCACAGACTCACAGGCTGATTGCCTCTATGCCACAGTGCATTGATAGAGTAATTTATGCAAGAGAAGGCCCAACCAAGTTTTGAGTGCATTGAAATGTAGTTACTCTCACTTGTGCCCAAAACATCAGTTTTTGATTGGTTGTGATATTCAAATTTTCTGAGACACTGAATTTTGAGTTTTCTTCACCTGGAAGCCATGATCATTAAAACTGCAAAAAAAATAAAAGCTTGAAATATTTTATTCTATGTAGTAGTAAATCTCTATAGAATGTTTCACTTTTAGATATGACTAGCAAGAAATATTGCACTTTTATGCAATATTCAAACTTTTGAGCTGTACTTTGGACAGTTCTGACACGTCTTTTATCTTTTGTAACTATTTGCTTCAGACTTGACTATATGAAAAGTGTTCTATAACTCAAGTTTGATTATGATGTAAAAAAAAAAATAAATAAAAGAAAAAAAATAAAAAGGATTTGGCTATGTTTGTTCTTCTTAAATTTAATATTTTCTCATGTTACTGATTTGTCATTTGTCTATATGTTTACATAATTTTAACAAATTAACTTAGATGTTATAATCAAATGGTTACTCAGTACTTGAGTAGCCTTTTTACCAAATACTTTGCTGACTCACCACTGTCCTGGGTCAGACCAATAACAGTGGTGTCATCTGTAAACTTCAGGAGTTTCACAGATGGTTCAGGTGAGCAGCAGTCATTTGTATACAGGAAGAAGAGTGGAGAGAGTACACATTCCTGGAGGTGCCATCACTGAGTTCTTTGAGCTGGGTGAGCTAATGGCAGAGGATGTCTGGGTTGATGATGTTTGAAGGCTGAGCTGAAAGCCACAAACAGGACCCCGGCGTACGTCCCTGGGAGGTCGAGGTGGAACAGAATGAAATGCAGTCCCAAGTTGATTGCAGTGCCTGCTGACCGGTTCGCCTGGTAGGAAAACTGCAGGGGGTCCAGCAGGGGGTCTGTGATGTCCTTCAGATTCATCAAAACCAGTCTCTCAAAGGATTCCATGACGAGAGACATCAGAGCAACAGTCATTTCACCTGGTGATGTTGCATCTCTCGCAGAAAACATTAACAATGTAAGGCCCACATATGCACCACAAGAAGACTTTAACTCAGTTTCCAAGAGTCAGAAGCATTTGGATTTTACAGTTAAGCCCAAAAATAAATGCTTCTGGCAGACTTAAAGTAATATTTTAATTTTGACTGGAAATAAAAAGACACTGGTCATGAGTTATAAGGGTTTGAATGCTGCAATACCAGAGAATAAAGAAATGAAATACTGCTATACTAAAAAAATAAAATGCAAAAAAACAGACCCATTATTTATTTCTAATCTGACACTTTTTTCATTGTTTTCTTATAATTTACAAGACCAAGTAATTAGTTTTGTAACATACAGATGGAACCAGATGTTTACATACAATGCATACAAAACAAATTGACCTTTTTTCTGTGTCTGAAAATTATATTACCTTCTTCAAGTTCAAACATTTTTCATATACCAAGATTACTATGCTAAGATTTCTAATTCAAATTATTTTGCAACAAATGGAAGCAAACCTGTGGATGTATTTTAAGGCAACACCTAAAAAACTTTTATGACATTGTGGAAAATTCAAAGGAAATCAGCCAAGATATCAGGAGGAGAATTTTGAATCTCCATAAGTCTGGTACATCCTTGGGTAATTTCTACATACCCGAGGCTACCACGGGTAATTAGAAAATGACATACCGTTCAACCTTCATACCATTCAGAAAGGAAGTGACTTCTGTGACCCAGAGATGAATAGGTTTGGTATAAAATGTGCAAATCAACACCAAAGTAAAAGACCTTGAAGAGTCTGCCTGAAGCTGGCCAGAGAGTGTTATTTATACACAGTGAAATAAGCCCTGCATCAACATTGGCTGAATGGCCACTCAACAAGGAAGAAGCAACATAAACCCTCCTATTACAAGAAAATTTCAACAGTTGAAAGAAGCTGGAAACAGGATGTGAAATCTCTGAACTTAATATTAGTAAGTTAGACTTATTTTTTTGACAGACCGGTGGTGTTTCCAGTGGATTCACCCACTTCTTGACTTTTATCAACTTAAGCTAGCTGCAATAACCACACAGTATGAAAAACAAAGAATTAAAAAATGATAGACTGTAGCTCTATTTGATAATTAAGATATAGTTTAGAAGTTTATTTTGTTGGAAGAAACATGTTATCAGTTTCTTTTGTTAGCCCTAGAACTAAAACAAATATTTCATAATTTTTTGATTCATTAGTGATAAAGAAAAAAAAAAAAGCAAACTCAGAAAAGTAGTGTGTGCATATGTTTTTGCTCCTTTGCTTTAAAGCTTTAGGTCTTGTCAGACTTCCCATGATAAGGGGCGGTATTATGTATTTTCCAGGCACAGTGCCATTTTATAGCACAACCAAGAACCTGTTACCTTCAGTTATAAAAATGCTATATATTTCAAACATAAAAGAAATTTGACTTCAAAATTTGATGCCTTGAAATTGGTGTCTGTCTCTTTAAAAAGCTCCTGCTCTTTCAGATACTCTGCCTGCAGCATGTCATCACAACTTTTCTCCATTATGTCTAAAGCCATTCTTAGGAGCATTTGACTGAGAAGTAGTTTGTATGATGAGCTCAGAAGATGCGCAGTTCCACCAGGTGTTTGCTAATTGCTGCGAGACTGGAGGATCTGAGTGGGGGCGACATGGGGGAGGGGTGCTCTGTGAGGCAGAAGCTCAGCTTGGAGGCTGCAGCTCTGAGGCGGCGCTTTGTGAGAGCAAGCGTTTAGGCACTGCTGAATGGCTGCCACAGGAGATTAAAGGATTCCTCAAACATGCATGAAAGAATCACAGCAACACTCCAGGTATGTTTTTGATGAGGGAATAACATAATAACATGATATAAAGCTCAAAAAAAGTCAATTTTACATAATACCCCCTTTTAAATCCAACTTAGTGCAACTCGAGTGCCTTATGACCCCAGTAAAAACAGGAAGACCAAAAGGCAAAAGAACCGGTCAAGAAGAAGCTAAATTAAGACCCTTGTGCTGCACGGTCCCAAAGAAGGTTTGAGCTTAGAAATATAAAACCTCTGATTAACATAGGAAAACAAAATCTGAAAGAACTATACTGCCTTTCAACAAACATAATAATCAATGCTGCATGAACCAGTCACAAGTGTTTGTCAAAAAAATTTATTGAACAAAAGTATCTCAATTCTCATCACGTTGTCGGTGATACAGTACCATAGGTTCGATCTTAATGATTCATATATGCACCTCTTCTTATTTGAATATATACATACAGTGGAGACAAGAATTAAATAACAGTGCTCAATAACATTCAGATATATCATATAAAAGCTGAGGACCCCATGA
This sequence comes from Anableps anableps, assembly GCA_014839685.1. NCBI lineage: Eukaryota > Metazoa > Chordata > Actinopteri > Cyprinodontiformes > Anablepidae > Anableps > Anableps anableps. The sequence goes on along the minus strand of CM026075.1, from coordinate 15,229,952 downwards.
TCAACACTTCCATTGGTAAACAAATGCACAGAAACAGGTGAACGTTTGGTGTTACTAGATCTCTGGATATAAATCAGATGGTGGCGTATTTGGTTTCTTCACAATGAAGGATGACTTATTCCAAACTGAATCCAATCTAAGTCTAGGTTTGATCAGCTACTACGCTATGCCTGTAAAACACAAATTATAGGCTGTACTTACATTTATCGGGCCCTCTGGTAAAGATGTGTAAAAAGCCTGAAAGGATATTCATCTTTTACTGTAGAAACAAGCAATTTTTATAAGAAAAAAGTTATTTAATATGTCTTAGAACTTTTTATAGTGTACTTTCTGTGCATCCAGGAAATTTCTGTTTCTGATTCATGACTTCTTATTTTCATTGGATAAAATAGGATACTGAGGCCTATTTTTCTGAGCCGCCCCTCTAAATGAGAAAGACAAGAAAGCATTTGAGCTTTCATTTATTTTACGGATAATAAAGAAAAAAAAAATCCACAGTAAAAAATGTATTTGTTTAACATCACCTGTGCCAAAATTAGCTCCAACATTTCTTGTGAAATAAATATAACTTTTTAAAAAGTGTAGTTTAGTTCTCTTGACTTAATCTTAGTGTCGAGGAACTTTTAATATTGAGTGAAGGATTAATGTTTCCCATGGGCATAAATATGAGTTGACATAATTTCTCTTACTTCAAAATGGAAAAGACAAGAAAATGAGTCATTTGATTAGGTAGATGTGTGTTGATCAGACAAGTCATGAATGGATCCAAAACAAACCAAAAACAGCTACACACCTAAATGTGATCATATTGAGTGTTGAAGCAACGATTTAAAAAATTTACACAAGAACTGTGACAGACACGACTGGATGAGGGGCTGAGTTCATCTTGTCACCAGTCACAGTGAGTGGGATGGTATGTAAGGTAAACAATAAACTCACTTTTAGAAAACTATTTCTTTCCCTTTTTTTACACATCTTAAGCAGCAGTGCCAAAAAGTGAGGAAGGTTCAAAATGTCAAAATACAGCAACTCAACACTAATCTCACAATCAGATGACTGCAATTTTATTATCACGTAACTAGTTTTAAATATTCAGGCCTAACAGAGCTGTTGCAGCTGCTAATCAGGGGTACACTATTCAGGGAAGGAATAAACCTGTTTTTGGAGGTGCTAACCTATGAAATTTGATTTATAAAGAAAGCTATAAAACACCCATCCCTAAATAGACTTCTTTTCAAATCGGGGTCTCATTTAATTACCAATTAGTCTTTAATATATATTTTCCTGCAAAGTTATCTGTAATCACAAAGATAAGATCAGAAGAGGTACTTTTTTCCCCAAATTGCATCACATCACAGAAAGTGTAGTTACTCAGGAAGCATTACCAAAACAAAAAAGGTTTTATTATTGTTCTTCCTCATGTAGCTACAGACACGTACTGGAGAACAGAACGGTAACATGTTCAACTTGACACAATATAAAGCATGAGCACTGAGCTGTTGATTAATCTGAGTGTGCAGTGCAGACCTGGAGCCAGCAGTAATGGGTACAGGGTGGCACGTTTGGTTACATGGATCAACATTCAAACTCTACAGGAACTCTGAGGTCTCCTCTATTGCACTGTCTGGTAGAAATACTACAGTGAGTGTTGTCCACATTTAAAATATCACTGGAAATGAGTTGTTTGGTAGAGACAGAAAAAGGTGGAATAAAACAATGAATGAGTGGCGGAATGGTGAAAATTAGAAGAACAAAAAAAGGCAAGAGAGTGATTCTGGTCACTTTGTGAAAAAGTAACTACAAAACTTCAACAAAGTTGAATTCAAATGAGCTTTAAAAAAGAAAAAAAAGTGAATTCATTAAGCAGGTCTTACAAAAAAAGAAAAAAACAAAACAAAACAAAACAAAAACCACTAAAAAAAACATGGCGTGCAATTAGATGTGACAGAGTTAGGTCCCACTGAGGTCTGAGTCTCTCTTTGAACTGGTAAACGTCTGTTCTCCTGGGTGAATTAAGAGCAATGGTGTAACTTACAATGTGCGTGCTAGTAAATAGACATTATGTATGACATCTGAGGGAGAGCTCAACCCCCGACAAGGCCTCGGGCGTTCTGTTAGCAGCAAATGTGGTCACTGCATGTCAGCACATCCAAGATAATAGAGGCTTGGTACACACTGTGTTCTTTCTGTGGCTCATTGATGGCTGTCAGAGGGTCGTCTGCAAAAACAGCAAAGAGCTAGAAAAAAGGTTTGTCTAGTTTTCACTTGAAAAAGCCAAGAGATCTGAGGATCTGGATGTGGTACAGACGCCACAGCGGGAGGGGTCCAGAGCTAAGGCTTGGGTTAAGACAGTTAGGGATTGTGTGTGTGTGTGTGTGTGTGTGTGTGTGTGTGTGTGTGTGTGTGTGTGTGTGTGTCAGAGTGTGTGTGAGAGATCCAGTGTAGATGTGTAGATCACAGCAACGCCTTCACCAGGTACAGCTTCTCTCCATGATCACTTGTGTAGATGGGGGCCTTCTTGTAATGCTCCACTAGTTCATCCATGGAGTTGAACCTGCGCTGGCCAATGCAGTACACCCCGTCTGACAGCTGCACTTTAAAGTGCTTATTTTTCTCCACCGCCTTCAGAGACACGGAGAAATCACTGGGCTAAAAAACAAGACAACACACAAACGAAAAAAAAAAACGGAGACAAAGAACACGTTTACAATAGGAAGATTGAGATTGGCCAGCAGGGGGCAGCATTGTATTCATAATAAAAATCTGGACCTACACTTGAACTGATAACTTTTGTTATAATTTAAAGGTTTAAAACCACAACTTAATGCCAAATAATTCACTAAAATTGCATTTTTACAAACTTTAAAATAAGAAGTCTATTCATAAAGTGAACAGATTCTTTAAATTATGGCTCTAAATATTGAGATGATTTTATTTTTGCTTATTGTTTTAAGATTTTTTTTTTTTTTTTCCCCCAAACTAGAGGGCTGTGTTGGCAGTCATCAGACAGGAAGTGGGCAAAGAAAGAGAAGGGGTGTGTGGGGGGGAGACAAGCAGCAAAGGGCTCAGGGTTGGAATCGAACCCAGGAAGGCTGCATTGAGGACTATAGCCTCTGTATATGGGCCACCCACTCTACTTGTACACCACACAGCGCCCCTGAGCTGATTTTAGACTACGGCTTCTATGATTCATCAGCTGAGGGTGAAAGGGTTTCCTCTGAATTTGGAGTGTTTACTGATTATGAGTGGAGTCAGCTGACATGCAAACTCCAAGGCTGAATCAACGAAAGAGAAAAATTAAGCAGAAAGAAAAACGAGAAAAAAAACGGCATAAAAACTGACTTAGAACTTTTGGGAAGACCCCTTTTTACACATTTCTAACCAAATAAAGAAACGTAAGCATGCATTTAATTGATCTGTAAGAATTAAGAAATAATTAAGTACTAAGAATATTTCAATCTAAAGTATCAAATTCTGCACCATTTAAATAATTGTTTGACTATTAACCAGCGTGAAAGTGCACAGAGCATAAAGGCAGAAATATGCATCCACATTCTTTTCACCAATCTGATGAAGCAAAGTGTAACAATGGATTGTTCCATTCTATTAAGCTTGTTTAACTGGAAAACTGTATGCAAAAGGTACAAACCTCACTGATTCATCTTCTGCCAGAGCTGTATGTAAACAATCTCAATCATGTGTGTGAAAACATGGTTGGAACCAGATATAGATTAAATTCCTGCACCTCAGTTGCATTTTCATGTGATTTTTGATCATCTGATCCTTAAAGTTATAGACAAGTTTCTTTTACTATATGGGTTCAAATTTGCAACAATGATTTAATGAAGATTTCTTATTTTAAGTTTGGATAAAAACATTCTCTGCGTTTCTTACATGGCGTTATGACTTCACCTAAATGACTCACCGATGACTCGCTGTCTCGTATAAGGAAGTCACCCTCCTCTCCTCGTTCGTTGAGTATACACTCAGCCTCATGTCTGGTGATGTTGCCGTAGTACCAGTCCCTACCGGCGAACCTCCCTGAGCGCGCTGGTGCCACATTGCGGTTCTGTGGGGAGCCCGATGTGGTGGAGGGTAGGCCGGGTCGCTCGTCCAGTACCATCACATAGTTTTTAGGCACCAGGCCCACAATGCCACGAGAGTTCTTACACCTCCACCACTCTGGGTCATTCTCCGGCTTCTCTATCACCTCCATGATTTCTCCCTTTTCAAAGATTAGCTCCTCCTCTGTCACCGAGCTGAAGGGGTAGAGCGTTTGAACCAGATGGAGGACGGCGCCCCGGCCACCAGCCCGGCCGTTGGCCAGCAGAGTTCCCTGAGGTCCTCCGAGGTAACCCCGCGAGGAATCTCCCTCTCTGTCATCGACCCCTGTGAGCTCCTCCTGGACGTAATTCGAAGGGAACCAGCCGACACGGCCGGCCTGACTGCCACGCCACCAGCCGTCACTGCACTTCTCCATGACAATCACCCTGGAGCCTTTGAGCAAAGTTAGCTCGTCTTCTCTCTCCGCTGTGTATGCAAACTTGACCACAGCAGGGATGTTGAGGTCATAGATCCTCTCCGCGGCTCCGACCACACCTCCTCCCCCGCTGCCATTGGAAGGGTACTCTGTGTCTGAGCTTGGTGTAGGGGAGGCATCACGGGCACTCGTCTTCCTCTTACCCTTTCCCAAACCTGTGCACGAAAAATAGAACACCTTCAGCCGAATAAAGCATTAATTTGGAAACATTGGATCCAATTGAATCTGTAATCTTAGCTCTTTTTTAGATATCTCCTAAATGCTTAACACTTAATCACAAAATGTGATTTGATAAGTGACTCAATTGTTCAAGTTTGGTTTGTCTCAGCCTTCCTTTTTCTGGAAACATGAGTAATAATGCATTAAGAATTGGTTGCCTAGTTGGTTTGCAACCAAGAAGGAAATCAGGAAGTCCTTGGATCTTTTGTTACGAAATTATTGTTATAGATAGAAACAAATAAAATTTAATATTTTCTGCACAGTGGCTATTTTTATCTGTATTTAAAATAATAATCATTTTCTGCCTTCTTTTGCATCAGCAGAATACCTTTTAGGAGTTGTTTGACCCCCGAGAGCCACCATATATTATATATGACAAAAGATGTCTGAAGCAAAACACCAAGAGAACAACTTTTTCTGTACACATAATTAACTGGAACTGTACTGAAGTATTTCACAAGTCCAATAATTGCAGACTCTGACCAAAACAGAGAGCACTTGATCTAACAGTCTGGTGCTTGATCAGCAAACTAACCTGGGGAAAAGCACAGTCTGCTGGAGAAAGATGCAGGCGAACTGAAGACAGTAATTGTATGTGTCAAGTCAGCTATATCTTTAATACTGATACTTCAATACTGATCAAATGGATGTTGTTATTTTAAAGAACATTAAAGTTAATGAGTTTGATTTTAATGCTATTTCATTTATTTTTAATAAGTATTGCGCTAGTTTCCATGTTCTGTCCATGCTTGTGTGGGTTCTCTCTGGGTACTCTGGCTTCCTCTGACAGTCCAAAAACATGACTGTTAGGTTAATTGGTCTCTCTAAATTGTCCCTAGGTGTAAGTGTGTGTGTGTGTGTGTGCGTGTGGTTGTTTGTCCTGAGTTGCAGAGTGAGGGACTTGCAACCTGTCCGGGTTGTTCCCCACCTTTTGCCCAATGATCGCTGGAAATAGGCACCAGCCCCCTTGTGACCCTGCAAGGATAAGTGGGCATAGAAAGCGGATGGAGGTATCTGACTGGAAATCAGTATCACCCAGAGACTAATATTAAAATATTTAAATAAGTATCTAGGTCAAAAGAAAATCCTGATCAGGATATGCTTTAAATGCAGTAAGAGGAAGACCTTGTTCTTGTTAGTATTTTGGTTGGATGATCGATTAGAGGGGAAAAAAACAAACAAACAAACAAAAAAAAAAAAAAAAAACATCGAGAAACTGCTGAAGCTATTACAGTAAAATGTCCTGCTCTGGGCAACACACGGCTTCCCCAAACTCCTACAGAACAAAACTAGGCCTTTTCTCTATTTAGCATTCAGTTGACATCGTCCACACACCACATACTCCTCCATATAAACCCAAAGGTTGAAAATAGATGGAGCACAGAGGGAATGAAAAGTGGAGCAGGCACCATGGGCTTAATAATGACAGGCATATCCAGGATCAAAGTCAGGCCCTGTCTTACCTGCCTCTGACTCCGGCATTCATGTACTTTCAAAGATGAGTCTTTAAACGTGTTTGAACACTTCAGTGGGACTCGAACATTTTTTTTTCTTAAACTCGACTGAACATAACTGAGGAGGTCCCCTCTTCTTCCTCACATGGATGTTAAAACAGTAATTACACACAGCCCGGCTGACGGTATTTAAACCATTTACTTGACAGCTGAAGCTGGTGTCAGTGGAAGCTCATGTGTGCTGCTAATGACAGAAGAGAGAGAACTCTTGACAGCTCCTCTCCCAGACTCTGTCACAGAAATGTCACTGCTGAACAGAGCATTTACTTTGTTTGGAAATTGCAGGGTTCACACAGAGTAGCATGAAACTTGTTGGCAGAGAGAGAGGAAGAGTGTAGTGGAGAAAGACAGGGGGTCTCTTGGCAGCTGTTCCTCACACACGCTGGAGACCAAACACATCAGAAGCCACAGCTGACAAAAATGCAAAGGAGGAGGATGAGCTAGAATAACAAGCAGAGTGTGTTTGTGTATGGCACGGTGTATCCCACAAATCTGATAGCTGAAAGTATTTGAGTTAGGAGCAAGGCTGACATATGGGACAACTTGAGAAGGTCAAGGAGAGAAAAACTAAATAAACTACCACTATAATACAGTTGAGAGATGCTTCACTTCTCCCTCTGAGCTTAGCAAAAACACCTGTATCTCTACACACCTCTCTCTGACACTCATTTCCACTTCAAGGCACAGGTCTGCCTGTTAGAGTGGCAGCGTGACATCTTCTCCGCTCACTCTAAACCTTCATCTACCTCTTCATCTTGTGAGAGGAGACGTGATTTTTAAACCCAGAGGGCTTCAACTCTGGGGGAAGTGAGCTGATGAAAGACTCAAAGTTGCAGCATATTGCTTCACTCTTCTGCTTCCACCGAAAGGCAGCAGGGAAGTAACTGTATAAAGCGAGTCCTTGCAAAACCGTACCACCCATCTGACACGTGTCCGCAATCAAAAAAATCCAACAGGACCCTGTAGTGAAGTGCTAGTTCTGAAACAGCAGGTACCGAGATTTAAGAGCCCTTTGAGAGTGAATTATAGGTGAGATATGTGGTCTTTTAAATAACCCCCCAGCAGTGTGGCTCTGTTATTAATCAAAGTACCATGAGGTCTTAATGCTACATTGTGTGTAAAGTCAGTAAGGCCGTCAAAAGGCTTGCCAAACAAGAAAAAAAAAAAAAAAAAAAGAAAAACAGAAAAGAGAAGGAAGAAACTACAAGGACCACCGGAGAACCCAAGACTCCAGCAAGTCCATGTTTCAGTTTTACCTTGAAGACAGTAACGACAACAGTAATGACGTCATAACCGGACAGTTCCCCTAAACTGTCAAACAGATGAAGCCTCAATTGATCAGAGAGGCCAGCAGCAACACTGAGAGCTAGAGAACTTTCCAACGAGAACTGGTTGTATTCTGGATATGAAAATCTTGTGAATCCTCTGAATGTCTGCACTAAGTGGTAGAAAAGACAGAATCCTTTTCCCCATTTGATGAGACTAAAATAATTTTTTTTGTTTACAAAGGAATGTTTGGCATAAAAACTAAAATTACAACACCATGACCATGATGGTGAAATATGGTGGTGGCTGACATTTGAAGTGATTGATAGCAGAGCACCCAGGTGCTGCGGCATCTTTCCACTACGACTTCTGGTACCAATGGCGCCATAATGTGATGATCATAATAGAATGGGTAGCGCCCAAAGCTCTGATCCACAGCTGTCCATGTCAAGGAAGTTCACTACCGATCTCCCCTCCATGTTTGGGACTGAACCACTCACAGGAAGCTGCAGAAGATCTGGGAGAAGATGGTGACTCTCCTCTGGAGAGCCGATTCCTTTACGATCCAAACGCCACTAAGGGCTACATAGGATGTGCCCTCTGATTCTAAAGGACTCTGAAAGGTGGCTGGGTTGCAGAGAAGGTCATCAGTGTTCCCTGTAAGAAGGTGAAGAGATGGCTGCTACCTGAGATGCCAGGCCGATCTCTGACACCCTGATCTCATTGGACGACCGTTTCCTCTACTTCAGTAACTGGCTGCTTGGTGACAGTATCAGTATCAGACAGTATGACATCACAGACTGCAGGAACCCTCGATGGGTTAGCTAGGTGTTCCTGGGAGGAAGCAGCATCAGTGATGGACCAGTCAAAGCTCTGGAGGACCCTGAAAAACAGGAGCAGCCTTGCCCATGCATCGTCACCGGTGGTGTCTTTCTCAAGAAAAACGTCCTGGTGAACTTCAGTAAGGAGCCTGATGGCCCGGCTCTGCCTCATAAGCTTTGGTACCCGGGAGGAGACCGGACTTCCAACATCTGGATCTGAACACATCTGCAGCTGATCTCATCCAGTCAGAGCTTCAACTTTCATTCTGAGCCTCAAATACTGTTTATCAGAATAAAACATTTCTGTCTCTCAAAAAGAAATCAAGAGACATGATGGTGGCAGCATCAATCTGTTGGGTCACTGAAAGCCTTTGTCTACCAGCAAGCTGTAGATGAAGAGGGATTTTATTTTTTAGCATCACAGTCCATCCAAGCAAACATCCAAACCAACATAAGAATGAACAGAGTTCAAACTAAACAGAAAATCTGTGGACTCACCTGAAGAGGGGTTGACGACAGAATATATTTTCACAGATTTGGAGAACTTGGACAAATGTCATCATCTTTTTAAATGTTATTTTATTTCCTTTGAACTCGATTACTTCCACATTACAGCTGGAAATGAACTCATCACTCATCCCAATAGTCTGCTGTTTTAACAGGCATTTACACTTGTGCAAGGTGCACAAGAAGAAGCAACAACAGTAATCATGCTTCAACACTTAAGTAATCAATAAGCTTCAATAATCCTTCACCAACCTTAAACAAATGGGACCAAGTGCACAGTGGTCTTTAAAAATTCAGATGGACAGAAATTTAATGTTCTCTTTAGTTTTACAGGTGAGTACTGACCCAGTTTCAGCAACTAGTAAAAGGCCTATGGTTAGTTCCTTTACACACTGATGTTTATTTCCACGGAGAAGAAAGTGGGGCACTGCACAGCAGGCAGCCATTTATAGTTAAGACTCTGTTCACATGGATGCTGATGATCCAAAAAGCAGCAGACATGGAGAGGAAAAGCTGGAGATAACAGTAATGAGAGGGTATCTAAATGTTCACTGAAGGGGACTGAAAAAACGAGAAAAAGTCTGATGAAGTAATCAAACTCTCAACCAATCAAATTGTCTGTTGAAGTGTGAGTAGTTTCCATTACCACCTGACCCTCACCTATTGCTCATCACCTTATCATGAAAGTGTTCTCGCCTATTGGATTTTCGCAGGCTTTTAACAGGAAAGAGCTCCAGGCAGGAAGGGTGCTGCCCAGACTGGAATGGAATGGGGCCATAATGTTGTAGTCGATATGTAACTCAGTCAGAGAACAGGGAGGTAATCCATCATTCCGATACACCCATTAGGTGCCTGATTTGTTCTGCACTATAACTACTGATAAAAGAAAAGCAGAGGACCACAGTGACCAAGAGAGGAGCTAATGAAAATGGCGCCGGAGCAGAGAACAGAGGGAGGAAGGCTTCATCTCTGAACCCTGTGAACTCTGGTTAAGGTGACCGACTGAAGCAGGCTGTGCCAGGGTGGCCGACATGCAGCTGCGGTTCCCCCGGGGGTCTGTATCCACAGAGCTGGGAGAGGTGCATGCATTAAAGCTGACCTTGGTCAACGGCTGCCTTTAGAAACTGCAAACTAAATACTTGTTTTACATTTAAAATGTTTTGCTGGAATTTCCACCAGACGTTTCCATTTCCTGCCCAGGTTCCTCTCATTCCTGTTCCCAACCATTCTGAAAGAGGAAAAGGTATCTCATAGTGAAGCTGTCAAAGCAAATTAATGTCAGTGTTTGCTTTGCTACCCATTTGTAGATAAAAAGAGCAAGTAAATACTTTTTATATTTTACTTTCTTGAGTTTAGCATCAAAGATCAGAAAAACTAAGTGAAGCCGTTTACTTTGTGAAGGATGCTTGCTGGGGGTGACATCTGTGGCCTTTGTTCACTTCAGAAGGAAAATATCTGAGTGGGTGTTAGAGAGCGCCATTGTCCCAAATGATTTCATGCCTACATTTCCATATTGAAGAATTATTTCTGAGAATTATTTCTCCTGCAATGTGTCAAAATAAACCCAACTTACACTTTAGACACGTAAATGTCAACAACTGGATGCAAAACAATGTAACCAAAGGGCCCATTGTCACATAAAATATCACAACACTACAATCAGAATTCCTACCAAAACCATTTACAAACTGTTGTTTTTACAAACTAAAAATATTTCTATATAAGACTATTACTGAAGTATGTGGGCAAAAGTTTATGATTTTATGGCAGATATTTTACATCAGTCATGCCTTAATTACAGACGGGCGGACAGAAGGATGTAAGGGTCTGCAACCTTTACAATCCAAACAGCCATTTTTGCCTTCATCTGTCTAATAAAACTCGTTGAGAGCTGCAAATGTTACTGGACATTTTAACAAAAGAACTAATAATTTTGGATAAATATCTACTATGTTGTCAATTTCAAAGAAAGACCATTTTATTTCTGTTTTTAGGTTTTAAAATAAAGAAAAATATAACTTTTGTAAAAAGAGGATGAATTCATTTTATCCTATGGGATGTTGACATTTGTAGGAAGTCATGAAAAAACATAGTTCCCAACCTGATAACAGGACATGTATATAAATGGTACTTTTAGAGTCATTCTGTCATAGAAATCCAATGAAATTATTCCATGGGAAAACTGAAAATTTGGTAAAACCTGTATTACCCCTGGATGGATGGATGGATGGATGGTGGACAAACAAATGGATTGATGGATTATGGACAAAAATAATAATAATAATAATAATAATAATAATAATGGATGACTGATCAACAGATGGATCGACTGATAAAACTTTGAGCCAGCAGGATTGGGAATAAATTCCTAAATATATAAAAAACAGCGCTCAGTGACAGTTCTTCCGGACCACTAATGCACCGCACACCTGTAAGCTCTGCTTTCAAGCAAAAAAACAAAAAAAAACAAAGACCCACTAAATGATGTTCAGTGTGTTCTGTTTTTTCTTTCAATAACCCCATAAATCATTATTTCCCAAAGCCTAAGGTGTTGCTTTTTTCCGCACTACAATATTAGGTCTGTTCTTTGTTTCATCTATTTTGTTTTTTTTTTTTTCTTTAGATTCAAAGCTTTCAGACATGACTTAATAGTGGGACGGAAAATTCATCCTTTGATACATATAGATAATTGGTGTCTTCTTTGTGTCTGAACAGTAAAAGTGGAGGAAAATTTATTGCATAAAGCAGAAGTCTCTTTGAATAATCTGTTATGTCATTACTTTCATTGCCAGTCAACAGAAGTAGGACTTCAATTTTTCTCCAACTTCATCTGTGAAAAGTAGACACTTCCTTTCACTTATACTACACACACCATTTTCACCCTCCTCTTCCCCCAAGCTAAAAGCTATACCCACACAGAGAGACTAATATATTCAAGTCATGGCTGGGGACACTGAGCGACAGAGTGCTGACAGCTGAGAGCAATGGCCGACTCAACAGGCTCCCTGGAGAGCTTGGTGACAGCTTCCAGCCAAGACAGAAACACAGTGAGAAAATTATTTTACTCTTTATGAAAATCCAGACTGAAAACAAACTCACAGAGCGCACGGAAACCTAATATCACATCTTATTCATTGTGGGACACGGATTTATTGCTTTTGATGAAAAGCATCTCTACACTTTAGTAGTGATAATTCATGCACTCAGGGGACCTTATTCTCCACAGCAGCCGGGAGCTGAATCCCTCTTACCCAGCGTATCTTTGATGTTCTTCACCAGCGAGCCTTTCTTTAGGCTGTTCTTGCGCTCCACGTAGTTCGACGGCACATAACCCGTCTGGTTGGCGGCGTTGCGGACGCGCCACCACGTCTTTGAGTCGTCGAGGAGGTAGAGGCGCTCATTTTTACGGATGTCAAGTTCCTGGTCCTGCTGGGCCATGTAGTCCCACTTGGCTACAACAATCACCTCCTCTGTCATCTTTCATGGAGTCCTCCTGGGAAGAAGGAGGAGGAGTCACAAATCAACGACAAAGATATGATGCTGAGCAATCTGTACTTTCAAATACAATCAGACAGAAAACAAAAGCTGATAATGGATATTTGACTAAGTTAATAATTAACCAGCTATAAATTAATGCATTTCAACGAGTTCATACTGATTTGCCCATGAAGATTAAAAAAAAACAAAAAAACAAAACAACAACATTTCTATGGTGAGTCCTCTAGAAGATCTGCCACGTTAAACATATTTGTACAGTAGCCCTGAAGGTACAAACTAAACATTTTCAGCTTTATCAATGGGAGTTTTCTACATTTCTACACGTTACAACCACAAACTTCATTATAGTTATTAGGATTTTATGTACTAAATCAACACAAACTAGTGCATAACTGCATGAAACATGGTGGTGGCAACATCATGCTGCTGGGATGCTTTTCCTCAGCAGGAACAGGAAAGCTAGAGCAGATAGGAAGATCGGAGGAGCCAAATACAATGGGCAATCCAGCGAGAAGTCCTTGAACACAGGTGGACTGCACTTACTAATAAAGCTACCTATAAATAAAAGTCATTGTACATTATTTTACTTAGGGGCATCAAAGTACAGGGGGTAAATACATATCTACACCCCATTTTTACAGTGTATCTTTTTTACTTTTATTTCAGATGTATGCATGACTTTATGTTGATCAACTACCAAGGTTTGTGGTTGTAACGTGACTAAATGGGAAAAAGCTTAAAGGGTGTGAATACTTTTGCACTATGCCTGTGAAGCTCAGCACTGCTGTCACAAGTAAGAAGTCATTAAAAAAATGATCCACATTCATCCCCGAGTAGAATTGCTACAGTGCTTATCCCTGCTCACGCTGGGTATTAGTCTGGATAAACCCAGGAAAGGTTTCCAGTTTATTACATAACCGAGATAAATGTCCATGGCAATATTTTGAGCATGAACTGCCATTAAAACCTTTAACTCCTTAAATGGAAACTGTGGCGGCATTTCATATACGTCTAACGGTCGAGCCCAGTTGTGTCAGAAGATACCAGGTAACACCATTAGCTGAAAGCATGAAGTTTAATGGCAGGAACTGCAGCTCTACAGGCGTCAAAGCATTTCCAAAAGGCTTATTTTAAACAGAAAGCAGCACAAACACACACACAACCAAAAAATCAATTTATGCACCCTCGCTTGCGCACAAATACGCAAACACACCTTGCCTACTGGGGCTATTTTTTTTTTTTCTAGGCAGGCAGTGAGCGATTACATGCTCTATTTCACCAGGCTTTGAGTAAGGTCATTTGACATGGGTCAGCTAGAGCACCTTCCTGTTCAGGAACTGTAGTCCTGAGTCTATGCATGTAGGTATAATCTGTGCTCTGGCATAACCTTTAGTAATAAATGCAACCTCGCAGTATGAAAAGAATCTGACTGATCCAGTTTATATTTAGTTCACCTACAAGTTGGGAGAATGAAAACAAGAACAAAACGACAATAAAGGAAAGGAAATTTTCTCCTAATTGATATAATTACTTCTAACAAATTGGTGAAACAACATTCGGTACAACAATCACCTACTTTCTATGTTTTACTTCAGAGGTTAGGTTTAAAAGTGACTTGTGATATTTTTATGAGCGATTCATTAACTGATTCAAACAGAAACCCCTGCAGTGGTTAAAATGGAAAACAACATTGATTTGAGTGCATAGAGAAGCATGTGGGTGAGATTACCCATGCATATTTAGTGTATGTGAACAATAGACAGTTTTAGAGTCTAGATGGAAAAAAAAAAAAATGCACAGTCGCCTGCATTACAAATGCATGGAGGACATTTGCTTAATTATTTACATTTTATCCTTCAACGAAAGCACGGGTAACGGCAAAGCTGAAGAAAGATGACTCATGATAAGAGTAGTTGCTTAAATTAGACGTTATAAAAAGATTCCATTAGCGGTGGAACGATTTATATCTTCTGGGTCAATTACTTATTAATACACACTAATAGTAGCAGTGGAAAATGGTGCCCTCTTTGCTCAACCACAGAGATTTATCTCAGTTTCGCTTAGGCCACAAATGCAGAGTCAAAGATGACTGAGAACATTCCTGTTGTTATGGTCTCAACCAATAGTTTGTGTCACTGCAGGGGAATGCCTAATGGCTACTCTAAAGCAGCTCATGTACACCAGTTAGCACAGAAAATGTGCCTCTGCTTGCCGTCACTAAAAGCTGTCAAACTGGCTCTCGCCTCGCAGGCCCGGACAGGGATGGCCGGGGAGGAGAGCTGTGTAACAGTGAGGAGTCTGTGCCAAGTTTGCAACAAGTTAAACTGCTCCACTTTTCAGGATGTGTGATTTTTTTTTCTTTTTTTTTTTTCTACATGAGCAACAAAGGCAGCAGAAGAAATGAGGTTAAGCGGGTTAGTTTGACACTTAGGGAGGGGACAAAAGCAACAGCTGGGATTCTTTAGAGTCGGGGAGGGAAGTAAATCAGAAGGACGGATTTATGACAAGATGAGGGATGGTGACGTCAGCTCTTCCAGGAGACGGGAGGTGTGCGACTGCTTTGGCCTCTGTACCTCAGGCAGCAGTAGCTGGATTAGACTGGATTACAACTTTATTTCAGTTTTACAATGTTTATTCCTCCTTTATATTCATTGATGAACTCTGACAATTACTTCATTGTTATAAATTGCCTTACAAAAGCATTCACATAGTCGCATTTAGTCTTGCTGCAACCACAAAACCTATTTTGGATTCTGTGTGATAAACTCGCAAAAAGTATAATTGCAAATAACTTTTTTTTGAAGAACAATTTAAGAAGTGTTTCCAGCTTTTGTAGTTGGCATTCTTCTACTGTATTTACTGCTGCAAATCTGTCTCTAAAGGCCTTACTCAGCCACAAACTGATATTTTTGCCTGTTCTTTGCAAAGTACCTTAAACTCAATCAGATTAGATGAACAGTGTCGCAATGTTTTGCCACAAATTTTAAATTGGATTCAAGTCTGGGTTTTTAGCTGCTGCTTGGTAATTAGACAGCTCTGCTGCATGGCAACAGATTCCTATTGGCTTTAAGAGGAAAAATCTTTATGTTAATCTAAAGTTAATGTTTCCCTGTGAAGGAACGGGTGATCAGGGTGACGTGCAATGCTGGCTTTCTTCCACGTAATTCTTTTGAAGTAGGCCACAAAGTTCAATTTCGGTAACATCTGACCAAAATACCTTCTTCAACATTTTTGTTTTGCTTCAAAGTGGGTATGCTAATTCTTCAAATACCCCCCTCCTCCCTTCCTTCAAATGTTTGAGGTTGTGAGACAAATCTGGAAAAGAGGGGTGAATACTTTGGACAACATGGTACTTCATTTAAAACTGGAGGCAACAAAGCACAATATTTGCCTTGTATTCTGTGCAGATGCCTTCTCTCAAGTTCAGCAACTTTAACTCAATTATCTCGGCACTTTGAGGTCATAAAGTCCAACGGGTCATTTTCAAACTTCGGAGGCAACGCAAACTAATCATGCATAAAAGTCAATATTTCAGTTAATTGTTGACATATCCAATGGTGATTTTAAAAAAAATCCCCTGCCCACCCAACATTTTTATATCAAAAATTGTTGCATTTTTTTAATTCAAAATATTTGCATCATTTAATGAGAAAGGCAACTGAAAAGTTAAAATTCTGATAATGATTTAATCTGTAATATTATAATCAGGACTAATCAAAATATTTAACCTAAAAAAGCTGGGAAAAAAAAATTAATCTGCACTTATTTTAGTGTATTTTTATAGGAGTTTTTTTTTTTTTTTTTGAAGTATAATTTTTGTGTCCTGATTGAAGAGGGTAATAAATTTTAAACTGGATACTCTACCAAAAACTAATAAAGCATAAAGGTCAATATTTTGGCTGATATTTCTCATAGTCTTATTCACCCAACATTTGTTATATGCAAAATAATAAATACTCAACCTGGCTTTTATATGGGATAAAATTTGGTGAATCACTGTGAAGTTGTTTAAGGGACATGTGCAGAAACCCCCCCAAAAAAATAATATGTAAAGTTTTCAGCATTTTCTACCTTGATTGGTCAGGACCAATCAATTAACATAAACTGATGAGTGCACACAGTCTTTACAGTATATATTTTAGTATATTTACAGTGTACATCTTGTGAACTGCTAGTTTATTTTTCTATGCCGTTTATCATTGTCAGTGAAAGCTGTGTGCTTATGTGACAAAAAGCTCTAGGACCCTAAAAACACCAACTGTTTCAGTCCAGTTTTCAAATATGAAGCACCGCAAGACTGGGCTACTTCGTTGCCTAACATGTATTAGACTAAATGAATAAAACTGAATAAAATTCATGTAAAACCTTTCAATGCTTTCTACTATTGGGCCATGTTGGGTTTAGTGCTCCTACAATATCTTGTTTCTTAGCATGATTTCTGACCATGACAAAGTCAGAGCGTTGCCTCCCTTTAGCTATGAAATCGATTTCTGCATCTTTGACAATCTTGCTCACTAGGTGTGACAGTAGCTGCTACTCTAAACTAAATGACCACTGTTCCCCTCAGCAATCAATCAATCAGTCAATTAGGGTGCTCCTTCTGACTCTTGATTCACTCCCATTAAGGCAGTCAGAAATCTATCTGCAGCAAGCCAAGAGCAGTGAAAAACAGAACCAGTTATATTAAAATGAGATCGGTTTTATTTGATTTACTCTCTGTTAGGGGTGGGCATTTATTGTATCATTTATCGTGATAAATTTTTCAAATTCAAATTCTGATTTATCATTGTCACGACAATATTTCAGCTGATGATGTTTAAACCCCCCCCAAAACTGTCCGTATTGTCAGTTTTACTACTTTATCTGCTGTTGTTCGATGAAAGTATCAATAACTATTAATTTGAAAATATGATTAAATGCAGTTACTGTGTGCAGATTGGTAATACAAATCACGCTTCTTTTTGGGACTGGTGTCCTAAAGAAGCGTATTACAAATGGGTATGTTTTTAAGGCTTTAAGGCTTAACAGCTCAAAGTCCTCATGACCCCCCGTTCCTCTACAAAGAGACGTCAAGAGAGAAAGATGAGCAACAGACTGATGAGCTGGGGTTCAACAACACTTCACAGCTCCCCTCGCCGACGGGGGAACATTCGGAGGTTCTTTCAACAGTTCACAAAGAGGAAGAGAGAAAATAAAAGAGGATTATAAAAAAAGAGGGAATGTTTAAAGAAAAAAAAAAAAAAAACATTTGGCAGAGCTTTCTGTGTTTGGCATTCAGGTCAAAGGCTGACAAATTTCAACCAATAGGAGATTATTTCCACCACCCCCCTCACCCTCCCTCCGCCACTCCACTATGTTTGCAGTAGCTGCCTCTCACAGGAAGGAGGAGGACCGCTTTACCCCCTATTGGCAATCACTGTCGGAAACATTTAGAGCGAACTGAACGCACCGAAACAGGAGGAAGCCAGATTTGATGTAAGAGCCACCCCGGACAAGGCTTTTTGTGATTTAAAGAGCTCTAATGCTCGTCCTCACAAGATGATTCATCTCCAACAACAAAACCAGGCCGAGGCAGAGTTGGATACCTTTCACATGCACTTAGGGATAAAGATGTTAGCCACATGTTTGCCGGCTGCTACTACATTTCCTCGCATTTATGAACCAAAAACCATACAACTGGAATTTACACCTCTGAAAGGTTTTCAGTCTGTAACTCACATTAGTAGTCCATTTTAAAAAATTCTCATGAAACTGAGGATGTGCTATATGAGGCGCGCATCTGCCTCCCCATGATGTAGTTGTTTTTCACTCCTCTTCAGCTTCAGAGGACAGAAATAGTCCAATATTAATAAAAAACAAAAAACAAAAAACAAAGCTCAAACCACAACAGGATGAGATCAAAAGCATTTCTTGTAGTCAGCTGGAAATGGGCCCGAAGTGGAAACACTCAGACCACAAAAACTGAGCCAAGCCTGGTCGCAGACAGAGGAGGCTTCTTCGAACTCAACTATTCAAAGAAAGGAAAAACAGTTTCCTGGAAATGTCAGGCATGTTTCAAGGTTTTTACAGCAAGTATTCCAGAAAGTAGCTCTGTCCTTCAATGAAATTAAGACATTGTGAAACACAGAAACAAAATTCCTCTACTAACACAAGTCAGCTCAAAAGTGTGATCTACTGGCTTGAATTCCCCAGCAAGCTCATAGTTACACATTAAAAACATGCAGTTTGGAGCCTCAGATTTATAAAATTGTCTTACAGACAATTTGGTACATCGCAACAGCAAAGGAGCGTTTGGATGCATCATTTGGTAAGATAACATATTTCAAGTGCCATGGATTCAAATTCTGCATGACAATAATATACTTGGACTTCCCCTGCCCTTGACGTCCACACTTGATGTATATGTTCAGTGGCTGAGATGAAAAAGTTTGCAAACAGTAGGAACTCGGAGAGGAAAGAACTTCAAACAAATCCACCATGTCAGGTTTCATTAAAGCCTTTCAGTGAGCGCGATGAGTGTATGGAAAAACAAATTGACAACTAGCAGTGACTTGAACACTTCGGAAGCCAGAGGCATAAACAGACTTTATATAATATGACTTTTGTATAAAGATTTTCAATAACTAGGAGTTATGACTGTAGTTCTGCTAAAATCGTGTATGCGACATTTATCGTTAGTAACACATCTTAGAATTATGCTGACTTTCCAAAACAAGTAAACAGTGATGAGCCTCTCAGCTCTGAATGAGTGAAAAATACATAAAGTTCTCTCCAGACTAGCAGTGTTGGCCCCTGATCAGCTGTGTCACAAATAAACTGACTTGCAGAAAATTTCCTAAAAAGCTTTAAAAAAATAAATAAATAAATAAAAGTGTCATGTTTCCATGCTTTCAATGAGAGCAATTCCACTTTCACTTCCTGTCATCACTTCAGCCTTTCCTCCAAGAAGGGAAATTCAGATTCTTCAGTCAGTCTCAAAGGGGGAAAAAATAGACAGTTCATTTTTCAGCTGCATAGTTGTTCCCTTATGAATTTCAGATTTATCCCTTCACTCGTCAATTTTAGATACTTCCTTTTTAAAGAACAAAATCTCAGCCGCACAAAGGCAAATGTGAGCTGAGATTTTGTTTGGAGCCACATGGTGCAGAGGAAAGGGGAAAAGAACAAACCAGAAAGTACCGGCATCTGATTAATCTGCCACTGACAGAATGATCACTTTCAATTTTTCAATTACCTGCATCGCCTGCCAAAAATGTCATCATCCGATTAAACAAAAATGCTGACCTTTCTGGAGCGCTTTAAGCATAAAGGGTTGCTGTATAATGATGGTATAATATTAATGCAAGATTACACATTCTAATTTAAAAAAAAAACAATGATTTTTTTTTTTTTTTTTTTAATGGAAAAGGTATTTCCTTTCTTTTTGACAGTTGCTTTTGTGTCCAATGAATGTTATGTCTAACAAAATCTAGACATAATGTTTAAAATAATAAAAAAAAAAAGAAGAAAACCTAAAGAGGTCAATACATAAACATAACCCCAAACCACTCACTGACAATGAAAACAGAAAAGCGCCAAGTTTTCGACCCAGAAAGATTGGTTTTATTTGGAAATATTTGAACACATGCAGACCAGGGATTAGTGTGCAAATGATTTGATTTGCAAGGAGCTTTCATCTAGAACAGATACCAGAGGCAATACGTGTGTGCATCATCAGTTCAGCTATGTGTTACAGGTAGTTTCTGGAGCATCTGACAGCAGTGGATGAGGATGGCTCGTTCATGAATTTCACAATGTTATCTGGTCGAAACAGAGTCCGACAGGTGGCGGTTTGTGGGTTTGAATGAGGCCAGTTTGTTGGATTGTATAATTTCAGGGCATATAGATGTCAAAGAACGGTAATACAAGAAGACACAAACACATAACGTGTCATCGTTATGTGTTGTGTGAATCTGTCCCTCACGTTGGACGAAAACTGACATTATAGCAGCCTGTAATGGCTCACTCGACTCCTAGGACCGGCACTTATGTGCTCTGGTGCAGCTTAGAGGCAGCTCAGCTTCTTGCTAATCTAATCATTTACATGCCCATCACCGGTCTTCATGCAGCCAAAATTACATTAAAATCAGATCATTCCCTCTGGGTACCTCGGCTCAAAATTTTGATGAAACATTTTATAAGACTCAAAGTTGCTGTGTACCTACAGGGTTGCGTACCACCAGTGTTTGCCATCATTTTTTCAATCATTTTTCATAACATTTCAAATTTGGGCTGCAAGATATCTCAAACTCATACTTGGAAAACCTTTGCTTAATATTATGAATGATATCCACTAGAAGCAACCCACCTTTCCTTGACATCTTTTCCATCATCACCAATTTCCTCACTGTTTTCTGGGAGATTTAGGATTCAGACAATAAAAAACATACATATGGTGAACTCAAAGGCAGATAGTGTCTATCCACTTGGTCAAACATGTAGTGCGTGAATGCACAATCATGCCGTTCTCTGCGACTGCCAAAACCAATACTATGATCAAGACTATGATTCGATATATTGTGTAGCTCTATTTAAAACAGCTAATTTTAAATGGTAAATGGCCTGAACTTGTATAGTGCTTTATCAATTCCAGAGAATCCCAAAGCGCCTCATACTACATTCAGTCATTCACCCATTCATGCACACATTCAGACTCTGATGGTGACAAGCTACTGGATTGTAGCCACAGCTGCCCTGGGGTAGTCTGACAGAAGTGAGGCTGTCATGCACTGGCGCCACTGGATGCTCTGACAACCAGCAGCAGGCAAGGCGGGTGAAGTGTCTTACTCAAGGCACAACGACAGAGATGGAGGGGGGTGGGGGCTCGAACCGGCAACCCACCCATTACAGGACAAACTTCTACCACGATTGCCACTAGTTCTGTAAATACACTATTAAATACACCAATTAAAACAACTACTTTCCATTAAAGCTGCAGTATGTAACTTTTACAGAAATATGTTTTTGCATATTTGTTAAAACTGTCACCATGTCATGACAGAATGGTATGAGACAGATAATCTGTGAAAAGATCAAGCTCCTCTACTTCCTCTCTGAGTTACTATCGCCGTCTCAGGAAATGTACCAGGTCTTAGTGCAGTCAATCAACCTTGTGTAGTACTGCTCAATGTGCTAATGGTGAAGAAACAACTTACCGTTTTAGGAAATCCGTTTATCCGCCATCATTGGTGGCCATGCTAACTAGCCTTAGCATTCGTGGCAGGCTATGTTGTTATGATCCAGCTCTAGTATAGCAGAGAGCAAGTGGGAGTGTGTGAGCGCAGTGTACATGAGGGTGATTGACAGCGCTAAGACCCTCCTCCTGGCTCTGATCGGTTGTTTCTGACTGAGTGATGTATTTCTGAAGTTAATACTGGGAGCACTGGGAGAAGGCAGATGAGCTTGATTTTTTTCACAAATTATCTGTCTGTCACGACATAATGATAAATTTAACAAATATGTAAAAATCATATTTTTCATAAAAGTTGGATACAGCAGCTTTAAGAGAGACAAATACTTGAGATATAACCACACATTTAACAAAATGTTACTTTATAAGAATTTTATATACCATGTGTTTAAACTGTCGTAATATTTTGGAATATGTTTTACAAATTACATATTTAAAAAAAAAATCATTTAATATCTTATTTCACCACAGAATTACAGGACTGCAGCAGTGTATACTGTTCCAAATTTGAAAAATTCCTTCTAGCGACACACCACACTTTACTCATCAGTATGATTGGATTCAAATTATGCAAGTTTCTGTTTTGATTAACATCTTAATTTAAACAGAATGATGTTGGATGCAAATTTGATTTAATTTTTCACCAATATGATTAGATTAAAAGTTGATAAAAAGCCTTAGAGCTGAGATCTTAATAAATCCCAGTTTCTCTTCTTGTTTATAGGCCTAACGACAATTTAAAATATTGGGGAGCTTTCTCTACTTCTAAATACTAAGTTTGACTCCTTCCTTAACAGCACAGTGTTTGATTCCTTTGCATACCTCTTTGCACTCTAAATATACAATGTGACGCTTCTAGAGAGCAGCTTGTTTTCAGGAAATGTAATAACCTGCTTCTCTGTACACAACCTCTTTCTGCCTTGCAGACTTGTTCACCAGCATAAATTTATTTGTATCTTTTCTTTTTTTTTTTTTTTTTTCTTTTTTCTTTTTTTTTTTTTTAAACTCTAGTAGTGTGGTGTTATGGAGGACCGAAACTGACATAATGAAAAATAAAAGCAGAAATGTATATATTTTGTTTTGCCATTTCCTTATCCAAGCATTTGTTCTTTTTACATTTCCTCATCTCCTCTTTACTTTACAGTCTGCATTTCTGCTTCATTATGTAAATGAGGAGGGCTGCCTTCTTGGTCCAGCTCCTCTACTATTGGTCAATAAACAAGAAGGAGCAGGATCCATGTGCAGATCGATCGTGCATGCCATTGGTTTCAGTTTAGCAACTGAAGTATAGTTATGGAGGGAGCGGAAAGACAGTCTGTGTCAGAGTTGTTAAGGGAAGCTGCAAATAGACTGGGCGAGTTGGAAGGCGGCAAGTTTTCAGCTGACCAATAGTAGAGGAGCTGACCAAGAAGGGAGCCCTACTCATTTGCATAATGAGGCAGAAATGCATATGGTAAAGTAAAAAGAGGAGACAAGGAAATGTAAAAAGAACAAATGCTTGTATAAGGAAAAAACTAAATATATACACATTTCTTGATGAAAACACATGTATAAGGAAAAACAATATATATATATATATATATATATATATATATATATATATATATATATATATATATATATATATATATATATATATATATATATTTATTTCTGCTTTTATTTTTAATTATGTCAGTTTCAGTCCTCCATATGGTGGCAAAAGTAGAAAAGTAGAACAGCAAACTTTCATCAAACAAACACTGCAGATGGTTTTCCTCCAGATGAAAAGACATAAAAGCCCTTGAAATAATGATGTGACTGCAAGTCAAAGAGGGAGCGATGAAGAGAAACTCAAGGCCAGGTCATTATGTGTCAAATTAGCACATCATTGTTAAGGATAACTGACAGATAAATAACTCCTTTGATAATAGAATAGAAAAACATGCCCCGTTTTCCTACTGAGTTTATGATCTAAATGACAGAGTTCAAGTCTAACTCAGTACAACGTCCCATTTAAAGTTGAAATAGTCATTTTGGTTAACTTATAGCATCCAAGGTCAAACATGCACAAAATATGCAATATTTACAATGCATTTCACAAATATACCTCAGGCGCCAAACTCCCCTAACTCATTGCAGTAGAGAGGTAATTATCAAACTACTTAAGCATCAGACATTGAGAACATTTCCCTATTGTTTTAACTAGGGGATAATAACTGGTGCTCAGTCAATGAGTCAACATGATTTGTAAAAGCAAAATATGCACTCTAGACAATATTTATTGTCTATAAAAAAATAAAAAACTAAAACAAGCCAGGGCTACACAATATTAGAAAACCAGACATATTGAGTGCAACTGACCCAGATCCTCACTTTTCCATTATCCACATTGTGCCCACCACTCTCCCTGAGATTTATGATCTTGATCACTAAGATCTATATCAGGTGTGTGCATGAATGACAGTGAAAATCCATCGAAGTTGCCAAAATATATTTTATATTATTGGAAAATCTGTAATATTATTGCCAACCAAATAAGTGTTTTATTAAAACAAAAAAAAGTAGTAAGAGAACTGCATGGTTAGTTACTGGAGTCTACTTTTAATGTCCCCCAACATGGTAATGCTTAAAAATCTGACAACTTTATCCCAGCAAATAAAAATTCTGATACTTGCCAACAAAACTGTTCTTTCCATTTCTTTGTCAGAAATAAAAATTAAAAAGAAAAACTCTGAGTTGAAAAATAAAAACCAGAACAACCTTGGTGTGACAAAAGCCATATGAGAAGCAACGATCCAGTTACACCTGATATAACTAATCACATTAGCGGGAAAATCAGGAGTAAATTTGGAGGCGAAAAAAAAAAAAAAAAAAAAAAAAAAAAAAAAAAAAAAAAAAAAAGTGTTTTAGTCACAAAGATGTAACCTCATTGTGAGATGAAGGCAAAAATGCACATTTACATTCATCTGTCAGATTCCCCACAAGCAATAAATATGCGGGGATTTCTGTTAATGAGGTAACATGGGAGATAAACCAGATCATCCATATCTGAAGGATGCATAATTAGCATGAATTTCTTACTTGTAACATAAGGGATCAATAAGAAGCCAATATCACCACAAATGCAACAAATGATGTCATTTTATCAACCTGACGGGTGAACAGATCTCGTTAAAAAAAAAAAACAAAAAAAAAAACAAACAAACAAAAAAAAAACAAACGTGAAAATTGAAATTAACTCATTTAGAGACGACAATCCAGACATCCTCCTCTGAAATTCTTACCTCCTCTCCTTCTTTCCTTGTGTAGCACAAACCACAGCTGACTAAAATTATGGCTTGAGATTTACCTTCTCTTGTACCCTCTGCTCCAGTGGTTCTCTCCCTACTCCTCCCTCAGCTATAATCCTGAATTATTCCCTTTGATCAGATTTTACCTTCAGGCTCCCAGGAGAGAATAGCCCAACATTTTAATAAAAATGCAAGAGGCGCAGTGTGATGTGATGCAGACCTGTTGAACACAAAAATGGAGGCTACACAAACTGCTGTATGAATATCTTTGTATGTGGCAGCACTGATACACAATTTTCTACCTTTTAGGTTAAACATTAGTGTTGCATCTCTGCTGGGACTGAGATTTAAAGCAAAGTGGTCTCTACATAAACAGCATCTGCATTAATCCCATTAGTGCACTTAAGAAGTGAACTGTGGGACAGTAAAAATAAAATTCAACTGGGATGGATCTGTAAGTTTTTGCATCAATACAGTGATCGGACCTTGAGTTTTCAGCCATTAGAGAATCTAAACCTAAGATTTGCCTCAGTGGGGCAATAACGTTACAGAGTTAGCCTTGTGTGTTTCATTGAACTGCCGTTAAATCTCAAAGCAAGCAGCACAATGAATTTAAATAACCAAGTGGTTTTCAAATAAGCTGGCAGTGCAGTTCATTAGGGCTCATCAAGATTCTGCCTTTGGATTTATTGAACAGTTCAATAAGAATTGAATTATATGACCAGAAACGTCTGTGACATGTACACGCAGCAAATATAAACTCAAGATGAGAGCTATTACTGATAAAATGGGGGGAAGAGACAAAGCAACGGTCAATGAAAGTACTGTGCATGCAGGCTCATCTCAGATAATGACAACTATGAAAAAAGGGGGGAATTATTTTTAAAGCTCAATTTTTACCAATTTATTTTTCATGAATGAAATGTTGCATGACTGACTCAAGAGAAAAGAACAGTCTATATTTAACCAGCTTTTCGGATACATATGGGAGCTGTCGCTAAGTGAATTTGATCAGGGAGTTTTTGCTGCTGTTCTGCTCATCTTTCTTGCTCATGTTTATTTGCTTTTGTTGCACAACCTAATTTTGATCCGTGAGGCACGAGAGGAAACATAGTTTCACCAAAACTATGGTGAAAACATAACAGCACACAAAGGCTAAATTTTGTTTTAGTAAATACACAGATCATTTATCTTTAAAGTAATTTAAAGGCATAAAAATGCTTAACTTTGTCAGGAAGTATAAAGTCTAGAGTAAAAACATGGGAGCACCTGCCTGTTTTAATGCAAAAAAATACAAAGAGTACCAACTAAGGATTTTCATACCTAAATGGGATTGCCTTTCAGGGTGTTTATCAGCTAGATACCAAACTGAGTGATGAGACTACAGACAAAAAACTGGTGGAGTTTTTTTTTTTTTTTTTTTTTTAAATAAAATTTTTTTGTAGTGGCTAAAAGTCAGTTGAATGCCACTTAGTTTGATCCATCCGTTAGTTACCTTGCTCTAAGAAATCATACTCTAACCAGTGAGAGTCATACAGAAAACTATACACACACATACAAGTACATTTATTTCATAAAAATGAAGTTAAGCTGGCTACAGCATCCACTGTTCAAGAGTGGCGGTTTGACGAGGGAAAGGCTCGGTAATAAATCTATCCACCAAACTCCTGGTGGTGGTGCTGCTGGAGCATTAATCATGTTCGTAACTGTGGCTGAAATCGGTCAGACGGTGTCATTATCCACAGTGAAGCATGTCTTGTACTGAAAGAAACAAAGAGTCAGATTGCAGTTTGCAAACACACACAGGGACAAAAACCTTCACTTCTGGAGACGTGATCTGATGAAACTAAAGTGGAACTGTTTGAGCGTAATGACCATCGTTACATTTGGAGGAAATAGGGGGATGTTTGTTCAATCCTAATTGTGAAGTTCGGGGGTGGCAGCATCATGTTGTGGGGCTGTTTTGATGCAGGAGGAAGTGGTGCACTTCATAAAATAGATGGCATCATGAGGAAAGAACCTTATGTGGAAATATCGAAGCAACATCTCAAGACATCAGCCAGGAAGTTGGAGCTCAGGCACAAATGGGTCTTTAAATGGACAATAACCCTCAGCATACAACTGGAGTAGTTATAAAGTAGCTTAAGGACAACAAAGTCAATGTTTTGATGTGGCCATCACAAAGCCTTGATCTCAATCCAATGGAGAAGTTGTGGGCAGATCTGAAAAGGTGTGTCAAAGTGAGGCAGCCGACAGGCCTGACTCGGTTCCACCAGTTCTGTCAGGAGGAATGGACCAGAACTCCAGCAAACTATTGTGAGAAGCTGGTAGAAGGAAACCCAAAAATGTTTGGCCCAAGTCACACATTTTAAAAGGTAATTATCCCTGATACTGACCAAATCTATGTAAACTTTTGAATTTGAAGACAGTTACAATAAAATCTCTAAAAAATGTTCTCGCTAAGTTTTCTGGCATTTAGCAAATAGAAAATATTTTGGTAATTCTAACTGACCTCAAAAAAGAGAAGTGTGGTCTGATTTAACTTCAGACAGTGTGAAAAAAAAAAATATGTATGTGACTTTTTATTTGGTGTATGTAAATATCTGCTTTCAACTGCGTTTGAAACTGCATCCCTAATAAAATAAAATAAAAATACAGACAGAAACAAGATAGACGTTTTGTAGCAAATTATATCTGCAATTAAAATGTAAACAGTTAAAGATGCACCAACCAACTGGCCACAGATCAGTTTAACCAGATCAGCTCTGATTGGTGATCAGCATGTTGGATAATGAAATATCTAAAAAAAAAATTCCATTTAAAAGATAATAATTCCCACTATTTTCAGTCAATAAACACGTTAGCCAACTTTAAGATCTCCAATGCACTTTTACTTTCATAAGAATCAGCCAAAGATTAAGGACATATGCTTAGATGCATAAAAAGGGAGAATTCTTCATTTTGTGTTATATTCAAACATAATACCATTAAGGTTTCTTTTTTTTTTTTTTTTTTGCTATAGTTCTCAGAGTAAAATACATTTAAAAAATGTTATAGCCCAAAATCATCAGGTCAGACCTTGAAGAAAAGTGGGAATCTGTATTGACCATGACATGTAGATGCAACCACAGAGAAACTCATTCTAACTAAAAAGCTCACTGAGCCAAATGTGGGATGAATAATGTCATTATTTCCTCAACACCATGAATTACACAAGGACATGTAATCAATGTGAAAACAATCGGGGCGGTATTGATCATCTCTTATATTCTGGAGACCTTTTGAATATTTCCCATTTAAAAAAAAAAAAAAAAAAAAAATTGCGCCTCAAGTGAAAATATGATCTTGAAACCTCTCTGATTTTAATAAATATGGATTTTTCCTACAGCCTTCATTTATATCATCAATTGTCCTACCATCCCATTGCTGTCTCCTTTCTGTCCACCCCTCTGGCTGATAATTCAATCCATTTAAGCCCTCCCTGCTCCCAAGATGGTTTCTGCACTGCTGGATTCCATAGTTTGACATTTTCCAGTCCTGGCTACAGAGATTTGCTCTGGCCTGAACTCACAAAAGCATTTCTGCTTGTGTGACATGCAGATGATATCACTCCTTCCACATAAAACCGCAAAGCGCCAGAGTCAGCAAATGTCTGCCGGCAGCTCTCTGTAACCTGCCAAGGTCACGTTCAAACAGCTGTAGTTCTGCCAACCTAAAGCTGCACGAAAGGGTAAACAGATGCTTTGTAGCAAGTGTATAATAGTGAGGAAGAGAGAGAGAGAGAGGGCCAAGGAGGGGATGCTTACAAGCCAAATACAGAGCATGCGAGCGTGAATCCTCAGGAGAATCGCGTGGCATTCTGAGCTGTAGACCTTATAAATAAAGCAGGACTCACTTCACCTGCAGCCATGTGGATGTGTGTCTGTGTGTGTACGCCTGTTAAAGGAAATATAAGAGTCCACAAATGGATTAGACAAGGCCTATCATGTTACTCTATTCAGCAATTGAATTAACTTTGAAGCATGCAGCGGCATATCGCATGGTGATATCCAATGATACGGCTTGAATTACTGAATACATTCAGAGGAGAAATATCACAGAAATTTGTGACATTGGGTTAAATTATGAATTTTTGCACAGCCACTTTCATTCTCTCTGAAAATACCATATTGGAGAAAATTTGATTTAGATGAAAATAGAAGACTACAAGTTGGAACTGTCATATTGTAGAAAATAAAATGAAAAAAATAATGCCAAACTGCAGGGAGGAAGAAACAAAACCAAGTTTACCATCTCAAAACATTTATCATTCAGATTTGGTTAACTCATTTATTGTAGTGATGGAGCCAATCTGATCAAATATCAGTATCACATCCAACACGGAGATCCTTCTTGAATCTGAGATCAACCTGAGGCCACTGATCCATCACCATGGTCCCTTGTTGCTAGTGGTCATATTTCAGGGTATATACAGACATTCTCAAGTTAGATTTAATACCTTTTATTGCCTTTTTAATACCATAACAATATGTTTTAACACCAACACGACTTCGAGTTGGAACTGCAGCACCAACCTGTTGAACTTCAGTTAGGGGTAACTAATTATAAAGTAACTGATTAGTGTCATTTTCTTACATGGCAATAAAGGCTCTTGGCTGTAACCAAATTACTGGCCAGTCTTTGAATCTCACGTCCTTTAACAATATGTCCAAAAATTTACATTTACCCATGATGGCTTTGGCAGCAATCAGGCAGTAAGGCTATCCAGTAAGACCAGTGTTTTAAGTGCAAAAAATAAGCACCGGGCCTACCCTTAATGTCCACAAATATGGGACAGAAACATGAATATTTTTACATCTATCAATATCGATCTAAAAGATCAATGGTTTTATTGTAAAGAAAATGAACTAGCCTGATGGTGTTAACATGGACATGAAAAATAACAGAAAATTAAATATATAAAATAAAAGCTCCTTAAAAACATAAAGAATGGATTAGTCCCTTTTAGACTATGGAGTTCAATAAGCTTATTACAATTATGGTCTGAAAAATATATATTTCTTCTTAGTAGTGGGTCTGGCCCTAACAAACCCATGCTGCTTTTCCAGTGTTTTCCAGTGTTACCTTTTATTCAAAAAAAAAAAAAAAAAAAAAAAAAAAAAAAAAAAAAAAAAAAAAATCCTGAATATTTATATCCTTTAGATTTTTGTGATGTTTTTACTTCAGTTCAAGTCTTGAAATATTCTGTTCAGTCCCAATTTAATAATTGCTCAAAAGTTCTTGCCATAGATATATTCCATGTATTCATTTCTTAGTTTATTCTTGCATTTTGTTCTTTGTGCATGTCTGTTTGGTTTCCTTAGATTAGTTTTAGCCTGTCTTGGTTTCTTGTTAACTCACCTATAGCTTCTCTCATGTTATTAGTCTGCCTCTTGATTCTACTGTATTCATGCTTACCAGTAATCTTCACTCATGCCATTCAGTTGCACTGCCTCATTACCTACCACTCATATAAGCTCTTGGTTTTTTACTGTTTACCATCGGATTCTCTGTTTTCATGCCCTGCTCTGTTCCATGCCCTTTTTTCCCTCTTCCTGAGTTTTGCTTATTAAATTTCTCAATATCTCTCATCAGTGGCTGTCTGTGCACTGGCTCTGTCTCACCACGAAACTTGACAGGTTCCCTTCGTCCCTCTGTGTGCGAGCAGAGCGTGGTGGTTACAGGCTGGGAGCGAGAATATTCATTTTTTTGCAGCTTGTACAGTGTGGAGCTTTAGTGGGAACATATCTATGGGGAAGTGCAGACTGACGTACCACCTGTTATAACACCGGAAAAAGTTCTCGTACGTTGAGGGATAAAATTAAAAAGTAACTGAGTACCGGTCTATTTAAAGCTCTAATGGGGACTGAGACACGAACGCACACTGACCAATGTCATGACGTAGCTGATACAGATAAGGTCCTTCTCGCACATAAAATTAGTTTAGATAAAGTCACAGGATTTTTAGGAGATAAACCTGTACTTCTTACAAATGGGAAAAAAAAAACTACAGTTTGGTAGTTGCACAATAGATTTATACCTCATCAGATGACATTAATTACTTTTTAATACTTTTATCAGCCTTAATTTTTTCTAATTTGATTTACTACATTTTACAACCCCAAAGACACCCTGTATTTAGATTGGACATAGTCTGGACATTTAAGTTATCACCCAAAAAAAATAAAATGTATACAAATGTCAAATTACATAGCGTGTTGACAGATCGCTTGTAGTTTACACATACTGAGGGTTTATTTATTCAACCTTTTTTAAATGTTGGCAGACTACTGGAAATATTGGAAACCAGGTAGGAATTTAGGATTTTTATTCAATTCAATTTATTTAATCTAAAACATGGAGAAGTTGCTGTTACAGGATGCTAACAATGTTGCTATGTTAAACGTTGGTAAGTTGTTTTTTGCACTTGTTTGACTAAAACTGCTACATTATTAATGGTTTTGTGCGACTTTTATCATTCACACAATTACAGCTCTACTCATAATTAATGAGGGTTCGTGGGGAAAAAAGCTTGTAATGTAAGGATTTTTCACTGGGAGGCTTTTAAGACTAATTTATCGATATTTACACCCCGATAAAGCTTAAGAGTTGACAGCACCAATCTTTTATAAACTACTTTTCTGTTCAAGTCCATTGTGCTTACCATCCTCCTCTTTAGTTCTTACTCTTAGCAGTCTATATAGATCTAACAACTCTGTAGATGATTTTGATACAGGCATGAAAGGGGGCTTTTGAGAGTTATTATGCAATCACAACTCTATTAAATACTAAAAGAACTGAAATTATGGGTAAATGTTGACTAAAAACCACTGAGAATCAGAAAATACTAGTAAAAGCTGATATTTGAATTCAGATGTTGCCAGTGGAGCAGAACTTAGGAATCCTTGATGGGAGAATCTGTAGTTGATCGTGCAGCAAAATAACCCTCATGATTTTGCAACATGCAGAATTGCCATACTGGAATGAACAAAATGTAAAAAGAGAATTAACAATCAGAGGAAACTGACAACCTGGTAGGTCAGAGTTCGTTGCACACTACTGACAAAGGACCAGCTATCAGATGGTTGGATGCTGTTGTGTCTTGTCTCATCTGTTATGCAATTCCTGCAACTCTGTTTGGCCTTGCAGTGAAACAGTGGGGTTGGTGGCAGGTTTGCACTGGAGTCAAATTCCATTCACATTTCCTCACATATTTCATCCCTCAGCACAGGCACGCACTATTTGTACACTTGCATTTTTTTCTATGTACAGTCTGGACACTTCCTATA
The DNA here is from genome assembly GCA_014839685.1 of Anableps anableps. Taxonomy (NCBI): domain Eukaryota; kingdom Metazoa; phylum Chordata; class Actinopteri; order Cyprinodontiformes; family Anablepidae; genus Anableps; species Anableps anableps. Next base: position 15,197,758 of record CM026075.1, on the reverse strand, counting down.
AATACAAGGATTTCTCAAAAATCTTTTAAGACAGTACTTTACTGTTGAACTGAGTTAAATGTAATCTAGGAGCACAATGCATGTAGAGTCAGCAATGATAGAGTGAGGATATACTAAAGACAAACTCTAAACACTTCTACAACAAAATTGGATTTCTGGTTTGAAATTTGCTAAACTTCAATGGTAGCCTGAGTCTCTGAAACCTGCAGTACTAACACACTAGACAAAATCTTGCAATCATCCAAGACCTTTGGGAATATTTAGATTTTTTTCTTCTGTAAAACATTTTAAAATAAGATGCTAAATATTTTACCCATCTACACTGCTACAGTTACTGCTGTGAAATCACCTAAACCCTGGTGGTGCTGGGTTAGGAATGATTATGTTAGCTGCTTTCTGTATCATAGTAGTACCTGCAGTAAGGCAATTTGTTATGAAATTCAATCCTATCGAGGCAGCTGTGTTTTTGAAGTAATTAGTCATGAGCTAAAATTATTTTTCTTGTCAGTTACAATAATTACACACCTATGGACATGCCTACCTGTTGTGGATGCAGCCTTAATCAGAAGGAGCTCAGCGTGTGGCTTCAGCTGGTGCAGGCACGTGCACTCAAAGAGAAACTGGACTGTTTCTCACTGGCTACCAACAGAGGAGATATCAAGATGAATGTGGCTGAAGAATCTAAATTTAAAGCCTCCACCAAAATGACTTGCTGGTGTACTCTTCATTTGTAAAAGTAAGCCCAGGGAGGAAGAACAACCTCCCATCCCTCTTGTGCTACAACAAAAGCACCAAAGGAAAAAAAAAATGTGTCTGAAGAGGATTGACAGCAGTGCTGAAGACAGAGAATGTATGATTTTATAAGTTAAAAATAACCACAGAGTTACTTCCTTCCATGATTGGTAATTTTTCATTAGTGGATAACATCCCAGTCTTTGCATCCATCACCACATTCTCAACCGATGACAGAAAATGAGCAACTCAAAGCACTAACAATAACTGAATATATGTGTTTCTCAGATTGAGTGCAATCGAAAGCAAATCAAGGCCCCTCTAAAATCACTGTTAGCATTTTTCAACTAAGGTGGGTGCATCATGAAGGTCTAGCACCAATGGCTGTTGCACCTAAAACATTGTGTTAGATGTCTAACAATCAACAAACTTTTAATAACCAGGAGCATAAAAGACAAAGGAAGTGGTAAATGTTGAAAGAAATATAAAAATCCAGGTTCAGTTGAGATAAACATGTTATTAGTATTCGGGCTGCATAGTGGCACAGTTGGTAGCACTGTTGCCTTGCAGCAAGGGTTTGATTCCTCCTTTTTGCAAGGAGTTTGCATATTCTCTCTGTGCATGCGTGGGATCTGTCCGGGTACTCCAACTTCCTCCCACAGTCCAAAAACATGACTGTTAGGTTAACTGGTCTCTCTAAATTCTCCTTAGGTGTGAGTATCTGTCTGTGTGAGCGTTTGCTGCCCTGTGACGGACTGGGAACCTATCCAGGGTGTACCCTGCCTCTCATCAGATGACTGCTAGAGATAGGCGAGAAGATAGGCACCGGCCCCCCTCGTGACCCTGATAAGCATGCTAGCTAATGGATGGATAATCATTATTATGCCGTCATGTAGCGCTACCTCCTCGGTAAAGAATAAATAACCTGATTTGATAGAACAAAGCACTTGATAAAAGTTTTTTTTTGTGATTATCTTCATATTATCCTTGAGCTCTATTCATCTCCACTCATTCTTATTTGTTCACACCAAAAGAAGGACAATGAAAGAACTTCAACGTATTTTTTCACATTTATTAGAGCGCTGATGCCTTCTGCGGCAACCACAAGAATGGTCCAAGTTCGTCAATGAGGATGAACCACAGATGGATTGATGCTACGTGGGCTGGGATGCTCTGGAGGGAAACTTGGATTGTTCTGTGAAATACAGATAAGCAAAGCTCATGCTGTGGAGTTTGAGATAACATGATGCGTGTCTGCATGCTGTCAGTGTATTAGTACAGCCAAAGGGGGGGATGGACGTCCACTTAATTAAATCAATTAGAGCGTGAAGGGCCTGTCAAAGCCTCTGCAGAGAACAACAGAATCGAACAAACTCTGAAACAAAAGCTGAACTCTCTTTATGAGTCAGACAAGCTGCAACCTCTTCGTCTGAACCTTTTTAAAGACAATGCAAATCCAGATTGGTGAGATTACAACTCTACTCCTACAGTAACAACTATCCATCTGCCAACAAATGAAAAAAAAAAAAGAGTCTGGTTAACATCTGCGGAGTTAACATTTTCTTTGAAAAACAAATCTAATAATCAACATTATGGTTGTTAAAAAAGTTTTGCCCTCTTTCTTTGTTGTTCAGCTTTTGTAAAGAGGTACTTAAAGTTGTGAACTTTTGTCCCACTTTGAAAATCCCCTTTTAAAAACATGCTAGGTTTCACTATCCTCATACCTCTCCTAATGGCTCAAGTGGCAGTTTTCTTCCATGTAAAACAATCTACAGACATTAAAAAGGAAAGAGTAGGGGGACTTAAAATTTAACGAGCAGCTCGCCGCATGTTTATGAATTTATGGTCACTTTCCCTTAAGTAAGAAGAAGATGAAGTTACAATCTGCAAGATCTTCCAGAAAACCTTCCATGAATCACACCCTCCCTTGTCTTGAAATGCATTAAGGAGAAGAAAGGAGAATATTTCCCAAAAGAGTTTAATTTCCCCGCAGTCTGGAAAACTACTGCACATTAATTCGTCACTGGCTGGTTTTATCGTTCCCTTTTTGATTTGCATTTGGTGAGACGTGAATAAGGGCAAAAAAAAAAAAAAAAAGGTAAAACCCCAACTCTAATGATTGCTTTAAGTGGTTCTTCAAGTCAAAGCCTTGATTTAAAACAGGGAGACGAAAGCAGCATTGGAGAATTGCATGACATGACTCTCAGTTGTTGCTGGTCTGAGAAAACCCTCACATGACAGCCACGTATATTCCCACATATTATATCCCACAGATCCCCGGAGATGAAAGCAATTCCAGGAGGAGATTGTTCTCCATTTCCATCCTGTGGATCTACATGGCAGATGTTTTTCCTCTCTCCGATGAATGTTTTGAGTTAGGGCCATCTACTTTTTTTCTACTGAATCACCATCATGAGCAACACAGCTTACAGATATGGCTATTCTCCAGCAAACACACAGAAGAGTTGGCCTTCAAATCAGTTAATGCAAAAATGCTTTATTTTAGGCTTTCTCCAACTTCTGTTACTTTAGTGATCCCCTTCGATGTTATCTTGGGTCTTATCATACATCGTTAAGCAGTTGGATTCTGTCGCGAAGATACAATGAAAACTAGGGCTCTACCACACCACTATACCCTTATTTACTCACTCACAAGCTTACCCCTCCTCCCAGAATCCTGCCCTTTCTTGTCATCCCAACCAATTCCAAGGATTAGGCATACTACCCAGTGGGGAAACAGGGACACTGAGGCCAACAGACTGAAACCAGTTATCTGGTATAAGCTGGGAACTCATGTCTGGGTGTTAGGGAAAGGAGCCAATGACTGATAGGAAGATCAAGAACAAGAAAATAGATGAACTGAAGAAACATAAGTAACTAGAGATAGGAAGTAGAAAAATCTTTGAGAGTATAAGATGTGAGTGAATCATGTTTGGATGAATTTACATATAAATTTAAATCAGGTCTAGTAAGTTAAACATGAGATCAGACACTAGAAAAAAGGCTTTTAAACAAAGACCAATGGTTTCACCATACATAACATACTTTAGACTGCCAAAAAAACAAAATCAGACACGTGGCCATGAATGCATGTAGAGCAAATGAAACTTGTGTACAGTCTGACAGGTATATAGCTTTGGCTTGTTTAATAATTTGCTTACGTGCTAAGATGTTTGATTAGCCTGTTAACTGTTAACATCATAATTGATTCAGTTGTTTCACAACTTCAATATTTAATGATCATTTGGTGCTCAGTGTTGTGTAAGTTCACTAAGCACAACCACAGTTCACACAAACAAGTTTAAACCTGAGTCAATTTATTGTTCACCATCGAAAAGTTTTTAACTATACTCAAAAGCCCCACAATAAATAATATTGCATTAATTAATACTTGTCATTAGTGGACAAAGTAATGGTATATTGTTACCTTGTAGCACATCTGCTACATCAGATTCTGTTGACTGTGTCAATTTCAACTGTATTCACATTTAACACATCTTAATTTGAGTTGCTTATCTGGAAATTATTGCAATGATAGTGTTGAAATGACCCATTTAGCTGCAATAAATCTGCAATTTCTTCATTCCGCCTGACTATTAGCATGGTAGGCACCACCATCTGTGTCAGGTGTGAGCATCTACTGTAGGGAGACTCCAAAATCCAGTAAAAACGAATATGTCGTTAGCATCCAAATAGGGAATATACCTACTTGGGATATAACAGGACACAAATAACCATTTTCAAATGGTTATTTGGAAGTGGACATAGAAAAAGCGTTTGGTTTAAAACATCTGAGTCGAAGGCCATTTATCTGATTCAGGTGTTTTGGAACATGGATGCATATAGAAGCTGAAGGACAATGGCTCTCAAAGACTGGAGTTAGATTTTGAGTGACACGGTATCAAACGTAGTCCAGACTCCTATAGAGAAGTGAAATAGCCCTTTAACTTGGCACTAACCAGGAGCTCCAGCGTTAAAATTCAATATCGTTTACATCCTAAAAAAAAAAAAAAAAAAAAAAAAAAAAAAAAAAACATTAACAAAGATGATAAGTTGCGCTTTAAATGAACTGTAAACTGTGTGAAATAATTCAGTTCTAGTTTATATTAAGCCAGAACTGAATTAACGGACCAGCATAATATTCAGCGAGGGGAGAAAAGGGGCTGATTGCAAAATAAAAACAGCTCTAAAATTGATCAAATCCGTGTCATTTTTTTTTTTTTTAAAGAATTTTATTTAAAATATTAAAAATTTACCAAAAGCTCCCCCAGGTCCAAATACAATCAGTCCCCACAGCAATCACATTTATGTTTAAAATACAGAAAACCTTGAGACCCACGACCTGCTGTGACCCTTAAAAACACTGATGCACATGAGATTTTAGAGAGATCACAAGGTAAAAAAAAAAATCTCATTTAAATCCTAAAACCCAAACATAGAATGTGTTTCACTAACATCCCCACAAATGTAAACAGAGTGCAATAGTTACCGTATCTCTTCCAGCACAAATACTCTTCCCTCCACTAGATCATAGGAGAAGGTTGAGCTATTATGGCTGCTTGTACTCTCAGTTTAATGATCATCCTATTAACCAGGTTACAGATGCCCACTAAGATAAAAGACCTTTATTTTGCCATCAACATGATGATCTTCATGAGTAATTTTCTGTCTCCTGACCGCTCATCTGTTCCTACGCTTATTAATTCCTCTCTCCCTCTACTACAGAGCTTCAAATTTCCCAAAGGGAAACAAACATGATGCTCTCCTCAGGACAAAAATACCATATGTGAAAAAATATCTCCACTTCCTAAATATGCTTTCCCATCTCTGTATCATAAAAAATATGGCCAGATATGAAATTATTGTATTTTGTCAAGCAGACAAACAAAAAGAGGAAAAGAAAACATCTCTTAAGGGACAGAAAATTAATTATTACAAATGTCCCTACACTGCAAACCTAAAAGCACACAGAAAAAAAAAAGTATCAGTTTACTTTCAAATAGGCAAGTCATAAGATACAAGTCACAAGATCTATGGCAATGTTCTGGCTGTTTTTAGCATTTTTATTCACAGTTTTTAAAAAGTTCTCACAAACAATACAGATAATTGTTTCAAACCTCTGATGAAACCCATCAGAGGAAGGTGTGTGGGCTTTTAACAATCAGCAGTGACTCAGGACATTTCAAACACATTAAGCAAGAGAGGAAGATGAGCAATTAGTCTGAGCTTACAGCTGCATCTACAAACAAGAGTAGGATTTCATCTGTCCAAATGTTTCTCACTGCATCTCGCACGTTTGAACAGAGAACCAATGCTAAGACTTAAAAGTAGACCAACTGTATCTCAAGCGATTAATGAGAACAGATCCAGCAGCTCAGACAGCATATAAACCAGATTTATCAAAATGGTATGATCCGTTCAGACGCTTTACGTCAAATATTAAAGCGAGGCCAGGCACTAACCAGCACCATGTCCAAAATTAAAGCCCTGAGCTCTTGCATTCACATGCCTGGTATCAAACAGTAGTTCAGAGGTGCCCAAGTCCAGTCCTTGAGATATACCATCCTGACACTTTTAGATGCCTTCTTTCTCCAAAACACGTGAATCAAATGAATGCCTCATTACCTGCAGAGCTAAAACATGCTGATGAACCATTTGATTCCGGTGTGTTGGAGAAAGGAGGCATCTAAAAGTTGAAGGACGGTAGATCTCGTGGACTGGATCTGGGCACCCCTGTGGTAAGTCAAAGAGCTACTGAGGTGAACAAAAACACTTTCTAAATCAACCTCATTATGTCAGTAACCATTACATGGTGGTTGTTCAGCACACTGTGTTCAAGAAATCAAAAGATATCAATGTACTAATCATTAACTAAGTTTGATGTGTTTTATATCCCCAACATTACAACCAGCACTAGACCAAGAATCACCTGAAGTACCCAGTGGTTACTACTTTATAACATTGACTTTGTTCATTTGTGGTAACTAGCAGCAGGCCTTAAAGCAACTTAATGTGAATAAAAGGTTAAAATTATGCTATACAGACAGCTGTTTTGCACGTTACATGTTTAATTTTTAGTTGTCTTTTTAAAATGTGTATCATTTAAAAATGGTCTAATGTATTATCAATTATCTGAAGCTCAAGCCTTTCAACTAATAACAAAAATGAAATTGAATGAATTCTTATATACGTAAATAATGGTACAAAATATTTTTGTATATATTTTTACAATAAAATCTGTCTCTTTATATGTTTTCCCCTTTCACACAAAGAATATAATAGATTGGTCATGTGAGCTCTATTCTCACTTGTGGGAATACTCAAATTAAAAGACCACAAAGGAAGTAAACTCTAAAAAGGCCAACAGGAAACGACGGAAAGCAGAAAGCATTATCAAAGCCCTCTGTTGCTGATGAATCGTCTGTAAATTGATCAACATAAAAGAGATAGTTCAGATTTTTTTTCTTTTACATCACGTTCGGTTCAAGCTTACGACAAGTCAGTATCTAGAATATGCTCGGAAAATGGTTGTAGGTCGCCCATCAAGCTTGACTGGTGATTGGCAAGCCACAAACTCAAAAATCCATTTATGGTCAGAGAACACACCATGCCTTGGCTAATGCTAACAGGTCGGGCTAAGAACAAGACTCTTCACAATGGAAGCTATTACTGAGAGAAGATGACTAAAAAATTAGCCAGCTATCAGTAAGATGTTTAAGATAATTATAAAGGCTAACCAAGCTAATCACTAATACAGGATCCTAAAAAAGCAGGCATTTTGACTTTGATTTTAAATAATTGTAAAAGTCTTTTTTACAGTCGCTCCTCTCAAAGACACTGTGTGGCTTCACATTTGCACCTAATATACATAATTGTTCATGAGAGGAAAGCGAGATAAAAAATACTTTCGATACACTAGTTAGTACATCTTTTTTAACCAATTCAAAATCTGAAGCTCTTGTTTAAAATAAAGGTTTGGAGAAATCTCATTCTAAGAAATTTAGAGTGGAGCCCAGCAAAGTAAATATACAATATACTCTTCTTGTTACTAGATCTGAAATATCCAGTCAGTAGCAACCTTTGTACCTTTACTCAGCTTTCTGAGATGATAAAAATGTTAAGTATTGAGTCTCAAAGTTTCTTTGGTTAACATGATGTAATAGTAGTTTCTGTAATTCAGGTCTAGGAGTCCAGTGCACGCTGTTGCCTTTCACATACCCGTAACAGCTGAGTGAACCTTATCTTAGTCTCAAAATAATAATGTAGTGCACTCAGAGGGTGTGTCTCCAGAATGGGTGTGCCATGGAAGTGGAACTGAATATAGGAATGGATGCTTTCTTGCACCTGTAACCCCTTCATTAACACTGTAAACCTGCAATGTGACTTTCATGTGTTTTGCAACACATGAAATGGGGAGCATGTCAAAATGCAGCAACACAACAAATATAATAAGACATTTAAAAAAAAAAAAACAAGTAATTTGATGGAGTATGGTAAATTATCAAGGCTCACCACAGAGAATTAAAAAAAAAAAAAAGATACCCAGAGCAGCCAGACAGCAGTTAAAGCAGCCTGCAATTGCCAACACTCACCCGTATGAGCGTGACAGTCAGAGAGCTAAGCAAACAACGCGATAAATAATTTAATTCATCGAGCGAGATGACCAGCCTCTCTCAGGAGTGGAAGACACTGGGTTCCGCCGACTGCTCTCGCTGTTGGACCCCCGCTACGTCCTACTGGGGCGTAAAATTTCACAGACGTAGCCCTGCCCGAGTTCCACCAGACAGTGTACTCTCACACCCAGCATCATCTCCTTAAAGCTTCAGTATGTAACTTTTGTTTAAAAAAAAAAAAACTTAAATTTTTTTTACATATTTCTTAAAACTTTCACTATGTCGCGACACTATGAGGCAGATAATCTGTGAAAAACAACAACAACAATAAAAAAATTTTAAAAAATCGAGTTCCTCTTCCCTGTGGCCCTACAGCCATCTCTAAATAAAGGTGACTTTATGGTTCATTTTTGCCAGATGTAGCCAGCAGCAATCCACGTGATCGGTATCGGTGATCGGCCCTCGTGGGTAATCGGTATCGGAATCAGCAGTATAAAACCTGATTGGAGCATCCCTACTGGTTATCTATTTATTTTACCATTACTGTTTGCAATATAGGGCTTATGATGTCTTCATTGTGCTGAGGAAATCGGAGCTGAAACTGAACTCACACCCAGGTTAAGCGCTTTAAATTGGCAAGTCTGAAAACAGCGGGATTTGTCTTGGTGGAAAAATGATATTGACATTCGTAAACGATACTGATTAGTTCGATTTTTTAATAAAATAGCAACAACAATAAGTTTTTCCAATCTAATAAATTTAGGTTGACAAATGCAACAACAGACAAACATGTGAACCTAAATAGGAAATTATGGGATACTAAATGTAATACTCCTCAAGGGGTGTTGTATTATTATTTTCCGTAAGATCAAATGATTTGAAGTGTAAGCACATGCTTAATTATTTCCAAGTTTCTACCAAAAATTAGATTTTTTTTTTTTACTTACTAAAATTAACTTAAATTAAAAAATATATATATTCTCCTTCACTGTTTTTTATGGTAAATAATATACTCTGCAGCTAATAACAACCTCAGGGCTGTATTATAGGGGGCTGTTACAATTCAATTAACTTACATTTATTGCAAATCACTCAGAAAGATAATAAACATTTCATGGCAAGATACATTTTATTGTCAAATCAGGCATTTATTTTATTATTTACCACTCATTTTCACAAGTTCAAATACTGTATTATTTTAAACCTGCACACGTGATCTTGGCATCAATTGAAGGTTATTTCACTGCCAGTTTAGATCATCACCTTTGTTTTAAGTACAACTCTTAAAATTATTTCTAACATATTCAATTAAAGGAATGGATGGTGCAGTTCCCAATGAAAGCCACTAGAACCATTGACAAAGCAAGGCATGTGGCACCAGTCGCCAATCTCCAGTGTTTTGGCAAGTATGGGTCATTGTGTAAGCTGTTGCGGCTTCAACAGGAGATCCACCACATAACAGGCGCATTATGATTGAATGAATGAGAAAACGTCTGTCTGAATTTATTACAGACAATAAATTAGTTAAACATTACAAATAAAAAGCAGATGTCTTAGTAAATACAGATTTCTCAAGACATGTTTGTGGATTGTAGCCCTTGCTTGCAGGCCTTTATTAAGTGGCACCGAACAAAAAGATGGGGAAATTATTATACTGGTAAACGTAACCCTTTTGATTTTGTTTGAACAAACAGAAAAGAAAAGTAGAGATGAAGCCAAAAAGAGAAAAAAAGAGAGAAAAAAATCGGGGGCTAAGTGAGGTTTGAGCTCGATGTGTGGTTAAACCACTTCTTCTGAGTGGACAAAGAGCAGGCGTCAAAGCGTGAAAGTGACACCAGTAAGCTGCCGTCTTTGTCCCAACTTTTACTACAGTTCTCAGTCTCTTCAAAGGAAGATCAAACTAAACCACGAATATACAACAGCGAATAAAGTAGCCAGTTCAACTGCACCAACTTAACACAGTTCATTTGGAGGGTTTGCATGCTCTTACCTTAGTGTTCACTCCAGTGAGAATGGGCAAACAGCGACACGCTCTACACGCCACAGCCACAGCCCGAGAGCCAAACAGTAAGTAACGAAGCCCACGTAAAAGTGACGAAAACCCCACTCACATCCCCATATCCTCGACTTTAACTAAATTTTCCTTCTTTTAAAACACTGGCTGGGCATTTAGTGCCCGACCTGTCCTCGCTTGTTGTTCTGTCGCAGGCTGACTGCCTCCACCTCGATCACTTCTTTCAAGCTCGCCAGGGCGAATTCCGCACTTCCAGTCAGACGTTTCATAATAAAACACAAGGGGAGCGTTATGTTTATTGGTCAGAAATTTACATTAATAAATGAATTACAATTCAATTTCCTAAAAATAAATGAAAGTGCAATTTTACGAAAAATGAATACTGTAAGAGGCACTTCTGAACAATTATATTCTTCCCCTTGTATAGCGACTTTTGCTGTCATAATACAAGATAGTTTTCATGTCATCATGAAAGACTTCTGTTACCCGGAGATAATAGACTAATTATGTCGTTATTATGAGTCAACAATATTCATTTCCCTAAAACAAGATTTAATCATCTCATTATCAAGAGAAAATCTTTGCTATATTAAGATTATCAACTCGTTATGTTGAGATAACTTTAAAAATATTTACAGTAGACATGGCTGCTGTTGGCTTCACTAATAGTGGCAATAGCAAATATTTGAATTAAAAAAGGGGAAGTTAATGAAGAATATTTCTTACCTAACTACTGTACTGCATCACACTAGCTGGAATAAGATGATATACACCAATCTGACATAACATTATAACCCAGGGGTCTTCAGCTCCAGGCCTTGAGGGCCCACGTCCTGCAACTTTTAGACGTGTCTCTGCTTCAACACACCTAAGTCAACTAATCAGGTCATTAGCAGGGCTCTGGAGAAACTGACTACATACTGAGGTAATTCAGCCATTTTAATCAGGTATGTTGGACCAGGGACACATCTAAAAGTTGCAGGACATCTGCCCTTGAAAACTGGAGTTGAACACCCCTGTTATAAGCACTGACAGGTAGATTGAATAAAGCTGATTACCTCTTTATTATGACATCTGTTAACGGGTGGAATATTATTTGACCGCAAGTGAACATTGTACTTAAAGTTTTCCTTTTTATGCAGAAAATGGACAAGCATAATGATTTGATGAGTTTGACAAAGGCAAAATTGTGAAGGATTGATGACTGGGTCAGGGCACATCCATTGTGGGTGATGTTGGTCTTCAGTGCTCAGAATCTATCCCAATCCAACTGAGCATCTGCAATATTTGCTGGGTTTACAAGTCCAATCCATGGTAGTACCTACCTCACAACAGGACTTGATCTGTTGCCAATACATTGGCGGAGACCCCACAGCACACCTTCAGGGGTCTCATGGGGTCTATGTGTTGACAAGTCAGGACTGTTTTAGCAACAAATGGTGAACCAACACACTAACAGGCAGATAGTCATAATGTTATGCATAATCAGCATATGATGCACAGTGACTGGTCAAATCATTAGGCACTTCTGTTCTCTTACTTGTTAACACCCATATTGAATCAGTGTGACATGTGATCATCATGTGACAGCAACTCAATGCACCCAGGCATTGAGATGTGGTGAGAGCAACTTGCTTCAAGATCAAATCAGAATGGGGGAGAAAAGGGAATTTAAGTAGCTGATCTGAGTGTTTCAGATTGAAAAGTTACATTTAGACAATTTTCTTATATTCAAACATTATGATTTACTTTATTGTTTTCATCCAGCCCTGATTTAATTTTCCCAGTTAGAGCAAGGTCTTTTTACTCAGGATGAGCTGTAAAATCAAATTGGATGTAGTATAGACTTAAAATGCTTGTGTGGTCAGTTGTTCAAGGTCAACTTTTTCATAAAACTTTATGACATTCTCAACTCATTATTTCTATTTTCTTTTCATTATTTTGTTGTGCACCTTCCTTTCCCGTTGTTCCTACTTTCTCCTTTCTTTTTGAACTTTGCAGTGACTCTCGAGTTTTGGGTCTTATTTTGAAAGGAAAAATGTTTAATTTCCGGTTTGACGTTGAAGTTTTCTTACAGCTTTATCTCGGGTCCGGTTGGTGACGTCGCTGACGCCGGGACTAGTGCAGGACAACACCGGAGGAGAAGAGACAGATTGTGGGGGAATATGTCGCCCCTTGGCGATGGCAGCGAGAAATAGGCGATGCTTTCCTAGCCTCCTTTTTTAACTCACCCATCAAACTCTTTATTCCTCATTGTGGACAGGTTGCAGAAAGACCATATTAAGGATTACAGGCCACCAAAATTAGAAATATTTCGACTGATCACAGGAAAATAAAGTGCTAAACACTCAAGGGCTCACGTCATAGTACATAGTTAAATGTAATAAGTCATACATTTAAAGCGGACTGACATTTCCTGTTGTGGTTCTATTTTAAACCTTTTTGACATTCAACACATTGTGTGATAAGATAGCAGTACTGGTCTAACCAAAGCAATATGGTTTCAATGCAACTCCGCATGACTTTATTTATTTAAGTGTCATAACAATGAAAGCAGGACCAAAAATACTTCTCTAGTTGAAAAAAGTATTTTCTTAAAGCCTGGGCTCATATTTACAGTACAGTTAATGTTGGCAGCATTAACATTGTGCTTCTTTGAATAAATATGTTTAAAAACAGATAAAAAGTGACTGGAAGATAAGAATAGAATAGAAATAAGAATAGAAATAACCTTTATTGTCCCTCAATGGGGAAATTCTGGTGTAACAGCAGCAAATTGGCAAGCAATCGAAGCATGTCTGACGAAAATATAAAATATATACATAAAAAAATTAAGCGTACAGTAAGGGCAAAATTATAACACAAAATAATATACAGTTATAAAAAACAGTGTAGTCTGATCCAAAGGAATGTGCAACTGAGTAATATCATTTAATATATATACAAAATTCACATGTGTATTTGGGGATTAAGATGAATTAAAATTAAAATAGATTGTGTGAAAATGAAAGGATGAATAAGGTTGCATGTCATTTATCGTGCTCTCTAACTGAATCATACTTAACAGTGGGTATAATGTGTTTGTGATGATATGCTATTCAACACATTGTGTGATAAGATAGCAGTATCTTATCACACCTGTTTTAATGTTGCTAAATGTGACATTGTGCATTATGGATTAAATTTTCTACATTGGTCTCATTTATCCAGATGTCATTGTTGCTGAAGTCCACAGGCTCATCAAGTTGTGCTTTCATGTTCTTTTTTAACAGTAAATAGCTTTTTTCTGGTGACCCTTCCAGTTTATCCTCGTTGTTCAATCAATTTATATTTGTGCTGTCATAAAGATTTAGCACTTTGCATGGTGAATGAAGTCTGTTGAGATTGAAATGAACCTCTTTGGTTTTCTCTTATTTCTCTGAGCTGACGTCAGGGTACATTTTGCGTGATTCCCTCTCCTGGGAAGATTGGCAATTGCTTTCAAATGCTTTCCAGTTATGAGTAAGCTTCCTCAATGTTGACTGAAGGTGGAAGTCAAATTGTTTTTAAAATGCCTTATTATTGAGGGGCAACAATGTCTGCTCTTACAGGGTCATTGCTAATGTCTGGGCATTGGGTTAACCCACACCTTTATGTTCCAAACCAACAAACCATGAAAACTTCTGCTGCTCAAAATACATGATTGCTGCTTACCATCTAAAATATGATGGAAAAAGCAAGATGTAACTTAATTTTCCAATGACAATAAATTGTTTGTGTTTTGTCCTAAAGACATATTGAACTAACAGTTCATATAGGTAACAATTCTGATTATTTATAAGCAAAAATATTTGAATAAAAACAAAAAAAATATTTAAACACTATATTTAAATTTTATTTATAGAGAGACTTTAATGCTGTGTTGCACTGGCGTTTCTTTTAACAGTGCATTGAAATAGAGGTTTACAGTTGTGTTAACCTGTGAAATGTTTTCACATTCTTGTTTATTTTGTGTTTGCTTTGTTTTGTTATTTTCTTCACAATAACTGACCACACAGCTGGAGGTGATATGAGACATTTACATACATTATGAATAAAAAATACATAGCTTGTTTTTTTCTCATGTTTGTCTGACATTAAGCCAGATGTAGCTATTCCTGTCTTATGCCAGTGAGGATATTAAAAATAATTTATTTGTTAATTGCAAAAATAATGAAATCATAATTTATTTTTATTTGTTTTTACCTTCTTCAAATTCAGAAGATTTTAAATATGCAAAGTCAGAGTGTGAGAAAATGGGTGCTTTTTTAGTGCGTATGTAAATCTAGTTGTAGCTGTGTGTGTATATGACAGTTTGTTGGTTTGTCTCCTGCAACAATAAAAATTTCAGAATGACAGATTTGTATTTACTATAAAATCTGTTTTTATTCATTAATGTTTATTTTGCTTTTGTGGTGTTAATGTCGACATACCCTCAGTACAAATGTGCATATGAAAGGCAGCTCTCATCTTTAGTGTGGAGATGAGGTGTTGCATCAGGGCCCAAAAAACACAAGAATGAAATTATGAACCATGAAATTATTTTATCCACCCATACTTCCGCATACACCTCCTTACTCTTTGATTAGTTAAAAAATTTAAAAATAAAATTAAAATTGTTTTAAACTTGAAATCAATCCTGTGTGAGCACTATTATAATACAAAATCTGTTATAAATGATTATCCTTAACTAAAATGACAAAAATTGCACAAAAACACATTGATTCTAATATGGGTCATTTTTGGTCCACTTATGGAAAAGGGTCTTGTCACTCATGCATGTAAGGATTAAAGCTGCACAGCCAGTCCACTTTAGACCAATCATAATGACCTGAGCGGCGTTAGCCCACTAACTTAGACAGTTAAGATTGACCTGAAAAAAGTCAGTTTATCATGTTTAGCACACAACTGAAAAATAATAAATACAATTGTTGAATTATGTCAAATTTATATACATGCTTTTTTATAAATAAAATGTTTATCAATTACATATTTAATTGTATGTGGTTGTAACAATTTAAATAACTATTTGTGTATTTATTTCTAATTTTAATTGATAACACTTTTAAATAACTATATGTCTTGTCTGTTCCTCCACAGCTCCCTTAATAACTTTTAGTCCTTTTAATCACCACTTTTTTGTCATTGTTAAGTTAAATGCAGTAACTTAACTAGCACTGAGCAGTTCCCCCACATTTTTATGTCAATATTTTACAATTTTCACTCATCTTGGAACTCAACATTTGGAAGATTTTCATTATTTTAGCTTGTTTTCATTACACTGCTTCTCAGATGACTGGAAAAAAGAGCTGTTTGTTTACTGTTGTGCATTTCTGAGTTGCTTGTCAAATATAAAGCATGTAGACCGACTGGCCTTCAAAGATGTTTTTAGTCATTGTTCCCAGGACCAGAACTAAAGAATATGATGCAGCATTTGGTGTCTATGCTCCTCAGCTCTGGAACAATTTCCCTGAAAACCTGAAATGAGCAGAAACTGTTGCCTCATTTAAATTAGAACTGGAAACACTGTTGTTTACAGCAGCTTTTGACAGAAGAATCAGACTTATAAACTATTTTCCTGTTTGAAGTGTCATATTAAAGATGAGATTTGGATTTACATTTAAAGAGCAAATTTACATTTAAATTTGGATTTAAATTAGCCTTTTACATCTGTGTTTTTAAATGTGTTTCTTTTGAGCAACACTTTGAAGTGATTAACATATTAAGCTCTCTTTAAAGCTAATTCTTAAAGGTCCTGTCAGCACTTTAGATTGCCTTGTGTATGAATACTGCAATATAAATAAACTTCTCTTGTCTTGTATTACTGTGAGAAAAAACACAGCATAATGGTATTAATGTCACATGCTTCCTGAGGTTTCTATCACAAGGGGGCAGAGCATCCCAGCAGACAGATCTCACTACACATCACCCACACCAGACTTCACCAGGTTGTTTCCCATAGAGCCAGAAGGTGAGATAACTGTCCAAACTGTATATGATTTAACCAACAAAATTTACACTCCTTTAAGATTTTACCTCAAAGAATTAGCTCAACAAGATAACTAGATGCACATGCTTGGTAGCTGAAGACATGTTTCTCTTGAAACTTGCTTTGAGGCAGCTGACTGGTGATTGGAAAGAGCTGAGCGGTGTTTTGAACAGACTCAAAGTTTGCATCGTTCAATTTTGTGAGTGAGTTTAATTGAATTTAATGGAAACCTTATTATGCAGCACTGCAAAACACCATCAGTGGTACTGTAAGTAGCATCTGCAAAGCTGCACTGAAAATGAGCGATTATTGGAATGGCTTGGCATTCATACCCTTTACCTCTTAAGCTTTAAGGTAATCTTGACTAATTCATCAAGCCCAAGTAACACATGTCAACACTCTATCTGCTGCTGCTATTACTAGGATGTCTTCCATTTTAGAGCCATAACCCTCGTATTCTCACCAGCTGGACAATATGGTCCCACTGAGAGACTGCTTGCTGAGAGGCAAGTCGCAAAGCTCAGTTATAGTTACAGCACTGATGAAGCTGGATGTTTATTTTGGCAGAAAGGCGCCTGTCCTTAAGTCCGCCTGACTAGTGGTGATGATGTATGTGGTGAACCAGCGGCTCCTGTGCTATGTTTGCTATTCTCTGACTTCTGAGACCCCCCCATGAAATGTGAATCTCATGAAATGCAGATCACGTGCGTGATAAAAAGGTGTACATATGATCCACATAGATAAGATGTATTTATCTGATTCAGAAATATAGCTTTAGGAATTAAAACACTCTTAAGTTTTTATTTTATGTAAAAGCATATAGCAGAAAACTATAGCAGCCCTCTAAGTTAATCGTTAAGTAATGAGCTGTTTAAATGAGATGGCCATTTGATAATAAATGTAACTGTGACTATAAGTTGGCCTGATTTCATGGCTCTTAGCTTTGGTTTTTGCTTTTATTTGTCTAATTCAGATGCAACATCTCCTCTTACAGACACCCCTGGTCAAGATGGCATAAATCCCAACCACACCTTTCATCAAAACTTTCAAACCACTTCATCCAACACATTTCATCACCAAAACAAAGAAGCCAAATCAAGCATTACATGCAAGTTATCTTTGGTGTAGTTCTTAATAGGACAGCGCATATTGTATCATTTTTTTTTTTTTTTTTTTAAGTGTGAACTTGTTATGAAGTTACGAGCTGTCAGCATCTATCGGAAGTACATAACTCACTTAAAGTGTTCATCATAGAAGTAAAGTTTTCCTCTAACATCCAGTCAGAGTGAGACCAAGGCCAAACACAGAATCCCATCATCATTAAATTACTGTCAAAAATGTCACAGAGGTTTAGGCAAACACTAAATGCTTTGCTGTGGGTGGTTATTTTCAAACAAGATAATTCTAGATCTGTAGTTCTGGTCTGCAACAATGACTCCCCT
This sequence comes from Anableps anableps, assembly GCA_014839685.1. Taxonomy (NCBI): domain Eukaryota; kingdom Metazoa; phylum Chordata; class Actinopteri; order Cyprinodontiformes; family Anablepidae; genus Anableps; species Anableps anableps. The sequence goes on along the minus strand of CM026075.1, from coordinate 15,179,950 downwards.
GTTTAACTTGTTTTGCAAAAATGTAATGTGTTAAGCATATCCAGACTATTTAATTATATGTTTCTAAAGTAAAGCTGTGCAAAAATATTTAGATTTTTTTCACTGCTTTACTTCTTGATTAGATGGATATTTGTAAAAACAAACTTTTTGCAATTCCTTTAACTGAGTTCCTTTTACAATGCTGGATCACATTTAATACAAGTTCTCTGCTGTGTGACTTTCCAGCTGCAGGTTTCAACCGTTTTTCCTCTATGATACGGCATGGGCAATGCAACCATGATGGATGTTCAAACTCACTTTTAAATGTTGTACAAACTTATTGTTATCTGTTGTTGAGTAATGACAAAAGTATTTGTTCAATGTACTCAAACATTTAAGTTAAGAATGTGTTGTTTTATTTTTGTGGTGCGTTGACTTCTAAAAATAATTAGCCAACTAATTATCTGTTTATCTACCATCATTGGTGGCCACCAATGACGGTAGATAAACAGTTTTCCTGGAATGCTGAGTTGTTTTTTCACCATTAACACATTTAGCAGCAAATACACAAGGGTGACTGACAGCACTAAGACCTTCCTCCTGGCTCTGATTGGTTGGTCGGGAGCAGTGCATTTTTTTTTAGACGGCAAAGTAGCTCAGGGAGGAGGTAGAGGAGCTCAATCTTTTCACAGATTATCTGTCTCATATTAAACTGTCACAACATGGTGATAGTTTTGACAAATATGAAAAAAACATTTTAGTAAACGTTACATACTACAGCTTTGAGCTCTCATATGTTTTAGACAAATTAAATTTTTTTTGATTGTGTCTCCATCACAAGACGAGCTGATTGCCGTTTGCAGACCTGTTTTAAGAGGAGCTTTTAATGTCTTCAACTTCAAAGTAGCAGGTTGGCTTGTAGGAGGGGCATCATCATTGCTAAAGCTGTACGGTGACTTGTCATCTAATCTTAAAAATATATTTGATTTTCTCAATCTATCAATTTTATTTATGGTGAACTTTTCATACAGTATAACTTAGCACAAAGATTCCCACAGGGCAGGTTAAAAACAAAAGGTAACAAAAAGCTCAGAATAATCACATTCTAAAAGGCTAAACAAAATTCAATAAAATATTAGTTATTATTATTAGGTAAATCAGTCAGAAATGTCACATAACCTATAGAACTGAGGAAACACTAGAGACAAATATAAACATAGTAAAAATGTTAAAACTGTAATCCAGAAACTTACAATTTCTGGATTTCAGAAGAATATACAGAAATTATATATTAACCCTAACAAAAAAAATCCAATATTACATTTAGCTAATGATGAAATGTAAAATAACACAAATATTAAGATTTAAAATTAAGATTGTATGTAGATTATGTAGAAGCAAGAGAGAGTCAATCAGAAGCAAAACTTACTTAAAATTAGATAAACAAAATAATTGAATAAAATAAATGTTCCACTGATAAACAAGAAACATTAGTCTCCAAAATATGGAACAAAACACAGGAAAACTGGAGTGAGAGGGAAGCAAGAGGAATATTTCTGAAGGAACATTTTCAAAGCTGTTTTTATTCATCTGTCTCCCTCTGAACTATTATGATCAGCTCAGTGTTGCTATCTTTGATGCTAAACTAAAAGGTATCAAACAAAGGTGTGCTTGAAGCTCCCCCTGTTCCATTAACCCTCAGAGGAGCATGTCTTGACAAGTTCACACACTTCCTTCAAGTTTGCTTTTCCAAAGTTGAAATTTTGCCTGTTTATCACTTTTTCTCCCAATGCATCATGCTTTTTAGGATGCACAGGGCTGTGCATGAGCATCTACATTTCTGGAACTGCCAGCATGAACATCTTTTTTCTAGTAATCACAATTAGCAAAAGTTTCCAGTCACAAGTGCAGCAAAGGGAAAGCACAGAAGACCAATTTATTCTCTGGGAACTTAATTTACAAAATACTTTGAGGTTAGTGTAAGTGAGTACTGTCTTATCCAAAAAGAAATACTTTACTCATCAGTTATCTAACAGTCCAAGTAAAGCAAATGATAACTTAATCATTAGTCAAGAGAACCAGAGGTATCTAGAGTTTAACCCTATAGTCTCAGCTGGAAACTGTAAAACTCTGCCAGAGGAAACTAACAGAAGCTTTGATAGCATGTACCTGAATTTCATACTTGCACAGAGAGGCAAAGAAAAAAACGATCAGATTACATATACATATTACATCATCACAGACCCTCCACCACACTCAGTGATGGGCATAAGGTGGCTTTTCAGAGACTCATCATCTGTGTAACAACAGACCCACCTAGAGTGTTTGCTGTCATTATGCCATTTATGGTCCCATCTGAACAAAGCACGCTGCTCCATTTAAAGTCTCAGTATTGTTTAGCAAAATTCACTCTTATGTTTGTGAAGGTAGGTCAGAAAAGGTTTTTCCTGGCATCATTTACATATTATACATATCAAGTAAATAGTGTTTACTTATTGCAATAAAGACTTGATGACCTCTTTGGAGATCTCTTTTTTTAACCATCATAATTGTGCATGATGGCAAAATAAATATGGGTCATATTTATGTTTCATGAAAATAGTAGTTGATTGAATACTAATGAGAAATATCTAGAAACTATGTTCAACTTTAAAAAGAACTTATAAATTAATAAGAATGCTGCAGTTACATTTTGTTTTAAAGGGATTATGCCACAAGTGATTGTGTTGAAAATGATTATTTCTCAACATTATTATTTCTTAACATAATTAGATTCAATCCAAAGGTTCCATTATGAGATTATACCTCTAAATAAGATATTTGTTACACATATTGACCAGGTGTCCATATCTGTCCATATATGTACTTGTTTAAGTTCTGATGTTTTATGTTATATTAATTCAATTAAATGACTGAAATCAGTGGAACACAGCAAACATGGTCTATTTAAAGGAATAGAATCTACCAATCAACACTCGCAAAGATGACATTTCACATTTTAGGTATTTTTTACTTCTTCTGTTTCTGGTTTTCCCAGTTTCATTTCAGTCTCTAAATAAGCAGTGGGAGACTTAAGGTATTTTGTCAGATCACTAACAGGAGCTTAAACAAAGCAGTTTGGTCGGAGAGAGCCTCTTGCCTGAATGAAGAAACATCTTTAAGGACCAAAACCAAAACAGCTCACCTGGCAATATCTGGAAGTGCCACCACCTCGAAAATACTCAAGCTTAAAGAAACTCAAAAAAAAAAAAAAAAAAAAAAGTTAAGATTTTTCTTTATTCCTCTCTTATGTTTGCTTGTAACACTGTGAGCCTTGACATCTTGTGTGTCTGGTGTGGGTATTTACAGCAGTCATATTATATCCAAGAGACTGAATATTAGATTTGTTGGCCAAGTGTGAACTTATGGAGCTGTAATACATTGTCCAAGAAATATTGCATTTCAGTCCTTTAAGATGCCAATATTGCTCACACTGATATTGCAATAAATCACTTTCTGCAAAGATTTATTGCAACTCTGAAGCTTGTTCCATCTCTGAGGCAAATTCTTGGAAGAAAAATTGACTGTATTTTTTTCTTGGAAAACATTGGATCAAACATTTGCCACTAATGTAAGAACTATGACTGGAGTCTGAATATAGGACTAATTTGTGCAAAATATCAGTAATAACCACAAAGGATATTGTAACGAAATAGCCCTTTTTCGGAAAAATGTAATTTTAATCAAATTTAACGAGAAAATGTCATAAATGTTTTTTTTAGTAATTGTTTAACATAGCTTTGCACAAAACACCACAAAATGATAATTAAAATATTTATTTGCAATATATAACTTTAAACATAAAATAATGCCGAAAAAAAGATTTAGCTAATTTACTTGGCTGTTTCTTTTTATTTTCTTTGTTGCAGTTTCTTATCTCAGCTTACACTTTTTCTAAGAATCTTTAGCAGAACCTTGTGGCCATAGTTAGATAGTTTGGAGAAAAGTCAATGTACCAAATAAACTGTCTGCACTGTGAAAGGCCTGTTCTTCTTATTCTGAAAGAGATCTTTTTAAACTCATTACACTCGCTCTGGATACCTTCACATGATTTTGTCTTGGAACACTGTGCTTTAGAGCTTCAGCAGATAACATGAAAACTTTTTAACAGGACATCTCGTTTTTTTCCCATGTTATCAGAAAAATAGAATGGAAGGTGTCGGTGGGACGTTCTCCCACCGACCAGAACCGACCAGGAGGAGTTATTGTTTCAGTATGTACTTCCTCACGGCCTTGGACAATTGATCCTCAAAACTATTCATCCTGATCTGTGGCTGAAAAACTGGCTTCTGGAGGTTGAGTAACTGGAGCCGTTTTCCGCATAAATAAACACACCCATGAAATTCAGACCAATCACAGAATAGTTTGCATGGAGAAGGGGGTGAAAAGTTTACCACAGAAGTTGTGACAAGAAGGGGCGGATGACATGAGGCTGAAAACAAAATGACGTGATTTTCATCACGCAGCTGTGACAATGAGAACTGATTTTGGCAGTTCAGCTGGACCATACAGAGCCCTTTATTCAAGACAGGTGTGGTAGAAGGGAAACACCTGAAACATGCAGGGCAGCGGTCTCTGAGGACTGAGAAACACTGCCCTTAGGCAAAGGTGGCATGTTACTCAGTCAGTGGAAGTTGAGCTACTTCTGAGCTATGTCAGAAGAAACAGAGCCAGGAGATCTCGCTAACAAGCAAACAGTTTCAAAGATGGAGGCAAATTAAGAGACCAAAGGTTTATTTACAACCAGAGCACCAACATGCAAGAAAAGAGGATTTAAGGTTTCATGGCTTCATGGTGGCTTCTGGAAGGGAGAAAGAAACAATTAGAGATGGCTGTGGTAAGTTGAGGTGATTCTGAATAGTTTGTAAAAGGAATGTTTTGTCTTATAGTTCAGCAGGGTTCTTCCAAAGAAGAGGGAGGAGAAGGATCCAGAAGTAAGTGGCTGGAGGTGGGTAGACTGTTGAAAGACCTATTATTTTCCTGAACAGAGGGGGTTGGAGAGTGGGCAGGCTGATGAAAGCTGATAGCTTTGGTGCTGCAGAGGAAGGAGATCCAGAAGGAGGTGAGGCTTTGAAGAATGAATCTCGGGTGGTGTTAAAACCACAAGAAATACAACCTGTGAGGCACGGAGAGTACCAGGGTGAGAGTAGAAGCAAGAAAAGCATCAACATTACTAGTCAGGAGGTTGTTTGGCTTGACTCCATTAGAAACTGTTGATTATCAGGCACCAAATTGTCATCCATCAGCTCCTATAAGAATAGCCTGAAATTGTCCATGTTCTAATTAGGTTTTAGGATGTTTTCAAACCTGAGATGGTTATTCTATTTAAAACAAACTCTTGTTCGTTTTCCCCCTCAGTGCGGTTTGTGTGTGTAAATATGAACACAGCAATCACACTAGTGTACCAACTGTACAAAGACCATTTGGAGGAGGTGGTCTCCAGAGTGATTCATTTATGGTGTGAATATGAGCTGACGTTAATCTGATACAGCTGCCAGTTGTATGCAGCAAGTTGGAATCAAACACCTTCCCGTAGCCAGTATAAAATAAACTGATAAACAAAGGCTGCAGATCTTTTTCTTAAAGTATAAAGCCTGATGCAACTTCAAGATTTAATCTCAAAATCTGTTCGAAACAACTTTCTTATGCACTTTTACCTAAAATAGTACCGAATAAGTCACTAATAATATAATTAAATTATTTGTGTTTTCTACTAACTCGAAACACAGTGTCTGTTTCCTGTATTTACATTTGGTACTATTGCCCTGGAAACATCTAAACAATAAGCAGACTAATGTTCTCATGTAACTTGTAGTGACAGATTTCAATTCTCTTGGAGTTTTCTCTGAGTTAAAAGAACCCAAACCACCAGAAAAAGTAAATAAACTTTACTGATTCAGACCATGGTAAAGAAATGTCCTCAGACTTGCTTGTGAGATATAAACTATAGACCTCTAAGGTCCTCTAAGACCTCTTCACTTAATGTTCACAGGACCAGAACTAAGCAGAAGGAGCTAGTGTTTAGTTTCTGCACTCTTCAGATCTGAAACCAACACACTGAAAGCCTGAGATGTACAGACACCACTGATTACCTTAAATCAGGACTGAATACATTGTTGTTTACGGCAGCTTTTGCATGAAGGCTAATACTTATTTTATCAGTTTATTTTTATCATGTCTTAGCCCCGGGGTGTCCAAAGTCAGTCCTCAAGGGCCGGTACATTGCATGTTTTAGTTTTTAACAACCTCCAACAATCTCCAAAGAAATTAATGGTGAACTCCAAGGTCAGCGTACATCAGTGCCAAATCACACCAGTCATCATTGTTTGAGCCAAAGTGGACCTCATGGGAGACGACCAAGAAAAACAGCAAAGTATTAAAAAGCCAGACTGGCTTTTGTCACAATGCATATTGACAAGTCACAAAGCTTATGTGAGAGTGTTCTTTGGAAAGATGAGACAAAATTGGAACTTTTTGCCAAAGCTCTTCAGCTCTATGTTCACAGATGCAAAAATGAATCATGCCAAGAAAAGAACACTGTCCCTACTGTGAAACATGGAGGAGGCTCGGTTATGTTTACTGCATCTGGCTCAGGGTGTCTTGAATCTATGTAGGGTGCAATAAAATCTCAAGACTATCAAGGCATTCTGGAGAGAAATGTACTGCCTGTTGTCAGAAAGCTCGGTCTCAGTCGCAGGTCATGGGTCTTCAAACCGGATTATAACCCAAAACACAACTAAAAACACCCAAGAATGACTAAGAGCAAAACTTTGGCCTATTCTGAACTGGCCTTCAATGAGCCCTGGACCAAATCCTATTTAACGTCTGTGGATGGAGCTGAAAGAAGCCATCTGGAGAAGGCATCCTTCAAACCTGAGACAACTGGAGCAGTTTGCCCATGAGGAGTGGGTCAAGACACAGGAGTGGACAAGTGCAGAAGTCTCATTGACAGTTACAGAAATTGTTTGATTGCTGTGATTGCCTCAAAAGGTTGTGGAGCAAAAATATTAAGTTACAGATTGGTTTCATTAGTTCGTTTTTTTAAAATGATTCTGTTGAACCACAGTTCAAAAGCAATATCTGATTTTCACTGGTTAATTTCCAGCAAATTTTTATTTAAGTAAAACTGTCAGTTTAAAGTTATTTCATTGACCATTGTAGGCTTTTCGTTCATTAACAGAGAGGGACCAACAATTTTGTCCATGTCTGTTTTAAATGAGCATTTTAGTCTTTCCTTCTTTTTTAATACTTGAAATTCAACATTATTTTTAATGTGTTTCTTTTCAAGCTCTAATTTGTCTACTCTTAATTTTAATTGTCCTGGAAAACTCTTTTAAATACTTTTTGTATGAAACCTGCTAAACAAAAACATGTACCTTACTAATAATTACTGCTGCTGAATAATAATCGTGTACCTGTGCTCCTTTTAATTTATAAAATGCAAAAATTTAACAATTTCTTCACACAATGCCGAAATTATTATTGTTATCATTGTTGCATACAGATCTGTGAGAATCTGCAGTTTCCATTCACAAACAGCTGATTAGAAGCTGCAGTGTTGATTACTGAATGACAGCTAGCTCCCTCTGGACGAATTTATCTCACTAAATATGTCTGCAGCAAAAAAAAAAAAAAAAAAAAGAAAAAAAAAAAGAAAAAAAGAACAGCTGCTATGGTGACTAATCTGACAGCTAATACAAAGCCCACGCTCTGCTGGACACAGATCCAAAAGGTTTGGCAAGGAGAGGGAGACCGAGTCTGTTGGTATGGTGGCAGCTAAGGGCCAAATGTGCCCAAAAATCCCATTTTGTCAGACTAATATCATTGGAATGCTTTGTCAGAAAAGCCATTGAATGATTTTAGTCAGTTTATTAATGTATTTTTAAGATGAACATTATTCATTAGACCATCATTGCTGATATTTTCCACAGAAAACAGGTTGAGAGGACAGGAAAAAAACACAAAGATGTATACTCAGAGGAGATGATTTCTTAGAGGAATAGTTTGTCACAATGGTTGTTAAAAATGATAAAGATCTGCAACATCATTCAAAGAAGAAAATCTGTCCCACCAAATATTTAGTTTTTGATTTCTGTGATAGAAGATGAAACGCCTGATAAGGGACAGCTTCACTGATTATTTAATTGGAAGCCATGGCATTTCTATTTGTAAGCCTGCATCTGCATTCATCAATAACATGTTTAGACTCGGAGATCAGTGGATATTGCAGTGTCCATCCATCCAGTCATCCCTTTGTTTGCTGTGACCTTAAGAGTGCATCCCTAAAACATAAAGAAACAATATTTGATATGAGATGGTCTAGTCCAAGATCTAAGATTTCCCTGAGATGTTTTAGAGATGGGGTAAATATTAACAGCTCCAAAAGAGCCTGCAAATTATGACTGTATGAAGTGGATCCTCTTTTGATTAGTCTCAATTTTTGGGTAAATCTTCTTTAAGAGGATTATTGATCTATCAGTCTTGTTGTGCAGAGTGATGTAGTCTCTTCTACTTTAAACAAGGCTTATGACAAATTGGAGTTATTTTCTAGAAATTTCTCTGCGTGTTAAGAAGTAAGACTGAAACTGAATATGTAGTTTTTCACAAAAAGTGAACATCTGAGTATTTATTTAATCAAGTCAAAAGTAAAGTAAGGCTTTTAAAGATTACAACTTTAGTTGGTTTATAAGAGTAAACACAGAAGTGCAACTAAATACACTAAAAAGATGGAAGATGTGTTCATCTGAGACTTTGCTATTAACACTGCAAAAGTTTTATATGCACATTTTTATCACAATTGTTTGGTGAATATTCTGTTTTCATGTATTCATAGTAAGTATATTTTTACACATACAGTGATGTGAAAAAGTGTTTTCGCCCTTCCTGATTTCCTATTTTTTTACGTTTGTCACACTTCAGTGTTTCAGAACATCGAACCAATTTAAATATGAGTCAAAGACAACACAAGTAACACAAAATGCAGGTTTTAAATGAAGGTGTTAAGGGAGAAAAAAATCCAAACCTACATGGCCCTGTGTGAAAAAGTGATTGCCTCCCAAACCTAATAACTGGTTTGGCCACCCTAAGCGCAACAACTGCTATCAAGCATTTGCAATAACTTGCAATGAGTCTTTTACAGCTGTGGAAGAAACTTGTTCAACTTATCTTTGCAGAATTGTTCTAATTCAGTCACATGGTTCTCGAGCATGAACGGCCTTTTTAAGGTCATGCCACAGCATCTCAATAAGATTAAGGTCAGGACTTTGACTAGCCCACTCCAAAGTCCTCATTTTGTTTTCTTCAGCCATTCAGAGATGAACTTGCTGGTGTGTTTTGGATCATTGTCCTGCTGCAGAACCCAGGTTGGTTTCAGCTTGAGGTCACGAACAGATGGTCGAAAATTCTCATTCAGGATTTTTTGGTAGACAGCAGAATTCATGGTTCCATCTATCACAGCATGTCTTTCAGGTCCTGAAGTAGCAACACAGCCCCAGTTTACTTGTATTGTCTTTGACTCATATTTTAATTGGTTTGTTCTGAAACACTAAAGTGTGACAAACGGTGTAAATCAATATATTTATTGTATGATGCGGGGGACTTAACTGGTCATCCTATACTGGAGAAACATGCTTGTCTTATCCAATCAGATAACCTGTTAAGGAGAAAAGTTACAGGTCAATGCTTGTTGTTCACTGTAATCATGCATCCCTGTTCTTTTGATAAATTTTAGAAGATGTAGCAAAATTTGACACTGTTTAACCATTGTTTTGGTCAAGAGCCATTGTCTAGTGCTTACTGGGGGCTGAGCATCCCTAAAGGTCAGAACCTAAAACTGCCCCTAATTTAGATCCAAGATTATTCAGTGCTTTAAAGACCAATAAAGACTTTAAAATTATCATCTGAGAAGCAGAAGGCTAATGTGATTTAAGATTTGTTTGACATTATCCATTTTCTGGTGCTGGTCAGAACACTAGCTGCAGCATTCTGGATGAGCTGCAGCTGCCTGACTGACCAAAGACATGCGAAGACACTTTTTACAATCATCTAATCTAGTCAAAATGAAAGCTTGCATTAGTTGTTGTTTTTTTTTTCAAATTTTGAAGAATTTTTTTTTTATGGTTATGTTTTAAGATGTTAGCTGGCTGATTTAATAAAATACTTTATATGGTTGTTAAAATTCACATGTGAGTCCACAATATCAGCTACAATACTGTGAAAACTTTCTTAAACCCCTTAGAGATTTCTTCTGTTTTCGCTTTTTGACCAGCGTTTAAGATCATCAAACAAATTTAATATTAGATAAATATAATTTGAGTAAACACATTAAATGTTAAAGAATGATGAATCCATTTACTATAGGGTAAAGTTAGTAGTAAAACTTGTACAAATGCCTTCTTATGACTTGAAGATGATCTAAAGTGAAATGGGAAAAAAAATTGTTTAAAAAATTAAAATAGATTAAAATCATGCTTTTTTTCCAAATATGCTTTAATGTGGCACAATAAACTTTCCTGGCATTAAGGAAAGAAGCAAAGCTTTTGAGACAGGTGTGACTGCATGAGGTATTTTGTGTGAAAACCAACACAGGCCAGGAAGAACATCAAACAAAAGAGAGATTTCAGTGTCTAAATAAAGTGTCAGGTCAAAGCTGGGGTCAAAATATCCCTCTGGTCTCTGCAGGGGATTTAGTCGCCAAGGAACACAACACCAAGCTAAATGACGGAGGATTTGAGGTGTCATATTTAGATCCACATCACCACAGTGGGACCAAGTGCAAAAAGAGCGACAATGAGTTAAGGAGCCTTTTAATCATGCTCATAAATTCACAATCAGCTGAAAAACAACCCACCAGAGCAGAAATGGGTTCCGAGTGGATGGGTGCTCCAGTGTGAAAAACTATATGTGAATTTTATTTATTAATGAATCTGAAACTGCAACAGAAGCTGTTTATCTAAAATGTTTATAATTCTGAAGATAATTACTTGTTTCTCTCTCCAGTCATGCCATACAAAGACTTTTTAAAAAAAAATTTTCATGTGAGAGTTATTTTGCACTGGCCACATGAGAGTTCCTCAAATTATGCATTTTCACTAACAAGATCACATTCTTCCCCTTTATTTTGGTTTCCTGACTAGAATCATAAAAAAGTCACATGTTGTAATTTGATGTTCATTTTGGTACAACAAATAATAATGCACACAAATCCTTCAAGAACTTTCACTTAATAAAGTTAAAGGAATAGAAACTAGATTTGGTGCGTGGGCTCATTTTTAAAAGAAAAATCCACTCGGGAACTATTTCTGCAGTATACATCTTGCACCTTAGGATTAACCTTTTTAGTTTGGAATGACTGATAATGCCTTAGCTCAAATGTCTCAGATGTCTACCTGGCTCAACATGCCTGAATTAAATGGCTAGCAGATATATGGAACAGGGTGTTTTTTTTTTTGTTTGTTTTTTACTAAATAGCATTTCTGTTTAAAATAATTTTTACATAGGTCTTATATAATATTCAAATTATCTGGGAAGTTTCTTTTGAGGTTTTTTGCTAGCTGTAAACCATAGTCATCAGAGTTAACATAAATACAATATATAACTATGCAATATATAACTATGTGTTATTAATCAATAAAAATTTAGATTTTTGATTTGAATAATAACCAACTTTATTGTTGGCAATCCTGCAAGGATACAGGTGAGTAGAGATTATGGATGGATGGAATTTATTTTTCAACAATATTCTAATTTATTTACCTGTTGACATGTATTGTTATAGGGGGACTTTGTTATCTCTGTTTCTTTGATCCATCTTCAGGTTTGCTCTTTTGGTTTGTAAAATGACAGGATTTCCCCTGTCTTTATGCTTAACTAAACCACCTGGTTACTGCATCCTCTTTTAAACGGTGTTAATATAAGATGGATGTGAAGTACCTCAGCTTACGTCAAGTCAAGACAGGGACAGTTGCCCTCCTATTCCCACAGCGGAAACCCCAAATGATTGTATCCATCTTCATCAGCTCTAACGGCCCCTCTGAGACGCTCATTATGACGCTGCACGTTCTTCAAAGCTGGTTGCTGGGATCCATTTCGACCAGCTCAATATGAAACACAGTGAAGTTCTTCCAAAGGGCTAATACTGGATCTTGGATGACCCAGAGTAATTCCAGTCCAATTGGTTGCTGTGGCATTAATGATTAACAGTACTCCGGTGATGATGGGGACTGCCTGGGCTGACCTTTTCACGTGGCTGTATTTGTGTCCAGTGTAAGTACCGGGCTTTACCATCATGATAGTCTGGACAGCTGCACTTTTATCCGCTGGCCTTAGCAGCTGAGGTGGATGCCCTGGTTCAGAGCATGCAGGGTGGAAGAGAGGTAGCTTTGTACCAGCTGAATGGAAAGAAGAAGGGCCAAGGAAAGAGGGGAAAGCAAAGGGGCATTATTTCAGCTGGGCATTAAAACAGAGTTGTCCCTTGAGGTATTAATTTGATCACATGTCTGAATTTAACTGGAATGAACTGAAATGATTGTCTTCCATGCCTAATTGTACCACTAACTGCTACATTTCTATAATAATCAAATAAAATCCTCCTCCAGTCTTTACCAGAGCTAGTACAACATCGTCCTCTGTTTGAGATGCTATCATCTGACTTCAATTTTACCTACAGTACTAGTCAAAACTGCACAACTTCCTGTTTGTTGCAACTACTTAGTCCTAACCTTCTCAGCATGCAAGGACACTAGAAGAGAGTTTTAATGGTTGGAAATAAAGGAAATTAAAGACTTAACTGATTTAATTATTGTTTGAGGTTGGACAGCATCAGTATTTTTCTTATATGTTTTTTTTAACTTGAGCATCGTTTTTCAGAAGATAGCACAACTAAGTCTATTGTTAGAAGTTAAACTAACCAAACATTTGATGCAGTGAATGTATACTTATTTAATTTATTTAAAAGTGACAATGGAAATAAAACTCCTGTCAGATTTAAACAACTAAAGTACCAACTGAAGATCTGGGCAGCTTATCGTTTTGTTCTGATCATTGGCAACAAGGTTCTGCAAATTTTGAAGGATGTAATAACAAAAAGTAAATAAGCACATTCAACTATTTCCCAAATGCAATATTAAAAAAATACAGTAAACAATTAAATTTCAATCAATACTTGTTTTAATATTCTTATTTTTATTTTCAGATTTTAATTTCTTGATATAGACTGCACAGTGGAGTTGTTGCCTTGAAAGAGCACCAAGAAGTTCTTTCTGCAGGGATTTTGCATGTTTTTTCCATGTGTGTGTGGGTCTCTACGGGTACTCCAGCTTCCTCCCACAGTACCAGAACATGACTGTGAGTGTGTGTATCTCTGTGATTGAACGGTGACCTGTCCAGGGTGTACCCTGCCTCTCGCCCAATGACTGCTGTGATTGCTGAAGATAAGCACCAAAAAAGTCTCTCCATTCCAAACACGTTTTTCCCCTGGATTACAAAACTATTGGAAATTTGGCTTTGAGAATATAGCATTTCTCATGCAAGAAAATATGTCATTTTAGCACAGTTTTTTCATGTGTCCCCCTGTCCATACGAAACAAGAACAAGGACATATAGCTTTGAAATACAGTTCTTTTTCCTTTTCCACACTGCGATATGTTTAGGCATACTTCACTTCCTCATCTTGGGTCAAATGTCACAGAGTTAGGCTAGTATGAATGAAACCAGAGTAAATGAGGGGATTACACAAAGGCAGATACAACAGATTATAAATCCTTCTTTAAAAATGACAATGTTGTGACTTAAACATCTAAATATGTAAACATTTACTGTAGAAACAAACTCTTAACTGATTAACTGTTTGAATTTTTTAAACAATAATTTCACAAGTTAGCAGAAATCTCAGAATTAACCTTTGAACCCTAAACAAATGGTCAATTACAGGCACTTTTAAATGCCTGGGTTGGGTGTCAGTTTGTTAGGTCACCAAGATACTGCTCAGAGAACATTTCTTGGTATTTTCTCCACCTCATTGGGTAAATAACCAAACAAATCCTCACCTTGGGAGCTCATCTTGGAGCTGGAGAGTTCACTAAACCTACTTTCATCTTGGTTGGACTCTGTGGTATGCATTCAGCACTCAGCTGTCATTCATTTTATTTCTTTAATGTTTTCTGAATTTTTTTTTTGACAAATTTGTCAAAAAATAAGTAACTGAGGAAGAAGAAACACACTTTTCTGATATTTTTTCACAACATAAAGCTTTTGAAACAAAAGTTTGCCGAAGGAAGAGTAGGCCTGTACATGACCTCTAAATGACACAAAATGCTCAGCCAAAAAAAATAACTTTAGAATGATGGAGCATGCTTACAAACCAGGAGTCTCATTTTAACCTAAACTGTAATTGTGTGTCTGTATCCAGTGCATTTTTGATTAAAACAAGATTGTTCTTCATTCAGTGGCTGCATTACTTGTGGCCAGAATTGTACACAAGTATACAAGAGTAGACTTATTTCAAAATAATATTGTTCAAATAGAAGTAAAAAGCATGGTGTAGTAAAACTACTTCTAGAAGTACATTTAAAAAAAAGTTTCTTAGGTAAATGTAACTGGGTAAAAGTAACTGGTTACACTTCTGGTCATGAGCTTCAAAACTGAATACAACTGAAAAGGAAAAGTTGCAAAAATTATATTACATACTCTATACTCACCATCTATAAGCACAAACATACTTTGTGACATTATACAAATGTGCTTTTTCTGAGAAAAACCTTCTCCATACAAAGCAAGAGAGAGTGCGGAAGAGCACCCACATAGAGTGGATGGGTCCAAATGTGAACGGGAGAGTGTGGGACTGCACACAAGTAAGCTCAAACTTTCCCAGAAATCGTGTGGGTCTCTGTTTTTAGCAGGCCTGGATACTGTAGCCATCAAACTGGAGGTATGGGACTGTGTCTCCTGTGAGGGAAAATAAGAGGAGTTGGGGACAGATGAGACATCTGAGCAAAGGAAGTCCTCGTTGATTCATGACATCATTGCAATCAAATATGGAAAACACAAGAAGTCAGCTGGGAGAAACTCTGGCAAGTAAATTAACTGTTATTACAAAGAAAATGTTGAGTGTGTGAACCCGCAGTGAATGTGTGAGAGACTTAGAAGAATAACTGAGTGTCCTTAAAAGGCTACATGGACGTGCTGGTGACTGAGTGAGGACATGAAAAGGGGCCTCGAGGGTTATCTCTCAGAGGTGCTGCTGTATTTATAGATCATTTCAAAAAAAAAAAAAAAAAAAGAGTGACCCTGCCCCCATGCTGCACCCCACTACCCCTCCCTCATTTCCAATTAGCCCGTGATGGGTCGGCTAATGTAATCAGGAGTAACTACAGCGTGCCCAGAGTTTCCTCTCTCAGTCTGCCCCAGACTCAGCACAGACACACACTCCTCACACAGGAAGGTAAGAGCCAAACTCAGCTCCTCTACTCATCCATCCATTCACCTGTTCATCCTTCTCTCTTCTTCACTGGTCTTCATTCACCATGTCCTCCGTTCTGAGGCTCTGCTACTCATCGGCATCCTCATGTGTGCCTCCTTTTCCCACCCATTCATGTTCTCCTGTTCTCCAGCTGCACAAGATCCCTAATTGTTTGCTTCCTCCTCATCCCTCGCTCCACTTTCTTCTCTATATTTCTGTGCAAAATAAACGCTCTGAAAATCTGTTTATCTAACTTTATAGAGCTAATTTAGGCCTTTCCCTCCTGTTTTCTCCTTGTCCTTACAACTGCAAGAGAAACTCTTCTTGCAAATTGAAAAGTGGTCACTTTCCTTTGATGCTATGATGCTGTTCATGATAAAATAAAACCGTGACATCTGATATTTGGTTTCAGTATTAAACATGACTTCTAGTGAGCATTGTACCTAATTTGTTGCATATATGCAGCAAATTATGTTGTTTTACACATTTAACATTTGGAGGGACTTACTTTTTCCAACTGAGTTTTATTTAAAGCATAAATTTAAACGCACCCTTTGCAAATTAAAGCCTAATTTGTCTCCGCATTTAACTCCATTATCCACTATAATTAATGTGCTCATGTCAAACTGTGTTTAATTGAAAAGGAATGCCCTCGTGATTTGTTGCTTTGGAAAAGCAGCTAATCCCATAAAATACTTGAAACCTCTTTGTCACAGTAAGTAAAAGTGATTGCAACATTTAAATGCTGGAATGCTATTTTACAAACAGTTTTAATATAATTAAAACATCTGTAAGCTTTGAAAAAATGCAGCAAATGACATTTTTTTTACTCTCATTTCTTTTTTTGGAGAAATTGTAGGTTTTATTTCAAATTTAAAGGCATGGAGTTGAACGAGGCCAATTATCCTTTAGAGTTGAAGCTCATTGAGGTTAAATTCCTTGTATTTCAGTCTGTTTCCCAGATGGGAGGGCATCAAAGCGGACCCCAGAGTCTAACAAAACAGCTGCATGGCACATCCAAATAGCTGCAGGTCTTATTTGTGGCTGTTCAGATTATCTTTCTGTATTTTTAGGAGTCAGATAAATCCTTATATAAGCTAGGTGAGTCATGGTGGGAGCAGCAGACAATGAGGGAATGTGGGAGGGGTCGACTGTGCTCATAACAGAGAGGCATAGATGGATTAAAAGTCTCAGTTTTGTCCAGACAAAAGATGGTATTACCTCCTCAATTCTAAGAGGATCCCCCAATCAGTCACAGGTCTCATTTTAAAACAAGCCGGGTTCTGAGTAAGACATGAAGAATGGACAAAACAGATTGGATTTCTTAAAAAAATACTTAGTATTAGAGTAACAAAGGTAGATCCCAAGCAGCTGCTCGTTTTTAATAGTCATTACTACGACTGCCGCTCACAATGATCAGGGAAACAGTGATCTGGCGTTGACAGTTGAGGTGAAGCCCTGGATGGGTCAGTATACACTTGCCTAGTGGGCGTTGGTATGCAGGGAGGGCAAGTGTCGACTGTCTCTAAGCAGGGCTGATAGTAGCTATTAATATCTCCCCCACTGGTCACACTGCTCCTGATGCAGAGAATAAAGTGAAAGTCTGTCGGGAAGATTAAAGAGAAAATGAATGGGAGAAAAACTGTTTCTTCTGTCTCTCTTTTATTTGGAAAGATCTAACAAATAAATGAAGCCTGCTCTCTTTTGATTCTCAGGTGAGCAACTCTTGGTCAAAATGACCGAGCGCTATGACTGCCACTACTGCAAGGAGTCCCTGTTTGGGAAGAAGTACGTTCTTCGCGAGGACAATCCCTACTGTGTGAAATGTTACGAGAGCCTGTACTCCAACACTTGTGAGGAGTGCAAGAAACCCATAGGCTGTAACACCAGGGTAAGAGATTAATTAAAGAAAAACTACATATATACAAGATGTGAGACTGTGTCAGCCTGGCTTCCATCATCTGACATTCCTTGCAGGATCTGTCCTACAAGGACCGTCATTGGCACGAGGACTGCTTCAAGTGCTTCCAGTGTAAGCGCTCCCTGGTGGACAAACCATTCTCCACCAAGGATGAACAGCTTCTTTGCACCGAGTGCTATTCCAACGAGTATTCCTCCAAGTGCCATGAGTGCAAGAAAACCATCATGCCAGGTAAAAAGAAAGTGGAAACATGCTGCAAAGATTTATGGATTTTCATGCAACAATAGCTGTCATTGACAAGCTTGGATGTGATCAAAGGCAGGCAAGTGGAGGAAATTTCCTGAGGGGTGGGGGTGCTAGTATGAACAGTGGCATTTCTAGCAAATTGATGCCCTAGGTGAGCCCTTATTTCTGTAAGTTGAGTACCGCTTGCACCGTTCAAAACATTCACCAAATCAATAGCCATGCATGCAAGCAATTAAGAACTCATTTAGGGCAGAAGCAACTTATAAAGAATCAACAAAATGTTTTTTAGTGCAGGCTCTGGTGACCTGAACACACTAATTATGATCAAAAGTAACCCAGAATACCATCACTACAGGCGTCAATTGGTGAACTGACATTCATGTGGGGCAATTAAATGCTAATTTTAAATCAATCTCATCATTAACACAAACACTTAAATCTGCACAACACAGTCTCTACAATATGTACCAATCAACAGGTTCGCCACATGGAAAAGATAAAAAAACAAAGAAACATATGTCTACTTTTCTAACTTCCTGCTCCTTGTGGCTCTGGTGAATTGTGACTGTCAGCTTGTACATGAACAGGAAATATTTGGGAATACTTTCAGTTTACTTTATGTGATCATTGTTCAGTTGGAAGAGTGGGAACTTCTGTTACCTTTTTTTTGTTTTCCCTCCTCTTAGACTGTTTTACATACCTCTTTGGAGGCCAGTTGTTTTTTGCTGACAGCAGCATGAAATAAAGCTTTGCTTTTCACCATTTCTGATGAAAACTAACCAGAACAGAAAATAAAATATGAAGCAAGAGATATGAATCAGAAAAGAAAACATTGCTAGTATGCATGAGAAATGTATTTCTCCTTTTTTAATCAATAATAGCAGTGTAACTCTATTATAGCAGTCTTCCACAAAAATAAGGAACTCGTTAAATTGGTAAGAACTCCTCAAAAATATCAAATATGTCTACTTTTGCTCTTAAAAGTATGCATTGGTCAAGAAACGAAGAAATTATAGCAAATGTTCAAGCTTTCTCCAATGTAGTTTTAAGATTTGTACTTGTACACCTACAGCAGAAGGCCAATAAATTATAAATGAAAGGAACTTTTAACTTTGAGGAGCATAGGTGTACAAGATGAACTCCAACCACTCACCACTGATTTAACCCTTATTAAATTTATTAAGATGGTATCAAACACCATTCAAAGCAACCAGTCTTATCCAAACTGAACTGGTGGTTGTAAATATTCCCAACTGCTTTCTAATCTAGCTGGATTCAAAGCTGCATATTTGTGGTTCCTATAATTCTGTCTCAGCATTGCTTCTTTTGGGATCTCTTTAACATCCTGTGGTCTCTTCCATCTCAATTTCCTGAAGGCTCCAGGAAGATGGAGCACAAGGGCAACAGCTGGCACGAGACCTGCTTCACCTGCAAGAGATGCCAGCAGCCAATTGGCACTAAGAGCTTCATCCCGAAGGAGAACCAGAACTTCTGTGTGCCCTGCTATGAGAAGCAGTTTGCCATGCAGTGTGTGCACTGTAAGAAGGTAGGACTTCAAGTTCTACTATGTGTATTTATGAAACAAGAAAGGGTAATAATATAATGGTTATTTTGATTAGCCCATCACCACTGGTGGGGTGACCTACCGTGACCAACCCTGGCACAAGGACTGCTTCCTGTGCACCAGCTGCAAGCAGCAGCTGTCCGGCCAGAGGTTCACCTCCAGAGATGACTTTGCCTACTGTCTGAACTGCTTCTGCAACCTTTATGCCAAGAAGTGTGCCTCCTGCACCACCCCGATTAGTGGTAATCAAAAAAGCCTTGTGCTAACTGAATCTAAAACTGGTTTCTCAGGTTAACTGATGTATACTTAATGTTTCCCCTCAGGTCTGGGAGGAAGCAAATACATCTCTTTCGAGGAGCGCCAGTGGCATAACGACTGCTTCAACTGCAAGAAGTGCTCTGTGTCCCTGGTTGGTCGTGGCTTCCTGACTGAACGGGATGATATCCTGTGCCCAGAATGTGGCAAGGATATCTAACCCAGCCTGAGGGATAAGGATACAACTTAACGATACAACTAACGAATGGCAAAGATTCAGTAATAACTGTTGAAGCATAAAGCATCTTTAGCATAACTATGATTTTACATCGTTTTTAGCTCTGGATTGCAAACTAACTGTGTTCTTTGATTTCATGACGCTTGTTCAAAGTTACATGTAAGCTCCTTCAAGAAGGAAATTTATTTACTAATATAGTAACTGTAGGCATGGATGTAAAGAGTTGCATGCTCAATAAAGAAACAGCATTAATGCACTGTCTGTTATGAAGTGGAATGTGATTAGTATTTTGTGAGCAGCCAAACCTAATGTAAGTAAATTAAAGTTTTCTAATTGACATTTTCGAAAATAAGATAAAGAGCGCAAAGCTCAAGGACTGGAGTTGCAAATTATCTGTAGCTGTATACTTTTGGTGCAATGCAACAGTTACAGACTTATTCTGTTCTATGTTTGTATGCAGTGTTCCTGTTAAATAAATGAATAAATGAAATTAAAGTTTTGTCAAATGCAGCTTCAGAACTCTGCTCCCCCTTGTATTTTCTGAGAGGGAAAGACAGATGTTTACTCACAAAACACAGCAATAAATAAAATTAATAAAATAAAATTGTATTCCCACCCCTTGAAATTTTTCCTCTTTTGTCACAGTTCACCCAAAAATTTCAATGTATATCACTGGGATTTTATGTGGAAATGTTTTGAGCAGAATTTGGTTATAAAACAATATCCCAAGCTCTAACACCTCACAGAGCCGATGTTTAGTTCACCACTTTGAAAAACAAAGGATGGCCCTACTTTAAACCTACAAAATCTATGGCTGTTTACCTAAACCGATAGCAAATGCAAGAAGAGCATTAAATAGAGAAGCAGCCAAGACGCTCATGGCAACGCTGGAGGAGCTGCAGAGATCAACAGCTCAGGTGGGAGAATCTGTCAACAAGATACATTAGTCAAGCACTCCACAAATCTGGCCTTAATGGAAGAGTACCAAGAAGTAATCAAATCTTTAAATTAAGGAACGGAACAATGGAACGGCTTAAATCAAAGCGTAGTAACGTGTTAAAATGACCCAGTCAAAGTCCAGATCTAAATCCAATTGAAAATCTGTGGCAACTTTTGAAAATGTGTTTATAGACACTCTCTATCCAATAAGAATGTGCAAAGCTGGTAGAGACATATGCCAAAGGACTTCAAGCTGTGACTGAGACAGAAAAAAGTATTTGCATTGTACTAATACCCTATAAGCTGGCATTAAGCAAAGTTAAATAAGGCCATAGTCAACAACAACAAATAAAAAAACATGTTTGCTCAATACTAAAAAACAATTAATAATGAGATAAGTAAAAAAAATAATACATGGTATATTAGTTGTTCAATGCATTTACTGAAAAGAAGTATTAATTAGTTTTCATAGGTCTGACAAAGAGAAAAGATGCTGATAGCATCGCAGCTAATCAGCACTAGTTTTTGTAGCCTTTTATATGTGTAAACAAAATTTGTTACGCATACAAAAAGAAGCTAAATTTAAGGGCTTTGACAATAACTTTTGATTTCATTATATAACAGTATGTTATGTGCTATAAATGTTAAATATGAAATATATGAAATAATAGCCACAAAACCAATAAACTTTCGTCTAGAAGGCGACACAGGTGATTTCTTGTCTTGAGAATTTATTTTAAAAAACTGTTTTTTTACAAAGGTTGAAAACATTTTTTCCTGTGTTTTTAATGAACTCTGTCTACATCAAAAACATCAGCTGCAAAGTGAAATTACCCTAACCAGTAAATAGAGCATTAAAGGGAGCTACGCTTGGGTCAGTTCACGTTCAATATAGAAAAGTATTCGTAATTTTCCCACTCCTTTTACTTTATGCCTTTTTAACACTGGAACATGATCCGGTAAATAGCTGACCCTATATTATTTCAATCAAGAATTTTAGAAATATTAATAAATAAAATCTTGGTCTTAGTGGAATATAGCAACAACTGAGGAGTATGCATTGGTTACCAAATGACACTGGTTCAAAAACATTTTTATGCACAGCTTCTACAATGTAGTGATCAGGATAACCAGTCTGTCTCATTGGTGTGTCAATATGTCCATCCCTATCTGCATTTTTATAAACCAAGAAACATATTTTCATCCAATACATGAAGCCATCAACAGTAAATCTTATTATATAAAAAACACAAAATGGGGGATGCTGGCTATGAGGACAAAAAGGGCACTTGCGGTTGCAACAAGCAACAAGGAAGCTCCTGACTCCAAACAAGCAGGGTTGATCTCCTGAGCGTCGCTCTACCGTGCTGACTGTCCACCATAAATAAGAATGTTAAAGGGGTCTGAAAAACGTTCATTACATCTTTTAGTTGGAAAACTGAAATCATGAGAGGTTAGCCGCTGGGCTGTGAGAGGTAAAAGAGATGATGGGGAGAGATTTACGGATGAGTCTGAGTTGCCATCCTGGGTCAGACCTCATGGCCACGTTATGTGTTGGATTTTTTTCTTCACTTCTGGAGATTTTAGAGCACCCTGAAAACAAGAAAGAATGTTAATCATTACTTTGGCCTTTTAAAAACAGTATTTATTGACTTTTCTTTCAGTGAACTTTCAGTGAATTAGCTGTAGCTGTTTTAGCACAATAACATGAATTAATGTTAAAGATTTCCAATTGATCAGAATCATTTCCTACTGAGGTGTCTGCATCCCGTTTGAGGTTTGCGGTGTCAGAACTGCGATTTGTGGATGAGGAAGATGACGATGAAGTGCCTGAGAGTTTACGGATGGGGTTGGAAAGATTTGCAGCGGGAGGAGGTTTTAATCTGTCTGTGACTCCGGCTGACCCTTTCGTGCCCTCTGGTTTCTTCACTTTCAGCGGGCCCGACTGAGAGGACTTCCCGTCAAACACAATCAGAGGCCTTTTCCTATGTTGGTCATTACTGGAGCTGGAAAACACGACAAAATAGCCAACAGATGCTCAGTGTAAAAAGAATTCAGCTCAAAGATAAACATCTTTACAAAGGAATGAGTAAAAGCAGTTTGCAGATATGTGGGATCCTCGTTAGATAGGGACAGAAGTAAAAAACATTTTTTAATTTTTTTATTACCGAGCAATTATTGTTATAGTCTTATGGTTATGGTGGACAATTTCTTGTACTGTGATAGACCTCAGATCCCAGCAGTGATTTCCCCACCTCTGCAATGCATATCTACTGCAGGTAATCAAGTCTGACACAAGGGTTACTAAAAAAAAATCTAATTTCATTTTCCAAAATTATGATGGCACATTATTTATTCGTCTCAAAACCATGTTTCCAAGAACTACACGGGATGAGAAGATTATAGAAAATAAATAATAAATCATCAGCTATCAAATTGCGTAAAAAACATCCATAAGATGGGTATGAGCTGACGAGTACAATATGAGCAGTAAAGATAAGAAAGCCCTGTCGAGATAAAGTAACATTAGATTAAATGTTAAGGGAAACATATCAGAAGATAAACAAGTTGACCTGGAGGGAATTTGAAAGATATTATAAGCAATATCTTAGCAGCAGAGTTAGTATGATATTGAACAGATATTGCTGTTTATAAAAGTCATGTATTGTTTTCTCTTTATGTAAATGTTACCTTATCAGGTTACATTTAATGTCTGTGTCTTTGTATAAATATATAATAAATAATATTAATAATATATAATAATTTAAAAGAAACGATGCGTTGGGAAATGGTCATGAGAAAGCATCTAAAATTCTCACTTTATGATGAGTGTTTTTTTTTTTTTTTTTTTTTTTTAGGGGGTTACAAAGCAATAAAAAAAATGCAACTTTTTTTTAAAAAAAACTTAGCTTTGTCAAGACAAATCAATATATGATATTTGTTCATTTTATATTTTCTTGATTTTTTATTTTATTTTGAGGCGTAAAAGGACACGTGGGTCTAATCTATGAAGGGCTACCTCGGGGTAAACATGGCAAAAGTAGCGCAGCTGACAGCAGGAAATACACCCTTCAAATAAAACCCATCATCCTGCCCTGCAGCCGGAAGTGTGATCCTTTACCTTTCTGACCTGTATCCAGCGGCTGTCTGTCTCCCCCGGCTTTTCTGCATCTTCCGTCCCCAGCGGTTGTTGGGTAAAGTCCTCTGCGGCAGCGGGATGACATGCCGCAGGTAGAGCTCTGTGAGCCGGTCCCTGTCTTCAGAGGCTCTGGTACTGACATTTCTCTGGTTCAGAACAAAGAAAACATCTGAGTCCAACATAAAATCCACACCGAACGCACAGAAAGAGGGAGAGAGAGAGAGCTAAAAAAAAAAAAATAAAACAGCAAGCGTTTAGCTGATAAGCTAAAATATCAACATTTTTTCTTTTTAAAAAAAGGCAAATGATTACTTCCGCATCCCTCTTCAGCGTTTAACTCACCTCCCTTAAAATGAGTTGCATAAAGTCTTGGGATAGAAGCTCAGGGTGCAGTAAGAGGTCCGCATCTGAGGTTGAAACACTCTGTTTATTTTGTTCTGTGACAGCAGCCATTGTTGCTACTCTTCTTCTTTGAAGAATTATGAACGATAGTTTCTGCTTTGTAACTGCTTCACTGCCACCTGCTGGACACATTTCCTTTCTTTCTTAGTTTCTTTCTTAGTTTCTTTCTTTGTTTCTTTAATTCTTTCTTTCTTTCTTTAATTCTTTCTTTCTTTCTTTCTTTCTTTCTTTCTTTCTTTCTTTCTTTCTTTCTTTCTTTCTTTCTTTCTTTTTACAAGTCTGACTGTGGAGAGTAAAGATCACTCACTGGAAAGGGTTACAGTTTCTAAAGCTTAGGGACTGCAGTGAACGACAGTGATTATTCACAAAAGGAGAAAACATGGAACAGTGAAGAACCTTCCCAAGAATGACTGGGCAACTAGAATTACTCAAGATGTACATCAACAACTCATCCAGGAGGTCACAAAAGAGCTCAGAACAACATCTAACACAGAGAAGGTCTCATTTGTCTTAGTTAAGGTCAGTGTTCATGATTTAACAATAACAAAGCGATGGGGGAAAATGGCCTCCATGGAACAGCTCCAAGTTTAGAAGCACCTCTGATCAAAAGCCTGTCTTACATTTAGTAGAATGTCTAGATCAGGGGTGTCCAAAGTTCAGCCCGGGGGCCAGATGTGGTCCCTGGACTGATTTTGTGTGGCCCTTGAATGATACAAATTTATCTCACCAGTGCAGTTGGTTGATGCAGATGGAGACTTTTTAAAAATTAATTAGGACAGAATTATGACCCACAAGTTAAGTTACTGTTTACACAAAAATGTTAGCTACAACACAAGGTATTAATCTTTTTTTTTTTTTTTTTTTTTTAAAACAAGCTTACTGCTTACCCTTTAATTTGATGGTAAGTAGGAACACATCTTTCCATTGAGTTAAATACTTAAGCAGTATTTGGTGCACCCAAATCTGTCTTTAATTACATTAAAACTTGGTTGAATACAGCAAGTGTTTTCAAAAAAAGAGTGACTTAAATTATGTTTTTATTCCAACAAAAAATCTGACTATTTCATCTGTTTCATTAACATTTTTCATGCTAAGTTTATTATTAAGCAGGAAAAAAATATATTAATAAAACCTTGCGGTTTTAGTTTTTAAGAAATAATTTGTTTTTGGCCCAGAAGTACTCTTTTGTTGAAGATTTTGGCCCATTTTACAAAAGGTTTGCAAACCCTTGATCTAGATGATCCTCATGACATTTGTTTGACCCTGTCAGTTCTTTCTTACACTGTACATGGGCTGGGTGGCTATAAAAAGTCAAAAACAATTCTACAAGGGATGAAAAACTTTTCTTGAATCCTGTTCATCTGAAAGATTTAAGTGTGACAAAAAAAAAAAAATCAAAAACAAGGGGAAAATACTTTTTCACAGCACTGTGATATAGTAAACTGAATAATTAATGAAAGGGCAATAATTGTTCAGCAATTAGCTCAACATAGATCAGTTCTAAGCATAACTAAACAAGCAGCTATAGAAGATGGATGAATGGATAGATGGATAGATGAACCAAGGACAACATTGCATTTTCTCCCATTCAAGGAAAAACCACACACACTTAGTGGAACTACATATTAAAAAATCTTTAATAACCTGGCTTTGTCTTTCAAAAAATTATAAATTACCTTAATAAGCATTTAAAACTGACAAAACAACAGTTTGATCTTACAAAATTTTGCACTTCCTGGATTTTGTATTTTTTTAATTGCTTACTGAACATAGACACTGCCTGCTTTGCCTGTAAACCCTTCATTTTTCCACATTTGACAACAGAAGTATTTTCCCCACAACGACTTGTTTCAGGTCAACAGGTTACAGCATGCAGCAGATAGGTCAAATCAATACCTCACAAAGGAAGATGTAAAAGAGGTGGAACGTATGTAATAACAGGAAAATATGCAAACTAAACATATATTTACTTTTGGAAAGAAACAGCAGACAACATATTACACAAGACATTTTCAGAAAGTACTTAGATATGATGTTTTTCCCCTGTTTTAATTTTTTGTACCTTTTTGTGCACAGAAAGGACAGATTGGCTCATAAAGTGCCTTATAAGATTGTTCACACCAAAGTTACAACCCCAAACTTTTATGTATTTTGTTGAGATTTTATGTGATAGGCCAACACAAAGTAGCGCATAATTGTGAAATGGAAGGAAAAGGATACATGGTTTTAAATTATTGTAAAGATGAAATGAAACTGAATAACTGGGGTGGCATAAGGTATACGGAATGACCCTAAGCTTTCAGCATCTCATTGAGCACTGTTTAATCCATCATCTCAAAACAGAAGCAGTGTGGTACAACTGTAAGCCTACCAAGACATGGTCATCCACCTAAACTTAAAGGCTGAGCAAAAAGAGAAGAAGAACCCCAGAGCACTCGGTAACACTGTTGGATCTGTAGAGATCCACAATTCAGGTGGCAGAATCTGTCGACACAGCAACTTTTAGTGGCGCACTCCACAAATCTGGTATTCATGTATTAAATAGGTAAAAAAAAGAAAAAAAAAGCCACTGTTCATGGAAAGCATAAGTAGTCCCATTCAAGGGCTGTCAAAGGGACAAAGAAAATACTAGGAAGAAGGTGTTCTCAGCACCAAAATGAAATGTTTTACTTTAAATATTGCCCCCCCCCAAACTTTACACATTCTAAACACTCCCGCTCCATTGTAAAACATAGTAGTGGCAGCATTCTGTCGTGGAGAGGCTTGTCTTCAGCAGGGAGAACTTATCTGGTCAGAGTTAATTGGAAGATGGATGGAGCCAAGTAAAGGGTAATCCTGGAAGACAACCTGTCAGAGGCTGCAAAAGACTTGAGGGTGGGGTGAAGCTTTCCCTTCCAGAAGGACAGCAACCCTAAACATACAGAGCTATGACAGGATGGTTTAGATAAAAACATTCATGTCTTAGAATGGCCCAGTCAAAGTGCAGCTCTAACTCTACCTGAAAATATGTCAAGACTTGAAAATTAATGTTCATATACCCTCTCCAGTCACTGAGACTATGCTTAATACATAGAGTGGTCTTAATACATGGAGTGGTCATTATTTAGGCTATGTTTAGTAGTATATTGCTTTAAAAGAAACTTCCTGTTTTGGAGAGCAGGTGAAATACTAAAACATTTGGCAGCAGGGTCTTTTACTATTTCACACAGCAGACTGAGTCTCGCTGCATACATAAATGTTGCTGGGCCTCACTCTCCTGTGGCTCCTTCCTGGCATTCGGGGACACAGCCTGCAGCTTTTGGGAATAAACTCCTGACAGGCCTCCCTGAACTTTCGGATCCTCCAGCAGTAGATCACCGGGTTGAACACCGTCTTCAGGTAGCTGAGCCACAGAGCCCCGATGCTCACCGGGTAGAAGATGGGGCTGTAGTAGAACTGCCGGCTGAACACGGCCAACAAGCTGACCACCGTGTGGGGTAGCCAACACACGGAGAAACCCACGAAGAGGATGAGAATGGTGGTAAAGGCTCGGGTCTTGAAGCTCATGTCCACCTTGATGTGAGGCGGCCGCTGCAGCCCGGTGAGCCTCATCTTGCTTACCTGGTTGAGGGCAGGCAGACAGGAATGCTCACTGGTGTGGTTGTGGATGCGCAGGGTGTTGCGGCGGACTGTGTTGAGGATGCACATGTACGAGTACAGCATGACAGCAAATGGTACAAAGAACACAGCGACAGCCAGGAGCACGGCGTACCCCCGGTCTGCCATAGACTCACTGTACCC
Organism: Anableps anableps; assembly: GCA_014839685.1. Taxonomy (NCBI): domain Eukaryota; kingdom Metazoa; phylum Chordata; class Actinopteri; order Cyprinodontiformes; family Anablepidae; genus Anableps; species Anableps anableps. The sequence continues at coordinate 15,151,991 of CM026075.1, read as the reverse complement.
CAGCACGCACTGTGGCGCCCAGCTGCCCCCAATCCCTGCTGCACCTGTCCTCCACCCAACCACAGATGGCAGGGACACACACAGGCTCAGCACCCAGGACCCTGCTATCAGCACTTTGGCTCTGTGTGGGGTCAGCTTGTCCTGCCGTTGCACAATGATGAGAAATCGGTCCACGCTGATGATGAGGAGGATGGACACCCCTTCCAGAACAAACAGCCAGTACAGCATGATGGAGGCCCGACAGAAGCCACTCCCAAAGCTCCAGTCAGCAGTGGCAACGGTGACAGCAGTGAAGGGCATGCAGAGGAGTGAGAGCATTATGTCAGAGAAGGCCAATGTGGCCAGGAGGAGATTGATAGCAGAGCGCATGGCGGGCTTCTGGTAAACAATCAGACACACGATTGCGTTGCCGAGAAAACCAATGGTTATCATGAAGATCATTATGGCCGCCAGTGTCACCCGTAGAGTGACTGATATGAGAGGAGGAGAAGCTTCTGGCGGGAGTATTTCCGCTGCTTCCTCCACATCTGGCTCCAAGAGGTCACAGTCGTCCAGCAGGCTTTCATTACAAAAAGCCATAGCAGCTTTCATAAGGCACAATCACCCCAGGGGAAGAAGAACATAGCTGGATGCTGTCACTGAGAACAGTTTTCCAACAGCAGCTGTTTTCTGGCAGAACCTGGGACAGAAAGACAAGAATAAAAACTCTGTAATTTTGTAAAATTAATGCAGTGCCTTGCTGAGGTTCCTTAATATTCTTAGATTTTGTCATGTACAACCACAAACTTTTGAGGAATGGAAAGAGAAGAAAGCAAGGTTTTCAACAGTTTTGCAAATAAAAATCTAAAAAAAATTATGCATTCCCTTTTACTCTGGTCCCCCTAAACAGGAGTATGGTCACAGGGGTGGCTGGGGGGTGGCACCAACTACCCTTGAAATCTCTTGGCCACCCTGCCTGGCCAAGCAGTCAGTTGCGTTGTTTGTGGCACACATAAATTAGCATTTCAAATTGGAACCTTCAGACTGAAGACCAATTTATACAGAAGGAACTTCCTTGAACAAATTAAGATCAGTCTACGGGCTATACAAAAGCAGTCATTGTACAGCACATACAGCAGTAAAACCAGCTGACCAAACACTGGAGCTCTGCTTGGGTTGCTAGGTCAGGGGTTGGGCTCGGCTGGGCTTGCTAGGTAATGGTGGAGTGCCCATCGATGGTGACTTAACAATCAGGAGGTTTTTGAAACAGCTCGTTTTACAGACACCAAAAAACATAAACTTATTGCCAAAAGATGGCTAGGTGTTTTTTTTTTTTTAAGCGCTTGAGCTATTTTTAGAAACAGTTGAAACCCAAATGGAAGTATAAAAATGTGCAAAATGTAAACAACTAATGTGACATGCTATTCAATGCAATTTAAGACTGCGGGAATTTAGATAAATTTAGATAAAACCGCAGCGTTAGTGTGCTACCCTTCAACTGTCTATCTCCCTGTCAGCCCCCCCAAGAAAAAAATTCTAGACACATCCCTGGCCCTAAATAAAATCCAGTTCAACTATCTGCTGTCAGAGGTAACCTAATTAGTAAATGGAATTGCTCCATCCAATGTTCTTATCAGCTCTAACTAGCTTCCTTTTCCCTGCTGAATTAAAGCATCCCCACAGCATGACCACTAAGTTTCACTGTTGGGATGATGTGTTAAGAGTGATGTGCAGTGTAAGTTTTAGTTTTTTTCACAGATAGCATATTGTATGTAGACCACAAAGTTCAGTTTTGATCTCATCTGACCAGTTGTTTATTGTGTCCACTACAATGTAATGAACTACAAATGTAACCTCTTATGGTGTTCTGTTTAGCAAAGGCTTTTATCTTTCCACTATCCCATAAAAGACAGATTTGTGGAGGGCATGACTGATAGTTGTCCATTTTTTGCAGATTTTCCCACCTGAGCTGTGGATTTCTGTTGCTACTCCATAATTACCATTGGTCTCTTGGCTGCTTCTCTGATTACTGCTCTCCTTACCTTGCCTGTGAGTTTAGGCGGACAGCTATCTCTTTGTAGGTTTGCACTTGTGCCATACATTTAAAAATCTGTGTAAATAACTGAAGATCAGTGTGCATATAAAGGAACCCAAGAACCTTCAAGATCTGAAGATAGTTTGTGGATGAATGGATCAAAAATCATACCTTCTGATGCTTGTCACCAGTTTCTCCATAAAGGAGATTTCTTGAAGTTGTCATTACCCAAAAAAAATGTTTCCACAAAGTATTATTAACAGTTTTGTAAATGTGTTCAGTACTTAGTCCCTGTGCCCTTTGATTTTTAACACATAATTTCATTTGAGGACAAATTTTGTTGGATTTCTTAGTATATGTATACCTGTGTTGTTACTGACATCTCTGGTAAATTTCATGTCAATGCAGATGTTACAAATGTATTCACTGAGGAAAGCATTGATGGTTCAATACTTTTTTTACCCACTGTTTATAGGGCAACAACACAGGAGAGAAATGTGTCACTGGAGCTTGGTCCACAGAAGTTGATGATTAACTGTCAAGCGGTCATCAGAGTTTCACATGAGTAGAAATATGCACATTTACAGCACACCCACGTGTAGTCAGCTGTCATCTTAATCTATACTCCCTCTTGCTTGCCTTATTGGATAATGATGATGCAGCTTTATTAAGTCAGAGGCATGTGAGTCACTACATACAATGACTGTGTGTGTGGCAACTCACAGCATGAGCGAACGTTTATTACAGTATATTTAACTGTCCTGGTAGTTAGGGCTTCTGTTCTGTTTTACCCTTTATATGGCAAGGAACCATATTTTCTTTATTAGTAAAACAAAACACTTCATAACTTAAAAATGGCTGTTGTTTGTGTTTTAATTTTAGCCAAAAATAAAGGGGACACCCTATTTGATCATATCAACTATGACTGAAAATGATTTTAGAAATGACATTAAACCAATTATGAGGCTTACATTAGTTTTTTTGTGTTGTTCTTTGTTAGATTGAAATACCAGAAAGTAATAAAAAACATTTTTTTACATTACTGGGTTTTATCAAAAATAATTTCTAAAGTTCAAGTGGAGGTAATCCAAATACTTATATACATACTAGATGCCAACATTATATGAATTTTTAATTGTATTGGTGTTTTCATTCAACTACATCTTATATTTCAAAACAAAAATAACTGAGATGGCTCCAGACCTGGAACATTTGGAAGCATTGATATAAACAACCAGAACTGTGAGTACCTTCCCTAATTACTGGCACCTCTGGTAAAGATGTAAAATCTTTAAAATGAATTCATCTTTCACTATCGTAGTACAACCTCACTCTGAAAATTTTGAAAAATCCAACCTTTAATTTGAATACATTCAATGGGTGCTACACAACCCTGCCAATCACTAAAACTAAATGTCCCTAAAGTATTATGTTTGTTTTTTATGCTTAAATTTGTAAGTTGATCAAAGTGTCTGGGGCATTGAAATTAATAATCCATGACTTCCTGTTTCACTTGGTTAAAAATATAACACTGACCCCCACTTCTTCTAGTCACTGTTCAAAATTGGAAAGACCAGAGAACCTGCTAGTCATATTCAGAGAAAAAAAAAAATACAAACCCATGTTTGTTTCTTTTAACTTTCATCTCTTCAGCTCACCCCACTGGTTTTCTATAGGATTTATATCCTGTTACTGAGGTGGTGAGAAGGGTTAATTTTTCCATCTTAACTGTGGCTGCAGGTACCAGGCACACAGGAATCCATAGGTTACTAATTAAAAGTTAATAAACCCTCTGATCATCTTAAGAACTAAAGAATAAATAAAAATGATCTATTTTGGTGTCAAAATGTTTAATGTGAGATAAAGTTACTGCAATAAAATATTAATTTATTGTAAGTCTTTTTACACTTCTTTAGCAGGATGCCTCCATTACAGTGCCTAAGTTCTATTCTTTAATTAAACGTTTATCACTGTATTTGTAATGTTTTATATAAATGGTAGATTGCACACAAGATCTATGCGTGTTAAAGAAATTGAATAGAATCCTAGCGTTACTAAAAGATAACAAAACAACAACAAAAAAAGCTGGATCATAAAAACAACTAAAAGAAAATGATCTCTTCATATCAGAAATCCTCCTTTCAATTCACTGCATAGTGATGCTGGTTGTTTCTATGGAAACAAGGTCAGCAGTATCATGGCAACAAGCAGCCCTCACTTTCATCCACTGTGCACAGCTGCCCAAAAGAAATCCTCTACAGTACAGACACTCATGATCACCCTGTCTGCGCAGACTGATGCAGAAAACTAGTCCCCGTATGCATGAAAGCTAAATCAACACAGCAACATCTCAAGGTGTCAACTATAAGGTTCACAGTTTTCAGGTGTGGTCAGTCCTACCGCTGCCCTGTGCGAACAGCTGAATGTGAGTAGCCTGAGTTAGCTCCGCGATTTGCTTCGTTTTCATGCAGATTTTAAGACATTTTCCAACGGATGTTCCCGACATTGTCACTGTACTAAAGTGTTTTTACTCAGCTTCGTCACTCAGGATGTACAACATGTTCTCAGGCTGACACACAGGATTTCTCCCACAGATTATTTAATATACTGCTTTCTGCATCCGTCGTGTATATATATATATATATATATATATATATATATATATATATATATATATATATATATATATATATATATATATATATATATATATATATATATAACTAAGGAGTCACAGCAGAGAAAATGCCTTCTTTCCTCTAGGAATCAACTAGAATAAACCAAAACCTCTTTAAATATCTCCCAGAGTGGCTTACCTGACTGCAGCACCTGATACCAGAGATTTGCAGGTAAAAAGAGCCGTCCGCGTGGCTTTTCTCCGGCGCATGCCAGTGTTGTTATTATAAGATATCACATTGCAACATTTTACTGCCGGATCGATCGCGCAGCCATCGTGCCGACCGTGGGCGCTGCTGACGCCAGAGGAGCAGGTGGTCTCTGAATTAAAGGAGCAGTCAGGCCAAAAATATGATCTTCATCACGATGTTCCTTGTAATGGTCATCTTTACCATGCTGCATCATCATCTCCCTGGACAGGTCGCCAGTTCATTAAATGTAATCATGTTCAAAATAGCTACTTAGTTACATTTGAAGGGAAAGCGTGAAAATCAGTTTTCAAGTCTTGCCACAGGGCTTACTATATTATAGCTCTCGACTTTGACTGGGCCATTCACCCACATGGATATGCTTTGATCTAAACTTACGGCTCTCAAACTGTGATGAGTACCACAGAGAGTTCTGCCTGTTGTGGCACTCAGAAGAAAGTTTTGTATCAATTCTTAGCAATGTAAATACCTTGCTAAATAAATAAGGTAGATGTATTAAATTCAATGTGGCAGGTGACAGGAAAGCAGGAACAAATGCTGGGGGCTACTTCTGTTGTGTTATGCTTACCTCTCAAGTCCAGACTTTTGAGAATGACTTCAAGTCAAATTTTGCCATAATCTGATGTCACGTTAGAAAACCAGTTGGAGTTGCTTATTGAGATGTTCACTGACCAGGCTAATTTCAATGCAAGCTAATGAGAAAGTGTTTCTCAGCATTTCAACTTTTCAAATACTGTAGCAATGAGTTCAGTAAAGACATTTCCATATCAAGATAGTGCTACATGGAAGCCTTAATGTTTGCTTTATTGGTACTTGTGTATATATATATATATATATATATATATATATATATATATATATATATATATATATATATATATATATATATATATATATATATATATATATATATATATATATAAAATACAGAGCCCAAATTTTGAGCTGAACTATTCCATTAAAGGCCTCCGTTTATGTTAAGGGTTGTTATCCTGCTGATAGGTGAACCTCCAGCTCAGACTCAAGTACTTTGCAGTCTCTAACAAGTTTTCATCCAGGACATTTCACTATTTAGTTTCATCCATCTTTCCATCAATTTAGAACAGCTTGCCTGTCCTTGCTGAAAGAAGACACCCCACAGCATGATGCTGCCATCCCTATGTTTCACAGAGGATGATGCATTCAGGCTGATGGGCAATGTCCATATGATCCACATAAAGCATTCTGCATCTAGGCCAAAAATGTCAGTGTTATCTCATCTAACCAGAAGCCCTTCATCTACATGTAGATGACACATGCTGTGTCCTCTGCCTGGCTTGTGAGAACCAGCAAACCGGACTTCTTAGGACAGGGGTGTCAAACTTATTTTAATTTCAGGCCATATTAAGACCTCTAAGGGCCGGTTGAGGCAGTTAAAATATTAAAGCTTTGTCTGCATTCAATAAGTACTTCTGAAATAATATCGAACATCTTTTCATGTTCATGTAATTTGGCTCTACACAAATAAAAACTGATTTAATATGATCGATAAAATAATATTTAAGCAAATAACTATTTTGATTAAATTCTATTTCTGGGGCCCTCTAGAGTCTTGGGGGCCCTATAAATAGCTATGGAGGGCCATATTTGGCCCACAGGGCTTTAGTTTGACACGTGTGTTAGGATTTTTTAATCAATGGATTTCGTCTTTAATAAAGGCCAGATTTGTGAGGTATAAGGCATACACCTGACAAACGGATTTATAATTGTTGTCCTGCACTCAGATGTGGAGGAAAAGTTAATTTATTTATAGACAGACATGAAGCTAAAACATAATATTTTTATATTTATTACATTTCTTAAATTAAATATAAAAATAGACATGTTTAAAAATCCCTTGTTGTGATTGCTCAGCTCCAAATGAATCACACATTCATTGTGTAACTTATTACAATGACTCATCTAGATTACCTTCATAAGCGAGAAATAAACCCAGATTTTCCAAATATAATTTTTTTTTTGTTTGTCTATTTAAATTAGGAAATCGTTTTCCTTGTTCTTACTTCATTTTACTATTATCCCTATGATTGGTAAAGTTTTCATTGTTTTGTTTTATTTATTTAGTTATTTATTTTTGTTGAAGGTAATGGGGATTGTTTTTATTTTTTACTCTTTTTTTTTTTTTTTTTTTTTTTTTTTCCAAAACCATTAAAAAAAACCTCACGTGCGTTGCTAAATCTGTCCAGAAGATGGCAGCATTGCCGTCTTGCGAACTTCTTGGCTACTCAACATTACTCTAAAAATGTTCAGGTACTGATTGAATTACTGTATGCTTTTAACTCATATATATTTAATATCTGTCTATATTAATAAAAATAAATATCCTCTTTTCTTTCAGACCTTATTGATTTTTAACTGAATGCCAAGGGAGAATAAAACCTCCCCTTCAGAGATATGTTTTCTACAAATATTTTAGTTTTTCAACAGCTATTTGGTGTGTTCATACAACAACAGTTATATTTAGTCACTTAGCATGCAAGCCGATATTCTTTCAAATGGCATGCTTGTCTAAATTGGCATCGTGCCCATGTGCTGAACATGCCCATCAAACGAGTTCCACTCCAGCGGTCTGGCACATGCATGCTTGTCACGTTCAGTGGCAGGCACACAACAAAGCTCGCTGGAAAGACAATTCATTTCCCCGTCCGTCGTTCCACAGATGTTTGCTTTAATTCCTTCCTGATTGGGAGACTTTGGTAGTTGCTCCATCAATCAGCAAAGAAAAAGCAAACACAAGCAAAGTGAAAAATCTCTTTTGATCAGAACCTTCAGATGAGAGGACACTGAGCTGTGTTCAGGGTTTTCTTTTTTTAGAGGGAAAAGTCAGACTCTTCAAAATGCATTCGCACGCACTGAAAAGGTGCACTTTTTTGGATCTTCTGATTCCAGGAAATCATTACTCACTTCATGAGTTTCTGCTCTTTTCTGTAGAAGCCACAGTGTGTTAATCAGTGTTAGACGTGGTGGTTAACATATCACACTGTTGTAAAAAATAATTAACACAGAGCAGTGGGGATTGATAATGTTCAAACTGGATAGAAACAGTTGTAGATTGGGGCTTTGCTGCTGTTAAATGATTAGTTTGATGCAGGCGCAGGTGTTAGTCAGCTGAACGTGTGGCTGTGCTGCAAACTGTGAGACACAAACAACAAGTATTAAAGAGGGGGATTAATCTCACAGTAATTGCTTCATGTAAAGCACCTCTGAACAAGGCTTTAAGAGCAATTATGAGCAATCATATTAGTAGTTACAACTGCAAGGAGGTAATAACATCCTCGGTGTGCAACTGCAATCACCACATGGCTTAGAGATGCAGGAAACAATAATCTATTGATGAATGATGTCACTTTTGAGCTGAACACACAGACACAATCTGATTCCTTGTATGAATGTTGCATTTTTATTTTTTTATTTTTAATTTTTATACAAGCTGAGTCTGCTCTGTTGATTGAGGAGTTTGCATGTTCTGTAGCATCATCAGCTCGTCCTCTTCAGATCTCAGCATTGATATTCACCGAGCGCCGTGTGATGACAAAACCCTTTAAACGTCTTTTTATCCCCCAATTCCAGACTTATCTCCTATCTTTGCATCGCCAGGCTTTAAGGGGATCACACCACAATCCTGCAAACGTATATTATACCTCCATTTTCTTCTTGTAGCTAAGAGGGAAGATGTCATGTTAAAAGGTAAGGATAGATGTTCACCATTAACACTGTGACTGAGGACAGTGCTAAAATGAGCAAAGAACTTTTTTTCTTATTTTCATCATATGCTTCACAGAAAATATTTTCAAAAAGTTCAAAAGTGTCACCTTGTGTAAAGTTGCATTGAAGATTTTGTTTTCTTTTGACAGTTAACATCTAAGGATGAAATTATAGTTGGTAATAATGGATTTAACAAGGATCTTTGCAGAATTACTATAAAAACTAACCATAAATGAAAAAGAAGAATAAATGTTTTATCAAATGTAATTAAAAAATTTGCACATTAAAATTGTCAGAAATGCAAAACAAAGAGACCATCAATCCACCCGCTCTCTATACCCGCTTCTCTTTGCAGGGTCGCAGGGGGTTGGTTCCTGTCTCCAGTGGTCATTGGGCGAGAGGTGGGGTTCACCCTGGACTTGTTATGCCAGTCCATAACAAAGAAACCAAAATGCAAAATATTGAAAGATGCAGCAAAATGTAAAAATTTACAAAAAACAAAAGAAACAGTAAAAAAGTTGCTAAAAATACTAAGCAAACAAAAAAATGTTGGCTAAAGACTGCAAAAGCAGAGAAATGGGTATAATTAACAAAAGATGATTAAACTAGCATTTCAGTGAAAATCCAAAACTTCAAAAGATGTTTCAGCAAATTGTGAAAAACAAAACACCCTATTTTCTCTTTCTGAAACAAAACAGAAAAAAAAGCAGTAGCAAAAAAGAAAGAAACTCAGGCTTAATATAACAAAAACAAAAATGAGGCAGAGGATACAAAATATAACTGATATGCAATCCAAAACACAAAACTTTATAACACAATACAGCAAAACAAAAACGTGGCAACCTTTTTGTAACACAAAGCCAAATCAGAAAAAGTAGCAAAAACAAACTGAAACAATGTTAAGAGGTAAGAGCCAAAAATCACAAAATAAGGAAAAAGACACAGTGAACAATATATAGCAGAAAGGAAGAATCTTGGGCCACAAACACAAAATCTGAAAAGATGTTACTGCAGAACATAAAAAAGACACAACATTTTGTCACATAAAATGAACAAATCAGTAAAAAAAAATAAAAAAAATTTAAAAAAAATAGCTAATTAAAAACACATTAAGCACCAGTCAACACAAAATGAAAAAGCAATTCAAGTAAAAAACAACAAAACTAAAAGTGTATCTTTATTAAAAAATACAACATTTCCAAAGATGTTACAGCAAAATGCCAAAAACAAAACATTTTCTGTATTTCAAACAAAGTAGAAACTGTACAAGAAAAAAAGGATACCAACAGGCTAAAAAATGTGTTTGGTTAAACACAACAAAAACAAGAAAAGAAATAAAGTTACCAAAACATAGTACAGGAAACACATCTTCAGTAAGGCAAAACTTTAAAAGATATCAGTAAAAGAAATAAAACATTATGGCAACCTATATGCAACACAAATATAGAAACATTAGCGACAAAAAACAAACCAAAAAGGTTGCAATTAAGACTACAAAAACAAAACAAAATGTACATAAAGTAAAACTCCAACCAAAATCTACACTTTTGTGAAATTGACACCAGTTCTGTTTTTGGTCTTTAATATGTCTGAAAAAATCTTAAAAATATTGCTTTTTTCCTAAAAAATTGTAATTGAGAATGTTTTATTTTTTGTTTCCTGAAATACTTTAAATGTTTCTGCTGTTTTTTTGCTAAAAAAAAAACCTTCTGAAGTTTTGTTTCACTTTGATTTTCCTGCTGTTTTCACCGTGTGGAGTTCTTAGTTTTTCTTGTTGCAGTTTGTCCAAAGTCTGTCCAGACTTTTCCTGAAACGCTGCCAGCTGCCCAGCGAGGACGTACAAATGAACACCTTGTACAGTTTCTGCTGGCTGCTTGTGTGTTTTGACAGATCTATGTGACAACCTACTCCAGCAGCAACTTTTATACATACATACATACATACATACATACATACATATATATATATATATATATATATATATATATATATATATATATATATATATATATATATATATATATATATATATATATAGATAGATAGATAGATAGATAGATAGATAGATAGATAGATAGATAGATAAGCTGATTTCATTATGAAGCATATTGTGACAGTTCCCAGTTCCCAAAAAGGAAAGAAAAACATGTGTAGAAGATACGGTTTTGTTTGCATGCCAGCACAGACAGTGATTAAAAGTGATGCATTAACTTCCTGGTTTGTGCTTACCTCCCTGCAGTTACAGTAGCAGCAAACCTTTGACCTCACACAAGGGTTCAGACTACCTCTGTGACTTTTTTTACAGCTCGTCCCCTTACCTTCAGCGTCACCAGATGTCCAACATCAGCTCGTGGATTATTGTGATATTTAGAGACGAGGAGATGAAATTACAGACCGTTTGCCAGCACTCACTCGGCTCCCATCTCACCAAACCCATCATCTGTGGCAAAAGATCCGCTTGCTGCCTCGTGTCACTCCATCTCGCCGTCACCTTGGCAACTGCTGCCGAGGTGAACCGCCATCTGGGATAGCCGACCTCATCCGCTGGCTGATTTCCACAGAGCTGCAGTCCACAGCACTGCCACACCGGCTGGTTTGATGTGCGGTTTATCACCCCACAAAAAGGCTCATTAACTGATCCGTGATCAGTTCAGCCATTCTTGATGAGGTCAGTGGGGCTCTAACAGAAACATGAGGTGGATTGTTCAGATTTGTGCTCAATATAGGAGCAAACTCATTTGTTTTACCAAATTTAGGGTGCTGATCTTCCTTAGATGATCTGATTCTACCTCAGTCTTCCTCAATAAACAGATGAGGGGTCCTAAAAATGGCCTTTATTGCTTCTTTTTGTAACTGACAAAATCTGCACGATTTAAAATAAAAAGGTCAGACCAAACAGACTCTATGTTGATTTTCTTTTACCTATGTGAAAATATCTGTAGGTTATCCTTCAATATCAAAAAGTATGTTTTAAATTGTAAATGTAGTTCAATCAAGGCTTTTTAGGCCTTAAATGTCCACAGAATTCACAGATCACGTCTTAATAGTTCAAAACCTAAGCCGAGATGATGCTGATGAGGTGTGAGCATGTGAATGTAAGCAAAAATGATTATCATCTCATATATTAACATGGTTTTATGTCAAATTTATTAAATTATTGGTCTTCCATGAAAATAGACACATAGGGAAAAATAAATAGACTGAATCTTCACACAGGAACACACAGCAGACCTTACATACAGTTTTGGGAATTTGTGCTAAATTCTTACTGAATAAAAGGAGTGTTAAACTACACTTTTTTGCCATTTTTGAGTCACAACTTAATTCCACTTATACACAACACAAAATATGAAAGGGAGATGATTAACTCATTATTGCTGGCTTACAAAAACTACTTGGTGATGAGCAAAATGTATTAAACAAATGTCTTTCTTTCGGGTCTAACAGGATGAACATGAAATTCTGCAGCATCACAAAGAAAACTTGTATTTTGTACATTTTAGAAAAAGTGTTTAATTTTTTGTCTTCATATTTCTTTCATTTTGTTTTTCAAGTACTTTATCCTTGCTTTTGTGCAGATTTTAGATTAGCTTTAATGTTTTTGTCCCAGGGTTGGTATTACAGATAAATATCCAACAAACACAAAGGTAGACATTTTTTTTCTTTTTTTTTTTTTTTCTTTTTGCTTCTGAAATGAACACATACTGGAAAACACTAAAAGTGTGGATGGATTTATGATATTAAAAAAATCTTCAGAAATTCCTCTTTGCTCTCAGTTTCTTGTCTGACAGTTCGTCCTGGCTGCTTTCACGTGTCGCTGTACATCCTCTTGCACTCTATGGAAGGGGACGGCGTGTCTGGACCGATGCTCCCCACCTGAGAATACGCGTCCTCCGGGGTGCGCGGCAGTCCAGGCGGCGTCATGCGCTTCTCCTTCTGCCTGCGGTTGCAGAACCAGACCCGAACCACCTCCTTCTCCAACTGCAGCGTATCCGCTAGGGAATTGATCTCCTGCGCGGACGGCTTGGGACACTTGAGGAAATGGCTCTCCAGCGCGCCTTTTACGCTCACCTCGATGGACGTGCGCTTCTTCCTCTTCCTCCCCTGCGTGGCGATCTTGTCGATGCTGGTCGGGCTCCCGGTGGTGGAGTCGGCCTCCTCTAACCATTTGTTGAGCAGAGGCTTCAGTTTGCACATGTTTTTGAAGCTCAGCTGGAGCGCCTCGAACCTGCAGATGGTGGTCTGGGAGAACACGTTGCCGTACAGGGTCCCCAAAGCTAAGCCCACGTCCGCCTGGGTGAAGCCCAGCTTGATTCGACGTTGCTTGAACTGTTTGGCGAAATGCTCCAAGTCGTCCGACGTCGGTGTGTCTTCGTCGGACTGCGGGTCGTGGCCCATTCCGTGGTGCTGGTGATGGTGTGTGTGGTGGTTGTGGCTCTGGTGGTGATGGTGGTGGTGATCCAGCTCAGGGGAGTCCCCGCGCAGCAGCCCCGTGTGAGCAAGGCTCTGCCCGGTGTGAGAGCTCAGCATTCCGTTGACTGTAAATCCTGACGGCTGGGAGTAAACCAGAGGCTGTTGCTGTTGCTGCTGCTGCTGTTGCTGCCCCTCGCTGATGCTGCTGATGTGCGCCGCGGAGCTGCCTCCCCAGCTTCCAACGTGCGTCTGATGAGCTCCCAGATGCGGGGTCCTGTGGTGCAGAGCGGAGCCTGAGTGCAGGTCATCCCTGTTCCGCTTCACCTCCTGCGGCTGGGAGCTGGGGGGCCACGGGGAGCCGGTCTCTGCTGCTGCTGCTGCTGCGGCTGCCGCCGCTGCAGCGGCCGCTGCGTGAGGCAACGATGTCACCCACTGGTGGGCATGGCTCAGCATATGCCCACCGTTGCCCGTCACCATGGCTCCATGCATGAAGTCTGCACTCTGTACCATCTTAACCGATGGGTCCCCTCTGTATCCGCCGGACACCGTGGTCACGGCGGTGGTCCCCGGCTGCATACCAGCCCCTCTCCGGTCAGAGTGCACGATCGGACCGGATAAAATCCTGCTGCTGGCCAAGTACGGACTGGAGGTGGCCGCTGCCATCCCCCAAGGCATAAATCTTTAGATATGTCTCACCTTTGGGTTTGGTCTTATTTTGTTCTAATCCATAAAAATTCTCTAATACTAAGTCTTTGCCCAATTAAAAAGTACCAAACACTCCAGAGATAACAGTTATACGAAAAGAAAGAAAGAAAGAAAAAAAAAGAAAAAATCGTTCAGCTTTTTATAAAGTTTACTTCCCTGTGTATTCCCGAGAGTTTCAGAACTTTCTTAAGTCCCAGAATCCACGCAGGGCGTAATCCACTGTGCAGGTGATGAAAAAAGACCCCCAAAACAAACACTTTCTTTGATCCGTGCCAGACAGATAATCTTTTATCACGAAATGAAAGAAACTTGAAGTGATACAAACTAAAACTGTAAAACTGAAATTGTTTTCCCCTCCCCTTGAATTTGCGCGATCTGGTGCGTCTTCTATCAGGAGCCACGGAGACAGATTGTGAGTTTACGCTGTGCCAAGGCTGCGTTTTGCTCCCACCATCTCCGCCCAATTACAACAGCAGGGCTGCGCAGAGCCCCCCCCCCCGCTGATTGGACGCTCTGCTGAAAGAGTTTGTGTGTTTATATGGTCGGTGCACAGAGTTCTTACTTTTAGGTAAAGATGCGTCAATTTACAGGAAAAAGGTATATAAAAACACAGACAAAGAGCAGCGTTTAGTGATGAAATAAAACAAAAAGAGCAGATTTGATAAAATTAGAATATTATTTTGTATAATTTTATTATTATTATTATTATTATTATTATTATTATTATTATTATTATTATTATTATTATTATTATTATTATTATTCACTTGACAATGTGTTCATGTAATTTGGAACAGTCTGGGCTTGAATCAAATCTATCAGATTCGGGTAATAAATAAATAAAGGTGTTTGCGCGCCTCTGTCATCCCTAATGGAACCCCCCCCCCTTGTATGTTGTAACCTTGAGGCGCGCTGGAGAACTATGCTGAAACATTTCTCGCTGTTCATGTTTTTTTCCAAGACCAAACAACATAAACCACTGCCTCAGTGTACAGCTGCAACCTCAGTCATAAAGTGTTAGGGGGTGTTTTGTTTCACCGGGTTACCTCGCTTTTTACAGGCCTGCAGAGAGAAAATGGAAGGCATGGATTGGGACACATGGAGGTTTGTATCTGAAGGAGACAACCAGGTGCTGGTCAGTCAACTTTGTGCTAATTTATATCTTTCATTGGATTTATGTTGGACTGTGTCCAAAGGGGGAATAATAAATTGACTCCAGTTATGTTAAGTAAGACCATTAGGGTTACTTTTAGCTTATTAATGCAGTGATTTCCATGTGGAACTCCACTGGGGGTTGCAAATCAACAAGTGTGGTCTTGAGATTCTCTAGATAGATAGATAGATAGATAGATAGATAGATAGATAGATAGATAGATGTCCCAGGGGTAAGAGTAATTCTAGTCTGAGGGCTTTATTAAAATAAGTTAAAATATCAAATATAATGAGAGAAATATTAACCACATTCCTACAATACATATATAAATCACACTAAATAAGTAAAAATGATAATCGTAAAAATATATTTATGCTTTATTGTTACAAGAGATAAGAACAGATATAAATACTGTACTGGCTTTTCATGTTTGTCTTGTTTCATTTACTTAAATGTAACCCTTATTTTGGGGGAGGTAGAAGGGTAAAACATTGATGAACCACTGGATTACTTTAAATATTAAATATGAAATGTTAACTTTTAATTTTGCAATGAAACCTATTACTTTTACAAGCAGTTACGCTGATAAAGTAATTTCACAACAGAACCTTATAGGGTTATGGTCAAATAACTGTGATGCTGATACAGGACAACTCACAAGAAACAACTAAAGGAATTTAAAATGAATTTTTTAATATAATTTATAGTGTATGCAACATATCAGAGCACATCTGGTCCTACTGTTTTTTAACATTTATTTAAGGGACCCACTCTTATATCAGATAGATACAGAAGCCAAAAGTCCTGAAATATTGTTATGGGCTACTTTAACCTGCTTTAGGATATAAGCTTGACATGAAGGGGCATAATTTTTATTTGCTTTTTATTTGCAGCAATGTATTTACCACTTTATGCAGTTCAATCCAATTCAGCCCAGTGTCTTCTTATTACATTAATTAAAAACTAGAGTAAAAAAGGTGTAATTAATCTTGAAATTAATTATTGTAATTGTAAAAATCTCTGGGTTTAGGTATACATTTTCCCTTATCAATCTAAGGCTCAAAAGAGTTACTTATAAGGACAGAAATCTTGCAAACTGCAAAGTCATAAAAAAAAACTTTCAGAACGTTTTCCCCTCCTAAAATAAGATATGCTCTACTATTTCTGTCTATCTACCTACCTACACACACACACACACACACACACACACACACACACACACACACACACACACACATATATATATATATATATATATATATATATATATATAACTACATCACCTATTATTGCAGCTATATAATTTTAGAATATGGAGAAAAAAAATCTACCTTTTTCTTGAATCTTTTTTTTTTTCAGTTGGGGAGAAAACATGTAAGGAAATAACAGCTTTGTTTTCTTGTTAGTTTTCTTTTACAAAATTCATCAGTTGCACAAATCACGGTAGCCATAAAAATTCTTAAATGAAAACATACCTGAAGCGTTTTAAAATGTAATTAATTTTTTAAGTTAATGTCTAGGAATCTCTAATTTGTAAGCCAAACTTTCCTTTTACCCTAGTGTATAAAAATGAGATGACAAAGAGTCCCAAGGTGATAGCTTAGGCCACAATTGCTCTACAGTAGCTGAAAATGGGATGCTGTACAGAGGTAAATTTCTTCCTGTCTCTCTTCAAAAATAAAAGGATGAGAGAATGTACCATTTAAACTAAGTTCTTCTTTTTAAGCATTGCTATAAGAAAATACCACCATCTTGTCTATATATAGAAACAGAGCAATAATTAAAATTTTTTAAAACATAAGTAAGTGTGAAAACCAAAGTTTATCTTTCCATCATCTAGAATGAGGAAGACGATGACGGGGGATTTAAGGTTTTCATAGCCCACTTTTAGAGAGGTTATACCACAGAAATAAAAGAGGAGTTTATTTTAAGACTTTTCACACATCTTTTACAAGGATGCCAATAAATGAGGCAGGGGCTGTATGTATATATACACATCTGAAGGCAAAAATTGTCTTAGGAAAAGTCTCAGTTAGAATTTATGATGCTGCAAAAACCTTTTTGTAGAAGCAGTGGTCAAACTGTTTGCTTAAGGGGTCTATCCAGCTAACCTAAAATACAGGAAGGCATCTTAAATATACCTGTTCTAAAGACCTGGGCTGTCATTGGGACTATGAAAGTGTGTGATATGATAAAAAAAAAAAAAAAAAACTAAGTTCATGAACTCTGTTTTAAATCAGAACAGAAAGAGTATCACTGCGATAAGTTTTTACATTGCAAAAACTTCCTTTTGACCATGTATGGGTATTGAATAATATATTCCACAGCGTAAAATCTGCTCATTACCAAGCTGCATTCTGTGAAACAGCCCAATGTGCATCCAAACGGCACAAAAAGCACCACAGTGTTTCACATGTTGCAAGCATCCCACCATAATGTGGAGAAAACCAGACAAATCAGGGAAGGCAGTAATGTTTTTCATGTGTTGTGCTGCCTGGTCACAGCTCTGGCTTCTCTATTTGTTATTCATGAAGGAAGCTGGGTGAAGAGGCCTTCTTATGATGCACATTTTTTCTCGCTGCCCCCACCCAACCACCCCCACCTCTTCCCCTGCTTCACTCTCTCAACCAGGGAGCTGCTCAACAACTACAACTATAATCTGTTAGCGAATGCTGCAATTAATCCAGCGTAATGAGCATGACACCGTCAGCTAATTGACATTATTGTTTCTTTACGATCAACCTTGGATCATGTGTGCAGAGACTCCCTCTGTCACCTTCCCACCCGTCCCTCCCCCTCCCTCGCCCTCTGTTCAGGCTTCAATATGCAGATCAGCCATTTCTGCCCCCGGGGCTATTTTCTTTGGTGGACTTTTGAAAAATGTAAATGCTTCCAAAAAATTGCGAAAGAGAAAAGTAAAAGCTTTCGTCTGGCAACAAGGAGTTTTTTTTTTCTTTAGCATTCAAAGAAACAGATGATTTTTTTTTGTCTTTTGTCTTTGCTGGTGTTTTTGTATGATTTCCTTCATCAGTCAAGAGCCAAAGTAATATAAATGAAAGAGAACAGCCAGACCAAATGCAAAAAGAAAAAAATATTTTCCACAATCACTATATTATCATTTTTTAAAGCGTTTAAATCCCCCTATACATAGAAATTGGTGATATATAACATTTAAAACTCAGTCATTTTGAACATTTGCACAAAGTAGAGCCTATAAGACATAGCAAACTGTTGCCATCTGCTCTAGGCTCTTAAACATGGCCTTTGCAGAACAGACTGTCTGCAGCAAACAATGCAAAGAGAAAACAGACCTTAAGTATCGTTGAGCACTCTTTATTTTCCACCTCTGTTGTCCCACGATTCTGATCATGAGTGTGTTTGACCTTCAGCTCCACCAGAGCCAGAGAGATCCTTCACAGCGTGAGGTCCCCATGCCCACAAACCCCCGCTGCGCGTGCTTGAATCAGGAGCAGAGGCAGCTGAGGGAAGACAGAGACACCAGGACAGACAAACTGCGGTGGTGCTGGGTGCAGAGAAAATGAAAAGCGAAGGAGATGGAGGAGAAATGATCAAAGTGCATTCATCTTCAAGGTCCTCGTTTATGAAGACTGGGAAACATGAGACTAATGTGGCCAATAAAACTCCACTTAAGTGATGGATGTTTTTAAAGTTTAGCCATTTCTCTTCGTGTGCCTGGATGTTATCTTTCAGCCAGGTGAGAGCATGATCCGTAAGAGACACAGACCTTCTTCACAGCTTTTCGTGTTTTAAAGGAAATTTATTTGGCAAACCAAGACAAAGTGTACAATAGTTAAATGGATGGAAAAGAACAAATGGTTTTCAATTTTAAAAAATCTGAATGCTTTTAATCCTATATCCTTTTTAGAAATACATTTTGGTGCAATCATCACTGCAAGTGTTTTGGGGTGGGTCTTTACCAACTTTCAGCAGCCAAGGATTAAAATTTTGGCCCATTCTTCTTTGCAGAATAGCTCAGTGAGATTTGATGGAGAGCGTTTGAGCACATATTCAAGTTTTACCATGACAGGATTTTGGCCTGGACTTTGCTTGGGTCATTCTAACCCATAAATGTTACAGGTTTTTGTTCCAGAATTGCCGTAAATTTGACTCTATCCATCTTCCAAATAACCCTGACCAGCATCCCAGTTCCTGCTAAAGAAGATCCTCCTCACAGCATGGCACTGCACCCACTATGTTTCATCATGTGGTGGTGTGATGATAGGCAATGTTAGTTTTCCTCCACACGTACTGTTTTGCATGTAGGTCAAAAAGTTCAATTATCACACATATGATTATTGTCAAGTTAACAGATTCGCCTGCCTGACTTGTGGATCTCTGCAGATTCTCCAGAATTTCTTCCATAGGTTCTTTGCTGCATCTCTGATTCATGATGTCTTTGCCCATACTGTCAGCTTAGCTGCAAAGCCATGTTTTGGTTCTCATGCTTCCCACAAATTTATTGATAACCAGTCTGTTTTTTTCCATGGTCTTTATGATGCTGTTTACTTACTAACATTATCTACAGACCCATTAAAGAAAGAAACTGACAATGAACAAGCTCCATCCATCTTCTCATCAACTCTGACCAGCTTCTCTGTCCTTGCTTAAGAAAAGTTTCCCCACAGAATGATGCTGTCACCACCATGTTTCATCATAGGAATGCTGTGTTCCTTGGTTTTCCCAATAGTTTGTTCGCTAATGCTCACTAAGAAACCTCAGAGGCCTTCCCAGAACAGCTGTATCTATACTGAGATTAAATTATTTTCAGATGGACTCTATTTAGATATGTTTCAAAGGCAATTCATTGTAATGGATTTTATTTTGGTGTATCAGAGTCTCGGGGGCACAATCCATTTTTTTTTTATCCATCTTCAAAATTGTGCACACCT
Organism: Anableps anableps; assembly: GCA_014839685.1. NCBI lineage: Eukaryota > Metazoa > Chordata > Actinopteri > Cyprinodontiformes > Anablepidae > Anableps > Anableps anableps. Next base: position 15,132,167 of record CM026075.1, on the reverse strand, counting down.
CTTGTGTTGGTCTGTCACATTAAATCCCAATAAAACATTCGCAAAATGTGAAAAAGTTCTAGGTGTAACAATATTTTTACAAGGCAGAGTAGAAAGGTTTCTGCAGACTAGTGCTGCATCTCTTAGAGCCTAGAGAATATAGAAAGCAACTGGACCAAACCCTGCTGCAGTTTAAAGGAAGGAACCCAATGGATACATTGAAAAGGAAAGCACAGTTGTAGGTCGGCCAATTATGTATGAATGCGAGGCAGTTAATGTGTGAAAATTACAATCATTAATCCCAGCAGATAATTTGAAAGGGACCAAAGTGATGCAGAGACAGAGTACAGCCTAGAAAGGCACCGCTCTTGCTGTTTTTCTATGTGTGCACCCAGGTGTGTGCAGGTGCTCGAAGTCTCTTTCTAAGTGTCTGTATTCATTAACATAATGGTGAGAGGTGTTCCAGGAATGATAGCGTAGAAGTCTATGATTAATGTTTATGCTAAACTAAACACGGAGTAGCGCAACATCTGGGCCATCACAGAGGGAAAAAAAACAGAGGAAATTGCAAAAAGATGAGACTCTTGGCTTTGGAGCATCCAGATAAAGTCCCGACCTGCATGAAAAATGCCGTGGCAGAAAATAAGACATGTAAGACGGGTTGGGAGAAAGATGGCTTTGGGTTTTCTAATTTCCTTTTAGGTTTTTAGTAAAGCATGAGCAGAAAAAGAAGTAGGAAAATATGGTGCTTCTGTGGTTGTTCTTTATGTTTTCCCGTCCAGCTTGGATTCATCCGTGTTCTGTCTCCAAAGTTTCCCTTACTGAATACAACTGCAAACAGCATGACAGAGAAATTTAGTCAGGAAATACCTCCAGCTCTGCAGTTCATGGCTACAGACAACTGGAGCCCTGTGCCGGGCTCTGGATAGAGAGCCAAGTCAAACAGCCGGTGTCTCTGAAGGCCTGGCCAGGCTGAATCTGGCTGGCCCTGTGCCTTTCATAAAGGCAGAGACCGCTCTCTGAAGCTCCCACCAAGGTCCACGCGGTTATAAAGGTGCTCTGTAGTTAAGATTAATCCTCTAGTGGATTTGGGGTGAAAGAAGGAAGTATTACAAAGAGAAATATCAAGTGGCTGATACAAATAGCAGAACGTTTGGGGGTATTTACATGCTCTAAATTACATTCCTGTAGCTTCTGGATCATAATTGCAAAGGAGGTATTAAAATGGATTTATTAATAACATCCCTTCATGGATTGTTTAAGTTTTAAAATATATTCAGAAGAAATCAAAGATTAAGCTGAATTCTTATAAAGGTATTGAAAGTGAAACAGTGCCTATCAAAAGTGTACATACCCCTGTTAAAATTTCAGGTTTGGGAGGGTTAAAACTAACCTAATAAATTATTTCCAAATATTCTCCATTTGAAGTGGCATACATTGAACAAGGTTTCACACCCTTAAATTAAAACTTTGTTGAAACACCTTTTGATTCAATTATCTTCTTGAGTTCACGCGTCCCATCAGTTCTGGTGAATCTGATTAACATTAAATAAAACTAAGCTGTTCTTCTGGGTTTGTGCTCATGTTTGGCATTTGCTCATATGCATTCTCTAGCTTTAAAGCCATAGTTTGCAGAGAGGTTATAAAAGAAAAACAACAAATGTATCAGTTGGGACAAGATCACAAAGAAAATATACAGTATTATATATGCCATTATGCTACAGTGAGGATAATCATCAAAATATGGAGAAATATATCCAGGTTTTCGAAAAAACTGATTAGAAACTGGTTGGGGAGGCTGCCAAGAGGCTGACTGTAACACTGTAGGATCTTCAGCAGTTCCCAACAAGTACTGGTTGACTTATACCTGTGAAAATAAACTCTGGTATCATACATAGAGTGGACTAAGAAGCAATGACAGAAGCCTATTTTTCCAATAAAAACAATCAGGCCTGACTAAAACACATGGTGGTGGAAACATCATGATCTGGTGTTACTTTTCTTCAGGTAGAACTATGGTTTTCATTGCGTTGGATTAAATCCTGAACCGTTTCAAATATTAATTTGACCTATAGAATTTGGTAAAGATTTGGAATGACTTACCCAGAGTCCAAAACTAAACCTGACGTAAATCTGTTGAGTCCCCTGAAGAGGAAAGTGGACAGGAAATAATGCTACAATCCGACAGTTTTGGAGATCCTTTACCAAGCAAAGTAAACACATATTGTCAAGAGAAGAAGTGGAATGATAACAGATTCTGAAAGCTGAAAACAAAACAAAGTTGTAGTTTTGGGATGTAGACACTTATCCAACCAGGTTATTGCAGCTTTTTATACTTTTTGCATTTATTCCTACAACAGATTTATTTGTCTTTCATCTCAGTTTTTTAGTATTTGTGTCAGATTAAAGGTCGAATAGATTTGGTAATGATATATATATATATATATATATATATATATATATATATATATATATATATATATATATATATATATGGGCAAATGTAAACTCTCTGACAAACTGAATTTTGAGTTTTCATTAGTTTTAAGGAACAATCACCAACCTTTAAATATAAAATTCTGTGAAAGAGCTTAATACTTTTAACTTAATTGCTTAAATTTATTCCTTTTTAATGGTTTTATGATTTATTGAGATACAGTATTTTTTAACTATAACTTTGGCATTGTTATTGTTTTATGACAAAGAGTGAAACTCACAGGTGAAAGAATATTTTTGTGGAAGCTCACTGGACCAAAAGCTGAAGTCTGTTTTTCTTATAGATGACGCATTTAACAGGAAGAACAAGAGCCACAGTAAGCAGCGCACAAATTACCTTCTGTGTGAAGAGTCACAGCTTTTTAGGTGAGGACAAACACAGATTAGCTGCATGAATGTCCAGATATGAGGACTTCCAACCTCACACCAGCAGCTCACATGTGCTCACTCTGAATCAGGGGGAATCTGTGTCAAATGAGGGCTGTGTCCTGAACCTGTGAGAGAGCTTTGCTGGTTACAGTGTTTGACCCCCCTCCGTTGAACTCGGTTCCTGCAGACCACGCAGCTCACCTTTTGCCATCAAGTTGGCCTGCATGTTCACAGCACACAAGCAGGATCAGAGACGACCTTGGCATGCACGCAACGAAAACACAGCCCACTTCAGCGTCTGTCTTTGATGTACATTATCAAAGGCCTTCTTTCCTCCTCTCCTCCCTGGACCAAAGGCTACTATTGTTTTTGTTGTTGTTATTGATATTGTTTTCCACCCTTATAACACAAAGCAGTCTGACCATGACTCTGATGCTAATGTGGAGGTGGAGAGGGTGTTTTAATGAGCTGCCGAATAGATCAGAGGGGCTCAGGGGGGGCCACAGGGAGGGAATAGGTAGCTCTGAACATCAAAACAAAGCTAGTGCTCCACAGCTTCTGCTTTTCGCCAGCCTTGACCTTTAAATGCAATGTAAACATGCAACTTCAATTCTATGACTTTAAGCTATATAACAAATAATGCAGAAAGATAACTAATGATAAAGAATTATATTCCATGGCCACAATCGATACTCATCGTCTACTCACTGTTAGAGAGAAATTGTGTAAAACCAGTCACACAAAAACACATACAACATTTTCTTTATGTATTTTTAATGAGTAGAAACACAACTGTGGAATAGATTTTGCACAACTGGTAACACAACGCTTCACTTTGTTAAAACTGATAATGAGTCAGTTAGCAGAGTTATGAAAAAAGTAAAGAAAATTATTGTAATTTGTTAAGAAAAATATATTTTTATCTACTATTGATGTTGAACAAAAAATTTGGTCCTTCTGGGTAGTTACAGTAGTAAAGACTAACAGAGCTGATGTTACAAAATGCAACATTTTGAATGAATTCCTTGAGCTCAGAGTATTGTAGGCAAATGTGGTGATATTAAGCTAAACTGAAATATATCCATGTTCCTAAACCAGTTTATCAAATGTCAGTCTCAGGGATGAAATCTTTATTATTCCATTGGACAAGCTCCATTACACATTTAAAGAAGAACGAGGAGATTTCTGTGTATTTGACAGGTTTGGAATTTGTTACTAATTATAACCACTGTTAGAAACAAGACAAAGATTAGTTAAATAAAAGATGACAAGAAGAAACAATGGAATCAAGAATTAAAATGTGGTCTTTGGATGTCTAGTAGGTCCCTCTTTTGGGTCAGGATGTAAACCTTCCTTCAATCGATTAAGGTAGCAGAACCACCATAAACCACCATAAAGGAGAAAAAAAAAAAAAAACGCAACAAAATCATGCAGAAAGTTTACAAACCATGCTTAGCAAAGCCATTTTCCATGAGACTGATCAGTTGTTTCTCATCCAGTTGGGCAAGTTTTTCAGACAGTCTTCAAAAGTCTGCTCTAAGTTTTTAAGATAACCTTATTAGAAACAAGCACTTTCTGGGGGAGGAGTCATCAGCACATATGTAGCCAACAAAAAAAAAAAAAAAAAAAAAAAAAATCAATTTTATTTTTTCAAAATACTTTCTTTAGCCATCAGAAAGAAAGCTTCTCACTTCCAAAGATGTCCATTTATCACTACACCTGAGTCACAAATAACGGTGTTTTCACTTTCACTTATTCAAAACATGTAAACATTCTGACTAAAAAAAGATATGTTCACATTTAAAGATTGACATGTTAACAATCAGTACTGAAATTAGCATCTGATTGTGGATTATTGGAAAGCTTCAAGATAATCAGGTTTAAAAAAAACAATCTTTCTCTCCCATTTGCAAAGAACTTTAATGGATGGTACAAGGCATTTGGATAAACAAGTTGATCACAACAACCTAACCAGCACATAGGCTTTTCATGTTTTGGAGATCCACATGCAGGAAAAGAATATCATTTGACTAGACCTATTGGTTCTACAAAGACATTTTGAAGAGACTTCAATTAAAAGGATTTAAAGTGGAATAAAGTTCACATTCAGGCGTTGTTCTACTGTTAATATTAGACAAAGGATGTCCAGTCCTGACAAAAAGTCCAGTTTTACATCTCACTTGGTTCTCAGTGCAATTATTTTATCATAGATTAGGGGTTCTCAAATATTATGTTCAAAAGTCCAAATCAGAATTTTGGATGAGGTCAAAGGTTTGGAAAACTTAATATGTCCCCTTAAATGCTTTGTATTTAAGCCAATTACTTTTTTTTTTTTTTTTTTTTTTTAAAGAAAAAGCATAATGAGAGTCTAACACATTAGAAATATTAAGTTAAACCTTTTCGCAGAATGACGAGAATGAATAATCATTTAAATTGCCACAAGGCACTGTAATGTCTAAACAATTCAAGTCAAATTTACAGGCACTCAGACAAAGAATCTGCAGCAACCTTGTTAGGAATTGGTCACTGTCTGCCATAAATATACAGACTAAAAGTACAACCCTATAAAATTTAGTCCAGTCACATGATTAAAGTCTCAAGTTGTTGTGGTAAGTGGACCCACATCCAGACGTGGCAGAGGCGATGAGTTGATTTGAATATTTAATGAAAAAATTATTAACAAAAACTTACAATATACAACGAAGAACACAGGGAGCGAGACCTGGGAAAAACAAGGGCCATGAACATGGAGTTTGGCAGGGTATAACAGGAGAATCCAGTGAGGAGCATGAGGAGGAGAGGTGTTTAAATACTAGGAGGGTGAATGCTGGAATGACTGGGGCTGATTAGCTAATAGATTGCAGGTGTGAGGGGAGAGAGCAGAAGGCAGGCTGAGGAGAGAGAATGGGAGGGGAGAGAAAATGGCACAAGGAGGCAAAGGAGAGGGGAACTAGGAACAGGGGAACTAGGAAAAAAATCTAACTATAACAAAAAATAACAATACACAAGGAATACATAATAAACATAATCAGAAACAAAGCTGATCTAATCAAAATTAGAACTAAGGAGAACAGGTAACAAATGATGAGAACTAAGAACCCAGAAAACCCCCCAAAACAACCAAGATCCAGAAAAAGCAGTTAAAAAAATTCATCCAAATTTGTTGGAAATAGTCTAATGTTTTTGGAAAGGCTCTTAAAAACCTGTTAGTTACCTATGTGAATTTTTATGACAAAAACAAGTGATTCATATGAAAGTAAAAAAAATCCTTGAACATAAACTTAATATTTACACCACATTTTGTCAGAATTGTATGGTCTACAATGATATGGTAATTGTGCTCTTCCTAACTCATTCACCAATAATTATGTTCAGGATGCTTTCATTCTGTGTTATTTTGAAAATGATGGATATTTTGTCTCCCTGGAGTCTGTAGACAGCCTTCTCCACTGCAACACAGAGTTAAAGCTGCAGTATGTAACTTTTATAAAAAAAAAAAAAATGTTGTTGGTTTTTTTACATATTTGTTCAAATTATCATTATGTCATGACAGTATAATAGAAGACATAATCTGTAAAAAATCAAGGTCCTCTGCCTTCTTCCAGTGCTCCTAGAACTAACTGCAGAAATACGTCTCTCTGCAATGTTACATTTGGTTAACCACAACATAGCCTGCCACTAATGCTAAGGCTAGTTAGCATGGCCACCAATGACGGCTGATAAACAGTTTTCCTGGAACGATAACTTGTTTTTTTCCCCATTTGCAAATGTAGCGGCACATACACGAGTGTGATTGACAGCACTAATACCTGGCTCTGATTGGTTGTTTTAGATCGGGCGCGGTGCATTTCTTTAGACGGCAATAGTAGCTCAGGGAAAAGGTGGAGGAGCTTGTTCTTTTCACAGATTATCTGTCTCATACCATACTGTCACAGCATGGTGACAGTTTTAACAAATATGGAAAAAACATATTTTTGTAAAAGTTACATACTCCAGCTTTATATTAAATTTCCACTTAACAAGTAAAGCTTTCTCATTCATGAGTCAGACATCCAAGGGACTATCTGACTCAGTACTTACGACTGCAAAAAGTCTTTAGTAAACACAAATCTGACTCCGCTGACAGTCTTTCCACACATACATGTTTTCTGAGGTGCTTGGCTAACAGAAGCTAGCTTACCCTCTTTTTTGATATGACTCATTGATAATTTGGCTCATAACATTTTTTCTTGCTGTTTCATTTAATTGTGTGTGGACAAAACTTGTTCACTTATGTAGCACATTGGAAAAAAAACCTGCAAAGTTGGCCAAGATGCTGTAAAAAAAAGCAGAAAAACAACACCAAAATTCTAAAAAGACAAAATAGACAGAGAAAAGTAATTCTGACAAAACAATAGAAGACATTGGAAATTCTCATGTCGCATTAAAAGCCAGTGTTTATGAATGTGTTTTAATTTGATTCTATAAACAAATGGAATGATTAGCAGTTGTTATGCATGGCTAGCATAGCTCAACTTTGGAAGGTTGAGACACCATGCTCAGAGGTGGGTAGTAACTAGTTACATTTACTTGAATAATTTTGGGGAAAAAATATACTTTTAGAAGAAGTTTTACTGCACTGTACTTTTTACTTTTATTTGAGTAATATTATTATGAACTATTGTTACACTTGAGTAAAATGTCTGGATACTCTATCCAAACAAGTAACTTCAACGAAGAAAGAACAAACATATTTTAACCAAAAATGTATGAGACACAGACATACAGACATTGGAGACAGACACACAGACAGACCTTTTGTTTTTACACCAGCTTTGTTCTTCTAATGTTGTTTTCTATCTGCAGAGCCTGTTGTGCCATTTGAAGATTAATAAGATACAGTAAACACTATACGTTGACACTGGAAGTACATTAGACCTGAAGTACAAGTACCTGTTCTAACACATATACATTACCTACTGTAAGTATTCATTTTATGTAAAGTTTAACACTGGAAAAAAAAACTATTTAAAAAAGTTTCTTCTGCCTGAATGTGTTATTTTGTACTTGTGGAGTTCACTTTGCTTGAACACCAAACAGTTATGAATAAAGGTAGAATTAAATTTGTCAGAAAGTGTTTTTACACTTCGGTAAATTGTGGCAGAATGAATTATTTATGTGTCATTATTCAATGCCCCAAATTACATTGCAACCAGCACAATACAAAACCCATAGACAAAGAAACCTTTATTTTTTTAAACTAAAGTTCATGATTATGTCCAAAATATTTTGGTTATCAAACATAGCCTTGATGGCTCCTCAATCTAATCAAGACATTCTCTTAAAAGTTTCTCCCTTTTCCTTCCAAATGTAATGACGGTCATTGTGATCAAACACTTCCATTTTTCTTTCTTCAAATCACAAAACATTTTGGAAAAATTTTGCATAAAGAACTGTGCATTTGCAAAATATATTCTGGCTTTTTATGTTCCCTTTGGAATAGGCCTCTTTTACTCTGAGTAGCCTTTCAGTCCTATCGATCTAGGATTTGTTTCACTGTAAATAGTGATATTCTCTTACCTTTTTCTTGAGGTCTTCTGCTTTTGTTCTGAGATTGACATGCACATTATCCCTCAAAACACATTCATCTCTGGTCACAGAACCCATCTCTTTCCTGATTGGTTTGGTAGCTGGACATTCCTATGGTGTTTCTACTTGCATGTAATTGTTCAAACAGATAAATGTGGCTCTTTTTAGCTTCTGGAGATTCTACTTATGTGTAAACCACATTGTGGAAGTCCACATTTTTCTTCCTGATATCTTAGCTGGATTCTTTAGATTTTTCAATGATGCCTTACTTGGAAGCAGCGTGTCTCAGATTTTCCCTAACAATATGTCCACAGATGTGCCGCCATTAACGCAAATGCTATAATCTAACCTATCCGAAGCTTGCAAAGGAATGACATCATCACCTGGCCCTTCTCAAATTGTTTTATAGTCATCTGATCATAGTAGTGTATGTAAATTTTCTGAATTCAAAGAAAGTATTAAAGCCCTAAATAAAATATCTCTCCGATCATTCTGGCTATTTAGCAAATATATATATATATATATATATATATATATATATATATATATATATATATATATATATATATATATATATATATATATATATATATATATATATATATAAAGCAGAAAATGTTCAGTATGATTCAAAGTCATACAGACAGGAAAAAAGAGGTTATTTATCTTTTTATGCTGTGTATGTAAAGGTCTGGTTTAAACAATTAAAATTCACTCAGAGATGAGCTCCACTACCACGGATTTAAAACTAGATTATAGCACCAAATGTTTTTAACTGCTCTGGGCCAAATCTAAAAATGCAAAAAAAAAAAAAAAAAAAAAAAAAAAAAAAAAAAAAAATTCAAAAACTAACAAAAAAAACTTTTGTTTTATGCAAATTGTTCTGAAGGTGTTTAGAAATTTGCACCTCTACAGCACACTTACAGTTATAACCAGAGAACACGTTTGCTTGGGTAACACATCTCTCTCTGAAAAACAAACACTTTTTCATCATCTTGTCTAAACTGTCCTCATATTATAGCAAAAAGCAATTAAAAGAGGCTTTTTTTTTTTTTTTTTTTTTTTTTTTTTTTTTTTTTTTTTTTTATCAAAAGTCTTTGAGCCAGGTTAGAGATCAGCAGAGGGGGAAAAGAATTGTTGAACAAAACAGACTGCAAGAAGGGAAAGAAAAAACTTGTTTACCTTTCCTCCCTTTCTGGGTGAAGAGGTATTCATTAGGTGCTGTGTAAATCAATCTGCTTCTTCTTAAAGGCCTGTCAATTTAACCGTGATGTCTGGCAGTCTGACATCGCTCACTGGATATTTAACTTGAAAGCCAATTAATCATCATGATTAATTCACTCACAAACCACATGGAACTGTTCCGCTTTACATTTTGGAGGGAGAGACGAATTTTCCCAACATCAAAAGAGAAAGAAAAGAGGGAGCAAGAAAGTTCCAATCACTCTTTCTCAGCCTGTGGAAACACTGTTTCAGCTGGATGTCTAGTCTCTCTGTTTTCTGCAAAGCCAACACTCAAAAGGGTCCTCTGCAAACACTGCACTTCTGAAGAAAAAGCAACCAGTGCCGGTGATTATAGAGTGGTAGCTGTAATTGGATTTGTGTGTTAGCGCAGGTTTGAACAGTGAATATGAATTTGACTGCACACATTAAAAAAAACCCTTGCAGCAGGCACAAAGAAAATACATCTGTGCTTACCATTGCTCGCTATGTTCCGCCTGGCTAATATTTTTCTCGCTTAACCTTAATATGTCCACCTCTTTCTCAGTGGAAAAAAGGGGATTACAGGTCAGGAGAGTGGAGTGTGAATATGTATTCCACTCAGTTCGCTATCATCAATTTCTAAAGTCTCAGTTGTGGTAATGGAAATGACCTAAACTGTGTGCAGAGTTACTGAGAAAGAGGGTTGTACTATCAGCAAACGAGAGATGGCTTTTGCGTTCTTCAATCATCATCTGTTCTTTCCTCTGCTCATTCACTGAGCTGTGGGAGAATTTAATCCATTCCTTTAGCTGTGCGGCTCTGATAGACAGCCACAACTGTGTGTTTTTTAATCGCACCTTTCTATCCTATTTTGCAGTGGAAATGGACATTGCATAATCGAAGCTGCAAAAGAAAGCTCTGAAAGTGTCACATTCACCCTCTCATGGATCTCACTATGATTGTCCAAAGCTGATTCCACCACTTAAATAAGTGAAATAGTAGATGAATAATTGCAGCAATCGGCTGACTGATGACTTCCTGTTCTAGTCGCTGTTAGTGCTACTTTCTATAGGATGACTCAATCACCAGATCAATACACTAATGAATCATTTAGCCCCTGAAATCACTGAGGACGTTCTTTGGTTGCTGTCTAATCTGTTTGGAAGCAGTAACTATGATGGTCAGATTAACTAGATTGGTGTTTCTACACTTTCACCAGAGGCAAAGGATTCTATGTCTGCAGCAACATCTGTTAAACATATGTAATGTCTTCAAATTACACCTGAGCTGCACAGGCTGGTTAGACTGAATGCTCCTATAAAACACTCAGCTGCAAATCGGTGAAGTTACCATGAGATATGACATTTGGATAAAAAAATATGTTTAAAGGGCATAATTGACCTTTTAAATGTCGTTACATTTAATCAAAAATGCTACTATCAGAAGGCATTTGCACCCAAAGGCCAAATTTGATAATGCGTGAATACGCCAGAATGCTTTCTAAATAGTTAACTTTAAAAAAAAATTACTTGTAAGACTATCCCTAACTACTTAAACTATTGCAACACTGGAAAATCTCCATCACCTTGTGAAATCTGATCAAAAACTTCAACAGAACTGCAAAAGTCATCTTTTGTGATTTTAATCTGGCCTTTCAATCTGGCCTTGGTTGTTCTAACCAATCAAATAGGTCAAATTCCACGATGACATGATTACACAAAGAAGCCCTGCACTGTGGAATCAAAGTAGAATGATAAGTAATATTTATTAGAAGTCATAACTGAAGTTATTATTTTTGGACCTAAAGAGGAACAATCTAGAGTCAGTATGCAGCTTCAGTTATTACAGCTAGAAATTAGTGATCAGGCCCAAAATCTGGGTGTCGTGATGGACTCAGACCTTAACCTTCAAAGACACATAAAAACAGTTACAAAGTCGGCCTTCTATCACCCGAAGAACATTTCCAGGATTAAAGGACTAATATCTCAACAAGATCTAGAGAAACTCATCCATGCATTTATCTTTAGTCGCATTGATTACTGCAATCGTGTCTTAACAGGTCTGCCTAAAAAGTCAATCAGACAGCTGCAGCTGATCCAAAACGCTGCTGCTTGCGTTCTCACTAAAACCAGGAAGATAGAGCACATCATCCCAGTTCTAAAGTCCTTACACTGGCTCCCTGTAGCTCAGAAAATAGACTTTAAAATACTTCTGCTGGTTTATAAATCACTGAACGGCTTAGTACCAAAATACATTAAAGACCTGTTGTCATTGTATCAACCTTCCAGATCACTCAGGTCTTCTGCTTCAAGTCTACTCTACACCTCCAGAACCAGAACCAAACATGGAGAAGCAGCTTTCAGTTTTTATGCACCAATAATCTGGAACAAACTTCCAGAAAACTGTAAAACAGCCAAAACACTGAGTTCCTTTAAATCAAGGCAAAAACCCCACCTGTTTAGGGCTGCCTTTGATTAGTGGTAAGTAGAACACTGATCAATATTTTTGAATTATGTTTGCTTGATGATATTTGCTTGATGATCCTCATGATCTTGATGCATTGATATTTGCTTGATGATTTTGCTGTATACTTGATTAATGTTTTTATGATGTGAAGCACTTTGAACTGCCTTGCTGCTGAAATGTGTTATACAAATTAACTTAACTCTACAGAAAAATTTGCAATCTTGTTAGGAACTTTTGCTGGCCATCTAAATGGTTAAGATACTTGCACATGTATCTTACCTGGTTCTCTTTCTGTTTAAATTTTTAAATTTTACGGTCAGCTGATCACACCATTCATCATTTCTACATCAAACCCTTCAGCCAAAACACTGAGCCTCCCTTACAAACTATTTTCACCATCATTAGCTGATGGAGGTATCAACAACAGACTAACCTTGTATTCCCTCTGCATCAGGAATTTCACACATCACTCCATATCTAGACCAAGCTTGGAAGATTCCAGTTTATTGCATTCTATTTTGAAGTACTGAGTGATATTGGAAACCGGTTGAGTTGGCGTTTACGTGTGTCCCCTATAAAGAGCATCTTAAATCTCAAATAATTTTAAAGCTTTTATATCAGTTTGACATTGAAATTTAGAATAGAAACAGAATACGATACAACACAATACAATACAATATAAGATGATGGAAATCTTTTATTGTCATTGTACACGACAACAAAATTGCGAAGGCGAGAACAGAGTACTGTTTGGTCCTAATATAATCAAAAGATAAAAGAAAAAAAAAGTAAATACAATAAGAAGTATTTTTTTTAATAAAAAAAAAAAATACTATGACATATATTAAGCTTGTTGCACATGAAAGATTATTGCATGTACAGTTACATGCAGAACAGATTTCTCCGTGGTATAATAGAAAATGGTTAAATCAAGGTGAAATCCAAAGTTTCTGTCTGACACTGAACTAGTTGATAAGTTGATCAATCACTGTGCAGCTCCTTTAATTAACTTCTTCACCTTTCTGGATAGGCCTCCCCATTACACACCGCAATACACAAATTCAACACACAACAACAACAAATCACCTCCTGCTGTGCCAGATCCTGTACCAAACTGTCCACGACGCGAGCCCAAACCTCTATTTGAAGAGCTGGACATGAAAGCAACTACAGGCCCTCCACGTGGGCTTGTATCGGATCTTAATTAAAAAGTCCTGCATATTATTTTCTGTAACAAAGGGAAATTTGGGGGTTCATTTAAATCCAATTAGGCCTGCACTGATGCCTCAGGAGATGAGGGAGTAATTGGTGTTTGAACACGAAGGTCTTTGTTCTGAGCTCCGGTAAATTGATAAAGGCAATAAGCACACAACGTTGAGCAACTGGAGCTGGGACCAGGCTGTGAACTTGCAGTAGGAGGGTGCATCCACACCAGCACCTCATAACAAGACAATTAACAGTAAGTTCATTGTTAGGATTTTAAAAAAAATGTGATTCTGACCGCATACTGGTGGAGTCACTGAAAAGATCACCTGAATTAATTGCTTAAAGTTATATTGCCTTCCATCTTGTGACATGAGCCCCACTGTAATTCAACTGAAGGTTTTATGGTGTGAATTTCAGAGCAGAAATCAAAGATATATTTTTTATGTGGTCGCCATCTTTTCTTCCACATTGAATCAACACTCAGGTGGATCCTGAAACTGGATATTTTGGGTGGTGTTAATTATCAATAATCCACCCAACCCACTAAAGTTAGTACATGCAAGCATATCAAACTACCATCATATAAACATCACTTGCAGTAACATGCAGCCAAATGAAGAATTGAGTCTAAAGCTCTCTACACCAAACAAATGCAAGGATGGCTAATAAGATCAGTATGTGCTGTCAAGCTCTGACACCTTGTAAAGATGGGTGCTGATGGGTGCTGCTGGGCTGCTGGGCCCAGTGTTGGGGATTTGCCCTTTAACTCATGTTTTCCTATTTGTGAAATCTAAGTTGTAATGGAACTGTTTACTTGAAAAAGAGATGACAGTGTTATAAATCCAGCACTATTTATAATTTTTTAAAAAAAATTTGTTATATTTTTATTTAGCCTTATTTCATTTTCAATTTTTGGATATCTCTGAAAGCTTATTTGAACAAAATATAGATTCTGATGTTGTTGAAAAGGGTGTGCAGTAAAAAATATTGTTTGAGATGTGCACTCATTTTGAAATAAATCTACATTGTGAAGTAACTCTAACCTGCACTGAACTGGACAAATTAAATACACTGAATTGCAAGGCTTTACAAAATAGCGCATTATTGTAGACTTAATGTGTAAGATTATAATTACATGATTTTAATAATAATAGGTCCTTATCTACTGTGGGCCAGTCTAAGGCATGAAACTGCAGGGCTGAAAATGAGTCCCACTCCAGCCCTGGGCTAGAGCCTATCCAAAGTGTCAAACAGGGGAATATAAACACTGGGCAGTAGTGTTTATATAGATATAATTAGTGAAAGGCTACACTCTCATTCCTACTGTCAATTCAGACTTACAAATGAAGATAAATGTTTCTGAACTATGAGTCCATAAAGACAACTTCTTGAGACATTCTTGTTTGTAACTTGATCATAGATTTACAAGCACTGTATGGTAAGGGTTTATCATGTCTGTCTTGAAATTCTCTGGCACAAAAATATATTTGCTAAGATATTTCAAATTACTGAAAAACATTTAATATAAGTTATGTTTCTTTATTCAAACCATCAAAAGAATCTATACAAGACTTGCAGCATTAATCACAATGAGCATGTAACTCCTGTTACTTATGTACTTGTGTTCATGTGGTGTCTCTATCAACTTCTGTTGGGCTGGTCAAGTGATTAATATTGTGTACATAATTCCTAGCTGTCATGCAAAAAAATGTGATGTTATTCATAGAGAGCAATAGAGGGTTTTGTGTCTAGTGCATTGGAATCAGCGACAGCAGGACAGCAACCTGGACTAGACAGAGCCATTTTTGTTCCCTGAAAAATAGTAGTTTACAGCCACAAACGCGACACTACACTTCAGTATTTTTTATAAATACACACGTTAGAAATTTAGGGGGGGGTTGTTGTTGTTGTTTTTTTTGGTTAAAGAGACAAAATCTCTTTGTGTTAGGTAAAAAAAAAAAGGAAAACAAAACTTTTACAATGAGATGATGAATGCATTTTCTTGAATTCCATGTTCATAGAAAATGAAGTACAAAAGCAGATAGTTTACTGTCTAAGGACAACAGAATGAATGAACACACACACATATATATATATATATATATATATATATATATATATATATATATATATATATATATATATATATATATATATATATATATGTTCATTCATTCTGAACATATACACACACACACACACACACACACACACACACACACATATATATATATATATATATATATATATATATATATATATATATATATATATATATATATATATATATATATCATATCATCTGTGTCATGTGGAAACCATGAATATGTCATATAAAGAAACAGAAAAACTGCAAAAAATTTTTCTTTTCTTTTTTTTTTTTTTTTTTTTTTTTTTTTTTTTTTTTTTTTTTTTATTTAACTTTAGATTTAAAAAACACACCTCAGTTGTTTACCATTTGTGGACATAAGAACCACTCCGGTAGACCTAAACAGCCAAATCTGACTTCAGAGTCAGTCACTGGTTTCTGACCACTGGTCCATGGATACTTAAGTGTCCAAAGTGGCTGTGGATTTACCTGTTGACCTTTTGGTTTTAGAAAAAGTTTTCTCAATTACAGTTATTTGCTATGTTTGAGGAACTATCTGCTTAATTCTAAAAGAAATCTGAATGAGTAAAAGTCATGTATACACCATGAGAGGTTTTTGTGGAAACCTTTTATTTTGAAGTTGTGCCATGAATCAGAAAACTCTCATAAAGGACAGCGTAAATGAATTGATTACCTATTTTTTTGTCCAAAATAGTTTGTCTTATTTTAAAGTTTTAAAAATGATTGTTGGTAACTTCAGACTAGTTTATTTAAAACACTTTTTGAAATCACAAGGCTGCCTCAAAAAGATTAATGAAAACATCTTTGATAGGATGAAATTTTACCAAATAACTCACTGCAGCTTGAGTGTTCAACTGTGTTGAATTATACTTAATTACTAAAGTCGTAAACTCAGAGATTTATTGCTCCTTGGTACAGAAACCCATCACTATGTCTGTTCTTCTGTATTTAAATTAAAAGTAGGCTTAAGTAATTGAATTACAAAATCAATACAGTGAAAGCAACCCTACTATTGCTTCATCCATATGTTTCCTCTGATAACATCCTGTATCAGAAGTTTTGGACAAGTGAAACTCTTCACTTCCTTATAAACTCTCTCAAGGTGATCTTTTAGCTCAGGTAATTTGACCAGGAGCACTGCACCTAAGATATCCACCACAACACTGTTGAGGTCACATCTGCAGGGTCCAGAGATCAGACAATGAAGACTGAAAGGCAGCTTTCTGGCTTAAGGCCAAGGTCATGGGGGCAGAGGTCAGTGTCTTGGTTTAGCCTCATCCTGCCCTTGGCCTTCAGTAAATCAATATGAGGAGGTTTTCTTTCTGCTTCAGTCAAGGAATCAATGAGATATTTACATTTTGCTCAGTCATTCCATACCTATCCCAGTGTCCCAATGTTTCACACCTCCACTATCTGTGGCCTACATAATTCCTATGGTGCTACAACAGCTCTCCTTTCTTTTCTGCCTTCCAGTCATTTTGAATTTTTCATGGAGAAGGTAATTTTTTTTCAGTACAGCCTTGTTTATTTAACTTTTAGAGGAACCTTAGTTTTGCTTGCTTTTTTCAGTATAGACTTTCTTTTGGGTGTGTGGCTTCTTCTTGCTTTGTTTGATCCTTATCCACAACTTTTGGCATATCTCCCCTAGCAGTGGTGTCCAAAGTTGGTCCTCAAGGGCTGGTATCCTGCATGTTTTAGTTCTCTCCCTGGTTCAGCACACCTGGATCAAATGATGGCTTGTTCGCAGGCCTCTGCAGAACATTGACATGCTGAGGAGGTAGTTACTACCACCAGGGAGAAAACTAAAACATGCAGGATGCCGGCCCTCGAGGACCCACTTTGGACACCAATGCTCTACAGGAACCTTTCCAAAAAAACAGAATAGTTTTCTGGGGCTAATATTTCCCCAGTACCTACAAACAAATTACCAGTGTAGAAATCTACCCCCAGAAAGACATTCTGGTAAGGAGGTGGTGTTATGATCCTAAGGTGTTTGACCTTTGACTTTCATCTATGTTTCTGTTTTGATCATTTTTTTTTAATCTTATATTTGCTTAGATTTCTCCATTTTAATTTTTTTGTTGTGTTGTTCACGCTTTTCATTAGTGCTTTGAACTTGTTTCCTTAGATTACTGTTCCTGTTTATTGTTTAAGTTAGTTTCAGATTTTTCCTTTCTTTTATGGTTTCCCTGTTTCTCAGCTTTGTTTCTTTCTCCCTTCCTCAGCCTGCATCCCTGTCCAGCTGTTTTTCATCTCCTAATTTCCCTCCGCCTGCAATCTCCCTCAGCTGTCCTCTATACTCTTCTGATTAGCTCTTCCGGTTCCCCTGTCATTTTCCACTTCTTTCTCAGTGTATATATAGCATTTTGGTTTCATTGTTCTCCACTGGCTACTTCCATTGCACTCTCCATTGTTCCCAGCGTTTTACCTCCATGGCTGCCAGCATTGCTTATTGTTAGTGTCCTTTTGATCATTTTTTTTTTTTTTTTTTTTTATTAAGGTAATTTTCATCTGCAAGTTCTCTGCACTTTGGTCCTCCTTAACTACAAAATATGACAGGTAGGACTTGTAGATGGTGTTTTGTGGAGAGTGAGTGGTAATCATTGTGATTTGGCGGAACACTGTAGATAAATTAACCATACATGCTGACATTTTGTAAAGCATCTATGACATATGTTGAAATGACTATATATATATATATATATATATATATATATATATATATATATATATATATATATATATATATATAATTTTTTTTTTTTTTTTTTTTTTTTTTTTTTTTTTTTTTTTTTTTTTTTTTTTTTTTTTTTGGGAACATCAAGTTGTGCAATGTCTCTGAAGTATGTGTGGAGCTTTTAAACACTGAAATGGAATTCCCAGTGTCCTGCTGCATTATGACCAGGTGCCTTACTTATTGGGAAGTTACCCTTTTTTCATGATAAATGATTGACTAATCTGGGAATGAAATTTAAATGTTCCATTAATTTCTCAACTGGTCATACTTTATTTGCTGAATTAATCCAAAAATCAGATAGCAAGTGAAGGTATACGTTTCACTTTCAGTGTCCACCATCCCACACCCCACAGATGAGTTAAAGCAGAAATCCCTAACCCTTACCTGCAAGAACCACTGTCCTGCATGTTTTAGGTGTTTCCCTGCTGCACACTTGTATTAAATAACTGGGTGATTAACAAGCATCTGCTGCAATTGGAATCATGCAAAGGAGGTAATCATTTGAATCAACTACGCTGGTGTGGGAAACATCTAAAGCATGCAAGACAGTGTGCGATTTGGACAAGGGTTAGGGGCTACTGAGTTAAAGTATCTGCTTAACATGGTATAAAAAATTATCTGATGTTATGACTAGGTCATCGTTGTGGCATTCATGCAGCTGTTGCATTGATTCTGTAGCAACTGTTTAAGTGCCCACGTGCTGAATGAAAAAGGTTCAGACAAAACACCAGCGCTAAGCCAGTCAAAAAACACCAAGGCAGTATTATAAAAATCTGGGGAGAAAGACCATATTCAACCACACCCACTCAAACTTCATGCTTCAGTATAAATCTTCTCATTCCACAGTTTCTACACGTGGAATCCTTGCATCCTCCTCCTTTCAAATATTCTTGTTTCTTCAACCCTACCAAAGGTAGAGGTGCCATCAGGAGGGTATGAGGAGGAGGGCTGCCTTCTTGGTCCATCTCCTCTACTACTAGTCAGGCAAAAACTTACCGCCTTCCAACTTGTCCCATCTATTTGCAGCTTCCCTTAACAACTCCAACACAGACCGTCTTTCCGCTCCCTCCATAACTATATTTTGGTTGCTAAACTGAAGCCAAAGACGCAGGCATGCACTATCGATCTGCACATGGATCCTGCTCCTTCCTGTTTTACCAACAGTAGAGGAGCTGGACCAAGAAGGCAGCCCTCCTCATTTGCATAATGAGGCAGAAATGCATATGGTAAAGTAAAAAGTGGAGACAAGGAAATGTCTAAAAATATATATATATTTTTCTGCTTTTATTTTTTGTCAGTTTCAGTCCTCCAAAAGGGGTTGACTCGCCTTGACAGTGACAGCTGCAGCATATGCATTAGTTTGGCTCCAGACCACAAGAAGTGCAATAAACCATGAGAGAATTAAGGTAGATTGTGTTTAAGTGAACTGTCTGAATTTTTAAAAGGTGTCATCATATATATATATATATATATATATATATATATATATATATATATATATATATATATATATATATATATATATATATCTCAGTTAGCTTTCATCTAATCAGTAAACACAGATTATTGTAAAATTATAATCACTGAAGTAGTTTGTTTTTGTTTTTTAAGAACAATTAAAGAGGGAAAGACATAGCCAACAGGAGAGCAGTGTTAGTGCAGATGCAGAAAAAGAAATAGTCACAAAGCAAGCATGTGAGCAGCCAGAGGCAGCAGTGAGCAGGTTCACAACCAGTGTTGAGGAATGAGACCATCCTGTTCCTTGGCCACTAGGGTAAACATCAAATGGTGTACACATAATTTTCTGATTAAAATGTTTGGGTTCACTAATGTGGCCTAAACAGCGATGGAGACACACAATGTCCTTAAACCTTTTTTGATAAGTAATTAAGTGCGTTGTGTAAAAATATGTAGGCCGCTGTTAACACTGTAGTGAATAATAGTTAAACAGAAGGGCTGTCTACCTAGTTTATTCTGAATGTCATGCTTAAACATATTTCTTTAATAATTTTCCCTTCTGTTCAATTGTAGATATTTCCCAGTTCAGAGCAGCCACAACTTAAGTGTTTTCCCCAAACTCTTTAGGGGTCTCAACGATGGAGCATCATGAAAGAGTGGTACCTTGCACATAAATGGCTAGAGTACTCTCAAATGAAAGACTCTGCTTATTGCTATGCCTGGTGGCACTTTAGCCTCTCCACTTCTTCCAATTCTGCATTTAATTCCCATGAAGGTTTCTAAAATTGGAAGAAAGCAACTCATAAAGATGGTGGACTTTTAGGCCATGCTAAATCTGAGTCTCACACTAATCCTAAACTAGCATGGGCACGGTATGAACAGTCAGCAAACAGAAAAACCTCCATCACAGCCTCTTTAATGCTAAATATGAAAAGATAGTGAAAGAAAACAGAATATATAAAAACTGTTGTGAAAC
Organism: Anableps anableps; assembly: GCA_014839685.1. Lineage (NCBI taxonomy): Eukaryota > Metazoa > Chordata > Actinopteri > Cyprinodontiformes > Anablepidae > Anableps > Anableps anableps. The sequence goes on along the minus strand of CM026075.1, from coordinate 15,111,599 downwards.
CCTGCTGCTACACAAACCATTGCACAGAGAGCACACAAAGAAACAGAAGGTAGGAATAAAAGAGCATTTTTGTCTCTTTGAACTCCTGGCTAAACACAATCCCACAGTAAAAAAGAAAATAAGTCAGAAAAATGCAACATACCTTGGACATAGTACACAAAATGAAATTAGACTGCCTCACTGAAATGGTTCGAAATTCAATCGCTGAAGTCGTGAAATGTGAAGCTTTCAGTATTACAGTTGAGAGTAAGGACGTTTGCAGAAAGGAACAAATGTCCTTTGACATTCGGTACTACTACAATGGGGAATGTACATGAAAGTTTTCTTACTTTTGAAGCAGCAGAGCACCTGGATGCTGCTATGTTGACAAAAAAAAAATCATTGACACTTTGCAGAGAAATGGTCTGGACTATAAACATCGCTTAGTGGGGCAAGCATGTAATGGGGCATCAGTCATGAGTGGTAAAAACACAGGTGTGCAAGCATGCATGAAAGCAGTGGCCCCCTTAGCCTTCTATGTCCACTGTAATTCCCACTGTTTAAACTCGGTGCTAGTGGACAGTGATAAGAGCCTTCCTGAAGCTTATAGTTTCTTTTCATTGCTTCAGAAGATGTGTTTTATATCAGGATCTTATGTGCACCAGAGATGGCTAGAAATTCAGAGAGATGTTTGAGGGGGCTCCTAGAGAGTTACAGAGGCTGATAGACACAGTGAGCATGTAGGTATAACTTAGGCAAGACAGTCAGGAACAGACTGTCTGCCATCATTTGGCTTTTGGCAGAAATCTGTAAAGAAGGAAATGAATAAAGAGCTGTGGAGGCAAGAGGCCTTTTAGCCCAAATAGACCTAAAGTTTGTCACTCTTTGTCACATTTACCAATGTGTTTGAAATAAAATTCCTGTCAGATACTTTAGTCCTCACAACTTAACTTAGGAACAGCTGTTAACCTTATTGAATCACTTGGTGACACATTAAAAAGCTACAGAGAGGATGCACTCTTTAGCCAGATTTGGGACAATGCAATGGCACTTGCCAAGCAGTGCAACATTTGTGTTCCTTGCCCAGAATGTGTGCAGCATTTGGTCCCACCAAGTTCCAAACTTGAAGGATATTACATCTTTACACCCATAGTTCATAGAGAGGTCAGTATGGACAGAGGGTCATTTAGGACAGGCTCATTTATCCCAGTTGTGGATGTGCTTCTCTCTGAGTTAAAGAGAAGATTTTCTGATGACAACTGTATCATTATGAGAGGGATGCAAGCACTGATACCTAGCAGCTCCACATTTTGTTAGAAAGAAGCTGTACTTGTTTTTGCCCCACAATACAACTGCAACACCCAAGATGTTGAACATGCGATCCCTCAGCTCAAGCAAGTTCTTTCTAGGAAACAAGGTAATGGCCTGGAGATACCAAACAGTTTATTGGAGCTGACAGTTTTTCTTGACCCATACAGGGATGTGTTCCATGAGATGTTTAAACTGTCCAAAAATGCCCTTGTGCTACCAGAGAGCACTTTGGCATGTGAGCACAGTTTTTCTGCACTGAAGCTCATCAAGACTGTCTTGAGGAATACAATGAGTGATGAATGGTTGAGCAACATAAAAAGTAGGGCTGAATGCGTTAGTGCATTAATTGATTGTGGACTTAAAATATGAATTATCTTAATTTTAAGTGTGTTGCTCTGAAACCAAGACTACTGAAGTTACAAATTCTTTTAAACCCTTTTTCCTGAAGGTGGTGTCTGCAAAGTAGAATCTTCTGTCTTTCCAACTGGAGAATTTATGCAATGTTCAGGTTATGTGTTTATTTAATTAAGTTTGATTAAAATTGCAACTTACCAACATTTCAAATATTTTATTACTTTTTTTAGAATAATCTTCCTGTTATGTGCAATAGCAGTTTAAAAGTAGGGTATTGCTACATACACATTATTAATGCTAAAGTAAAAAAAACAAAAAAAAAACTTGCCAAACCTTTTATTTTAATGCATTTTTTTTCCACACCAACTTGTAGTAATTCTTAATATTTTAATCAACCTTTAACCAAATGTCATTGCACTTTTGTTCATGTAGCAGTACCTTTACAAGTGAGCAAAACTTAATTTGTTTTTACAGTGTCCTTGAAATTTCTCACTGTTAATTAGTTAACATAAATGTTATTTTCTGTTCATACATTTTGAATCGTTTAGTAATATTTTTCATTTTGGAAAAAGACAGGGATCCAGGGTTTGTGTTGTGGGTGGGGTGTTTTTTTTTTTTGTTTTTTTTTTTTTTTTCTTCAGGGCGAGGGGGTTGTCCCCATGAAATATTTCTTAGGGTGCCACTGACCAAAGGGAGTTCAGGCTTACTTTGAAAGCCTCCTAGAACTCTAGCCAAAAGTTCCCTCCTTATCCTTTTCCATCTTGTCTGTACTATTAAAGTGTGGTCTGCATCAGCAATATTGACATTATCAAACAACAAATTACAAAGGAAGTTGTGGACCAGTAACATTTGGTTCAAATTGTTCTCTCATTCACTCTGCATTTTCTAATTTCTCATACATCTTGCCACAGGGTCACCATTTAGACTTGAAAAACAAGTGAAAACATGAAATGATTACTTTTACAGGAAACTTGTCCTTAAATCAGTTTCCTTCAACCAATTAGGCCAATGCTGTCTGTTTTTGTTCTTTTGTTGTGCATTTTGTACTTTTGAGACATTCTGCTGTTTTTATTCTGTGCATAAACTTTCACTTTTTAAAGCTCTGAATCAAATTTTAGACTCACGTTTTTGTGCAACAAACATCTTTCACCACACTAGTGCACAGTTATCTTCTTACCTCTGCTGAATTGCCTCTGTCTCCTTGCTTTGACAGACTGCTATGATTAGCTTTCCTCTTTTACTTTTTATCTACTTTGTTTCTTGCCCGTTAGCTTCCCTCGGTCTCACAGTTTGCAGCCGCTATCATGAACCACTCTCCATCCTCTGCAGGTTCTCAGTAACATGGGACATTTAGACAAACTGAAGCTATGTTGTTTGGACAGTGTTTCCTATTAAATGGCCCTTCCTTTATATTCACACATGGTGCATTTCCAGTCCCAGAGCAATTATACACATGACTACACATGGAGCTAAAGGAATGGGTTGAATCTTTATCACCAGGCAAAGAGCTGCAGCTCTAAGTTGAACTGAGCTGCCTGCCTTCTGTACTTCAGTCTATGTTCGCTGCCAAAGAAGAGAGAAATATTATTTTATTCTAATCTAATGACCAGGATTCAGACAGGGAAACAAGTACCTCAATTAGCATTTTGCATTTCTTGCAGAATTTCTCCACCAACAGAGCTGAGATAATTATTCTCTACGACAAGATTTGGTAAGTCCAATAATATCACTTTGAATGACAATGACAAAAAAACATTTGCAAGTCAAGTCCTGACACTATGTTTCACTTACAGCTGGTCTACCATCTGTATTCTAGCATGATTTAACAGGCTTGACATGCTGCTTTGCATCTGAAATAAAATAAATACATTTTCCAAAGAATTACACATTTATTTTTAAGGGAAAACAGAATATTTCAGTGTTGTAGTACATCATAAACTGCTTTATTCTACATATGGTATGTCATGTAGCTTTTCTTATATTAAATATATTGTCTCATATTTGACACACCACTTATCAGACCCCATAGTCACTTGATGCCTTTTAGTCCTTTAATCCTGGAAATGTTCTTCAGGTGATAGAAGGCTGACTTTGTAAATGTCTTTATGTGTCTTTCAAGGTTAAGGTCTGAGTCCATCACTACACCCAGATTTTGGGCCTGATCACTAGTTTCTAGCTTTAATAACTGAAGCTGCACGCTAACTCTAGATTGTTCCTCTTTAGGTTCAAAAATAATAACTTCAGTTTTATTTCTGTTCAGCTGGAGAAAGTTTTGATACATCCATGCATTGATTTGTTCTAAGCATCTGTTCAGTGATTGGATGGGTTCAGAGTCACCTGGTGACATTGTTATATAGAGCTGTGTATCATCTGCATAATTGTGGTAGCTAATCTTATTACTTGTTATAATCTGAGCTAGTGGGAGCATGTACATATTAAATAGGAGGAGTCCCAGGATTGAACCTTGGGGTACTTCACATGTGACGTTTGTCTGCTCTGATGAGAAGTTGCCCATTGACACAAAGAAATCCCTGTTTTTTTTAGGTAGAATTTAAACAAATTAAGTACTGTACCAGAGAGTCCAACCCAGCTTTCCAGTTGCTTCAATAATATATCATAGTCAATTGTGTCAAATGCTTCGCTGAGGTCCAACAGAACCAACACTGTGGTTCTTCCACAGTCTGTATTTGTGTGGATATCATTGAAAACTTTGACGAGGGCAGTCTCAGTGTTGTGGTGAGCACAGAAACCAGCCTGAAAGACATCAAAGCAGTTTGTCATTGTTAAGAAGCTGTTTAACTGTTGAAACACAGCTTTTTCAATAATTTTGCTGATGAATGGAAGGTTAGAGATTGGCCTGCAATTCTGCAGTAGTGATTTATCCTGATTGTTCTTTTTTTAAATCTTTTTTTTGTTGTGGTTTGGTAACTGCTGTTTTTAAAGCCTGGGGGAAAACACCTGATGAGAGGGAAGAGTTTACTATTTGAATCAGGTCAGATGCAATGACAGGCAGAACTTTCTTGAGGAAGGTTGTAGGTAGGATATCAAGACAGCAGCAAGAGGAGCTTCGTTGATTTATAATTTCCTCTAAGCTTTTATAGTTGAAATGTGGCCATTTTGTCTGCATTTGTTATGACTGGGCATAGCGTCGTTATTGGATTTGGTGTGGATGTTCAGATTAACCCTCTAATTTTTTTTTTAATTTTCCCTGTAAAAAAAATTCTCTGTAAAATTCAGACTGAGGCCATCTATGCCTGGAGTGTGAATATAGCCCAAGTTAAAGGTTTGGTTGCGTATTTGTCTATTTTTGCCCCGCATTACACAAAGTTTTCCAAAATTATATCTAATGAAATGTTTTAACTACATTGTTCTTCAGAATATCATCACTGAAAGCTCTTAAATTAAGTCGCACTTTTACAATAATGAAAAACAGAGAGCATCATGATTGATTGTGGAAAAACCCAAATTCAGAGGCACAAGATGCAGATGGTTTCAACACCAAGGGAGACAAAGAAACAGGAAATCCAGGAGGTAAAAACAGAAGTGTGTTCATTCCTTTTCCATACCTGCCTAATCCTGGTTAGGGTCACAGAGGTGCTTTGTGCCTTTCCCCAGTGGTCAGTGGGTGATAGGTAGGGTATGTCCTGGACAGGTCGCCACTCCATCATAGGGCAACACACATCACATAGGCAGTCACACCTTAAACCCTCATCATACTATGGTGTATTCATTGGTATTGGAAAACATGCTACTATAGCAAAATAATACTACCAGCTATGCATTTAAAACTGCAGCATACATGATTAAGTCAGCAGATAAGCTAGGCTTTGATTGATATTTTTTTAGAAATATCAATAAATTCACCCACAAGAGCATCACTGCTACAGAATCAAACTATGATGCAAATAATAAACTTTTTTTAATCTCACACTACACTATGCAGATGCTCCATTCACCTCAGGATGAATACTTGAAACTGAGAGTGAAACCTATGGCATAATTTACTGTCTGATTTATTCAGATAGTAAGTATCTGACCACTCAGGGGCACATAGAGCTTTGAGATTTTACTCCTAGATGGTTAGTTGAAAATAAAAAGATTAATGCAATGAGGAGGTGATATCAAAGCAAAAGTAATGTACCATGTCCTGACGCAGTTGAACCCTGTGAATCTCAAAACAAAAATCTCAGTACACACACGTGTATGGTCTGCTAGTGTGCACCTCAGAACAGAAGTGCATCAAAACCTACATACATACTGAAAAGATTTGACAAGATTTAAAGTTGTGCAAAATCCGCTTCATTTCCTCAAGTTTTGACCCACATAACAGATTTTTCAATACACCAGCATACATAGCAAATTAGAAAACAGAATGATGGCTGTTTAGGGTTAAATTTAGAATCATACACAAAAAAGCTTGACAGTAAAAATCAAGTTCTGAAACAAACTCCAGAGGACCTGACAACAGACATAGGTTAAAAATTGGTATTTAGGGTACAAAATGAGGTACCAGCGTTGGTAATTATAGACAAAAGACATGTTACTGAAAGCGAGACATGGAAGATTAAACCTAGAAAAACAGAGTACGATAAATAAAATTTGTTCAGAATAAGACAAGAACAAAAACAGAATCCACTGAAAAATGCAAAATCTGAAAACTTTGATAAAACTCAGACTAGACTTTAAAACAACTCACATGGATCCCTATGTAATATGACAGAGAGGAATTGGTTTTTGGTCATCAGCCTTATTTTATCAAAATCTTACTGCAGCTAAGATGAAGAAATAACTTTTGAAGATAAAAGATCTTCCTGCTCTTCTTAGTGTCCCAGATGGGTGAATATCTGAGGAAACAGGTTATGTATTATTTAGACTCAAACCTGACACTGTCCTTGATCATGGTTTGATTAAGAAGAGCTTCCAGTCTTAATCTGTATGAAAAACTAAAAACTACATACTATCACTGAATGAGGTGTTAAAAATACTAACATATCAGGACCACAGGGACCGAATTTTTTTAGTCAGTCCCTAATTAAAAAGGAAATTCCATGCAGTGTGACCTTACGCTGTTCAGCAAACGAGCCATAGCTAATGAACCCCTTCAGTAATTAGAATCTCTGATTTGTGGCTAAAGCACCTTGTTAACGGATCAGTAGTATAATCCTATAATTATAGAGCAGTTTCTCCAGTCAAAAGAAGAAAATCAGAATCATACTAAGTGTAGGGAGAAGTTTTGCTACAGTACAGCACATACAGTAGAAAATTTATTAAAAGGGAGGTATTATGTATTTTCCAGGGACATAGTGCCATTTTTACAGCACAATCAAGTAATGTTTTCCCTTCAACTGTTATAAAAATGCTGTATTTGTCAAACATAACTTAAAAGAAATTTGACATTGCAATTTGACGCCTTGAAATTGGCCTCTGTCTCTTTAAGAATTCCTGCTTGTTCCGACACTCTGGCTTCAGCATATCATTACAACAGTTCCTCCATTAAGCCATTTACAACTGTTCTTAGATGTGTTTGACTGAGAAGTAGTTCGTATGATAAGCTCAGCAGATGTGCAGTTACACCAGGTTTTTCCTAGTTGCTGCTGCTTGTCTGGAGGAACTTTGTGGGGGAGCTGCATGGGAGGGGTGCTCTGTCAGGCAGAAGCTTGGCTTGGGGACTGCAACTCCAAGGAAGAGCTTTGTGGAAGTGTTTAGGCACCCTTGAATGGCTGCTACCAGAGATTAAATGATTTCTCAAACATACATAAACGTATCAAAGCAACACTCCAGGTATCTTTTTTGATGAGGGAATAACATTATAAAATGACAAAGTTGATTTTACATAATCACCCCACCCCCCAAGATGCATGAGATGAATAAAATATATACTTAAAGTTGATACTTTTTTTATAGCTTAATTAGAGTGTCTACAATCTTTTAATAAATAATCGATTCATTCCTTTTTTCCACCTTGTGGGATATAAACACAATGTGATACAGAGGTCCGTTTCTTTAAGCAATTCTTTAAAACAGAAAACCTGTAAGATGTCTGTTAGCCTTCATAAATCAGGAAATAACTACAAGGAAATAGCCATTTGCCTAAAAGTGCCCAATCAGAGCAATAATAAGTTTAGAACAACTAGAACTGAGACAAGCAAAGCAGGATGAGCACCCATGGTTGTGTTTACACCACAAAAGGAGTAGGATTTTAAAGGATGTAAAAATAAATTTAAAAAAAAAAAAATCTCTAAACCTCACTGTTAGAGAGCTGTTGCAAAGAGGGGGATCTTGAGGTCCCCATATCTCCATGACCACCATTAGACTCTAACAACAAGTGAAAAATAATTTTTCTTACAAAACCACAAATATAAAGGTCTAAGTTAGCTAAACTTTACAGGAACTTTAACTGGAGCAGTGCCCTTTAATCAGGTGAGTTGAAGATTTAGCTTTTTAGCAACAAACACTTCAGGTGGATGTGTTTGCAAAAGAAAAAATAAATATGAGAAGCAACTCATACCCACTGTTAAGTATGGTGAAGGAGTTGGCCTGATTTTCTTCCAAAAGACCTGGACACCTTGTGAGAGTGACTGCTATGAACTCCTTGAAGTACCAGGACATCTTAAGCCACTTCTCCACTGGAGCGGGTTTAACCGGTTCTGCCCCAGTCAGATTCATCTCCATTAGCAGATCATGAGTGGTTCTGTGCGACTCTTCCCCATTTTTCGTACCCACAAGCTGTGTATTGCATGCAGGTGATTTAATTGACAGCAGACTACATTTGTTGATTGGCCAGTGGTTTGTCACTGCAAACTCTAAACAACATTTCAACCACCTCAGTGGACCAGCAGACATGTCGTCTGCTGTCAGAGAGCTGCACAGTGTGGAGGAGCATAATTATGAATTTAATCATGAGCAGCGCCAGGAACATATGCGTCAACTTTTGGAGCAGAATGACCATGATTTAGCAGCCCTGCAAGCAGCTAGTCTCTCGGAAGAACAGGAACGCAATGAAGAAACGAGAAACTGTGTAGCTCTGGTCGGCATTCTGTCGGAGTTACAGTTTTGTACCGACCAGTGTGAAACACTGGAACTACGTAATATTAGTTTGATGTGATGTGCTTTTTATTCTTTGTTTAAAATTTTCTTTCAAATGAAGTTCATACATAGATATTGGTTTACATCTTTTGACTGCATTACCTAAATCCAAAAGGTTGCCCATGTTTAAAAAATAAAAATAAACTGCCACAATATAAATATGTTTAAATGTATGGGAAAATAATCAGCTAATCTGAACTCCTTTAATGATGTTTGAGCCAGCAATGAATTTCTGTAAGGCAAAACGAAATGTGTTTAGCTGAGTCCATCAAAACCCCAACCTTGAGGTTCTCCATTGCTGAGTGTCGGAGAGTCAACCACTGCTCCTGCGTTCATGGGGTGAAGAAACAGACAACCAGACATTAACCGGTTAGAGTGATTGACTTTACATAAAGATCTGGTAGACTCTCAAAAAACTGAAAATGGAACCTCATTGGGTCCTTCCAACAGGATAATGATCCAAACATACAAAAAAAAAGACACATCGTTTACCAGACATAAAATCAACCCTTTTTTCATTACCATCTTAATGGCTAGACCTAAATTCAACAGAAACCTGTGGGGTGAGCTGAAGAGAAGACAGTATAAAAGAAGACCTGGGACTCTGGACAATCAAAGACACAAAGCTCCTTTCTCTCTTTGCTTCACCCTTGTGAAATGCTACAGGAGAAGATTAAGTGATTTCCTATTGGCAAACGCCGGTTGCACAAAGTATAAATAAGTGTTTTAGATGAACCAACACTACCATACAAGACTTTTTGACAGATTTACACAAAAAAAAAAACTTGTTAACCTTCAAGCTACACTGTACATTGTCATGTTTAAATATTCCCCAGGAAGATTTATTGTCCTGCGTTGATAGGTCTGTAAAGTTGGACAAATGCCTCCAAAAGATGGTTTATCCTGTGTTTCCCCCCACCTCCTTCCAGCCACTGCTCGGATCTACAGTCAAGATAATCCATCATTGTGGCACATAATGCAAAAACAGATATTAAACTTCCTGAGTGAAAATGTATTCCTGGGGACTAGGAATGAGTATAAAATGCTGCTTAAGCATTTAGTGAAGGTTAAAAAAGGAGAAGACTTCAGGTGAAACGCCTTCAAACTTGATATCTGAGTTATTCATTTGACTTTTTATGTCGTCTTGTATTTGACAACAGTGTTTTCATTAAAAACTGTTTAGACAAAGATGACATATACATAATAGCTGAGAAACTGTGGAGAAAATTATATTGAGATTAGGCTGAATAATACCTACTGTACATTTTCTTCTTGAATTTTTGCCAGATTTTCTAAAGAACAAGTTATTATGTCTGAACAATTTATTTTTCATACTTCAGTGAATGTTTGAAATTTGCATTTAATCTATACACATTCGACGGACGGATGGACAGAGATAGATAGATATTAACCAAAATGTGTCCAGATGCAAGGCCTTCTCTAATGCCTGTTTCTAATGGCAACCCGTTCAGTCTCTCTGTCTGCAAAACAGATGCCCCATTCGTTGTCCCACAGTCTCAGATGTCAGCTTGCCAACAAGCAGGTGTCCTTTGTGCCAGTGGGCAAGAGACTAACATGACATCTTCTGCTGATTGTGGAGGGGCAGAGCAAGGAGTGAACAGGGGGAGCTCCCTGAACCAATTTTTCACTGTTCAGAGTTCTCTTTTTTCCTTCAGACTGTGGCCAAAAGTTAATATACTAAGTTGTTCTGACAGTATCACTCTTCAGTGTTGAAGTTGACACTGAGTAAGGAAACCTCAAATTTAACTATTATCAGTATCACTGGAGTGTTTAAAAATTAAGTCAAAAGAATCATAGAGATATAAGAAGCCATTTGTAACAAAACTATTTTATACAGCAGTTGGAGACATCTCTGTGGTTCATTCAAGCTGCAAGAGAGTGAGAGAGAGCCGGGCAATAATAACAAATGACAGGAAGGCTTAATGCAGTAAAGGAAAAGTGCTCAGGTTTTTGTCCTTTTGAGCTTTCAGCCTCTGTTATAAATCAGGCTGGATTTGGAAATATCAATACCCTTTTAGGAAATCTTAGAGTTAAAGTAAGGAACTGCAAAGGAATACACACAGAGTGGTATGTACAGTTTATAATGCTAGCTGTGCATTAACCATAATATAAGATGCTAAAAACAATTCAAAATGTGAACTTTTTAATCATGTTATGTTTGGAAAAAAAAAACCTGCTTAAAGTGATTGTACTCTCAAACAGGGAGTGATGTGACCTCTGTTCAAAATAATGCATCAATAAATAATAATCGCAGATAAGCCACAAAAATATTTTGAATGTTGTTCTTATATTTTCAGATATTATGATTTGCTAAGAAAACTTGTAATTGTCCAAAATTGGTATCTGCAGGTCAAAGCTTTAGAAAACCTGCAGGTGAGATATCAGACAGCAAAGTCAAATTGCTTGATTGCCATCAGTATGTTCAGTAACAGCCTGAACACCCTGTATGCTGTTTGGAACAGAAATTTAAAAAAATGAAATCCTTGTTAAATTGTGATGCAAATAGGATGAAACTGTTCTGCACACCAGCTTTGAATCTGCTTATATAATACAAGTAAGTTTTTAGATTTTACATTCTTAGCTGCTGAGTAGTGCTTTCATTCAGTATTTTTACAGTGGAAAACAATGCTACCACCCAATATTAAAGAGTACAAGTATTGCATTCAATATGTCAAAGTAGACTGAAAGTAGGAAAAGGTCCAACCACTAAACTAATAGTAAAATAAATACATTTGCTCTATAAATAGTGTCTTAGTCTGAAATATAGAATTATATAACACATTTTCTATTTTTTGTAAGTGATAATCCATCTAGGTTGTGTACTTTTTGGGTTCCTGATCTCAGCTAACATAGGCCATCAGGGAGTTCCAAAGATCACTTATTATAGTAATAACTCCTTAATAGACTTATTTCACTCCAGAAAGATGAGTTTTTTAAGTTTAAATAAAATAATTAATTATGGCAGTCTTTAAGTATCATTTACTGTAAATGAAAGTATTTTGGTTTACATGTCACACTGAATAATTATTTAGAAACTGGAGAGATGTGTGGAAGTAGAGCACCCACCCCATGTACAGAGACTGTTGGTCCTTGGCACAGAGGTCTGCAGTTCGATTCCCTTTGCTCTACATTCTCCCCTTTCTTTCTCTGTCCATTTCCTGTCTAATCTGCTGCGGATGAAGGCCACTAGTGCCAGAAAAATCTTTAAAAAAAATGATTAAGAAATAAGCGCAATGGAAAAAAATGATAAACATATTTGATATATACATCTTTTGGACAAATGACTGATTATTATGAAAATACATGAAATTGTTACCTTGTAGCAAAGTGTTTTTGGCTTAGGTGAAATTATTGTAAATATATTGTTATGAGTTGTCATACACTGTTCAAATATTTTTGCTTTAGATGCTCATCTTTATTGTATTAGAGTGCAGGAGCTGGATTCCTGCTTATCTTTCTGTTCAGCCTTGCAGAGGTTAATGTTCTCTTTATTACTACTGATGCATCTGTAAAGGCAGCCACCCTGATCTCAACAGTGAGCCAAGTCATCCCATTGTGTCAATAGTACTTTTTTTTTTTTTTTCCAGTACCACAACTGGTGCATGAAGAATACACTCCAAATCATAAAATGTAAGATTTATTAATCTATTTTCTCATTATTTACACTAGTTTCTCTAAATTTGACTGTTTAAATGTAAAAACAGAATAAATTTAAAAAGTATGCTTTAAGAAAATACAGCAAAATTTTGTTAATTAAATACAGAAGTACAGAGTTGAATTAAACAGAATTATTTCAGATATAATTCTATATGAGTTTCACTTCCTTGAATATGTCTGTACCGATCACACTACATTATAAACTGTTTAAATCTAGAGTTTATATTTTCTTTTATCACTAGATAGGTGACATTAAAGACATTTGTTAGTCAACTACATTTGGTACGTTATTTGATTCATTAGTTAATGAAATAATGAAGCTGAACTAAATTGTATTAAATTTAACTGATCAGCTTTTGATCATTTTTTTTTGTTTTCGTTTTATTTTAAAGTAAGTCATGCTCAAAAGAAAGTAACATTTAAACTTCACATTACTATTAATGTAAACAGATTCAAATCATCAGCATGCAAATCTTAAACAAAAGTGTCCTAGCTCTGTGTGTGTGTGTGTGTGTGTGTGTGTGTGTGTGTGTGTGTGTGTGTGTGTGTGTGTGTGTGCCTGTGGCTTTCAGTAAAATGCTATTTGTGATTATTCATGTCATTCAGGAGAGCGATTTAATATTCTTTATACCCTGAGAGCAGCAAAACAAATGAACCACAGCCTGCTTCTAACAGGAGCTGACAGATCTTTTAAATAATGTTTATTTATCATTGGTAACATTTTCAGCCCTCATCTGGTCCCTCTGGCATATGACTTCAGCTGCCTCAAGACCGGCAGCAACCTTCTCGCTCTGGCGTTTACTTTTATACTCTGGAAACTTTGGAAAACTCTGCCGAACTTTGAGCCCTGTTTATCCAATTTCTTTCTCCCAGCTCATCTTCAGATATAAATAAAAGAAACATTGGAAGCATCTAAAAAGAAATGGGTGAATTTGGTTGTCCAGTACTGGTGTAAACTTAAAAGGAGGGGATTTTGTCTTACTGTAAGTTAGAAAAAAGTTTAAAAGATCACAATTAAACATGTAGTGTTGCAGTGATTAAATTTAATGAAGTAAAATGAGATTAGTTTTAAATAATGGTTAGAATAAGAGAAAGCTAAATGCCAATCCAAATGTATAAATTAATAAATGAATATATGAACATATTCATTATATGCATAGAGATACATTATTCACTGCTTTCTCCTCTCTGCACTGTCCCAGCTACGGATATCATTATACTTCCATTAATACAAAGTCTACTTTTACCATTGCAAACAAAAGCATGTTTTCCATACAGGATTTTACTTTCAAGGAATGTCAGTCTCACTTGGGGTCAAAGGTATAATTTTGCAAGTTGAAGCCGGTATAAAAGATCAGCAGCAGCCACTGAATGAGGACACGTGTGGAGCCTGTTCTGGTGCAGCACTGAAGTAAAAGGATGGTAGGATTAGTTTTTTTTTTTTTTTTTTACAATCATTTCAAGCTGCAGCCCGAATGTGGATTTTGCTCCTGTGGGATAGCTAAGGAAATCTGAAGGTAACTTTTCCTAGATTCTCTGCAATGCATTTCATGTTCTTTTGCAGTGCAAGTTGCATATCTTTTTTTGTTTTCCTGCATGTCTTTTACTTCTGATTTGAAGTTTGATTGAAACAAACTTTTCAACTGAAATTTAAGATTTCTAATCGATAAGTTTCTAACCTTCTGCAGACTGTTCTGCACCATTAAGATTTGCCGTTCATCCTGTTCTCTGGAAACCTGAGCCCAAAGGAAGTCCATAGTTGCCTTGTTGTTAGAAGAACGTCACCCCTGTTCCAATCAAAGTGACTTCTGCTCAGATGTAGTTCAAGTGTTAATAACAGGCCTATGTTAGCACTGCCGCGATTTCAATACATCATTTTCATGAATGTTGCTGTGACAAAATGGGGTTGCATATGAGGCGCTGCTTATGAATACACATGAAGAGGGAAACAAAGAGTGTAGGAATCATTTGAATAGCAACGTTAGAATTGTATATTTATTTTCTATTAATTATGGTAAATAGAGTTTGTGAGTGCTTATTATTTGAATGCTTTTACGCACACTGACATGTTTAACACTAACAGATATGACAGACGCCCCCCTCTTGAAAAATGTCATTAATAAACATGTATATTGTTAAAACAGACTGTTGAGCCTTAGCTGAAGCAGCAAACACTTTTACTGTCATGTTTAACAAAATATGAAGATAAAAGTTCAATACGTAGTTTTACCACATTTGAAAATAAATACATTGAAATATATTGTTAATTTAATCCTTAACAGATAATCTGGAAATATTTTACTGAGCTTCAGTTAAGAAAAGCCATTCACTCGCTTGTATCGTTCACATATTTCTTTGACTGTAATTCTTGAAAATCCATTTTCATTTTATTTTTGGAGGAAGAACAAATATATTTATATATATTGATAGTGCCCCTTTTGAAACAATTACAGCTAATTCGATTCAGTTCAATTCAAAAATACTTTATTTATCCTAAAGGGAATTAATTAATAATTAATTAATAATAATTAATAATTAATGAAAGTGTTTCAATTTACAATGAAACAAGTGGGAAACACAACAAAAACAATAATAATAATCATAATAAAAACATAAAACCAAGAAAAATATATAAAGAGAGGGTTTATAAGAGGAAAAGAAAATCTCGTTTGAAAGAAAGTGTTAAGAGTAATAAGCCATTAAGCAAGGTTGATGGTTCTTGCATGAACGGCACCCTTAGCAATCCCCCACTGAAAAAAATGAAACTGTGTTTTGTTTTGTTTGATCAAATGCAATCCAGACTACTTAAAAAATGCTTAAACAACCCTTTAATTTAGCACTTAATCCTCACCTGTGAATCAAATACCAATTTCTTCTACATTAGTCATCTGTATTTTACGGTCAAATTTTCTTTCCCCAAAAAAATGCAACAGAAATCCTCTTTGGTGACAAATTAAATACTTCTTTGGAGTACTCCTGCCACCTCTTTAGCTGTGTTGCCCTAGTCAGAGACCCATGTTGCCCCAGGAAAAAAAAACACACCAGTGTTCGGCAAATATTTGAAATATTGAATTTTTTTTTTCCCATTTATGGGATAACTTGGCAGAACAGGCTTTAACTTTTAAAGAGATCCTTTCTACAGATAGGATCGACTTGACATCCTCACAGAAGAAAATGATAGTTGTAGGGTTAAGTGACTATTGGAGGAATAAAGTGCTATGTCCAGCCATAAGGGGTGCAAAAGTGAGTCATTTCTATTGAAAGGAAGACATTTTGAGGGGAACAACTGGAACTACAAATATAGCCATGAAAGGGTCTGATTGTATCAGCATGCCTAAAACTAAAGATAAAGCTACAAAGAAATCACTTGAAAACGTATGCCATAGAGGGCAAAAAATAGAGGCTCAAGTTACATGACGAGATCAGTGTTTGAAAAAGTGGATTCTGCCTAAATCAATTAATTTTGTAAGGTGCGGTTATGTCCAGCCCTTAAAGAGTTGCACAAGAAATTAGAGACAAAGTTAGAGTGATCATAAATGTGAAATTAAAACCAGCAGAAGAATGTCACATTTCATTGTGCTAAGTCTCACTTCACAAAAAAAACCCCATAAGCGCGTAGATTGCAGGTTTATTGTTCACACTGAAACAGATACACATGGTACATGGAGCCTACTCCTTTGTGGCTCTGCAGCTCACCAACGCTCAGTGTTAGAACACTGCATGAGAAATTATATGCAAGAGAGCCGTCTTTGAATATTCATGACCAAATCCGTTGGCTGTTTGTACTGAAGCATTAATTAATGGCTCGGGGGAAGCGAAACCCAAATGTAGAACTGAACTTCTCAAAGCTAAAACAAAAGAATCCCAAAGAAAGTTAGAAAAGGTTAGTAATAGGGACTTTTTGTGCAGTATGGCTCTCCCTGAAGAGTTTCACTCGATCACTTACGTTTATGCTAAGCAACACCTTCTCTTAAAAAGACACAAAATCTGAAATCATCTATTAGACAGTGACCGATGTTGAAGTTTTGGTTTTATTTAAGACTTGTGCATCCATGTGCACCGTTAGGAACGTGTGAATATTCAGGAGGTAAAAGGTGGCTTTAGAGTCCCAATCATCCCCTTCACGGTTGCTCTGGCCGTTAAAAAAAGAGAGCTGCTGAGAGGAGCGGCATACATTAGCATGCCTTTGAAACAAGAGACCTTATGTACGAACAAGAGCCGTCCATACGCTCTCTGGAATGTCATTTATATGCACAAGCCGAGGTGTGAGGCCACAGGATGTTGGAGGGCCAGAGAGGATCCACTCAATACAGGTGTAGCTTTCACTAGCCAACAATGTAATAACCGCTTTTAGGCTGTCGGCGCTTCGTTACACATCAGTGAGCTTTTCTCAACTTGCAGACTCCATTGAAAGAGTCTCTCAGCTGAAAATGAGACCTGTGTTAGACAAACTGGATGATGTGCTTCTATGAACTTTTGTCCAAATCGTTTTTTGCTGCATCCAGATAAACGTATGGAATTTTACCTTTTTGTGTTTGACGACCCAAGTTACTTCCTGTGCCACTGCCACCGATGACCTATGCACTCAACTCTCTGAATTATGCATGTTGATTATACGACATAGTCCTCTGAATTGTAAATTCTCACAATTATGCGGCCCATTGTCTATTCATTATTTCAAACGAATGGGAAATTATGTAAAACTACCTCTAAAGAGGAAAGCAGCGTGTAATATGACTTGCCATATTGTTCATGCAATTCAAATACTTTGCTTTTTTGGAGAGTTGAAAGCAATCAGATTTAAATGAAATCCGACTTTGCGTGTCATGGGGGATTATGATACAGTCGCAAGATAAGCTATGATAACTACACTACATGCCATAAGGTGTGTGCACTCAGGCAGAGACTGTTTTCCAATTAGCTCAAAACTCCTTCAAGGTTAAACAGGAAAGGGAATGACTGAGAGCTGAGCTTGTCTTGCCTTGACCACATCAGTGAAGAACATGCTTTTCAGTGACTCTACTGGCTTCTCACATGGCTAGATACAGTATTTTTGGTCTCCTAACAAAAACCAATCATGGTTTAAATAAAATGAAAAATCAAAGATGTGATGACTAAAAACATGTATTTAAAATAACCAAAGCCATTATAGGGCTCAAGATTTTAAAATCGTGTAGAATAGCACAGTCTTCATGTTTATTGTTTAGCACACTGTTTATTCCCCTGCATTAATTTCGGTGTATATTGTGAACACCCTATTATACTGACATCTGCATACGCAGAACCACTTCCAACTTAAAATGGGTTCTTTTAGGTCCAAGTTTAACAGTGTAAGAGTTTCCTTTTTTGTTTTGTTTTTGGTTTTTTGTTTGAATTGATTCATCTTTTCCTACAAACCTGTTTTATTAAATAGATACATGAAGCCTATTCTATTTTTTTTACACTGCATTAAACAATGTATAATCCTGTGCAATAAAACCACTGCATAGTCGCAGGAATACTTCAAAGACTCACAGTCAGCAGATGTAAGTTAGTCTATTAACTCTTGAGACTTAATGATGAAATTTGGTAAATTATCAAGATTGACAGAACTTTTTTTTAAAATTATATGGATATATACATTGCAGTGGTAAGCATCCTCTATAGACATTTTTATTTTTTATGTATATTGAATCTGAGTTATCTTCAGCTTTAATACATTTTGACTTAGCTTTTTACAGTAGTTGCATCTATTTTTGTCACGTTTTATTATACTTACTTGTGTCCCATTTCTAATTTTTTTTTACTTAATTTGAGGCAATTAGGCTCTTATTTAAAATCAGATTTTATTTCAGTCTTTAATCAGAAAATGTATTTTTTCACACTTTCATAGTCAGATTTCTCTAGTGTTCAGTGTTCTGTAACTCATTTATCTGAAATTGTACAACACAGTGAGATAAAACATTTCTGGGAGGAACACCTTTTATCTGAATAAGGAATAAATATGTGAAATTTCCTAAATAAATAAAGAACTTACGTTGAACTCTGACAGACATCATTTTAGGTTAAAATTTCAGTAGAATCTTAAGGAAGGCCTGTTATAAACTGCATCTTAAGTGATATTCACACTGGTCTTTACAAGATTTTATTGTATACTCATTTTACTTGTTTTGCCTGACTTTATTTCAACTTGGAGAGACTCACATGGAGAGAGAGAGCAGCAATTAGAAAGTTTTATTTGACTGACAGTAAAGTGCTTTGGTGCTTGGACCCCAGCAGAAGATGTGTATGTTGAGAATCACCACAAGTTCGGATAAACATCTTGGGGTGAGGATTAGGGTGTTCTTCCACTGGTGGTGGAGTGGAGACTGGAAAGGAGGGGAGCCTGAAGAAGCCTGAGAGGACGAGGGTGGAGACAAGGTGGAAGCAGGTTGAAGCACGGCTGCAAAGCAGGTGGATCCATGGATGTCGCGTCTTAAAAAGAGATTCTTGAGCGATAACTGGCTAAGGCAGAGCAAGAACCTGGTGCTGGTTGGCTGCGGCGGAGACGCGTAGCGTGGTGATTGGACGATGCAGGTAAGGCTAGAAGGAGTCTTCTAGTTTGAATTTATGCCTAGGCTTCATTAAGCATAATGTGTTTTTTCAGCTCTGTGTTTGTGCATCAAACTGTCCTTTACAGGTGTGTCATAATAAATGCGTCAAAGTAAATTTAAGTATTAAAAAAAGCTCATTTATGTCAGTAATTCACTTCATTTATTACACAGACTCTTTACACACAGTGATATACTCCAAGCATTTATATTTCACTTGATGTTGACAATTGTGATTTACAGCTACTGAAAGCTCACATTTTAGTTTCTCAGAAAATTCAAATAGCACATAAGACCAATAAAAAAAATGTTGTAATATTTATGTTGTGGCCTACATAATCATGGGGAAGACCTGTCTCTTATACCCTCCACAAGCAGGGTAAGCCACAAGAGGCCTACGCTAAATAAGCTGGCTGCTTAAAGTGCTGGATCCAAGCACAATATTGGAAAGTTGAGTGAAAGGAAAACATGTGGTAGAAAAAGGTGCTCAAGCAACAGGGATAACCGCAGCTTTGAGAGGATCAAAGAAAAGCCCATTCAAGAGTTTGGGGGAGGATTTCACCTGGTTTCAGAGCTTCAAGGGCTGCATATCCAAGACATGGACCACAGCTGTCTTATTGCTTGTGGTAAGTTCCTTCTGAGCAAGAGATGTCAGAAGCATCTTAACTGAGCTAAAGATTAAGAAAACTGGTCTTTATTCAAAATCGATAGTTATTGCTCTGTGTGCAATAAATCTATATAATGCGTGATTTTCACTTTTTTAATTAAATGACTAAAATAAATAATATTTTTGATAATATTGTAATTTAATGAGATGCTGCTGTGTGTCTCTAAAGTTCCCAAAAAGCCCATGTAGGGAGGAGTATTGCAAATGAATGATACCTGTCCGTGCTAAGAGCTCGTCTCCCTGTACAAATAGATAATAATTGAAAAAATTAAATGAGTTAATGTGATTACTGGATTTGAGGTGTTTGCAATTTTACTAAACTCAATCGTTGATCATGCTAAAAAAGAAATCTGAATCTGGATAAAACCACAACAAATTGTTTACTTTTTAATACTCAAACTTCCATTAAATTTCAATTATAGCCAATATTTTTTAGAAGTGTACACAAATAAGGCATCTTTCTACATGGTTTATGAGTTCCTCTTATAAATTGATTCTGCTCAGGACTCTTCTCCCCAGCTATTAGAGATATTCCTTTTTTAATTTTTATCTTACGAAGGACTTTGCAGTGCAGCTACGTCCTCCTGTCCTTCCTCCTCCTCTTCCTGCTCCTCATCTTCCTTCTCTGCAAGTGCTACCCTCTCATCCTCTATCTCCCCTCATCCACTATTCTTCTCCTCACCTCCTGCTGCACTCCATCCCTCTGCTGAGCACAGGTATTTGTTTAGGAATCTCTCGGTGGAAATTATACTCCATCTCCGGCGCTCCCTATCAACACACAATTATCATGGGCAATCATGCAGAACAGTGCTGAATTCAGCTGGGACTCCCACTCTGATGACATTACTGACTGCAGGGCCCCACTTCTCCAGGACCTAGGCTGCTCAGCACATGCATTATACCTCCACCTTTTACTCCTTTTCCCCCCTCATAATCACACTATATTACTTGGATATGCTTGAAGAAATTATTAAACTTTTTTTAAATCAAATTAGGATTTCATTTAAATCAGGAAGTCCAGAAGATGAGAAATTTCTTTTCTGGGGGAAACTTGGCTGAAAGGATGGCTCCTGCCTTGGTCCAGGACAAATGCTGTGATCATATCTTACAGTTTATTAGCATTTGCCTGCCTGACCTGCAGAGGTTTACCACAGTGTGGATTCTCACATGGCTCAGCTGAAAATGATTCTGCACGATGCAGAGGCAGTAATTTAAAAAAAATCTCAGAAATGTAGAAGAGGGAACTTCCATCATTAGAGTCTTTTGTGTGGCACAAAGTCAGTCTCACAAAAATAATCAGGGCCTCACATTGTGTCACTCCCTCCTGCATTCTGAGGCAAACTGCAGATGCATTTCCCTGTGTGTGATAAGTACATTATAAATCTTGAAAGGCACAGAGTTGATGCAGACGCACGAGAATCAACACAGGAGTACATTCAGATCCTGATCAAATGCTCCATTCATGAGTGAAATTACCATCCGTCTGTCAAGTCAAGGTGTGAATTCTTTCATCTACAGATCCAAGCTTTGAAGTTGTGATTAAATGCATAACGCCTTGTACTCTCCACACAGACCTCAGATAAGCAAAATGGGATTTCTGCCTCTCAGGATGTGTGGACTGGAGAGGAAACTCTCCTAAGAAAACACTGCCATCTGGTGGTATGTTACTTCAATCATTTACAACGTTTCAGGCCTTTGGCCCTATTTTGTAGAAAAATCTCTAATGAGCTACCTTAAGGACAACAAGTTGAAAAACGTGCTTGTTGAAAAGACACAAAGCAAACATTTCAACAGTGTGATTCATACAATGCAGTTCTTGAAGACCTTAGAAAGTTTGATATTGCAGTTATTTGTTATTCATTTTTATGTATCTATTAAAGATGATGGAAATCCTTGGTTTAAGCTCTGACGACTGTCAAATGAGGGAACTTTTATATATTTGGTGGTATGCTTTGTGTCATAGTCTATTTCACAAGAACTATTTGCACCCAAACTTTGACATCCTAGTTAATTTATTAAGATGTTGCTTAAACACTTCCGCACAATATTATTTCGTCAAGACGCCATCCATTTTGAGAGGTGCAGCAAAACAACCTACATCATGAGTCAATGAGGGTTAATTATTCTTTGTTAGAAGTACTTATACAAACTAAAACTATACCTAGCCATTTTGGGCCAACAGCTTTTGAATGAATTCCTTGAATGAACGAGCAGTTGTTGAAGGATGTTTCACTGACGAACAGTTCGTGCAACAAGTTTGACAACCAAACGTGTTTTATCCGTGTGTTTACCACGCGGACTTCAAAAACAACTTTGAAAAAGTACAAATATGCAAAACTCAGTAAATTTGAGTACATATAAGTCCTTACTTCAAACTATGCTTGGCAGTAGGTTTTTCTACTTTTTTTTTTTTTTTTTTTTTTTTTTTTTTTTTGGTCCGCTGGAATTTTTTTGTATTATTTTGGAGAAAAATATATTTTTATGACCAAACAGGACAAAGAAAAAATATATATATCACAGTCAAAGGGCACACACTTGACACAGTTTAATATTTATTGTAGTTGTGATAAAATCATTTGCAGCAAATAGTGAAACAGCACCAACATAAAACTGTTGCTTCAGACATGAACCAACCTATACTTGACCGGTAACAACATCATATCAGAACAATGTCACCAGGAAATGGTAAAATTATATGTTCATTATCAGTCCAGTGACTCTTAGAAAATTGTGAAATTAGTGAGCATGATGGACTGAAAATAATTTGTTATAATGATTATTTAAAGGTATTCTTACTACTGAAAACATGGACTGAAAACAGCAATGATCTTATTTTAAAAAGCTACTCATAGCTCTGTGTATAAAACTCCAGCAGAACAGCTATGAAACAACCAGAGCTTTATGCCTATAACTGCAGTATATACATATTTTGCATCATGCAGGTGTCATATTAAGCCACTCTGCTATACACACAGATACATTCTTTGACCAAAACAAATATAAATATTGTTGCTTCCACAGTTGTGAATGTACAGCTTCAAAAATGTACCACAGGAACAATACTGGATCAAGTTTTGGACTCGCAATGCTAAAAAATGAGAATATATGTAGAAATTTATTCCTTCAACTTCTTGTGCTAAAGCAAACAAATCAAACTTTGTTCAACAAAATAAAATTTTAAAAAAGCACATTTTTTACAAAGTAACCTAAAAATACAGAGCCTTGAGAAAATATATTTACAACCCCTAAATGCATAAATCTCAATGTGTTTGATTGGGATTTTATACGACTGACCAACAAAATTCATTGGATAACAGTGATGATCACAATGTTACAAGATTTTCAACATCCCTATATATAAAAATCTGAGAAGAATGTAATTTATATTCAGCCTCTGGATGTCAAAACTTTGTAGAATCCCCTTTTGTTGCAATTAAAACCCACTACAGAAGAACCTTCCTACCCACAGATAAAAACTTTATAATGACTATTTAAAGGAACTTGGACAATGACATTTACATCAGAATCTAATTTACCTTTGGGCTTAATAAAGTGTAACTGAATTTTGTTTTTTGGTGTATGTCTCTGCCAGTTTTACACCTCCAGAGAGCTAAAGTTTCCCTATTTTAATCTTTTATCTTAATGATACTGTTTGGTAACTAAAGTTCTCAAATGAACCTCTGAGGCCTTCGAAGAACAGCTGGATTTTGGCTGAGATCGAATTACTCAAAGGTGGGCTATATTTTCTAATCGAGTGACTTTCCAAGGCAGCTGCCTCCACTGGACTTTATTTATTGGTGACAGAGTAAAGGGGGTGAATACAATGTACACTATACTTTCAGGGGTTTTTATATTTGTTAAAATATTATTCTCTTTTTTCCTCTTCACAGTTATGTAGGCTACTGCTTTGTGTTGGTCTATCAAAAAAAAAATTAAAAAATTGCCTTTTAAATTTTAGGCTATAACGTCACAAATCTGGAAAAAGTAAAAAGGGTATAAATATGTTTTCGCTGCACTGTTTCTCAGGCTACCATTTATCAACACCACCTAAGAAAACAAAACAAAAGTGTCTCACACCAAAATGTTCAAGCTTGTCAGATCAATAAAACCACAGAGAAGAGAGAGAATCTACAGAGTCCTGTTTATACAGTATCTGGCAGGGGTGAAAAGAGAAAGCTTTTCATTCAGTGGTGAATCTGGACAGTTCGACCGATGAGCAGGAAAAGAAGGCCTGCCAAGAGGGA
Organism: Anableps anableps; assembly: GCA_014839685.1. Taxonomy (NCBI): domain Eukaryota; kingdom Metazoa; phylum Chordata; class Actinopteri; order Cyprinodontiformes; family Anablepidae; genus Anableps; species Anableps anableps. The sequence continues at coordinate 15,087,711 of CM026075.1, read as the reverse complement.
GAAGAAGATCCCAATGGGGGCAAACACGAAGGACAGACCGTAGCTTAGGCTCAGTGTGTAGTCTGGACAAATGTAAGCACGCTGTTCATTGATGAAGGTTTGGATCACATCCAGGACCTGAATCCACACCACATGCATCACCACAACACACAGCATGAAAAAACCTGTAGGTGCAGAGGAGAGTTAAAGAGTTAAAGAGTGAGACTGGGATGCCATAAACTCTCATTTCAAGCAGTGTGTCCAGAATTTATGGTTTTAACAATATTGAATACTTATTTTGGGAGTTGTGTTGTTTACCTTTAAATGTAATTGGCTGACCTTTGCCAACAAAGACGCTTTGCTCTCCTTTAACAGGTCAGATGGATTTTAAAATTTAGACAGAATGAACTGTTGGTTTGGCCATTAGAGGCACGTTTTCATACCAATGACCTGGAGTCTCAAAATCCCTTATTGTAATTCATTTTCAATATTCAGTATCTGCACAACCTCATTAACATACAGGTAGTCCAATCACATGAACATTTTCTTCCCCTGTCACCTTGTTGCCATAATTACTTTAAATTCCAGTTCTGATTGGCTAATCAGTCCCTCGTGACGGAGCCTGTTCACGAAGTAAAGAGTGTTAAGAGGCAGTTATGTGTTTGAAGACACAAAGAGAACTGAACTTAATTAACGTTTGTCCACAAAGAAGCCAAACCTGACTCAGTCACAAGCCCAGTAATCTTGTGCAGAATGCAGGGTAATAAATGTTTGGTTGCAATGGATACCATGTTATTGTGTACTTTTCAGAGAAGAGAGATAAACAACTGCATCTGTTGCACCACAAAGTATGACATCTTTCACTATTCTAGCTAACATTCAAACACAGAAAACTGATGAATTATACTTGTGTCTCCAAAACTTTAGGCCGTTTTCTCTTTCCCCTTTTTAATCTCTCATCTTAGAATAAAGTAGATTATAAATGTCTGAATTAATTCATTAAGATAACTAACATCTTTGCATCTTAGTTTCAAACAGAATCCTGATTTTCAGCTCAACTTTAATTTTTACAGGAAATAGCATTAGTCTTATGTTTAGCCCTTGCTAAATAAATAGTTTGCTGCTTAGAAGTAGAATTGTTTGCCGTGTTGATAAGTAGTTCAAGTTCAACTTGGAACTGGATTATTGGATTAGTCTTGATTTTTCCTTTTACAATATTCAGTAAACTGTTGTTTTCTCAAGTTGATTCTTTCAATAGAAACCTTAATGAAATGTGAGAGGTCTCCTCTTCTTGTTAGTGCAATTCTTAACTGGCTCAAAATAATAAATTTACGATTTAGATTAATAAATTTATCAACAAGATGCAAGACTGATTTCAGTTTTTCATAACCTATTTTGTTATGAACATCAGTACCTTTTAAAGTAGTTGATAGTCACTCCAGGGGGTTGGTATTTTCAGTATATTACAGATCATAAAAACATGTGTTTAGTCACTTACCCACTGGATTAAACTCACCAGATATCAGGAAGAGGCCACCTCCTGCTTTGTACAAGCAGTGGTTCGCAAACGGAGCTGCACAGATGATGAGGAACCCTCCAAGACCTACCGCTGCCACACTAATGAGCATGAAGATGCTCCAGAAGCCTCTGTAGACTGGACAGAGCTGAGATAGTAGCCTGCTGCAGAAAAGAGCTGTATCACCTCATAAACTGAATAAATAATACTTACTGATAGCTGTATTATCGCTTGCGGTATCGTTGGTAGGACTTAGCACTGGGAATGGGTGCAGGTAGGCAAGGTCGCAGACTTTTAAGGAAGACTTGTGTGCTGCAGAAAAGAGACATGCCCATATTTCAACACCATAACTGATACAGAAATGAAAGTTAATAAAAAGTTAATTGCAATTAGTTTTACTAATTTAAAAACCTACAACAGTTTGCTTTATAATTTGAAGATTCGCGGCGTACTACATGATTTTAAATCCTTTTGTTACGCATGTGAAATTCCATAAATCCTAAGAAGGCCTCTTTTATTTCAGCAGACTGTGTCTGGCATTAGTTTCACTATTCAAAGTAGCCATAAAAATAAGAAAAAGAGATGACACATAACCAGCTGACAGACGACATGAAAAACATCACATGGTGCTGCCTCATTTAACCAGTCACATGAGAGTTTGAAATGTTTCTATCAATAATAACAGAAGGAAATATCTGCTCCTAAGGAGTAGGAGCAGAGTATTTCACTTTTATTAATGCTTTAACTTTGTTTAAGCATCTTCAAAAGATTAACTGCACAAAAACAAAACAGTTCATTGCTTTTGATCTGGCATAAAGTTTCATAAGAGTTTCATAAGAAATCAAGGTATTGGTTTTCTAGACAGCTTATTCATTCTATATCATTTACACTTGTTTTAAAGCAAATTTTTTTTTTGAGATTTTGAACAACTCAAGTTTCATTGACAGTCATGTCTTTGAGGTAAAATTGCTCTCAACAGCAATTCCTCTAAATATGTGAAAATGAATGAGTAGTGCAGTAAAAAAAAAAGGTCAGTTCAATCGATAAAATGCAGCTCACTCACAGACCCATTGTGTCCACGTCTGATTAAAAACGATGTGCGAAATATCTCCAAAACAGCAAATCCAGAAGAAACCAGAATGGCATGAAATGATCTTGCCGCTTTCGTCGTGCACCACATCAATGGCTAGCTAAGATGCACAAAAAATATGGAAATTAGAATGTATACTGAATATATTCAGCTTTAAAGCTCTCTGCCCTTCATAGTTGATATAGTATCTCATTAAAAATATTCAAACTTCTTAAAAATACAATGCAAATGTACAGAATTTTATTTAGAGCTATCAGGACAAGGGAGCTGAATACCAATGCATGCCACACTTTTCAGATTTTTTTTTTTTAACTTAACAAATGTTAAAAATCATATATTATTTTCCTTCCACCTCAGAATTAGGTACTACTTTGTGTTATTCTATCATATAAAATCCAAATAAAGTATGTTGTTTGGAGTTATAAATGACGAAATGTGGAAAAGGTTCAATGAGTTAAAATACTTTGGCAAAGCACTGTAAAAGGACTGCGTGGTGCATGCTCTCTCAAACTTATGAGATGCAGTTGCAGCATCTGCTGCCACTCTGTCACAGGGCAGCTGTTACGGCAGGTCAAGGGTTGAGCTGAGTAAGGCCCATTAACCTCTGGCTGGCTCTCTTTGGTGCTAACTGAGATTGAAGGCTTTTCATTCACCAGATAAATTTAAAGGAAATAATGAGAATGTTTTTTCTCCCTTTTTTTTTATCTCATAGGAAAAAAAGACATATTCAATTTTCTAACCTGCTATACTAATATAAATGGAAATTTGAAGTGTAGCAATGACAAACTTGGAATTGTAGTTTATAACAGATAATAATTTGAATAATTATAGATAGACATTCTAAAAACATGAGAGCAGATCTGTTCTCAGTGCCTTGAAAATGCATTCACACACCCTGAACTACAAACTTTAATTTTGTATGTATTTTATATTAAGTATGAACACAACATAAAGCATAATTGTGAAGCACAGAAGGAAAAAGATTCCTGGTTTTCAAAAGCTTTCCTGATTACTGCCACATCTTTTAAATTAGATTTAGGCTTTGACATTCGCTGATAAGGAAATATATTTTGATTAAAATCATTTCATCATCTAAATCCTTAGAACTGGTTTTCTTCAATGATCTTCTTGTATTTAATTCTTCCCATCTTCTCATTTATTCTGACCAGCTTTCCCACAGCATGATGCTGCCACCACTATGTTTCACAGTACAGATGAATGTCGGCACACGAGCTGAACCTCAGGCCCTTCTGACCTTCCAAATTTGCTATGTCCCCTATATGGCTTGTGTCAAACTTCAAGCTGGACTTCAAGTGGTTTCTTTCAACAATGGCTTTACTCATCCCCTCTTCCAGACATGCTAGAGTTGTGCAGTGTTCAATTAAAACTTGTATTCTCAACAAATTCTATCACCTGAGCTCAAGATCTCTGCCATTCTTCCAGAGTTATTTTTTTTGGAGGTAATAGTGTTTTGTCCAAGGAGCTGTCTCAATCCTGACTTCTTCTCTGATTAACACTCTCTTTGACTTCTGAAATAAATTGATTACACTAGATTTTAAAGAGATCTGAATACAAATGCATGCCACACCTTTAAGATCTTTATCACCATAAAAATCTAAAAAATGTGCCAAAAAGATATTAAACCATCTGTTTCTTTTCATCTCACAGTTATTATTTATCACATAAAATCCAAATAAAATACATTTAAGTTTGTTGCTGTAACATATTCAAATGTAGAAAACCTCTTGGTGTGTTTCTTCATCTTCCTGACATCTACTTAAAGCTTCATAAGGGGTTACACTTGTAATACATCCCAGTGTAGCATGACTACCCAGCACCACGCTAGTTTTATCGTCCTGCTGTCCAGTGTCGGTGTCAGTACAAGCACCCACTCTGGAAACTGGAAAGCTAAGTATGTTCTACTCGGTGATATGTAATACACCATCATACCTTTGCGACTACAGGGACTTGTATTTCTATCTTAGAGGCATACAGTACAAGCCCTGCCTCAATCACTGCATAGCTGCACACACATTACATTAAACAGAGTCGAATTACATGAAGGAATCCCTCTCCATTCTGCTGTCCAGCTGCTGGGAAAGTAATCGGAGCAGCTGATCACAGTCTTAAAGAGCAGATTTGAAACTAGTTGGATGTCACTAACTAAATAAGTTGATCACTGCAATATAACATTATACAGTATTTAATACAATATGAAGAACGAAGCAATTTTTTGTTCAAGGTGTTGTCTCTTTCCAGATATGTTTACAACCCATTAAAGCCTCACTGATAGTTCAAATAGTCCAAACTTGAAATAAAGCTGGCTCTTCTCATATTCTCACTGACCTGCAACTGTTTAGAAACCAGTACTCACCGTTATTGTCAGACCGTCCGTGTCTTTAGATTCCTTACCATCTGAGTAGCAGGATCGTGAGGCTAAAAGCCAGTAATCAGTTCCAAAAGAAAGGAAGATAAACCCTGCTGCCAAAGCCCCAAAGACCCCCGCAAAGCACAATGCCACACTCAGCTTCATATTCCAGAATCAGATGCCAGATTCACACACTTGGTTTTCTTTAGTGTAGATTCAAATTCACTATGTTTGATGGGTTGCTCCCCTATTCAGTTGTGTTTCATTGGGTTACTGGATCTTCAGTCCTCCTCACTATGTTTCTCTGTTATGGGAGGATAAAGTTGTCCACATGATTCTCTTGGACCGTCCACTGGGGTCTGAAGCCAGCCCAGTCACCCTCCCTGCCCCTTGGCTATTTTTGATGTCTGATTGAAGGTGGCTGCTTCTCTCTGCTGTGGAGCTGAATGCATGGAGCATTTGGAGAGTGTGAGGGGTGGGGGATTAACGCAGAAATAACTAGGCAACTGGACACCCAGCATCTGCGAGGGAATGTCAGAGTGGGGTGAGACAGAAATGACAGCAAAGTAGAGAATAATCCAACAACACCAACCCCTTCTCTCCTACAAGACAACAAAGTGATGATGCCCCAAAGATGAGAAGTTTTAAAACTACCTGACAGACTTTTCTGTAAAGTCTCTGAAACTCACTTTAGATATAGTGTTTCACATATGAAACAACATATCAATAGTGTTTTCTTTTAAGTGAGTTATTTTTTGCTTTTAATTTAGTTAAGTTAATCAAGACAAAATCTACCTTCTCAAAAACAAGCTTCTACACACACATCTGATGAAATCACACGAGGCCTCTTATCAGAGTTCTGTGTGTCTTTCTTGTTTTTTCCGCTTCATTTGTATATTTTTAATCAAATTCCTCCTTCAAATGTGTCTCTTTTTATTATGTACAGCTGTAGCAAAATGGTTTGAGCCTTTTGTGAGAAAAAAAGCATGGACTAAAATACAGCAACAATAAATTCTTTATCACTATTCCATTATCAAACATGATTGGCTATCATTACAAGCCAATATAAATACCAATGGATTTCATGCAAGTAAAATGATACTCAAGTCCCAATAATTTTTTCCTGTAAAATTGTTAAATTTAAACTCTAAGTCTAGTGGATTCAGTGAGCTGAACACAAGAATTGTTCAATAACTTTCTGCATGGAGTTCCACAGTCCTTGCAAATCATATGAGTATTCATGGTGGTAAAAATTGAATTTGTCATATATTCATTTTATAAGTGATGAACCTACATAGAAATGTACTGGACAGAAAAAAATTAACAGGAGTGAAAAACAGATTTACACCAATTAAAACCCATAAGACAATCATTGTTACCATTTGCTTCAAATTTCTCTTCTCTGGTAGTATTTGTCATAGTCTAGGGGTCATCACGGTCAAGCTCTGACTCTGACACCACATGCTGAAACCTTTGCACATCAGAGGCTTTAGAATATATTTTGGATTCTGGCCAAAACCAGATTAGTTTTGAGTTAGCATCTAAAATGAATAAACCTGTCAAATTAACTTAGCCTGTTGTGCAGTTGTCAAATTATATTAATTAGATCATCTTTGCTCAAAGTCCTCCAATGCTTCTGCACTTTTTTTTCCTTTATTTTTGTGATTTGTGGTTTCCCTGTCTTTTTTCATATGAATATTTTTATTCACCTGTTTTACATTTGTATTGTTTTTACATGCACTTCAAATGAATCCCCTTATAACCACCTGAAGTCAAATATTTTGCAGTGAGCCAACAGATGAGCACTCTCCAGTTAATACACTTCTGTGACCAGTCCACTTGTGGTATATCTCAGTGCTTTTGAGTGCAAGAGTTTGTTTGTGCTTTGTGTTTGTTGCTGTCAAGAGTCTTTCGTTGTCAAGTTAATTCCAGACAAATTAAAATCTCATTCTGATTCCCAACTAAATATTTTCAATTTTAATAATAGGTCAGTTTGGCAAATTGCCAAATTTTGAACTTTAACAAAACTGCAGAAAATGTGTTTACATGATAAACAAAAACAGAATTATTCACATTTCTTTTTCTTTCTTTCTCTCTTTAGGTTTAAGATTTTTTTGCCTTTAATCTCTGATTTATAATCTTTATTTGTCCAGGTTAAAAAAAATGTCTCATTGAGATTGCAGTCTCCCTTTCAATGCATTATTCACTTCTGGTTTTTAAACACAAACATTTTTATTAGTTCAGACTCAAAACTCTTTGCATGTTTTCAGGTTTCTCATATTCATATTCAGAGGTTTTCTTAATACCTTTGTCCAAACAGTTACTATAAAAAGAAAGTACACCCTCTTTAAATATTAGGGATTTGTGTATCAGGTAATCATAAAAAGTGTTCTGGTCTTTTCCAGGTTATAAAAATTATTTAAATCTAACCTAATATGGACCTAATATGGACCTCCCAGTGGTCTAATATTGACCATTGGGAGGTTTAAGGTGGAATGTTTTGAAATTTGTAACACAAAATGAGCTCCAGACACATGTTTTCAGAGACAATTTTATTTTATTGTTCTACTGTATTTGTTATTTAATTTTTATTTAATTTCAATATATCTTACCTTGCTGCTATTTAAGCTCCAAATGGTGCATGTTTAGATATACAGCTGTTTATGCTTAATAAAAAGCAGGCAGTAATCCTGCTAACCCAACAGTGGGCAGACAAAGCAGTTTCTGTTAATACAAAGGTTGTTAAACAAAACAATACCAGGAAAATAAATCAATGTGCCTTGTATCTGGCATCAGTAGAAAATTTAACTGACCTTGTTTAGGAGTACATGGAAAATTAGGGGTTTTCAGTTCTCAAACCCTTTAATGGTCCCAATAAGCCCGATGCTGTCTTTAATTTGTCTTGTTAGAAAGTAAATCTCAAACAACTCCAGTGACTTTTTGGTTTGAAAGGCATATTCTAAAATTTGTTCTGATAATAAGAGTCCTGCACAGATTTTTTTCAAGAACAAAAATTGTGTTTTATTGTACTTTATTCTGTTTTACTTCAGTTTTGTTTGTTATATTTGGTTTGATTTAATTTCAGTTTTGTTTCGATATATTCATTAATTCACTAATTCTTAAATTCCTCATCACGCATACTTCAGAAATTTTGTCAGAGCACATATTATACACTGCTTAAAAAAATAAAGGGAACACCTAAACAAAACAATGTAACTCCAAATCAGTCACACCTTTGTGGAATCAAAGTCACCAGCTTGGTGGTAACACTTATTGTGAATCAATTTCACCTGCTGCTGTGCAAATGGAGCATACAACAGGTGGAAATCAGAGGCAATTAGCAAGACAGCCCTTATAAAAGAGTGATTCTGCAGGTGGTGACCACAGATCATTTTTTTCTGTTTTCATCCTTTCTGGTTAAATTTTTAGTCACTTTTTCATTTTGTCAGCGCTGTCACGCTTAGAGGCATTATGAGATATTTTTTTGCAGCCCACTGAAGTTGCTCAAGTAGTGCAGCTCATCCAAGATGGAACATCAATGCGAGTGGTGGCAAGAAGATTTGCTGTGTCTCACAGCACAGTGTCCAGCTCATGGAATAGGTACCAGGAGATAGGCCAGTACACCAGGAGACATGGAGGGGGCCGTAGGAAGGCTCCAACCCAGCAGCAGGACCACTACCTCATCTTTTGTGCAAGGAAGAACAGGAGGTCCACTGCCAAGGCCCTACAAAATGATCTCCAGCAGGCCACTAATGTGCATGTTTCTACTCAAACTGTCAGAAACAGACTCCATGAGGGTGGTATTAAATTAGGGCCCGACGTCCACATATAGGGCCTGTGCTTACAGCCCAACACCATGCAGGACAACTGGCGTCTACTAGGGAGCACCAAAATTGGCAGATTCACCATTGGTGCCCTGTGCTCTTCACGGATGAAAGCAGGTTCACAATGAGCACATGTGACAGACGTGACAGAGTCTGGAGACACCATGGAGAACGTTCTGCTGCCTGCAACATCCTCCAGCATGACCTGTTTGGTGGTGGGTCAGTCATGGTGTGGGGAGGCATTTCTTTGGATGGTTGCACAGCCCTCCATGTGCTAGCCAGAGGTGCCCTGACTGCCATAAGGTACAAGGATGAGATCCTGAGACCCATTGTGAGACCATATGCTGGTGCAGTGGGCCCTGGGTTCCTTCTTATGCAGGACAATGCTGGGCCTCATGTGGCTGAAGTGTGTCAGCAGTTCCTGCATAATGAGGGCATTGATGTTATGGACTGGCCTGCCCGTTCCCCAGACCTGAATCCAATTGAGCACATCTGAGACATCATGTTTCGGTCAATCCACCAACGCCACGTCACACCACAGACAGTTCAGGAGCTAACTGATGCTCTAATCCAGGTGTGGGAAGAGATCCCTCAGGAGAACATCCTCAGTTTCATCAGGAGCATGCCCAGGCGTCGTCGAGAGGTTATACAGGCATGTGGAGGCCACACACACTGCTGAGCCTCATTTAGACTTGTCTTGAGGAATATTCACTGACGTTGAATCAGCCTGTCATGTTATTTTCCTCTTTCATATTGAATATGAATCCAAATCCAGTGTGGTGTAATAATTTTGATTTACATTGATAATTTTTGTGTTTTCTTCTCAATCAATTCCACTGTGTTAATAATAAAGTTTTCCAATGAGAATATTTAATTAATTAAGATCTAGGATGTGTTATTTTAGTCTTCCCTTTAATTTTGTGAGCAGTGTATATACATACATTACACATACTTTATATATTATGCACTTACTTTATTTGTTTCCTTGTCAATGATTTTTTAAATACAATTTCAGTTCAATGTATTTTATTTCACTAGTGAGTTCCAAACATTCATGTGCTACATGCTTGAGAAAATTGTTGTTAAGAAATGGCAATTATATTTTCTTGGGTTTTTTTTTTTTTTATTATTGGTATTACTTTGACTTCAGTATCTTTCATTTTACTTACATGTTTTTAAGGTCAAAGAGAATGCATGCTTGAGAACTTACTAAAGAGAATTTATTATTTATTCTGGTCCATTGAAATATATGTTTTGTTTCTTAAGGTCTTGAGAATTTTTTTAAAGACACCTATTCTATATAGTTTATTTTATTTATTTTCTTATTTGTAATTTTCTTTATTCTATTTCTCTGTAGGTTTAAATTATTATGTTTACGTTTTTGGTTAACATGGTATATTTTTGTGGTTTTATTTTATTTTATGTAGGGTCAATATGGTGCATATTTGAATGTTTGTAGATTTGTTTTCAAAGTAGCAGTGCTCTAGATAACCCAGTAGGTGGCAGGCATACAAACATAATCTGTTAATCCAAAGGTCATTGGAGAAAATAAGAGATTCTCAAATAACTGAATCAATGTCCTTTTTATTAAACATCAGAATTATAGGTAGAGCTGTTTATAAATAAAAATAAAATAAAATCCTTCCAACAATTTCAAACAGTAACGAAAAAGTAAAATATATATATTTTTTTCTATATTCACGTTTGTGACGTAAACGGAAGACACCATCTGCGCACCAGTCATGGGGGAATCTCAGCTTCAAGAATTACTCATCAAAACAAAACAATTCAACTTTGACCCCTGCAGTTTAAAGTACACGCTGAAGTTAAAGTGTAAAATGTTCCTTTTAACCCGTTAGCTTTGACATGATCCAGCACACGTTTTCCCCTCACCATTAACAGTTTACTGTAACTCCTCCTCCCCCCCCCCTTGTGGCCGCTGGAGCGGCCCCCCCCGGCTCTGAGACGTGTGCGGTGTTTGGTTACAGTCGAGCCGGATGGGAGCTTCCGCTTCGGCTGTAAGCGAGCTGTCACCGCGGGAGGATGAACAACCGGAGATGTAGCACTTTATTCCTGAAACTGAAAGGACGGAGGGGGATCATACACTGTATCTATGTGGTGGGCTTTATGGTGAGTCAGGAGCTGTGGGTCTCTATGCTGCTTCAGGTATCTGGGTGAGCTGTGAAATCAATGACACTGATAGTCTGGACAGGTTTTCATAACTCAAACGTGATGTCAAGCATGTAAAGATACAGATTAGACCCGGTTCAGTCCGCTGCTTTTTCTAGAATATAGCCCAGTGACAGAAAAAAAAGTGAATCGTGGCTGCCACTGTACGCTGCTGCTGTGATATGCAAATCATTAAGAAATCTGAGGATGTCAAGTTGTTTTAACACCTCTGTTTGTTTTCAACAAGCTGCTTGCAGAGGAGATTTATATTTACAAACACCTGATCAGTTCCTTGAAGCTCTTTTAAGGAGGTTTTGGCTCACCCCTCAGATTCTTGAAATTAAAAGCCTTCAAAGTTTCAGTCATCAATTAAAGTTGACTAAAATAATTTAGGAAACTGACTTCAGACTAAGGGGAAAAGGCACAAATGTTACCTAAGCTTTAAAAGAATGCCATTAATGGATTGTGTTAGAACGCTCTATGAGTAGCTGTGTGCCTCCAATTAAATGTTTGTCAAAAGCTGCTTCAATCTCAGCTATGCAGAAAGACAGGATGTAGCTGCGTCCTTCTTGTGCTGTAAGTATGAACTGAACAGTGGAAATTACCTACAAAATGACCTCCAGTAGGAGGTCATTTTGTAGGTAATTAATTGTAGATTACCTGCATATTTCACCTGTTTCTAACCGGCTGGCTGTCACATTTCTGTGTGACTCCTCCCTCCTGCAGGGAGTGAGGCTGCTGTCAGACACACCCATGTCCTGCATTCTCAGTATGAAAACAAAACTGTATTCTTTGAAGTTTGTGTATTCACAAAGATATGTAGTTGGGACAAATATTTGCAAATATATTGTAAGCATATATCTGTAAAAGGTCTGGTGAATAAATTATAACTTTCTCACGTTCTCATGTTTCTGGTGCGACTGGTTGCCCTGAGAAACATACACTTAGATTAGAAATCCTCCTGAATTAGTTTCAGCAGCAACAAAGTACCAAATCTGAGAGGATACAGTAATTAACTTTTTTCTTTCTCTGTATTTTGCCTTATGATGTCCTCAATGAAAAGGGTTTTTTGTTTGTGTTTTTAGTTGAGGTATACAGGTAGCCTAACTTCATCATTCTGCTAGTTTTATGTATGCATTTATTTACTTACCTGTATATTCACTTAGTTTATTTTTAATTACATTTGTATTTATTATTTTATATTTGCTGTTGGAGGATTTATTTTTTGCTATTAGTCATTTTAATGTTATTTGTTTTTAATGTAGTATATACATTTTGCAGCTTGTTGTATAGCTATTTGATAATAAAGATTTTATTTAGTTTAACTGTGAATGTGTATATTTCTGTTGGATATGTGTTTTTATTTTATTTTTTACACGGACATTTTTGAATACAGATGGGATTTTATTTTTAATCTGTAAAGCATTTTGCAGTGATACATAAACATATACAGTCATATTCAGTGAATTAGAATATGTGCTCCGAATAAAAGTACCTTTTGAAAATGACAATGCTTGATCAGGTATTACACATGCTTTTCATTAGGTCCACATTTCTGTATTAATTTTTAAAATTAGTTTAATGTAAAATTCTCCTCTTAAATGTCGTTATGTCATGAACTGTGATTTGTAAGAAAATAAAGCAGTTAATCTCTGGTTTTTGTTTTTTATTTTGTATGTTTATTTACTTATTTTTTGTCCTGTCCCTTTTGCATTTGTTCAAATCATTGTTTTGATCTTCTCTGGTTTTCTGTAGGACCTGTTTGGGGTGAGCATGATCATCCCACTCTTGAGCCACCATGTAAAGGCTCTTGGAGCAAGTCCCACAGTGGCTGGAATTGTGGGTAAGTTGTGTTTTCATACTAATAATATCTTTCATTTATGTAGCAGTGAGCTCAGCCTTATGATATTCTGATGGCTATAAAAGACAAATCAGATAACTTAGATATCACATTGTAATTAATTAGTAACTAATAATTTATAGATCAACATAAAAAAAATACAAAATTAATTTAGAAAATGTTCATCTTTAACTCAAACACAGGAAATGTGTTTTTATCAAATAAGGTATGCTTTAAATTAGACAGCTGCACTTCATATAGTGATATGTCATAACCATAACTTCATCCTATTTCACTCAGTATCACGTGAGAAAAACAACTGATATAGTTAGATTACTATAAATACTATCTAAATGATTATTGCAGCATCATTACAACCACAAACTTCCTTATTTTTTATTGGAATTTTATGTGATAGACCAACGCAAAGCAGTTCATGACTTTGAGAAGTAAATGATTTGCATTTTCTTATTAAAATTATAAACCTGACATACATATGTATTCACTCATTCATGTACATTCAGCCCCCTTTCCAATACCCTTCAAAAATAATAATCAGAAAATTGTACAACACAACTGCAAAGCTACCAGGACTCCTCATCAACTCACAGCTCAGGCAAAAGAGCATTAATCAGGAAATCAGCCAAGAGGTGTTTCCAGAGAAGCTGCAGAGATCTCAAGCTCAGGTGAAGCTGTTAACTCAACAAGAATTAGCTATCCACGTTCCACATCTGGGTTTCATGGAAGAACAGCAAGAAAAATGCCAGAAGAAGTCCTGTTTAAACATTTTGAAAAGCCAAACATCTGGAGGAAGGTGTTCTTGTCAGATGAAATCAACATTGTAACTTGTTGGTTTCACCTAAATCTCAGTTTGTTGTAGAAAACTAATGTAGAAAGTCATTCTGAGCTCTCCATCCCCACTTAAGAGCATGTTGGTGGGAGCTTTATGTTGTGGATAGTAATAAATTTCCTCTGCAAGGAAAGGTTTTCAGAGTTAATTGGAAGATGGAGAGGGAAACGTGCAGAGAAATTATTTAAAAGAAAAACTGTAAGAGGCTGCAAAAGAGTTGCTGCTTGAGAACATAGCATCCCAATAAAAGATGCTGTTGTTTGTGTTTGTAATGTGAAAAAGTTCATCAGGTATGAATGCTCCTGGAATTTGAAGTGTTATGAATGTTTACAAGTGTTACTGTATAGTAACCAATCTTTCTTTTTGGAACAAAAACCCAAAATGTTTTAATTTTTCATTATGGGTTGTTGAGTGTAGATTGTTAAGAAAATGTACATGCACTTTAAATGTTGCATTTAAATTGCATGTTGTGATTTCTTGCATAACTTTTCTTCAGATATTAGGACGTATCCATATAAACTGAAAAAATGTAAGTTCTCAAGTTTATGATTGTGGATGTAAATTTTAATCATGAAACCAATTTTGCAGTCACCTTAACTGTTTAGTAGATAATAATCAATCAATAACTAGTAATTACATTTTTAATGGTAACAGTAAATATTTGCAAGCCTTGACTTGATCTTGTGCTTAAAAGTTTTTTTTATTAGTAACTTGATCTGTAATCTTGTGTTCTGTGCTCTTTATTTACCCTACAAATGAAAACACTTTTGCAGGATCTACGTATGGAATACTGCAGCTTTTCTCCAGCACAATAGTAGTGAGTATTGACTTTCTTTCACTGTTTAACCTCCTTTTCTATAGGATTTCTTGATAAACAAGACAAGCCCACTTTAGTGGCCAGAGTGGCTGAATTCCTGGTATTTCATAGAAACAAAAAACTCTGGCTGCTCTAGATTGATTGTGATCACACAATGGATTTGTTGTGCAGTGTTTAACAAACATAACTGACTTATAGTCAGCCACAAAATCCTTCTTTTAATACAGAAATCATTTCTAATTGTCACCACCCTGAGAGGAGCATCGTAAGATAAATAAATCATGAGGCTGCATGATTTAAAACATTTAAGAAACAACACAGTAAGTTTGGCATCTGTAGTTGAATTCTTACCTCCTTCTGCTGCTGCACACAGCTCCTGAAATTGGTTTAATTTTCAGGGGTCATGGGACAAATTAAACACATAAAGAATCATCTGTTTGGTCCCTTCATGCAGACCTGCTAGATCCCTGTGGATGTAGAGATAATATGAACAGCTGGGTCACTATGGTAATCTCAAAAGTTTGCATCCAGAACACAGATCAGCTCAACTGTTCCTAATTTCATTATTTCATCATTACTATGTCTCTATGTGAGAGAGAGGGGGGGGGGCGAGAATCTAATAAAGCCACAGCTGCTTGGCGCAGAGGGAATGTGGAGTTTTAGTACTTGTGGCTCTTGTTTGAGTCATGTGATTTGTCAGTCCACTACTAGCATAGTTTCAGAACAAACTAAAAACTAAACTAGTTAAACATTTCTTCACTGTACATGCTTGTTAAGAGACTTTCTTTTACTTTGTCCAACTCTATCATCGACTGTTTAATAATGCGCTTATGGCCGTAGTTTGATGGGCCTGTAGATGTGTCGATGAATGGATCGGTGTGTGATTGGCAGGGCAGCTGGAGCGACGTGGTGGGGCGGCGCTACTCCCTGCTGACTTCTATCCTGCTGAGCGCCTGCGGTTATGGCCTCCTGGGGATTTCTACAAGCATCACTTTATTTGTCCTCGCACGAATACCTGTGGGTAAGTTTAGGAAGGGAAAACAGCACCCAATGACCACCTTTTTCAAAGACTTTTCTGGATAAAATGTCTTATTTAAGGTATATCCCCCTCTAAACACTGACGTCAGAGTCAACTTTTTTTTCCTGTTGTGCTTTGAAAATAGCTCAGGCTCAGTCAGACTGGATTGAGAGCTTCTGTGAACATATGTTTTCCCACAGATTCTCTACTGCATTTAGATCTTGACTTTAACTAGTGTAACACTTGGATATGCTTTGATCTCAGCCATTCTGTTGAAGCTCTGGCTGTCTATTAAGGGTCATTGTCCTGAAACTTAGCTTCGATCTCAAGTCTGTTGAGTTTAACTAATTTTCTTCCAGCATTTAGCTCAGTTTATCTTCCCATCAACTCTGTTCAGCTTCTCCATCCCTGCTGAAGAAAAGCATCCCCACAACATGATGCTTTCTTCCACATGTTTGTTATGCTAAATACATGACTTTCTTCTTGACACTCTTTCATATAGACCAGATTTATGGAGTGAAAAACTAATAATTGTACTGTCAGTTGGTTCTCCCACTTGAGCTGTGGCTCTTACCATGGGACTTTTGGTAGCTTTTCTGAACAATTTTGTCAACCTGTCAGTTTAGGTAGGTGACCACGTCTTGGTAGGTTTTAAGTTGTGCCATTACTCTTTTCATGTTCAGATAGTGGATTGAACAGTGCTACGTGACCTGTTCAAAGCTTGGGATAATAATTTCTGATCTAACCCAAACCTCTCCACATTTAGCCCCAACCTATCTGCTGTGTTACTTGGTCTTGATGCTGTTTGTTCATTAATTTTCTGTAACAAACTGCTGAAGCCTTCATAGAACATTTGGATCTGTCTGTACTGCAAAAATAAATAACACACAGGTAGACACAATTTACTAATTAGGCAGCAATTGGTTGTATTTGATGAACAAAGGATGATGCAGATGCACATCACACATTTTAGATTTTCATTCATAATGTGTGCATTTTCCTTCCAAATATGCACTACTTTGTTTTATATATTAAACATCAATATGCTTAAAAATTACCAACAATTTTATGAGTAGTGGGGGTTTTTTGTTTGTTTTTTTTCAGGGCTGTTCAAGCACTCCTTGTCCATCTGCAGAGCTTTGCTGTCAGACCTGGTGTCTGAATCAGAGCGCCCTCTTGTGATGGGACACTTTAATGCAGCCTCCAGCGTTGGCTTCATCCTGGGTCCTGTAGTAGGCGGCTACCTCACTGAGCATGAAGGAGGCTTTTACACCTCTTCTTTTACATGTGCAGCCATCTTTCTTATCAATGCTGGTGAGCCACAAATGCTAAGAAATATCATATTTTGTAGTCATTGTTGTCTAATGCTGTGTTTGTGCTTTAGGGCTGGTGTGTTTGCTGCCATGGAGCGAGACGATAACTGATCGAAACGAAACTAACTGCAGCAATAGCGCCAGTAAAAGATGCCACGATGAATACTGTAGCAAGTCTGTGCAAAATGGCTCTCATGCAAACAACCACCACTCAGTGTTGACCGCAGAGACTGAAGCAGACTGCAGAGCTCCTGAGAAGCCTCGCCTCAGGTGGAGGGAGGTGTCTCTGCTCCAGCCTGCATGGAGACAGCTCACCTCAGTCAGCTCCAGGATTCACATGGTGGCTTCTTCTGACATGTGGGATCTCTTTCTGGTGCGTCTTTTGATGGCCATAGCCATCATGCTCTACTATAGCAACTTCTCTCTGGCCATGGAAGAGCGTTTCTCTATGAAACCAAAGATGACAGGTTATCTGATCAGCTACAGCAGCACCTTAGGGGCCCTGGCTGGGTTCCTGGTGGGGCCTGTCACACAGCTCTACAGAAACAACATGCCTGCTCTGCTGCTTCACTCCACCATGCTCACCTGTTTGCTCATTTTCCTCTACGCTGCCGCTCCGAGTGTGTGGCAGGTGCTACTCACCTCCACCTTCTTTGCCATTTCTACCTCTATCGGACGGACGTGTATCACAGATTTGGAGCTTCAAAGGGGAGGGGTCCACGCCAGCGGGACTTTGATTGGAGCCGGCCAGTCAGTGACAGCTGTGGGTCGAGTCCTGGCCCCCCTCCTCTCTGGTCTGACCCAGGAGATCAGCCCCTGTGGTCCTCCTAGTCTGGGGGTTGTGCTTGCTCTCGCAGCTGTGGGTTTGCTTCTTATCAGAATCCCAAAATGGGATGGGAGAGCGCTGGCAAAAACAGTAAAACTTTAAAGACTTTCTGCAACTGAATTATGTTTTTTTACTAAGGCAATGCAAATCTACCACTTTGAGAAGTGCTCTTATTTGCAGGAAGCAGCTGAAATGAACAGCAAACCCTCAGTGTGAACGGTGTTTCATCCTGAAACGTGTTTCTCCCTATGGGTGCCTCCACCAAATGAATCGGCTGATGTCATGACTCGATGCAAGGACCGCAGGCCTTTCTCTCAGGGACAGTGGAACCAAAAATCATTTGCAGCTTGGAGGAAAAGGCTGCAGAGTTTATTGTGCTTCCAAATATGCTGAAGTTGGATCTAACAGAAAGATGTAGTGAGGGCCTTAACTTGGCTCAGTGTCCTTGTTACTGCAATAATCTACATCATGTTGTTAATTTAGTTCTGTCATCACTATTTAATTCAAATTCAGCGACGTAATTAGAAGTATGCTAGCGGTCACTACAAACCTAATAAGCTACTGAATTATGAAGACACAAGATGAGGGAAAACACCACTGAAATTCTCCTTATTGGAGATTATCTGATTATAACTTTATGGCCAATACCCACTCCCCAGCTTTTGGAAAGGTTTGTAAAGATTTTAGCCGATTCTAAATTGTCTTTAAACCTATTTGTTTGCATTTACATTATTTGCTCCTTGTCTTTCTGCTATAAACAGTCATTAATTATTTATATTTGGAATGTTTAGTTGTAAAAAAAAGTTTTAATTTTTCAAAAGAAACACTAAATGATATTGAAATTTACATCTTAACTCTGAAGTTTACATCTTAACTCTTAAATTTTCACATTATGTACTTTAATCCATTACTGCCTGACGTTTTTTCACTGTTATATTAAATACATTTTGTGTTTTTGCTGACAAGCAGATGCTAACTTAAATAAAAACATTTTCATTTAAATATAGCCCATATAATCAATATTAAATTTGGGTTTAATTCTAATTAGTAACATGAAGCGTAAATGAGAATAATGGTAGCTAAGCTATTTCAAGTACTTAAATTATTTTATTAATGCTGCTATTGCTAAACAGGGCTTTGAAAATCTAAATTACAGCATGAGTTTTAGTGTGGTTCTTTGCATCAGTAGTTCACAAGCACCTTAATACTGCAAAATCACAATCGGTGTGTCCTGCACACTGTAACCACTAGATGGCAGGAACATTCTTCCAATATGATCCTTGGCATTTGTACCTGCAGAATATGCAACAACAGGCACCTCTAAGACCAGAAGTAGTTTGAGGCAAAGTCTCAAGACTAATGTAAAAGGGTGAAGTCTTGCTCCCTCTCACAGCCTCTATCTATCTATCTATCTATCTATCTATCTATCTATCTATCTATCTATCAATCAAACCTCACTGATATGAAAAATTGCTGATTTTGAGTTTGTCTAACTCTACTCGTGTCCAAGATTGTGACCTGGCAGAACTTAGTTGTGGTTCGCTAAATGACTGGCATCTCTACACTATTAATTATTTAAGAACCGAACATATTGTAACAGAGGAACTGATGAGAGCAGGTCATGAAGCATCAGAATGTAAAGATGATCCACCAAAGCCTAGATCATGGTGTTATTTATACACCACATGCTGTTCTAGACACATCAGTTTTATTTCCGCCTTTTAGCTTCATAAACAAGCTTTCATGTAGCAAAAGTGTGTTATCCGTCGCTTACCTATTAATGAAATTATTTAGCAGGTTTTGATTTTGCCTAAGCAGTCTGAGATTGAGAGTACTTCAAATTCAGTTCAAATTCAGAAATACTTTATTGATCCCAAAGGGAAAATAAATGTTGGATTTAAATTCCTCGGTAAAAAATGTCAACTTTGGCAAGTCATTTTAACCTCAGTAAGTTTAAGATAGTGATTTTAAAAAATTGTAGTATAATATTTTGGGCATATTGACCAGTCCAACTTATAGTAGTAATGATGTAAAAAGTTTAACACATTACAACTCAATGACACTTTTTCTTTTCAAATGGAGAGTAAATGGTTCCTGTTATGGTTTAAAATAAAATTTTGCGTCTGATTCCTGGATTTTAAAGTTGTGGCTGAGGAGGTGATAAAATTTAAACCAAAGAAGCAATATTTTTCTTTTTATTTTATTTTGTTCACTGAGCATTTGTTTAGTTTATTAATCTTAATGGCATCTGTAAATGAAGTAAATCCCATTTTTTTATGTTTGTTTACAGAACATATTGAATAAACAAGTACAGCCGTAAATAATGGTAAATATTGTTCAAAATAATTGTGACGGATAGTTTGTATCCATGCTGAATGTCTTAACTGTAAAAATAAAAACATTGTCTTTTGAAAGTTTTTATTATAGCTCAAATTCAGTTGTTAAACACCATAATTAATCACTACAACACATTAATATGGACATACACCTTTAGATTGAGGGTAAAATCAATTTTTGATGTGTACTTATATAGCTAAATAGTAAAAAAAAAAAAAAAAAAAAAAAAAAAAAATTTACTTTTACATTAGGCCCATTTTCTGAAAGAAATGCAATGTGAGTTGGTCTTTTTAATTTAATTTTCCCCTTTTTCCCCTCTCCATAGCTGTGCATGTAATCTATGTGGGCCTCGTATGGATATTACTCAGGCTGGATGGGCACTTAATGGGTCTGAGCTTGCAATGGGCATTTGGGGTGACTATAACTAATATTAGTAAAACTCCTGTTGAAACTTACATGGGTCTTTTCTGGCCTTTGAAAGATTATTTAAAATTTTACAACACGTCTAGGACTCATAGGGGATCCACAGCTTTAATGTTTAAATAGTTTGCAGGCACAGGAAAAGTTTTTGTCGGAGACTTTGGGAACCATTTTTGTTCTTTTAAATGTACAAGTTCTGTGTTGAGTTTATATTTTAATCACTTTTTGCATTCCTCGGTTATCTCCCAAATATTATTCCGGAGTTTCTGTTTATGAAGGTTAATCATCATTGCTGTTGGTTGTAATAATGTTTCAATATTTGCAGTGCTTTTGTAAAAGTGTTCATACCCCCTGAGCTTCTTAATGTTTTTCTCACATTTCAAACACACATCTCGATGTATTTTCTTGGGATTTTATGATACAGCAAAAAAAAAAAAAAAATGTGCATAATTGTGAAGTAGAAAGAAAATGATACATGTTTTTCAAAATTGCAAATGAAAAACTGAAAAGTGATGCACATTTATTGTGATGATCCTTCTTAAAACAAATTTTTGGCTGTTACATCAGTAGGTCTTTTGTTTATGCTGCCTCTGCAAATCTAGAGGCTGAAATATTTACCAGTTTTTCTTTGAAAAGTAGCTCAGGCTCAGTCAGATTGGATAGAGAACATCATTGAACATCGATGTTTAAGACTTACCACAGGTTTTCAATTGTATTTATATGTGCTATTTTAACACATGAAGATACTTAGATTTAAACCATTCCAATGCAGCGCTGGCTGTGTGTTCAGGACAGTTATCTTCTGGAAAGTGAACATCTGCTCCAGTCAAGTCCTTTGCGGTTTCGAACAGGTTTTCTTGGTCTCAGCAGCTCCTCCAGACTTGCAATAGGCCTCTTAGCAGCTTCTCACATAGATCCTTTTGTTGAATGGCCACTCAGTTTAGGTAGACCACTGTCTTTGTAGGGTGTAGTTGTACCGCATGGTTTCTGTTGTTGGATGAGGGACTGAACGGTTCTCTGTGGGATGTTCAGAGTTTGACTGTTTTACAACAGAACCTTTATCAAAACTTTGACACATATTCATCCCTGACCTCTCCCATGTGTTCCATGGTATTCAAGATGCTTTTTTTTCAATGTTCTTTAACCACTATACATACATACATGCATACATGTTGAAATTAAAATAACAGGTGGACTCTGTAAATTTTGAAGGCAACAGGGCTTTATCGAGGGGTATCAGGGTAAAG
Source organism: Anableps anableps (assembly GCA_014839685.1). Taxonomy (NCBI): domain Eukaryota; kingdom Metazoa; phylum Chordata; class Actinopteri; order Cyprinodontiformes; family Anablepidae; genus Anableps; species Anableps anableps. The sequence goes on along the minus strand of CM026075.1, from coordinate 15,066,097 downwards.
GGGAATGAATAAAAATGCACACCATGAAACTCCGATTTTAATTCGGGGGGGAGGGATCTTTAACACCTGTGAATCAATTTCCCCTCAACTTCATAGTTATGAGCTACTTTGTGCTGATCTGTTAAATTAAATCCCAATAAAATACATTGAATTTTTTAGTTATAACAAATGTTAAATATATATGAATGTTTTTCCAATCCACTGTATGTTTTAAAATTGAATGAATGAAACAATGACCTAAAATCTTAACAGTGGAGTCTTGATTGTAAGAACCTAAATACCTTGGGTTGTCCAAACATTTGTGTCATGATCTTTTTTTTCATTTTCTAATCTAAAATTGCACAAAAACAATGATAAAATAAACTACTCTTAAATTTTCCCATGGTTCTCTTTATTTCTCCAAGTAAATTAATTTCTCTTGTTCAAATTTTAGTTTTACCTTATTAAGTCGTGACCGGCTAGTCTACAGTCAGCCACAGTTTATGTTTAGGGACAACTTTCTAAAGTTACATCCATACAACAATACTTGATAATTGCATTCAACACAAAAGAACATTGAAATTAAAGATGGGTGACATTGCAACTATATTAAAGTACCAATGAAATGAGTTTCCTTCGTTTTATAACATAAAATAAAAGGTCATAATATTTACATATAAAAACAAGACATTACATTTTTTCAATAAAAGTTTATTTGACATTTTAAAATATAAAAATTTCATAGAAAGATGAATAATAAAATTTGTGAACAGCTGAAATAGCAACACATTCAATATTGTCAGTGACATTCTGCAAACAGCTCTTTCACTGTAGTGCACGGTCCTTCTGGTGTGCATGGTACCTCTTTCTACAAGGTGTTCCTATGAGCTGGGGGTTCATCTTCAGAAAAAAAATGAAAAGCCCTCCAGTGCAAATTTACTTTCATCTTTGAAAGTGAAACCAAAACACAAAGATTATTTTTTAACAATGTGAGGTTCTGTTTGAGGCAATCATTTACTTTTTTGGGTTCCACTGTGGCCGTCTGAGAAGAGGGTTTCGAGGTGTGTCGTCTCTGGGTTCAGCTGCCCAGGTGGGAGGTGGTGATAAAGCCTCACGCTGCCGCTGCTCCTCTTCTGCCTCGCTGTCATTTCTTAAGTCATCTGCAGAGCTGTTATTATTGTCAACAGGCGGGTCAAAGTGGCGATGAGGCGCCGGGAAGCGGGAATCGCTGTAGGAGGAACTAGTCCGGGGTATGCCGTGGTCTTTGCTGAAACTCTCCTCCTTGCTTTCATTGAGAACGTCAGTAGAGGGAACTTCTTTTAGAGTGCCCAGCCTGTGAAGGGGCATCATGGCTCCAGACGAGGAGCGTTTGGGCTGGCTGAATCGAGAGCGGCGAGTAGGATAGGCTACCTCCGACATGGTTTCATGGTCATCTGAGATTAAAAGGATGCGAAACATAAAGGAAAAATTAAAAACAGCAATTAAAGGAAAAGGCATTTTTGCCTTTTCTAATATTTTCCTTTCCACTTCACAAGCATCTTCTATTTGTTGGTCATACAGAATTTTAATACATTGACCTTTGTTATGACATAAAATGTGAGCAAAGCTATTAATAGGAGTCTTCATATTTTTGCCCACTTAATTTCATCTATGATGAAAAAGGACATCTGGATTTGAAAGATTAAAACATAACTTCTAAAGGGAACTGGTTGCACTGGATTTTATTTATGGTCTTCAAAGTAAAAGGGGGGGTTAAAACAAATCAACATGAGCAATTTCCACATTTTTATAAGCAGAAACTGTTCATCCTTTTCATTGCATTTCACAGTTACCTTTTTCTGTTTGGGATCACATAAAATCTCGATAAAATACAGTGGTATTTGTTTTTGTAACATCAGAAAATGTGAGAAAAGATATGACTGACAAGACATTTGCCTAATAATTTTGTAGCTCATGAAAGAGAAAAATCTGTATGTATGCAAGATTTTAGAAGCTCACCTGCATAACTCCGCCTCGCAGATGGATATTTTGACCCCAAACTCTGTCCATCAGGAAGTGAGAAATATTTCTGTGACTTTGAAACCATCTGGGAATAAAAATATAAAACAAAGTAGTATTAGCATGCCGTAAAGGGTTTTGATTTTAACCTTCACTGATCTACATCACATTTAGAAATGTGTAAAAAAAAAAAAAAAAAAAAAAAAAAAAAAACTACAAATGTGGTTAAACCTGTTGAGTCCCTAAGAATGATCTGTTTTTACAGAAGTAGACCTCAAACTTCCTTAAACATCAGCCTTAAACCATAAAAGATGAAAGTTCAAAAAACTGCTGTAATTCTTTATGAGAAAATTTATTTAATTTTAACACATCTCTAAACAGTTTAAATATTTAATCCTCAGACATACTCATGAATTTCCCAATTCACTCAATGCTATCAATGAAATTCAGATCCACAAAACCTGTTCCTGCAAGTGTCAAAATTAGAACCTGACAAAAAGAAAAAATGTTGGAGTTTAAACTTTTGCCACATACAAAGTCAGGATGAGGGATTGCTGCAGGGCGATAAATGAATGCAATCACTTAGGCAAATTTTCACTAATCTAATTTCAATGTATTATTTAATTGTACCAAATTCAATTAAGACAGCAACTATTATTCCTATGCCGATCAGAGAATGGAACAAGTATCTTAATTTTAGTCCATATCACTAAAGTTTTAGCTTTTTATTAACAATTAATGGGTTATTAATAAGATTCTTCAAATTAAGCTCAGTTCTAGACATTAAGATGTTCCTTTCTTGATTCCCAAGGGGGAAATTTAAGTCTTACAGCAAAACAAACAAAACAAGTCACAGATATTATAAAATACTATTAGTAGGACTGACAATGACTCTGTATAATGACCTTTGGATGTACAAATAGTCTAAATTGACATAATTGTAAAATTATGAAAATACAGTGTCATCCTAACCTCAGCTTTCAGAACCACAGCTTTATTGAGTCTGAACTCTCCCAACTATTGTCAGGCTTTGTACAATGAAAGAAATTCAAGACCAATGTTACCATCTGTGGAAGGGATCAATAATAAAGGACCACTTTAAGAGAACAAGAAGTGACAGAGTGAGCTGTACTGCAGGATTTTACTTATATATATACACACTTAAAAGGTTTAGGAATAATGAAAACACTGAACATTTTACATTTCAGAGCGGCAAGGGAAAAAAAGATAGTTTTCCAACAATAAGTAAATTAATACCTACCTGAAGATTTCTAAAAATATATTTAAAGCCTTGATATTTCTATCTACTTGTTGGTGGTAGCATCATGGTTTGGGCCAATGTTCACTACATAAAAACTGAATTCTGAATTATATTATAATGATATTCTGAATTATACCATGTCATAAAGCCAAAAGGGGGGGGGGAAACCAGACAAAGGCAATTATGGTTAATACCTTTAAATAAAACAGAATTATAAAATCACCTAAATTTGTTGATTCATATTAGAAGATTTGACACATTATATGCTATTGGGAACATGTCTTGAACTCCTCCAGACTGATCAAAGCCACCTGATAAATTGTTTACCTATCCTAGCTTGTTTTCAGATCTCATTAATTTTATTGACTTTTCTTTACTTGTTCTTTGTTGAATTTCTCCTAATGTTGCAAAAATTTAATATTTCTATTGCAAAAACAAAACCTTTAAAAAAGGTACCATAGCATTCGGAACAATTACTGAAACCCTGAATTTGAGCTTACTGATGACTGAAAGCTGCCAGGACGGAGGCTTCGCCGGATGCTGGCGTGGCGTCTGATCAGGATCTCTCTGGGCTGGCTGTCATTGGGTAGAGCATACTTACTCGTAAATGCCACCGTCTGAAAACAAACACAAAGTAAGACAATGTTAGTCACATAGTTGTGGCATTTATGAAGATTTTTTTTAAAAAAAAACATTTGAACAAATTTGCAACATTTGCAGAAATTATAATTGCAACTTCATTGCCTGCATCATCCTCTGGAGACAATCAAGCCTCTGATAAATAAACCACTAAAGTTCTTTGAGGGGAGACAGCATTCTTTGAAGCTCAAATTACTCAACTAAAACTGACCACACCTGTCTGAGCAATAAGGGGCAAGTTTCTGTGTTTGCGCTTTGCAACCTGCCATAAAATTATCCTCCATGCTGCAAAACTAATCTCTCTGTTAGTTAGATATAAACAAAACAACAGGGTAACACAAAAGCTACTGTACTGTGATGTATGGGCTTATCATTAAATCAAAATGATTTTTCCAGAGACATCTTAAATACCAAAGAACTAACTTTAAGGCTGGCAGATTTCATAACCCCACTGCGATTCGATTTAAAAAGAAATAGAAGGTTTATCTCATAATGGACTCTGTTTAGAAAGAAAGTAATAAAGACAAAAGAAGGTAATGTACTGCACAACATAGTACTGTAAGTATTTGAAATCAAGCACAATGTAAGTGGACAAACTTCCCGTTTGTCTGCACATCAAAGAGTCTTTTAAGGGCTGACGTCTTTGTCACTGATGGAAAAGTACTGCCAGTGACACACTGTCGTTATGCAAAACAGGCCCGGTTTCAGTGTTTGGAGTTTTCACATGACGCCAACACATTACTGAGAGGTTCTGAGGAAGCTCTATGTACTGGGACAGATCTGGATAAAAAATGATTTTGCTAATAGATAGATTTAGAGGATGTTCAACATTCAAGGTTGACTCTGGCTGCCTGACTCAGTCAATTTAAGACTGATAGTGTTACATTGAAGTTTCTGTCGATAAATAGCTACCGTAGAGACCGTTTGATTTGACACAGATAAGCTTCATGGTAACAAAAAAAAAACATGTTAAAATTAACTTTATAATGGAGCCTTTTATAAACTATCAGATATGTTAAAGTGCAGGATCTTCCCTGTAAAATGTAATGAAGCTTGAGATAACAGAAAAATCTAGGAAAATTATCCAGAAATCCAGTCTTGTTACTTTCCAGCACCAATTAATGCATGGACCATTTCCTTGGCAGTACTGGCAAAAAATGTATGTAAAAGCATTGAGTGTTTATGCACCACAAATATGGAACAAACTTTCAGAAAGCTGCAAAACAAGCCAAAACACTGAGTTCCTTTAAATCAGGGCTAAAAACCCACCTGTTTAGAGCTGCCTTTGATTGGTAGCAAGTGAAACATCAGTATATTTATGTGTATTTGTTTGATGATTTTGACGATGGCATTTGACAAAATGTAATGTTTATTGCTTGTTTCATAATTTGGTGACTGTATGGTGTTTTATCAAGTAAAGCACTTTGAACTGCCTTGTTGCTAAAATGCACTACACAACTAAACTTGACTTGACTTAATTGATAATTTATTTAGTATGCATTTTTTAATCCAATGTTTGAAAATGTGTTAATCCAAAATTGAAAAAAAAAAATATTCAGCAGCGTATGCCACAATTACTGGGATCAATACCAGTTCCATTAAAATAAATGTAACTGAAGCATTTTGCTATTTTTCTTTACTTTGGTAAGTTTATTGGTTTTAGGAACCTTTCATTAGTAATGCATCATTTTGCTTCCCTTTAGTAAAAATATGATGTGATGCAGGCATATTTCTCTCCTGCCCTGTGCCATGGTATGTCAGCTTTTCAAGCTGCATTTTCTTTCAAATATTTTAAAAACAGTGCCTTGCGAAAGTATTAACCCCCGTTGACATTTGTTTTTTGTTTTTTTGTTTTTTTGTTTTTTTTGCTACCTTACAACTTTGAATTAAAATTGATTATTTTAGGGTTTGCAGCATTTCATTTACAGAACAACTTTGAACATTTCATTTTCTTTTTATTGTGAACCAAACAACAAATAGGACAAAATGACAGAAAACTTCAGCGTGTATAGCTATTCACTCCCCTAAATTCAGTACTTTTTGGAACTGCCTTTTGCTGCAATTACAGCTGCAAGTCACTTTGGACAGGTCTCTATGAGCTTGGCACGTCTTGCCCCTGGGATTCTTGTACATTCCTCATTGGTTGCCCCAGAAGTTTTTAGAGGCTTCAAAGCAAAATGGGTGAATACATATACACATGCCAATTTTTTTTTTTTTTTTAATTTCATTTAACCAACTTAGAATATTTTGTGCAGATGCATCATAAACTACTTAAATTAAAACACAAAACATTTAAATATGGGTTGTAATTTAACATAACAATAAATGCCAAGAGGGGTGAATACTTTTCAAGGCACTCTATGCTCTATGAGAAAATCAGTGAATAGGCAAATTTTCCACAAGTAATTTGGAGTTCTACAGAAAAAAAAAATCTGTGAATAGGTGAAGAGGCAGGGCCCACTGTACATGCAAACAGGTTGTTTAGAAGAGATGCCAAAAAAAAATTAAAAACAAAAAGCATTTGCTATCCCACCATCAAAAGCATAAACATGAGGTGATGCCTAAAGTCTGCTGGGATTTTAATAGAAAGATTAAGACTGATCTTTTTTGACAAAAACTCCTGGCTGTTTTGGCATAAGACAAAGGATAAATATATGAGGAAAATAACTCATTCTCACTGTTAACCATAAAAGAGAATCTGTGCTGTTATGGTCAATATGTATGGTTAGTATGTCAGTATGTACAAACCTACATACATATTTTTTCAGTATGACATCATGGATCTCCATTAAAAGCTACATTTATCATTTATCTAGGGCTTTTTTTTTTTTTTTTTTTTTTTTTTTCTTAAACACAGATACTCGGGTTGCCTGTCCCTGTTTGAGTCTGTCAAATAAATAACCAAATCTAATTAGCCTAGAAGCAGTGCTATATTTATTCTCCAAGAGCAATTGTTCATCTTACCCGTTGCCTGATCTTGTACATGTTCTTGGAAAGGAGGTTGTGCATGTTTTTAAGGTCCTCAGCCATAAATTTTTTCTTTGGTCGAGCAGATTCCTTCTTCTCTTCCCTAAATATTAAAGAGAGTTATTAAGACAGAGAAATGGTTACTAGTTAGGCTCCTGTTGATTTGTCCTAATGAGGAAGCCATGTCGTTTTAGGATCAAGGATCAAGGTTTCATACTGAAGGGAGATGAGGGATGGAGCAGCACTGATGTCCCCAGACACAGTGTCCAGGATCTCCATGGCATTCTGCAGCTCCAGCTTCTTGTACAAGGCAACAATACTGGACTCTGCCCTGCTGTCTCGGATGAGGATCCTTCGTAGTATTCGGTTGTTGAACTTCATGAACCTAAAATTGGGATAAGGAATTTTGTGTTCACAGCTATGCATGCACACAGACTAGATTTAAACAGGAGAAAAAATCTCTAGTTCGGAAACTCGCTTCCTATGTTGCTCCCTTAAAGTTACTCTTGAATTCTTCTTATTAGTGCTCGACTTGTCCGTCCTGCCAGTTTGAAGTTGCACTGACAATTAAACGGCTTCAGCGTAAAGAGAGGTATGTACAAATCCATGTCACACTTTTTGGATTTTTCCTTTATGTAAAAACGATGTATCAATTTCATTCTGTACTACTTTCAATTGATCTGATATAAAATCCAAATAAAATACATTGAGTTTTATTGTTTCAGCAAAGCTGCCAGTGGTGCATTGTTAGCACTGTTGCTTTGCAGCAAGAGGGTTCCCTGGTTTGAGCTTTCTGCATGAAGTTTGCATGTTCTCCCTGTGCATGTGTCTCTCCTGGTACCTGGGCTTCCTCCCACAGTCCAAAACAAATGCAACTGAGGTTAATTGTCTCTTCAAGTTGCCCCGAGGTGTGACTGTGTGTGTGCATACATGGTTGTTTGTCCTGTGATGGAATGGCAACCAATCCAGGGTCTACCTCACCTCTCGCCCAGTGACTGCTTGGGGATTCCCTTTATTGGGGTAATCTAATAGTCCTACAACACTCAGACTAAACTTGCTGTGCCAAAGCAGACATACAACCTGACTGATCTAAATGTAAGTGTCATGTTCAGAGCATGTTTTGACTGGTTAAATCTAATCTACCGTTAGAGGCTTGAGAAACCCGTCTCACAAGACAGGCTAGGGGACTGTCAACAAAGCCAACAGAAAGAAGAAGAAAGGGCAAATGAAGAGAAAATGAAGATGGAATGAGCAGCATATACAAAAAGACAACTAATTTTGAGCAGAAGCAAATTGAATGCAGAGGCTGAACACATCAACATTACCTAAGATCTCCAACATGAACACACACTGTTAAACATGATCTGAAAGACCATCTTCTTCCAGTTGTTTTACAGCATTTATATTGTTGTTATGCAACAGTGAGAAGTGCCAGACCAGAAACATATAAGTGCCCTTTGGCAAAACCAGCTAAACAACAATTTAAGCAGGATTGGGATGCTTGAGTTACTTACTTGTCCTTCCAGTAGAAATGACTCCACTGTCCACAGAGATCCTCTATTCCTGCCATTGTGTGCTCCATGAGCTGAAAGTGAGAAAGAGCATCTGAGCACTTCCTTGTGAACACACACACTGTAGATGATAAGAATAAAAGCCTGTGTCATACCCTGCTGTGTATCTCTACATTGATGGTCTCTACGTTGCGGTTGGTTCTCCGTACATTGATGAACTCAATCAGAGGTCTGATACTGATACCCTACAGAGAGAAACAAAACATATAGGGGTAGTCAAAGGCTTCTAAAATGTTTAAAATGAGACTGGCTTTAGATGATGATGTCAACTGATGATTTTTTTTTTTGTTTGTTTGTTTTGTTTTTGAAAGGCAGAATTATTTGTATTTCAATTTAAATCACATCTTTGGTTGGATCAAACCTGAAAGATAATCTTGTCATATTGTTCCTATGATTTAAGGTGCTGGGGCGGAACTGTGCCACAGTTGCTAACACTGTTGGCTTTCAGCAAGAAGGTTCTGGGTCTTTCTACATGAAGTTTGCCTGTTCTCTCTGTGCATGGAGGGGTTTTCTCTGGGTACTCCATCTTCCTCCCATAGCCCAAAACATCTGTTAGGCTAATTTGTCTCTCTAAACTGCCCTTAAGTATGAGCGTGTGTGTGCATCGTTTGTCCCGTGTGTCTCTGTGTTGCATTGTGATAGACTGGCAACCTGTCCAGGGTGTACCCAGTCTCTCACCCAATGACTGCTGATAGGTATTAACCGTTTTTTTGTTTTTTTTTTGTTTTTAAACCAGTTAACATGAAATGGTTAGACTTCTAGCATTACTTTACTAAAAACAGAACAGCAAAAAGGCACTCAATTCTGCATAAGTAGTTGAACTAATATTAAATTTAGAAGATTTTTATGACTTTGATCAGGTCTATGCATCAAAAACAAAATAAACTCATTTTATAATTATACTAATATGCCATGTTATTATGGCAGCAAGAGGAGCCACCTTTCTGCTTTAAAAAAAGCAGTTAAACCATGAAAAACATTTTTGTTTAAAATGGTAATCTGATATTTTAGCTCAGTGTTATACAGTGAGAATCCAATATCAATCATTAAACCCAAACCTCACAACATTTCGAAAAACTTTTAATATTCCAGTGTGCCACTAGTTCATGAAAACATACCAGAACTGGTCACCAGCTCATTTCACGATGTCTGAATTTCTGTCTCCTGAATGGAGTCCAGGCTTCAGTGAAAAGTTTTAAATGAATTAACCTAGTAAGGGAAACATGAACCCCTAAGATTACCAATGACTGTTTGAAAGACAAATGTCCAAAAATCTGAAAACACCAGGAAAATTAATTTCATTATTTTATTCATGTCTTTTGTGGTTTTTTTCCCTTTTATCTACTATCGGTCATTTTATTGATCTTGCTGTCCAGTACTTTGATGCAGCAGCTTATTTGTTGTAAAGTGCTTTTTCGATTACGTTGACTTTGACAAAACTGAAGTCTGAAAGTCTGATGCCATCACATACTGTAAAGGTGTTTCTCTGAAAGCTTTCACCACCATGCGCTCATGACTGATTTACTGACTGCCTGAATTCTCAGACGTAATTATGATGTTCAAAGCCCTTGAACACCAACTTGCGAGCTTCAACTACAACAGACAGTTCAGTTTTATCCACAGACCTCTGCATAAAACTGAACTGTGGAAACTCTTCAGTACTCTTACCTGAAGAAACACTGTGAAGAGAATAATTGCGATGGTGGCAGTGACGAACAGCTGCTTTCGGGCGATGTTGTCAGGAAGAGTGAAGGCCAGAGCAAATGAAATGGCACCCCTCAGTCCTCCGTAGGCCAAACCGAACTGATCTTTCATGTTGAAGGGGATGGTTCGGAAAGGGTTAATGATCTGAGTCAGCACCAAAACACCTGGAGGAGTAGGTATAAAAAAAAATGTCAGGTGCTGCTGATGTTAGCAAAAATAAGATTTATGTTTTGGGCCATTGTAATCAGGTCAAAACAATGTGAATGAATATGTTGTTTTAGTTCATAGCAGGACCTCTTTTTTGCCTCCAGTGGGTGTAAAACATCTTCTGCTATTATTTATCAGCTCAATATGGATAAAATTGCAACTTGAAAAGTAAACTTTTGAACTCAAGTTAGTTCTTGAAATAATAAAACATTTTTTAGAATTTTCAGGTAAACACAACAGAACAGCTGTGTGAACATATGAAGCTAGATCTCCATCTCAGTGTCTCACAACAGCTTGAAATAACTGGTGCAAAAAGCCATCCGCAGTGAAACAGGAAGATGATGTAAAGTGCCTTAATATACAATACCACTAACAGCCACTGAAATCTTACTCTAACTCTCCAAAATCTGGCGACAATAGACCCTTCCTCACAAGTCTTAGAGGTACCATTAGCTGGATTTACTCCATCCCAATATTTTCAGAATAAAGGAAAACTTGAGTACGACTTCAAGATTTCCCATTTCCAACTTAAAAACACAACAACAAAACAAAATGGACACAGCACAATGAAAACTTTCTCAAAAAACAATCCAAAAACACACAGCTGACATCACAATGACTTCATCCATCTTTAAACATTGAATGGGTGGGACAAATTTGATGACCATTTGAAAACCATTTAAAAACTAGAGCACTTGAAGAAATCTCCAACTGTCTTACAATATTAACTGGAAAGTATTTCATAGTTTGAAGAGTATAGAGCTAAAGTTATACAAATGCACATTTCTCATTTTTTTGTATTTTAAAGTCTCTTATCTTTTCTGTACAACAGTAAAGCCTACAGTCCTACACCTCAGACCAGCTCTATTTAGTTGAATTTACCAACAAAACTGATTAGAATGAAGTCCAGCAATAATTATGCTGTAAAATGGTGAAGGGTGGTTCTGAAATCTACTTGTTTTTTCTAATATTCATTTTTGCTTGTTAGTTAAAAAAGTGACAATGAGAATTAACAGAGACTGTAAATTTCCCAGACTGCACGGAGAGATCAGATTTCTTAAAGTCAAAAAATTGGGATCAGAAACATAAACCTTCACTTTTAAAATATGAGGAGCTGTTGCTCCACTTGCTGCTTTGTTCATCCACCTATTAGTCCAGCAGTGGGTCCCGAAGTAGGTTATTTCTAGCTAACTGATCCAAACATTGCTCAAAATTTGAAGCAAATCTTAAAAGTAACACTAATCCTTCAATTTCACAAACAGATTCTCATGATTCACACACCCCCTTCCGTCATGCTTACCCAGACCTCTCCATACAAAGGCAAATAGCAGCGTGAACAGAATGTAGCCCCAGTTCCACTCATGCTCGGTTGTTATGGTGACAACTCCCAGGAAGAAGAAAATAAGGGTCTCTGAAATGGAGCCGAGCATTTTGACTACATGCCGGATGGTTGTGCAAGAACGCTGGGATACGTTCTCCTCGACATAGTACTTCATGGTGAGGGCACAGCAAACAATGCTGCATAAACACACAATGATAGTTTTTTTGATCCATTGTGGCTAAAAGAGTTTACAGTTCAAATATTTTAATATGCAAGACTTTTTGAAGCTACTCACGCCATGATGGAGGAGATGGCAAAAAGCTCGGCCACCAGATACGCCAGATAGCTGAACATGAAGATGAAGAGGGGCTCGATTTCTCTGACCCTGGAGGTGAATCTTGTTGTGAAGGCGGCCACAAAACCAAAAAGGATGCCAAAACCCATCCCCCCAAAGCCAACCACAAAGAACCTCGCCACTCCCAAGAACACGTCTACGGGCTCCACCACCGGCATCTCTGCCACAAAGCTGAACATGCTGTACAGCACCTGCAAACAGACAAATATGAAATCTCTCAGAGATCATGGGTATGGTTATAAGCTGTGGTCCCTAATGACAAAGTTGTTGAGATTGTAGAGATCTCATTCAACCAAGACTCTCGAATGAGTTGTGAGAAATCAGCTCAAGGCAGAGTAATATTTGACCAAGTAAAAGTGGTGTCACGAGATGTCACCATATTACAGCTCTGCAGAATATCTTGGTAAAGTGAAGCCCTTTCTACTTGCCGTCAACATGAAGTTATTATATTGTGAGCTCCAGATATGAAGGTAAATCAGGTCAACTCAGTATCCTGTTGCATTTATGCTTGAGACTCTTATTTTGAGGGAAGGAAGGGAGTAGTTTTTGTAATCCCCCATTTGTGTTGGAGTCTGCTCAGAGAGCCTGCTTGAAGATGCCTCTAATACTTTTAAATTCTTTATCTGGCAGCATTTTAGTAATTCAGTAGAAATAAAAATAAATGGTGATGGACAAGATATAGCTAATTTGTAACCACAGTGAGAACACCACATGTATCATTTATTTCTCTCTATTCAATCTATTCAAACATGTTCACAAATAGAGGCTGCACAGCACTATGTGTCACACATAGTGTGACCCTGGTTTAAAAAGGTACAAATAAATAGTTTATACCTGCGATTTTCCAATCTTTTATTTATACAGCAGCAATATTGAATACTACACTTGGCCCATTTTGGAAACCTTTAGCTTTCCAAATCAGTTTTCTGACATCAGGCGGTGATGTTGTATTTCTGACTAGAAATTCGAAAAACCCTACTTCCAAGCACAAAAGATAATGCACCGTATTAAACTACAACTAAGAAATCCTACATAGTCATATGGGACTTTTTTTTTTTTTTTTTTTTTTTTTTTTTTTTTATCCCTGAGATCTAAATATTATTTGAAGTAGTTTCAAATTTTTGTGAAAAGCTTTTCACAGGGTGGTAAGCACCTTTCACAAACATGAATAAAAGTAAATAAAATAATATTCATTTAGAATTGTGGGCTAATGTTCCTAAAAATGAGTTTATCTAACATGATCATCAATCGCTGGGTCTTGAAAAGCTGATATTTTAAAAAAACACTTCTGACTCATCAGATTCTGAAAGGGGTGCAGGGAGGTACATCTTTTACATCCCCATCGCTGCGTGTGTAGTAACTACAGTGCCCCAAGTCTTCTGTTTAGATTTGCATATCAATGTCAGTAATACAACTAGCAAACACATTTTTAGCCAAAAGGAGACACTCAACTCCTATTTTTAGCTTGTAAAGTCTGTTGTATGTGGACCACTCCTGGCCTTACCTAATAACACTGGTGTAAAGTTTGTTCTCAGTTTTTCTAAACTACTGTATACTAAACAAAGAGGTCAGGAACTTAATGTAAAGAGAACTGGTTTACAGAGCTGGGTTTGGTCATGGTGTTTGAGTATAAAATGAAGGGAACAGGAGGAGGGGGATGAGCTCACTTCGGTCATGTAACAGACGATATGTGCATGTATTGACTCCTCCCATGGTACCAAATGCACATGCAACTGTGACCTCAGAAACAGGTTTGGCAGCATCTGAGCAAACAAGCACTGAATGAGATCGACATGGCTCTTTAACAGTGGACACATTTGTTTCATTTTTTTCCCCCTCATTTATCTGGACGGTTATCATGCCTGTGAGCGAACGTTTCTCCCACACACATTATGTTGTCATGCCTGCACCCTAACTACAAAAAATAAAATAAATGAAGGAAGCGTTATAATGAAGATGAAACCTGAGTCGAACCTTTTGAGTGCAGAAGAATAGAAAAAGTTGCTCACAGAACAATAGTAGATGTGCTGTTTCATGTGCTAAAAGAGTTTTAAATGACAGGAGGGGTAAAGCTGTGACAATGAATTAAAACTCCTGAAATAATATAAAGAAATAAATGTTCCTGTGGGACTAAATTGTGTCAAAACTGCTTTACCCAGGTGGAGATTGGCATCATTTTTCTGTGTATTTGTGATGAAAAATATCACCAAATGCAAATGGTGTTTTCAAACCAAATAGTGACCTAGAACAATCCAGACAAGGACAACAAATGTCAACTTTAACATTAAAAGATCACGAGCATTTTCACTCACCACAGTGACGGCGTCATTAAAGAGACATTCTCCAAACACCACAATGTAGAGCTGCTCGTTTACAGAAACGTCCTCAAAGACGTTGAGAACCGCCACGGGGTCCACAGCCGAGATGATTGCCGCAAACAGCAGGTTCTCCTGGAGGTTGATATCCTGCACGCCAAACGCTTCGATCTGGCATATGGCGTACAGGGACATGCCGATGCCGATGCTGTTCCACAGGGTCCCCACCACTGCAAACCACAACACCTGCACACAGAAGGAAGAAGATATGTAATTACATGCAAATCAGTGAAGAAAGATGATTGTGGCTGAGCTCTTACTCACCATAATTACTCACCGTGCCTACGTTTTCAAAGAAAGGCCTGGTGGGCATGAAGTAGCCTGAGTCGAGGACAATAGGGGGGAGCATGTAAAGGAAGAAGACATTGCTGCTGAGAACAGCTGGGGGCTCCTCGTGAACTGAGTGCATGATGGCTCCAACAATCAGACCGATGCTTATGAGAAGGCATGACTCTGGCACCCAGATCGTTATCTTGTGGTACACATGAAAACCTGAAAAAAAGAGCAAGCTGTGACTTTGGTATAAACACAAGAGCACGTTCTGCAGACAGGTGCATCTCAATAAGTTAGAAAATCACGGAAAAGTTTTTTCAGTGATTCAACTAAATAAAAAGCTAAACATTAAATAGATTCATTACACAAATAATGACATGGTTCAAGTGTTTATTTCTGTTAATTTGTGCTATTATGGCTTGTAGCTAATAAAAACTCTAGATTAGTTTTCTCAAAAAATGAAAATATTACATCATAAGACCAGTTAAGGAAAGTTATTTTAAATATTGAAATGTAATGCTCAGGGAGCTCAACAATGGGGAAGACTGCTGACTTGACATTTGTAGCAGATAGTCATTAAAACCCTTCAGAAGGAAGGCAAGTACCAAAAGATATTTGCTAAAGAGGCTGCGTGTTCATCAAGTGCTGTATATAAGGATATTAATGAGAAAGTGAGTGGAAGTGAAAAGATTGGTACATAAATTTGCACAAGCAACAATGATTCCCACAGCTTTAAGAGCACCATAAAGAAAACCCCATTCATGAGTCTTGGGAAAGAGCCATAAGGTGTTCAAGGACTGGACTGATGTTTTTTTTTTTTTCTTCAGGAAAATCAAGGTCCCAGTATCTTAAGGACAAGTGAAGAGGTGTCGAATTCAAGTTGCTTGAGGTCTAATCTGAACACTCACAGTCAGTGGTGGTTTGAGAAACCATGTGTTCATGCTTCATTTCATGCTTCCCTCTACTGACAAGCTTTATGGAGATGTTGATTTCATTACTCAGCAGGGCTGCCCACACTGCTAAACATACAAATACCTTATCTACCAGTAGTACCATTTTTATTATTGCAAAAGACTTGCCAGCAAACTGACCTGACCGAAACCCCATAAAAAAAAAATCTATAAGTATTGTCAAGAGGAAGATGAGAGAGACTGACCCAACAATGTAGATGAGGTGAAGGCTGCTAACAAATTAATCTGGGCTTCTTTAACATCTCAGCAACTCACCAGGCTGTTTACCTCCATGCCACCCTACTGATGTGGTAATTCATGCACAAGGAGACCCACCAAAGTATAGAATGCATAGACCTTACATGGATATACTTTTCAGTGGTTTGATATTTCTGTATTAAAAGATATTATTTTGGTCTTATGCAATATTCACATTTTCTGGAAAGCAATATGTTGGGTTTTCATTATCTATAAGCCATGATCATCAAAATTAACAAAAACAAACACTTGAAATAGAGCACTTTATATTTAATGAATATGCGTGGAGGAGTTTCACCTTTTTAAACAGAATTATTCAAAGAAGTTTACGTACAACAAGCATCTGATTATCTCACAAATTTCAAATTTTTAAGAAACTATACTCACCAATTTTTGCGAATGAGGCCAGCAGCATCCATAAAGTGATCTCAAACGGAATCTGTATTCTGGGATAGTCCATAGTGAACACAGGTAAATTTGAAATTTCAGCCTCTGGATAAGCCTGGGGTCCATTTTCAGGCTTAACCGGGGGCAAAATTGTGACCCCTGCAGTTGGTTTAGGTGGAGTTTCTCCACTGGAGCCGTAAGGAAGACTTAAAAATGTGCAGGTGATAAGCACAGCAAGTGCTAGTTTGGTGTAGCTGTAATTCATGGTGCGCAAAAGACGCAGTTCATATGCTCCAGTAAGAACACCGCTGAAGTTGAAACACAATCACTCCATCAAAAGATGGTAAAAGAAAAGAAAAAAACTAACACCGTTTCTCTTAAAAACTATCTGAAATTATAATTACAGCATATTTTGAGGCAAACTTATTCAGAAAATCCAGCAACTGTGATGAAGAAAAAAGAAAAGGAATGTGGTTGTGTCTCCTGCACCCTGCGGGACTGCACACCTGTGCTTCACCTGGTTCCACGAGTTCCGATACTGACTGGGTGCGGCGACGAGCCTCCCTCTGATTGGCTGTTAAATGAAGCAGATAAAGAAGGTGGCACCTGCTATGTTTCTGCAGGGCCCTCAGTAAGCAGTTTCGGTACCTAGTCGCAAGATTGCAAGTGTCAAAAATCAAACAGCGACTGCAAAGGGTTTTTTTTTTTTAACTCCAGTGACTGAAACAGAATGTATGATTGATTAAAGCTTATACTGACTGAAATGAATAGGTTTGATTCCTTGTAAATAAGTAAGATTACAAAGTAAAAACCAAGTAACCGAAATATGCCAGAAATTGAATTTTTGTACTATCTGCCAGTTTTCAGTATCACATCTCTTAATGAGTTCATGGAAAAAAAGTTAGTCAGAAAGTTCGCTGATTTTAAGCTCACGTGTAATGTAGTTTGTCACCTGTATAATAACAGACTAGACTTGTGTTGTAAATCCTTTTTAGCAACATATCAGCACTACCATAAACAAGCTTCTGATGACGTCGCCAACACCAAAAACACGCGAAGCCTAATTAGCCATCCGTAATGTAGCCTACATTTTTAAAACGTGTGTTTTAGGGACTCCTACACTGAATATTCATATTTCACCACCTAGTTGTGTTTTCATTGCCCATATAATTTTTTGGGCGAGATAAAATAAACATAAATTGATAAATTGTGATAATTGTGATAAGTGATAAATTTTACTCATGCTCAAGTTATTTATTTGTAATGTTCCCTGAGTATTTTCATCTGTTTTGTTTGCCTCCCTATTCATGCGCCACACATAGCCCCAGGTGTGGTCATAGCAGTGCGATTATAGGAGACTGTTGTTATATATAATCAAAATTATACTGTTGTCCTCTATTCTTTGTTACAGACATCAAAATAAGTCTTTTTTTTTTTTTTTTTTTTTTAATAATTCTTGATGTCAGACATCAGGGTTTTTTTGCTTTGTTTTTGACTAAATTTAGCAACAACAATAATTATAAATATCATTGCTACCAGTACATTTTAATTAAATATGTATAAAATAATATCCTTTTAACATGAAATTATTCAAAGGTCTCCACACTTTAGACTGCATTTATTTAAAAAAAAAAAAAAAGAAAAGAAAGAAATTTATCTGAAAAGCACGATAATGTTTGAGTGGCCATTTTAACGTTTATCTTCAATAAACAAGGAAGTTCCATATTGAAAATACTCATGATTCAACATTTCATTATCTAAATACCATTTGCAATAACATTTACAATAACCTTTTTTATTTTCAATTAAAACTTGAGCATCCTACTTTCCAGGAGAGTTAATATCCCTTATTTATCCATGTTTCTTAGATGTCCTGTCCTTCAGATATCCTAAAGGATGTTTTTCCTATCCAACATTTAACTCTGGATGTCTGACAACAAAGTAGGAGAAATCGACAATGCAGTTGTTAGCAGTGACTGTATTCATTTTACCAGTTTACATCAAATTTACACAACAGAGTGCAAATAAATAATGCAATTAAAAAGATGTTACAGTTTAACTATTTCAATCTTTACATGCCTGTTCTGCTGATAGTCAGTATTCAAATCATTGAGGCCTAAATTTATTTCGGTTAAGTAAAAATGTTTTTGTAACATTTAAAGACATATTTAAAGGTATCACAGAAATCCCCCTTTTTACATATCTATTCAAAGCTAGTAACAAAAGGGATGTATTTGAAGAGCATTTTTCTCTTTTCTTTGTTTTATTTTTATTATTTATTTTTTGTAAGGAATACATTTTAGACATACCAACACACTCGAATGTGAACGTTACATGTTCAAGGATGAACAGAGTGTGTGACATCATAAATGAAGAACATACTTTTATTGTGTTACAAATTGGCTTTCCATACTTGTCTGCTTTCTCTAATAAGTACAACAGCGGCCCCCATTGGAGGGAGCTAGCCTTGCTTCCATCAGAGATATTACGTCTGGATGTGTCAGAGGGAGTCAGGGCGAGTCTTGACTGCAGGCATCGTCATTGCAACCAGGATGCGCATCAATGTGACAAGAAGCCTTCACCTTTTTACTAAAGGTATGACAGATTTCTGTTCTGAGCATGTTTTTGACATGGTTTCGTGGTTATGGTTTTGGGTGTTCTCAGAGAAAGATGATCTCATGACGCGACGGCGTCGCTCGCAGCCTGATCCCAATGAGACCTGTTTACAGCCATTGCAAGGAGTCCAAACGTCGATGGTTTGTTTTTGAATGTTTGTTTCAATGTTACAGATCGGGATGCATGTTATATTCTGCAGCCCTTAGCAGAAGTACCAGAGGATGGATGAGCATCAGTGGATACATGACGCAATGTTTATTATTGTACGTGAACAAATATAGACATTATATATAATGGCTAATGCTGCCATAAAAAAGATTTACCCTGGAGGGTTTTCTATGTAAGATGTTTACGTCCAATCAGCCTATTAAAAAACAGAGCAACAGTCATTTGTAGGCTTATGAAACAAAGTGATAATTAGTTGTGGTTAAAAAGGAAATGTTACTATCCCCCTACATTTAATAGTAGAGTTATGTGCAGCCTTGTGAAGCAACGTGTCACGCCATTGCAGGCCTTTCTAACGCTGCTAAAAGCGTCCTGAGAAATACATTTGATCAGCACGTTGAATTTATGTGGTTTTTTTTTTTTTTTTTTTTTTTTTTTTTTTTTTTTTTTTTTTTTTTTTGTAAAATGAAAACTATTAACATTCAGACTATTACTTTCAAAGGTCTTTTAGGAAGAATTTTTGTATGTTTAATCAGTATTTTTGTTTATTTAATTTTAATTATGTATCTAACTTATATATATATATATATATATATATATATATATATATATATATATATATATATATATATATATATATATATATATATATCATTCCCCTTTTTTTATTAGTTTTTTGGTTTTTTTTGTTAAAAATTAGGATTAAATTATATTAACCAGTTGTGAAATTACTCTGAATCACTCTAGCTACATGGATGTGAAACTTTGCATGTTCCTTATTTAAAGTTACTTATTGTCTCTAGAGGTTTTTCAGTTATCTGAAGAAAAACTCTTATAGGTACATTTGCTTTTGTATTCTCTCCCTAGGTGTAAAGTCTTTAGCATTGCCTCCTCATCTTTTTGATAGTTTAGTTTTAGTGATTAATGAGACACATTTATTTGGATCATATTTTCATTGACTGCAGATGTTGCACTGGTCAGCACCAAACTGAATCCTTAAGGCAATAAAGTGAAATAAACAAGCTCACAGTGTGATAGAGGAAAGGAAATTTGTTGGTGAAGAGAGAAATGAAGAGAAGACAGGGATGATGACAGAGCAGAAGACCCCTTTGAGACAGGTTCAGAATGATGTGGAGGAGGTCTGAGAGAGAGGAGCTGCAGTGAATTTGCTGCTGACGGCATCTGCAGGAGGCCCAGCTGTGTACAGGCAGTCCAACAAACTGGGTCATTTTTGTTTCCAGACCATCCCAGAGGACCAAAGACCACTTAGAGCTCTGCCTTGCTTTTTTCTGGTGCAGTTCTGCTCAGAGCTTACATTCATCATGAATGTAATTAACTTTTCTCTTTTATTGATAAATTTTTTCCATGGTAGAATGATTTACAACATATAAAGCCAATGGTTTTGAAAGACTAGAACTAAGTTCATAGTTTGACTGTATTGTGCCATTTAACAAGTTGAACCTCAATCACACCCTTTTTATAGACCCCACAAGCTTCTGGCAGAATTCTTCAGGTATACATAGAGTTCCAAGGCACAATCCAACAATTTTCAGTATGGTATGTTTTAAGGTCACAACTTTTCTAGAAACTTAATGTTAGTCAATTAAAGTCTGTTGTTATCGCATTGAAAAACCGAATTGTTTCCAAGTTTGAACTGTCTGATTAGAATGACCGCCGTCAGATGAAAAGAAATTGGTTACCATGTTCAGGAAGAACATGGTAACCAATCCAGAAACCCTTGAGCCTGTCGTAAACTAGAAGATGCTGGAGCAGCAGTGTAGCTGTCCAGTGTGCAGCTGAGAGAGTAAAAACTGACAGGAGCCCTGCTCAGAAATCAACATTGTCAATCATGAGTAACAGTTTCAATTGCCAACATAGGCAGGCCAATGTCTTATGGAGAACAGTTTTATGGTCAGATGACACCCAAGATTGATCTAATTGAGAACAATGACAGCAGTAATGTTGGTTGAGATAAGCTGAAGATCAAACCAACTGTTAAGCATAGAGGTGGTAGCATTATGCTGAGGGTCTGTCTCACTACCAGTGATACTGCTGCATTGCACAAAGTTGGATGTAATAATGAAGAAAAAGGCATATCTCTAAATCCTCAACATAACCTGAAATCAAAAGCTCCAGCTAGCAAAATTTTTCCTACCCCAAATAGATTTAGATTTAAAATTATTTTCTTTAAACTAAGAAGTTTGTTTGTGATTGGAAATGTGACAGACATCTCTGAAAAGATAATAAAACAATGTAAAATGTGATCAATTTTGTAAAAAGAAAATTCTTTGTCTTATTTACATTTTATTATACAAAAAATTGCATATAGAAAATTATTTACCCCCTTCTCAATTATCAGAATGAATGAAAATGAAAAACAAAGAAGAATCTTTATTGGAATTACAGCAATTAAATTCTCCCTATACCTGCTGACTAATGTTTTGCATGTTTCCACTGGTATTTGGATGACTCTTGAGTAGCTTTGAGGTTGGAAGACCTCCCCACCATCACCTTAATGTTTAGCTCCATCTGCAGATCATCAGTCAGATTCAGACGTGACTCCAAACATGAATATTACTTTCAGTCAGAAGGAACATGTTGGTAAACTTAAAAGAATATCGTTAACCTAAATCTGCCTTCTAGTATGAATAATTTGGGGCTTAA
The DNA here is from genome assembly GCA_014839685.1 of Anableps anableps. Lineage (NCBI taxonomy): Eukaryota > Metazoa > Chordata > Actinopteri > Cyprinodontiformes > Anablepidae > Anableps > Anableps anableps. Next base: position 15,044,407 of record CM026075.1, on the reverse strand, counting down.
ATTTAGATAGTTGAAACTTGGACATAGTTGTGTATTCTTGCAGGACAATGGTATCAAGTGTTCTTGATGGATGTGGGTTAGTGGGAGGAGTCGTCTGCTCATAAGAGTTTGCAGCACCATATTGCCACATGTTGAAGTGTCCTTGGGTTAGACTGAAGCTCAGTTTGCCTACCGATATCAAGTTTTAGTCCACAGATGTTTGAATTTGGTGTGTGCAGACCGATAAATTTCAGTTGGATTTATCCAACTGATACATTTTTTTAATTAAAAAATTTAAAGAAAGTCTTATCACGATTGTTTTTTTTTAATTTAATTTTTGAGGTACAAAAGGAATGTTTTGTTGCACCTTGAAGATAAGTTTCAGGAAATTGTCATGGAACATTAATGTCTTGACAGCTTTTGGGTGAACAGAAAAACCAAAGGATTAACAATTAGTCAGTATTAAATTAATAAGGAGCCAATTATTAATCATAAATTGTCTTTTTTCAACTTTATAGCAATGCCAGAAAAATGTTCTAACATGAACATTTTGATATTGGTTTTGCATATTGATAAGTTGAAAATATTTTTTTTTCAAAATTCAAGAAGTTACTTTGGTTTTCTAGTAGATAAAAAGACAGCTTAAAATGGTTGTATCAAAACAGAGCTACTAAGTTGCCCAGTTGGTAGCACAGTGGTCTTACAGCAAGAAGGTCCTGGGTTCAAATCCCAGCCTGGGGTCTGTTTGCATGAAGTTTGCATGTTCTCCCCATGTATCTGTAGGTTCTCTCTAGGTACTCTACCTTCCTCCCACAGTCCAAAAACATGACTGTTAATTTCATTTATCTATCAGATTGCCCTTAGGTGTGTGTCTCTATGTTACCCTGCATGACTGGTGACATGTCCAGAGTGTACCTTGCCTCTTGCCCAATGAGTGATGGAGATAGGCACCAGCCCCCCTCTTCCCCCGCAACCTTGCAAGAATAAGCTGGTTTAGATGATGGATGGATGTTCCAAAATAAACATTTTTAAGTATTTGATGATCTCTGACACACAAAAATACTCCAACTTTTTTAAATATGAAAAATATCTTTGGATAACCTCAAACTTCCAGTGTTCTTGTAGTGAGCCTGACCCTTAGCGTGATGCTACTACCACTGTGCATATTTAGTACATTTTTCACCTTGTGTCCCCCAAATGTTCTAGTTGTCATTGTGGCTAAACAACTCAATCGCTGTCTCATATGACCATAAAACTTTTCTGCAGAAAGCTTTTGGCTTGTCTTTGTGGGCAAGTGCAAATTTCAGTCATGCTTGAAGTGTTGATTTTGGATTAAGTTTGTGTCATAAAAATGCTCATTAGTAGCATATCTTCATGAGAGGCTATAGGAGACTGAAAATTATCTATCAGCTTTTTGTATTTTTTAATAGAAGAAATGATGTTATCTTGATGATAAATTATTAAATTGTGAAGTTGTTGCAGCACTACTGTATGGTTTCCTCCCTTCATGAAGAGGATGTATGTAACTGATGACTGTGAGACAGGTGAAAGGATGATTATCCTTCCCCGTGGCTTTACATTAGTTCCAGTGTTTGCTTCCTATAGAGCTTCCCACAGTGCCTAAGGCAGTAAAGACTACAGCGTGTTAAAAGACATCTCCCACTGACAAAGACTCCCACACAGCCTAATGAGCCACAGCATCCGTGGTGTAATTGTCATCTGTTTTGGTCTCGCATGTCAGTGCCAAAACAGAGACTAAACTGGCAAAGCGCATCATGCTCCCTGGATGGATGGATGGTGTGGGCCTGGGTGAAGAGTACTTGGAGCGTCGTATGTGTGTCATAAAGAGAGATGCTGTTTTCATCTGCACATGCTGCGTGACGTCAAAACAGATTCATGGGTAAAAATAGATCCTCAGTGCTGGGGTCTTTAAGCTTGAATGCACAGTATCAAACAGACAATCAGAAGTCAGTCTGAACAGACTTGTGGCAGACACACAAGTGTTTTAATCCTGGTTTGCGTGTATCAGAGCTGAGAGGGAGGAGGGAATCTTTATCAGAAAGGCGGTTGGGTATTTGAAGGGTGAACACAAATACCAGAGTGGGGATGTTAACTGAGTGTGACATGCCACCGGAAATGTAAACATTTACCTGTCAGCTCAAATAGAAACAACCCATGTTAGTCATCACACCACTGGCTCTGTCCTTTTCAGTCCTCTCGACATTTCGCAGTTTCTTCGAGATTGCCCTTTTCAAGGTACACAGAGATCTGTGGATGGCTGCCGATGCTAGGGATTGTTTTGTGCTGGTGCGTCTTGACCTTGGTGCAGCATTTGATACCACAGAAATGTACTCAGTTGCAGAGATGCAATTTACAGCTCTTTTAAAAAAAAGTCAGATTTTGAAGATCTGCACCAGTCAAAGCCACATTCAAAAGGCTAATTTTTAGATTTATTTATTTTTAAGAAGCCGGTCTGAGGTAACTTATTTTGTCCAGGGAGCAATCGCTGTATGAAATGATAAGGAATATTTGGATCAGTTGGATCATTTTGTTTGACCCAGATGAATTAGCTGGTCACCACGACTGCTGCATACTAGCCACACACACAAAGGCAATGTGAAAACTTAGATGACATTATGTGATATTTCCATGTCAAAAAGCACAGCCCATGCTCTCAACTTGTCCCCGTTCGCCGTTTCACTGAATAGAATAGCCACAGAGAAGCTATGCATTCTCAACTGTGACTCAGTTCCCATTATTTGTGTTAAACACCTGGTCCATAGGTTTCATTTATCTGTTAAATTCACGGTCTATTCAGAAGCGTCAAACATCTGGCTAGTATTTCTGGCTTTGCATTGGGCTGGTTTTCGTCCTATTCAAAGGTCTTTGTAGAGGAAAGGAGTTTCTATGTAAAAATAACTTACTACTCTTCTGTTTAAAAAAAAAGGGTATGGTGTTCAACAAGGTTTAATACTTGATCCATTGTCGCCTTAATTTTATAATTTTACATATTTTCCCTAGCAGATGCTATTAAGATTATATCTAACATTAATCTTTTAAGTCAAGAAAAGTCAAATTTATTTGTATAGCACATTTCAGCAACAAGACAATTCAAAGTGTTTAACATGAAAAAATAAAGATCTTTTTCAGCAGTGGTTTCATAACGGGTATTATTAAAGCCTGGGGGGAAAACACCTGATGAGAGAAATGAGTTGTTTGAATCAGATCTGACGCAATGACCTGCAAAACATTCTTACAGAAAGTTGTAGGATATCAAGACAACAGGAGGATGAGCTTAACTGATGTATAATTTCTTCTAAGTTTTTATGGTTGAGTTGGTAGAATTTTGTCATTTTCTCTACATTTGTTTTGATTGAACACAGCATTGTTACTGGATTTAATGTTGATGTTCAGATTAACCCTTTAATTTTCTGACTTGTCTCTGTAAAGAAGTTTGCAAATTCAATGCAGGTCCTGGTAGAGTGGAGTTCAGATGCTACAGTCACAGGAGGCTTTGTCAATCTGCCAACCGTGGCAAACAAGGCACGAGTGCTGTTGATGTTTTTGTTGATACTGTTGTTTCAGGAAAGAAGGATTCCCTCGCATGCTGTAGTCATAAATTGTATCTGCGTAGTCTCTCTTTATCCATGTCTCTGTGAACATGGAGTCTAGTCCTTCTCCATTTTCTTTCGGCTCTTCGACAAAGCTTTTTTTCACTTTTTAAGATTTAATTTTTCTCTTCAATAAATTAATCAACCAGTTTCTGTTATGATAAAGTTTATGTGCATACTGTATATTTTATACTTGAAATTTTATCTGCTCTTTTTACAGTGAATGGCAGTTTTCTTTGATGAAATGTATTATATTTAAACTCTTTGGGTTCCTGAGAACAAGAGGCTCAAACATCTGAAAAGGCAAAAAAATAAACTAGAGAAGCAAAACTGAAAAAGGAAACTGGGTGCTCTGTGGTTAAAACAAAAATGAAGCGTTGATCTGCCAACACTGACAGATAAACCCTAGTTTACAATTAGCTCTATTATTTTTGTCCATTTGTACATTCTTTCTACTTCATTTTTCACCCTAACAACACGCTGACACCAACACACCCTTTAAGTCCACCATATTTCAGATCTTGTACCTTTTTTGAGTTGTTTTAGTTACAAGTATAGCAGGAGCAGAGGTGACCAAGGAGATAAAGAAAAATATTGAGCGATCGGGGTCCCAATAAGATTGAGGCACTCCTCAAAACTGTAAGTGCAAATTCTCTCATCATGAGGGAGTTGTCACATTCAGGATGGTTTTTCTAAATCATGAATGTTTTTACTACTAAATACACACCGGAACAATTCATCAGTTTAATTGATGAACTCCAGAATTAAAAAGCGCTGGGGATAATGCAAAATATATAGTATTGCATCATTTTTTTCATGTAGTTTGTAAATCATTACAGTACTTATTTTTAATATTTTGTTTGAATAAAAAAGAAATCTGATTTCTTATACAATTCACATCCTGTTATTTTTACTTAAACCATCAACAGCTCATTCACAGCAATATAGAATATTAGATGGGAGGATGCATTGCACTTTATGCAAACTGTTATAATTTAACCTAAATATCACCAGCTTAAAAGAGAGAATGAGTATTTCACGTATCTGCATGATACAAACACCGCTGGTCTTTGAGAATCAGACATTATTTTCTCTGGCTGTAGTGTAAATAAATATGTGGAAGAATTTATCTGTGAATGTATACATAGTGGCTTCTTTAAACATAAGCAAACTGCATCAGTGCAGAGAGATTTATGCTTTAAATGTACTTTGTAAATTAAATAGGTGCACAAATTCTGGTTTGCATGTCTTTAGCGCTCACAAACAGCTTTGTGAATTTGTCAGATAGTCTCATAGCTCCATGGATGTACAAAGTCCTCTAAACGAGCCCTGTGGATGATTTTGAGTGGCTTATAACCCCAGTTCAAGAAAGATAAAAACAGGCTTGTTGATGCAGATTGGCAATTTTTGCAATCTTATTAGGGCAACATTTTCACAGATTCAAAATTTTTTGAACAAAATGCAAATTACAAATTAATATCTTTAAAAAGAAAATGTTTGGTGGAAAGCATGGTGTCTTTTATGAACCAGTTTTTGCTCTTTTTTTAAATTAAATTGTAAATAGGCCCGCAGACATCCAGTGACTTTTACTTAAATTCAGATTCAGGCTAATCCATTTCTTGAACTTGACTAAGCAAAGCAGGCATTTTTGAAGACAGAATGACTTCAAACAAAACCTCAGCATTTAGTGTAGCAAAGCTAGCAGACTGGGACTAAAAAACAAGGAAGAATGTATGCTTTATGTCACAGCTACCAAAAGTAAAATCCTTTTTCAATGCAACCAGTGGTAAGGGGCAACATAAACTTGACAGACAACAAAGACTTCATTACTTATTTTCATGTATTTAAAGAAGTAGATGTATTAATTCTTTCCGTAAGAAAATAATTTGTTGAATTGAAGGTTGTTTGCTATATAGTGGCCCAATGTGATGAAAAGCAAAGAGCTCAGAGCCAACTCTCCTGTTATGGCCCACTTGGCACAGTTTTAGTTTCCTGCTCCCAATGAGCAACCTTATGTGCAGCAGTGTTTGCTTCATCGGCTGCAGTTTTCTCTGAGCACACACCATACATTATTGAAGATGGATTGTAATTGTCAAGGTAATGGTAATTTAGGGTTTAAACTTTGGTCTTTGTGTGAGTAATAACCCATAACAAAGCACAGTTGTAACAAATTTTGGAATCTTCGTAATAGTAAAAAAAGGTTTGAGTATTTTTGTTTTATTTATTTTTTTGAAACTGTGTTCTTATGTATTTTCAGCTACATTCAGGCATTCCAGAGACTGAGGTTTAGTGGTTTAGATCCCCTTTTATGTTCAATGATTTTATTGTTCCTCTGACATAATGGAGACAAATGATTCTGAAACTTATCATGGTGTAAACTGAGATTAGAAATATTGGCCAGTTTAGTTTGTTTAATGTAGTAAGAAGTCAGAGCTGATTTGCACTCTATACAGAGATTTAAACAGAGCACCTGGATATCATGTCAGCAGGAACACCAAACTTCAAATTCCAAACAATTGATAATTAACTATTGTTTTCTTGCCACAAGCTAAACTGAGTTTTCAAAAGAACCATGAAAAAGTCTTTGCACCTCACCAATTTATTTTGTTTTTTCCTTTTTCTGTCACTCTTTAATGTTTCAGCTCATCAACTTTTTTTTATCAGACAAAGATAATTTGGTTATATACAAAAAGTAGTTGATAAAGAGGATCTCATTTATTCAGGGGAAAAAAAGCTATTCTAACAAACTATGAGAAAGTTGGTTCCTAAAGGTAACTGACTCACCACCCTTGACAGCAGCAACTGCCATTAAGTTTTTGGACTAACTAGCAAGCGGTCTTTTACATTCCCATTGAGGATTTTTTTGCTCACTTTTATTTGCAGAATTGTTTTATTTTTAATCACATCAGAAGGTTGTCAAGCATCTCAGTTGGATTTAAGTCCAAACTTTGACAAAGACCACTCCACAATCTTGATGCTCTCTTGGAGTAACTTGGCAGACCAGCTTCTCCTGGAAAGATATAGAGTTGTTCCTTGTGAATGATGTCTCTTACAGTGGTTTTCTTGACTAGATGGATGGATGGATGGATGGATGATTGTATTTCCCATATGGCCAGGTTAGTTTAGAATGATTTTGCTTTCTCAAGAAATTACATTGTTATTCTGATATTTACTCTTCTTTGTTTGATTATCTGAAGCATTAAGGTATAATAAAAAAGAACAAAACAAAGGGATCAGTTAGGGAGCAAAGAGTTTTCACAGCGCTGCATATTTACAAGGGGAAGATGTCGATTCAGCTTGCTGCAGTGTGTGCAGTTTCATAGCCTACAGCTGTGTGAAAGTCTCACTTTTCACTGCGAGATTCATCTCACTGCATATGTTATCACCCCCAAATCCAAAAACTAATTTTGTTCAACTTGGAAAAAGGCATCTTGCTTGATATGACACAATTGGATTTAATGTTGTATTTTTGTTGCACTCTTAACGACTCAGATCAACAGCAGGAGTTATTTTTGTGCTTCAGCTGAATTTTCTCATAAAAAACAGTGTTCGCTCTAATTTTTTTTTCTCTTTGTCTTCCAGATTTATCACAATCAAGCACCTGAAAAGGGAAAACAACAAAGAAACAACAGCTGTGCACAAAGTGACAGGCCAGTTTTAATCTCTGAGTCTGCTCTTCAAGCTCTTTCCTTGAAAATCCATCGTCTGCCCTGACACGAGCCCACCATGTCTGGGAAGGAGCGCAGCCCCCGCCATCGGCCATGGTCGGTCTACCGGGCCAACACCTTTGATCTATCTGCTGAGATGATGGGACTTGCTCTCTCAGGTAACTAAGTAACTGGTACCATGGTAACCAGTATTAGAAATTAGATTTTGCTCATGTGTGTGTTTGTTTTATTTGTCTACATCATAGGCAACAGTCAAGATCCAGATGAACCAGTTCTGGAGTTCAGTGTGGGTATGTTCAGAAAAGTCATACTTTAGTATTATAAGGTTCGACAGTTTTACTCAAGTAAAACTTAAATTTTGTTTAACAAATAATTTTATCTTTAATAAATCTAATCAAAACTGTAGATTCTTGTAAAATTGGCTACATTACTAAGCTTTATGTGTAATATGTGATCATCTTTGTGGTGATGATCAATTAACGCATCTTATGATTTTAAGACTGCATTAATACTAGTGCTTAGACACTGTTTTTAATGAGTCCTCGTAGTCATACCACTGCAGCATCACTGATTGGCTCATCTGTCTTAAAGTCTTGTTTCGATTTGATGGGAAAATATTGAAGCTGATGCATGCATATTAGATGGCAGGCATACAGCATGAGCACCGTCCTCTGGCTTTAACCATAGCTCAGTGAAACTCGTCTTGTAAAAATGCTATGTAACTTTTATAATGTTGCAACGCGTCTCTCTTGAAGATGAGAATGTATTTTCTCAATGAAATTTAACTTAAATAAAGGTCAATTAAATAAAATTTGACCAACAGCAAGACAAACTATTAATCCTAATATCATCACTTTAGACCTTTATTGTACCTCAGGAGGAAACTTGATGTGCAGTCATGGTTAAGGAAAGATATAGATACAATGCATAATATTACATGCATATAATACCGAGCAATCTGACTAGTTAAGCCATAAAAGTATCAGTTAAATTAGATAAGGTTATTTAGTGCTTCTTAAAATGCATTGGGGGGGGCAATCACTTTTTTACACAGGGCTATGTAGGTTTCAATTTTTTTCTCCCTTAATAATGAACACCTTCATTTAAAAGCAACATTTTGTGTTTGCATGTGTTGTCTTTGACTAACATTTAAATTGGTTTGATATTCAGAAGCACTGAAGTGTGAAAAACATGCAAAAAAATAGGAATCAGGAAGGGAGCAAACGCTTTTTCACAAAATAGTACAGTTACTTAAAGTGCACTCCATTCACCCATCCGTCTGTGTGACTGTGTGCATATTCTGAATCTGCATCATAATGTTCACAGATCAGTGCTGGTAGCTGTGAGGTGAAGGCTTGGTGTGTCCAAACACTGTATGGGGCATATTGAACCCACATTTCTTTTAGGTTTGAGTTGCCAGTGGCACACAACACAATGATCTGACTAACCTACCCCTCTTTAAGAGATCAGCAGATTTTGTTTTACACTAGCAGACACATTATTGTCTTTGTATTCCACTGTTAAGATTGATTATTAAAATCTCGTTGAAATTAAATTTCTTGAATTTAAATGAAAATAAAACTTGTGTCATCAGCTTTGGGAAATGTATAACCTTTGACAGTCTTGGGCCCTTGGCTTTATCCAGTCGTTCTGCTGTCAGGAACTTGGGGTGTTTTGTAGATAGTGCTTTCAAACTAGACAAACTTTACTTTTAAATATATTTTTCCTGTTCTTATTGTTATCTTGTTTAATTTCATTGAATTGTACAACACTTTGATCAACATCAGTTGTTTTTATGTACCATATAAATAAATTAACATTGATACTGACAAGTCAAGTAAAGCAATTAATAACAGGACTACAAGCCCAGAGCTAGCTGGAAGAAGATTTAGTACAGAACAAGAAAAATATGAAAGTAAAATATGAATACAAATCATAGTATAAATGTTTTAAACATAATAAAACATAAAAAAAAAAAAAAAAATTCTGAAAATATATAAATAGGATTAAGAAAGTAACACGAAAGGCACCAAATGACTCAGTCGCCATTTTACAACTGAGAATAGTTGTAAAATGGATTCCTTCTCTAAACTAGCAGCTAAGTGAATTCATAAATCATGGCTGGCTGTGAATATACGCCATATTTGGAGAATAGTAGAAAATGGTCATGTTACTGTTCAGAGTAAAAAAGTATTATGTAACAACATCTGCTTATGAAGCAATAACTCTTAAGTTATGTATATGATTCCCAATTTACAGGGATTATATACTACCCAACCATTTAAATCCCGCTTTTAGTAATCTCTTGTGTTTCCATGTTGCTGCAGCCTGCAGTGAGCTGGTTACACCCTCTCTGGATCGCAAGCCAACCAGCTTTGTGGCAGTCAGCTGTACCACTCCACCGCAGGCCTTCTGGACCAAACACGCTCAAACTGAAATCATAGAGGTAAAAGAAAACTGTTTGCTCTTACTTCCTGGAAGCTCTGCAAGACTTTAACCAGCTCCTCACCTTCCTCCCCATCTTTCCTCAGGGCACCAGTAATCCCATCTACTTGAGCAGCATTGCGTTCTTTCAGGACTCGCTCATCACCCAGCAGACTCAGGTCAAACTCTCCGTCTATGATGTAAAGGACCGATCACAGGGCACGGTAATATTTAAAAACAGCTGTACTCAAATGTAAATCCTTCATGGTCTACTGCTATCTGCATTAAATCCTTTAAATCCTCTGTCTTTATGCTCCCCCACAACAGATGTACATGCTTGGTTCATCCATGTTTTCTGTAAAAGAGCTGCTGCAGGATAAACACCACAGGCTGCACTTGACTCTAAGGTGACAGAGAGGAATATCACAATATGGATGCAAAATGCTCGCTTATGCCAATTGTATGGTTGGAACTGATATGATGTCGTGGTGTGTTTGTGTGTGTGTCAGGTCAGCAGAGAATGAGCGTGTGGGTAACATCACAGTCATCGCCTGGCAAATAGAGGAGAAGCGTGAACAGAGAGCACCAGTTGCAAGATTACAGAGAGGGGACACAGTCAATGGAAGGGTAAAATAAGCTAATCTTTTTCTTCAAACTTCCATAGTTTCTCAGTTTTTAATTTAAAAGATTAAAACTTCCAGTTAACCTAATTTTCCAATTCAAGCAATTTGCAGAACTTGTCTTTAAGACAATTGTTTTTGCTGTTTTTCTGAGGTATAAAACACAAAATATCTTTCTGGAAAGTTACTGGAAAATCCATCAGTTCAGTCCCAATATGTTGGAGTTGTGATCATAACATTTCATTTTATGATTAAGAAGTGAATTAGAATGCTGAAATATAAAGATCAGGGGTTCTACTTCAAATATCATTGTTTTTGCTGTGTTAGATGGTTCTCCCAGTCGATGAAAGCTTGACCGGATCCACGGCTATTAAGTCCAAGTCTTCATCTTTATGTAAAGATCCGATGCTAAAAGCAGGTGAGTGTCTTGACATTGGCTCTATACACAGGTCCTTGCAAAATGATCACCATCCTTGAACTTTTTCGCACTTTATCAAATTACAACCACCAGCTACAATGTTTTTAGAGGGGATTTTATGTGGTAGTTGTGCATACTTTTGATGATAAAGGAAAATAATTAATGTGCATGCCTGAATTCAGATCTTTAAACAATACTTTGCAGAACCATCTTTTTCTTCAATTATGGGGTATGACCAAAATACTTGGTCATACTCCAAGTATTTTGGGGTATGACCCAATCAGCTTTACAGAGACTGACATTTTTGCCCATTCTTCATAATAATATAGCTCAAGGTCAATCAGATTGCTTAGAGAGAGTCTTTAAAAAGGAATTTTTAGGTTTTGCCACTGATTCTCATTTAGAGTTGGTCTGTGTCCCCTACATGGCTTATGGCAAACTGTAGAAGGGATTTCATCTGACTTTCTTTCAACAATCTTGCCACTCCTCCTTACAGGCAAGATTTGTAAAGTGCATGGTTGATACTGGTCCTGTCAGCATATTTTTACACCTGAGTTGTGGATCTCTGCAGCTTCTCCAGAGTTTCCTTGGACCTCTTAGCATTTCTGATTAATGTCTTTCTTTGCCTCGCCTGTCAGTTATGTGGCTATACATGTCTTGGTAGGTTTGCACCTGTGCCAAGCTCTTTCCATGTTCAGAAGATGGATTGAAGAGAGCTCTGTGGGATGTTCAAAGCTTGGGATATTGTTTTATAACCTCACCCTGCTTTAAACTTCTCCACAACTTTATCCATGACCTCTCTGCAGTTTTGAATGGTCTTCATGACTCTCTTTGTTCACTAATTTTCTCTATCAAACCAAGAGGGCTTCATAGAAGAGCTGTGCATATATCCAAAAATCTCAATAAAATCCATTGACATTTGTGGTTGTGTAATGAGAAATGAGAAAAAGTGTAAGGTGGATAAAAACTTTTGCAAGGCACTGTATTATAGTAACCTTATGAGGTCTTAAGGCTTTTATCTACTCCTGTGTGTCTAAGTTTTTGGAGGCGTCATGTCACGGACGTATCGTTTCCCAACTACGGATGGAAACCACCTGCGCGTCCTGGAGCAGATGGCTGAAAGTGTCCTCTCCTTGCATATTCCTCGACAGTTTGTGAAACTGCTCCTGGAGGAGGATGCTGTGAGGTATATTTGAAGAAATAGTGTCAGAACTTAGGAGAAACTTAGACACTTCTTATGTTTTTATTACTTTCTTGCAGCCATAATGTGGATAAATCTTATACGGCTGAAATAGAAAAATTCTGATGTAGACTTTTTGTGGATTTTTAAAAATTTTTTTAACCAGTTTGACGTGCACAGTGCACTGCAAACCTTGAACTTTTTTCGCTTTTCGTTGCATTGCAACCACAAACGTCAGTGTGTTTTATAGAGATTTTTTTTGCAATTGTCTGAAACAGCAGCACCAAACACAACTTTTACAGCCTGTGTATTCGATCCACAGGGTGTGTGAGCTGGAGGAGCTGGGTGAGCTCGCTCCCTGTCGGGAGAATCTCAGGAGGCAGATCATCACTCAGTATCAGACCATCATCCTCACATACCAGGAGACCATAAGTGACCTGCATGAATACAAAGGTCAGAAACAGAAACACAGCTCTGCATAACAGGCACTACACATCACTATGAAACGTTAAACTGGGGCTAGGTGCATTAGAGATAGTAGATGATTTTGCAATTTCAGATACAAAAATTTAACTTACATTACACATCCTGCATTGTATCTCCCAAAACTTTTATCTCTTTAAGAGCTCAGACTCATTAAGATCTTACTAGTCTCTCACACCTTTATTAGGACTTGTTTGTTGTCCTTCCTAAAACAGTCAATTGATTCTAATTTGAAAGTTTTATGAACAGATTGACATCTCAGATCTGTTGCCAGCGAACACTTATGGGGGCTTTTAGGTTAGCAGTTTTATGATTTTTATTTAGTAAACAGGATATTGTGGCGAAGTGCAACTGTGGAGCTCAAGCTGAGACAGAAGATGAGTAAGACTATCCAAGAGAACTCCTCAGAGGTTAGCAAATTGAAGGGACAGATTTTCAGACTATTGAGTGAACTGTTTTTTGTACAGAAAACTGAACAAATACAAGCTTTGCGAGAATAATTTGGGGTAGAAAATCAGTTCTATCTTGAATCCAAAATCAAGCATTCAAAGTTTAGCAGGAGCATTTAAACAAAATATAAAACAAGTCTTGTTGACTCTAAACTTAGCCTTTCATATTTATAATGAATCTATTGGCAAAGATGTGTCAAAAGTCAAGTCAAGCTTATTTGTATAGCAGATTTCAGCAGGAAGGCAGTTCAAAGTGCTTGACATCTTAAAAACATCAATCAAGTATGCATCAAAATCATTGAGCAAGTATACAGCAAAATCATCAAATCACTGTTCAAAAGTCATTTAATTGATTAATGTTTTATCAATGAAGGGTCATCTTACTCTGAAAATTCTTTAAAAATTCCATCAATACATTGAAGACCATTTACTTATTGGTTAAAAATGTTAAGAAATAATTATTTTACACAATCTCAGCTGCCAGACTTATTGATGTCCATGTTGTTAACACTTTTGACAACAGCACAGCAGTTAGTCTTCTCCTATAATATTTCACAAGGTTGGAGCATGCAAAGGACATGTTTGACTGTTCAGTTTCTTTAGATGTCTTGATATAGGACTCAGGTCTAGGGAAGATGTGTCTAGTGAACCATTTTTGAATTCATTTGGCCAGATGTTTTGGATCATTAATCTGCTGCAAGATCCAGGGGCATTTGGAGCATGTATAGTTCTTTTAAACCCATTTCTCTGGCAGAGGCCATCAGATTTTTATTTAAATTTCTCCTGTATTTCAAAGAGTTCATGTTGCCATGAACTCAACAAGGTTCCCAGGGCCTTTAGAAGAGAAATAGGCCCACAGAATCACAAATTCTTCATCATATGGGGATGAGGAGCCTTTCCATTGTTTTATGCCAAACTCACCTGTGCCCCACCTTAGTTATCTGACTAAAGCCCAGAGTTCCAGTTAAAGTTTCAGCACTGTTTAGAAAATTCTCCACATTTATGTCTGTGATCGATAAACAGAAAATGCTCTTTCCTGTTTCCCAAGCAAGCAGTTGGCATGTAGATGGCATCAAAGGTTTGGTAAGGAGACTTGATAAGCTCAAGATGCCACTTTTTGCTGCATTTCTCATTAAATCTGTTTTACCCACCTTACCATCCCTGAGCAGAGACCTGAAAAATATGACTAATTGTCCAACCTTGTTCGTCATAGCTCTAGTTGTAAATGCCTTGTCTGTAAATATCGGTTAGTTTAACAGCATTAGGAATTTTCTTGTATCTGTTTCCTGACTCATCAATTTAAACATTCGTCTACCTTATGTAAATGGCATTTTCTCATGTCTTTCTCATTTTGAAGAGAGGCTATGAGGAATGCATCTGTTGTAGTACATGATATTTGGGATATAGGAAGTTGTGGATTAATAGAAACACCAGTTGCAAGGAACTCTCATCAACATCAAAAATAAAGCCTCAATAATAAATGTCTCTTATATTTATTTCAATGGAACCATGTGGGTAGAGCAGGTGCTCATATAAAGGCTATAAGTCCTCGAGCGAGCTCTTCTGGGATTTTTTTTTCATTGTGAGATTAGAACAGAATAGAAAAATTCTTTATTGCCCCACAGTGGGGAAGTTCAGGTGTAACAGCAGCAAGTCAAAGGTATGTGGGAGGATGCAGATTTACACAAAGGTTATACTGTTGATTATACTGACTATACTTTTATGTTGGAATAAAAAAGGAATTTATTTTAAGACCCTCTGAACATCTTTTCCTGTGATCCAAAAAAGTATGGGGGACAGGGGGTTCTTTAGCTGAAATTGAGATGTTTTGCTACAGTCCTACCATATAAGCAGCTCTGTACTGATCATACAAATGGGTTTATAGCACAGTTGGGTTTACACAATTAATAGGTAAAGAAAAAATATCTCAAGATCTCTTTATCAGTCATTTTTGTCTACTGTTAGTGAAAATTCACTGTGATGTCAAACAACCTACAAAGAAATCTAAAAAAATATGAGTGTTTGATATACTTTATATATGATATTTTATAAAATGTGTAAAATATTAATATATTCAACTTTCTTATGAAGATATCAATAATCCGTTTCTCTCTTCATCGCTTGTTGTCTCCTAGGACCTTCGTTTAAGCCCAGCACCTTAAAAGCTGAGAGGAAGTTGGAATTCATTCCCACCAACCTGCACATCCAGAGGATGAGAGTACAAGGAGAGACGGGTTATGGTACTTAACTGTGCATAGTTCTTTTAAACAGGCCTGGGACTAATAATAATATAGTTGATTCAGTACAATTGCTTTACAGTTGGTTTGTGTCATCCCATTAGATTGGACATATGACATTGTGACCATAGGGGCTCCTGCAGCCCACCATCAGGGCTTTAAAGGCTGCGGCCTCAGAAAACTGCTGCACAAGCTTGAAGAAGCCAGAAAACAGTGGGTGAAATTAAAACAAAGCTCTTTAGTAGCTGTGTTCTTTGCACTCATTCATGAATGTTTTCTGTGTGTGATTTTCTGTCCTTTATTCAATCAGCACTTATGAGGAAGAGAGGTAAGGGTTAGAGTTAAGGGTTATATGAAGCCATCTTCTGAAAGTTTTTTTAATGTTTTTTTAATTTAGCCACACTGCATCCTCTGTTTCCTCTTTCTGTCCTCTTTTTCATATTATTTGGACAAACTGACACACACCTAAAGCTCTGCGGGCTTCGGTTCCAAAGGAATGACCTACCAGCCTCAGGATGTCATTAAAGCGAAGGAGCTGATTGCTCAGATTAACACTCTGAAGACACAAGTGTGTTACTACACCGAACGTCTGTCCAGAGCTGCCAAGGAACGCTCAGCCAACGCTCTAGAGAGAACTCTGGCCATCTTAACAGAGAAGGTAAAACATTGCTCAGAGAAACTGGAAGGACGTTTAAGAAATTTACAACAAATTTCATATTTATTACATAACAACCACAAATACATTTAACTGATATTTTATGTGATAGAAAGGAGGAGCACATAATTGTGACATGAAAGGAAAATGTCACATGATTGTCAAAATTCTTGCACAATCAAGGTTTCTCGTGGTGAAAAAACAAACAAACAAAAAAAAAAAAAAAAACATGGACCGAACCAAAGCGTTACATCAGCATTTTTCTGCAGCAGTAATGTATGTAGCTCACTCTGCAGTGAACCTAATTACTCACCTGAAACAATTTCAAGCTTAATTTAAAGTCATTACTCTGAGAAAAAGCAGCTAACATCCAGATGGCTGCCTACCTGCAGCATCTGATCAGCCCAAACTCAGTACATCACAAAAATGTAAGTTGAGGGGATTTTCCCAACAGCTGCCATGCTACATTCAGGTACAGCTGGGACACGAGGTTTTTCAAAATATCAAAACAACTCCAAAGTAATTTAAACATGTTTTATTCTCAAATGTGGACACAGTTTTGTTCAGAAATTTACAAACATCAACACTGACCATTTTTAAGTAGCTATGTTGTTGTGTATTCTATCTATCCAGGTATTCACTGTCTGCCTATGCTACTTTGTTTACTGAAAAAAATCTAACCAAATCTCCATGCAGTCAATTCTATGCTTTCCACTTTTTGAAGTTTTAGAACATAATAAAATCAAATCCATTTAAGAAATTCATAATGATTCTTTGTATACTGCTGATCAAAGTAAAAACAAGAATCACTTATTTTTATTAATTTTTCTCATTTGAAACGTACCAAACTGTGACTTTAAAACAGGACATGTACCGAATCTTGATTATTGTGTACTATGACACCCCTACTAAACACACAAGCAGTACTGCAGAGTAATTGCTTAGATCAAAGAAGCATATATATGGGTTTGCTCAGTCAAAGTCTAGACCTTAATGCAATTGGGAACAAAGAATAGATAAAAATTTGAATCTTTAGACATACAAAGCTGACTGAGACTTGCTAAAATACCTGTACCTGCGAATGCATCAGAAGTTGGTTCTACAAACTACTGAACAAGAGGAGCTGAGTGTAAATGCCACGCTTAAAGATTTTTATTTAGTAAAAATACATTGAAAATTACAAAACCCTTCATTTTATTTTATTTACTTATATATTTGCTCATATAAAGTGAAGTAAGATGCATTACTTCACTTTATATGAGCAAAATTGTACACATGATGGAAGAGGGGATTTAAACTGTAACCTGATAAATCATTCATAATTGATTTCAAAGTTCAAATTCACATAAAACATTTCTTTATAGCATCATTTTTTGCAGAATAACATGTTTCAGTATCTCTTCCCCTCCTATTGCAGACCCGTCAGTTGGTGACAGTGTGTGACTCCAAGCTGCTATCATCAGCCATCGTTGCCCTTGCCGCTGCCCGCCCACAGTTTTCTCAGCAAAGCACCCCATCCCCATCCTCCTCTTCCCTCTCACCTTCTTCTCGTTCTCCATCTCGTTCCCCCTCTCGCCACCCCACCTCACCGTCCCGCCCAGCCACTTCTCCGTCAAGACATGTAACTCCTCCAGAGGGCAGCGAAGGGAGCAAAGGCAAGCGGGCCTCGACGCAGTCAGACTATCACGAGGAAGAGTGGGTGAGTGGAGAATAATCTTTCTGCTTTTTTCTGTTTAAATTAGGATTTGCTTGTTTGGTTTTCACCTATGATGTGTGTTTATGTGCAGGAGAAGGTTTGGTTAAATGTCGATAAAAGCCTTGAGTGTGTGATCCAGACGGTGGACCGGCTGCTGCAGAGAGACAAACTCCAAAGCGACAGCAGCTCTGAGGACGTCTTTCTGCTCGCCAACGAGGTGCCGAGTAACACTAAGAAAGGCAAGTTATTGAATCTGCCTAGTGTCCTGATTTTTGCACCATGTGACAGACCACATAGGTTAAAGTGTTGCATCAGGGCAGGTCTTCTGAAATCAACTTGAACTAAAAACAATTACTTAGTTCCATGACCTTCTTAATCATCTCTTTTTTTTTTTTTTTTTTTTTTTTTTTTTTATAAAGCAGTCCAGAAGTTGAAAAGAAGTCTCCTGGTGAGTTTTTTGTCAAATTTAGACTCTGCATTTTATTTTTAAATGGAGCTCGTGTAACAACAGGATGTCTGACAGGGTTCTTTTCTCTTATTTGCATCTTTCAGGTGAATGGAATGAAGTGCTGTATCCCCTCCTCACCACCCTGACAGAATGTGTGTCTCTTATGAGCGACAAAGCAAAGAAAGCCTTGGTGTTTCTGCTGATGCAGGACAGCGCCCCTACTATCGCCATGAGCCTCACTATGCAGTATCGTCGCGACGTTGTCTTCTGCCAGACGGTCTGTCAGCTCCTTCAGCCAAGTCCTATACACTCTAACATACAGTAGTGTGAAAAAGTACACATACCTATAGATTTCTTCTGTGTATACTTTTTGTGTCCATTCAGTGTTTCAGATCATGAAACATATTTTAATTTCAGACAAAGATAACCTCAGAGAATACAAAAGATAGTTTTCAATGATGATCTCATTTATTAAAGGAAAACAAAACAGTGCAAATCAACTTGGCCCTATGTGAGCAATCACATAGGGCCTCCCTCTTGTTAAATGAAAGCCATTTTGAAAGCTGAGTTCTACTGAGCTGAGTTTTATTAGTCACACCCATGCCTGATTAGTGCCAGACTTATAGAACTAAGAAACCCCTTAAATTGAACCCATCTGGCAACATGAGGTAGGTTGAAGGATCTCAAGAAGCAACACATCATCCCTTGATCTAAAGAAAGAACTGACTGACTAAAGCTTTGGGAATTCAGTGAACCACATGGAGTGGCCAGCCTATCAAAATTACTCCAAAATCATGACAAGGATTCACCACGGATGTCATTAAGAAAGGAGCTGGGCAAAAACTGCATTCATGGGAGATTTCCAAAACCAAACCTACTGATAACCAAAAACAAGTTTCACATTTGCCGAAAAACATTTCTATAATTCATAAGACTTTAAAAAAAAGACCTTGTATACTGACAAGATAAAGGTGGACCTTTTTCCAAAGTGTACGTCCTGTTATATATGGCATAAAGCACAGGATTTCTAAAGAGAACATCATACCTACAGATAGCCTTTTGTTGGTAGTGTGATTGTCTGGGGCTGTTTTTTTTCTACAGGACCTTCTCTCTCCCATAAAATAATAAATCCCCAGCCATTAGTTTGAAGGTTTTGAAGACAGCTCGTCAAAGTTTGGACTAAGTCCAAGTCAGATGCTGTGGTCTGAACTAAAACGGGCTGTCGATGGTTGAAAACCTCCAAATTTGGCTTTCTGCAAGTTTTAAAGGAGAGTATCCAATCATTGGTTTGTAACCTGAAACTCCAGTACACACTCAGCAGTATAATGATCTGAAGCACTCTACTGCAAGTCTATCTCTGCATAGTTTAAAAAATGATGAAATTTAGATTTTTGATTAGATTACAATGTTGTTTAAGGTCAAACCCTCCATTGTGGCTAAATTAAAACAATTCCACAAAGAGCAGTGGGCCAAAATTCCTCCACAGCGATTTAACACTCATTACCGGTTATTTCAAATGCTTGATTGCGGTTGTTGTCACAAAGAGCTATACAACCAGATATTAGGAAAGCATTTTTACACAGTGTTGGGTTGGTTTTTTTCCCTTATTAAATGAAATTAGTGTTTGCAAGGTTTTGTGTTTTCTCAGGTTATTTTTGTCTGACACTGAAATTTGTTCAGTTCCCTGAAACATTTAAGTCTGACAAAAAACAGGAAACTTATAAGGTGGAAAGACTGTTGCACAGCACTGAATGATAAACTCATATATATATATATATATATATATATATATATATATATATATATATATATAGATTTATGAGAACTTGACTAAAGAAAGTACTGATGTGAACTGTTTGTTTCTAGCTGACAGCGCTGATCTGCGGCTTCGTTCTCAAGTTGAGGAACTGTCTCTGCGACTCGGGCTTCCTGCGGCAGCTACACACCATCGGCTTGTTGGTTCAGTATGAGAGTCTGCTCAGCACCTATGGTAACGTGTTGGAGATTGTTTTTAAGCGTGACTGCACACAAAACACATTATTCTCCAACTTTACACTAGCTGCCCAATACACAGTATGTATATTCTGTAACAGCATTTAAAAATATATATCTTAGCTGACGGTGTGGTTCCGGATTGAGTTATGTCAGACTTCAGTTTAATTTGAAGTGGTGCTATTCTTTCTTGAGTACAATTTTTGGGTGCTCTATCCACCTTTGCAATTGTAGTAATAAAAGCTTGTGTTTTAGTTGTCAAACAGATTATAAGTTACGTTAAGATTGCTTATTTTTAATATAACGTGTACATGAGGTATAAATGTACATATTTGGGATGCAAATTAGTTAAATTAGGCTAAATTGGGCATAACTCTGACTACTATTTGGTGGCAAAGTGCTTCTAATATGATCCCTAGTATGTCTGGAATATGCATAAACAGGCATTAGTGGTTTAAAATTATGCTAGCATGGAAGAAAATGCAAAGAGCATGTGTTCAAATATTATAACCCTAATATCCCTGAGATCTAGTGATAATAATCCACTGTGGCCATGTATAACAGTGTTTTTAAAAAGTGTTTTATCTTCAAAGACCATACAATTTGGTAGTGTTAATGATGCAAATGGATTAACAAATCTTTCTTTGGTTACTGTAAGTGTCCTGTGTAACTTCCTGTTTCTTAAAGGGGAGGAGTTGGCCATGTTGGAGGACATGAGTGTTGGTGTGATGGACCTGAGAAATGTCACCTTTAAGGTTACCCAGGCAACCTCTGGTTTCAGTCCTGACATGCTGCCAGTGATCACAGGGAACAGGACTGGATTTAACGTCAGGGTTCCCATGCCTGGCGTGATGTTCGACACACTGCCAAGAGAGATCCAGAATGGGATGCTGCTTCGGGTGCAGCCCATCCTGTTCAATGTGGGGATCAATGAGCAGCAGACACTGGCTGAAAAGTGAGTCACTGACACTGATAATGCAGAAAAAACCTAGTGTTAGAGCCACAACCTGTGCCAAAAGCTTGCAAACATTTCACAATCCAACATGTTCTATGACAGACAGCGGTTGAAAGCCAAAAAGGATAAAACTGAGAAAATTAGCTGACATACCTCAAGCCTTCCTGTTACCAGCTGAAAGGAATGCTTTCTCTTGCTTTCTGGCATCCTGAATGAACAAGTCTGTGTTATTTCAAACAGCTTCTGTTAAATATTTATTTGATTCTAAAAATAGCTACATGTAACTATTCTTCACTCAGTGACAGCATCCACACTAAACATTCTTATTGTTACCCGACTCTGGTAGTGTTTATGTTTGGTGCATTCACTGATCATGAAAAAGACCAGATTTTTCAACTTCCAACCAGCTGATCCCCAGTCAAGGCTGATCATGCTGGAAAATGCCTATTGATGGTCACCAGATGAATTCTCTGTGCCTCTGAACAAAGGAGTTTTTCAAATATTATGAGTTGGCCAATGAAAACATAGAGGGAAAAATTACACATTTAGGTTTTCTGTTGCTTTCAAAAACACTTCTGAAAATTCTGAAAGTAGTGTTAAAAACTTACAATATTTATTGTATAGAAAGTAATAATATAGTAAGACACTTTAATTTATAACTTATATCCATGCAGGTTTGGAGACACATCACTCCAAGATGTCATCAACATGGAGAGCATGACTCGCCTCAGTTCATATTATGATCAGTTCAAAGAAGTCCTTCCAGAAGACTGTGAGTCAAATACACACAGTCAATTTATGTCAAAAGCAGCATATAGATAGATAGATAGATAGATAGATAGATAGATAGATAGATAGATAGATAGATAGATAGATTTTTCATTCCTCATCTCTCCTCCTCTGATATCTCCTCAGGTCTCCCTCGGTCCCGCAGCACCACCACTCTGCCCGACATTCTCAAGCTGCTGAGTCAGAATGTGAACGCCAAGAAAAGCAAGAATGTAGAAATCCTGTGGCAGGCAGCCGAGGTGGACTCATTTTTCTTTTCTTCTAAATGTTGCCTCAAAATTATTAACTTAATAAAATGTTCCATGTCACATCTGCTTGTTCACATCTAAAAGGCATGTCGCCGCCTGAACGGTGTCCGTTTCACCAGCTGTAAAAGCGCCAAGGACCGCACAGCCATGTCCCTGACCCTGGAGCAGTGTCAGATCCTGCAGCAGGAGCACGCCATGGCCCCACAGGTCTTCTACCAGGCCTTGGATTGTATGCGTAGGTCAGTCCTGCCTCCTGTTGCTTATATAGAGAAGAATATTCTTTGCAAAATAACTTATCATTATTTCTGTGTCTCCACAGTGAGGGTTGCAGGAGGGAGAACACCATGAAGAATGTGGGATGTCGAAAATATGCCTTTAACTCTCTTCAGCTCAAGGCCTTCCCCAAACAGTATCGCCCTCCAGAGGGGACATACGGGAAAGTTGAGACCTAAGTGGACTCATATTTGATGGAACCAAAAAAACTAAAATTAAAGACATTAAAAGTTATACATATATATGTTTAAAAAAAGACAATAATATCAGACAAACAGACACAGCAGCCCCTGGTTTTGTGTTTTTCTGTGTTAGGATAATCAGTGTCCAAGTGCCAGTTCTGCTAGATTGTTTTCAAGCTGTTTCTTCCCCCCTCTTAGCTTTGCTAGAATCACAATTCACAGCTATAATGAGTGCAGATTTGCCTTTCTGTGTCACATTGTAGGCTGTGTCATGGCTGCACCAGCTGTAGCATCTGGAGGTTTGCAGCCATGCTAGATTAATAATATTCTAACTTCTGTCTGAGAAATAACATATAAAATGTGTCTATATCAGAAACAGATTGCAGTACAAGGAAAAACTATTAACCACTTTACAGAGTTCTTCTGGGTTTTTTTTTGTCTCATTTAAGTGCTTCATACCATTAAATACATTATAATATTAGACAAAGATAAACTGAGTAAATACAAAAAGCAGTTTACAAATCATGATTTCATTTATTAAGTAGGAAAACCATCCAAAACAACAATAATAACAATAAAGAAAATCGTGAGTAGTTGAAAAATAGACTGACATTTATCAGCATGTCAAGGGTTACAAAGTCATTTCAAACGCTTTGGGACTCAAGTGAGCCACAGTGTGAGTATTATCAACAGAGAAAATGTGTAGCAATGGAGAACCTTCCATTGGCAATGCTTCCATTGGCCAAGGAGTGACCGGTAAACCAAAAATAACCCTAAAAGCCCCTCTACGATTCATCTGGAAGGTCACAAAAAATCCCAGAACAACATTTAAAGCACTGCAGGCTTCCGTTAAGTTCAATATTTATGATTCAACAATTAAAAAAAGAGACTGGGCAAAAATGGCATCAGTCAAACATGGTGGTGGTAGTGTGGTGCTCTGGGGCTGCTCTGATGCTTCAGCACCTTGACAGCTTGCTGTAATTGATGGATGAATTGCCATGAATTCTGTTCTCTACCATAAAATCCTGTAGGAGAACATCTCACCATCAGTTGGTGACCTAAAGTCCAAGTGCAGTTCTGCAGCAGGAAAATGATCTAAAACACACCAGCAAATTATTCTTTAAATGGCTAAAAAACAAAACAAAATGGTAAATGGCCTGTACATGCATAACGATTTATCTAGTCCACAGGACCCCAAAGTGCTTTATACTACATTCAGTCATTCATCCATTCAGGCACACATTCACATGCTTATGGTGGTAATCTACTACATTGTAGCCAAAGCTGCCCTGGGGCAGTCTGACAGAAGTGAGGCTGCCATGCACTTGCATCACCGGACTCTCTGACCACCACCAGATGAAAGTTTTTAAGCGGCTTAGTCCAAGTCTATACTTAAATCAGACTTGAGATGCTGTTGTGTGACCTCAAAAATGCTTGGAAATCCTTCAGTGTGGCAGAATTACAACAATTCTGCAAATAATATTAGGCATAAAATTCTTTCCAAAGCAATGTAAAGACTCACTGCTACTTAACGCAAATGTTTGATCGTAGTCAATGCTCCCAAGGATGGCATATACAGTCACTATAGGTTTACGAGGGCTATTAATTTTTCACATAGAGCCATATTGGTTTGCAGTTTTTTTTCTTTAATTGATTAAAAAAAATAATAATGAAAACAGTAGATTTTAATTTGTCTGATATTAAAATCTGTTTGATAATCTGCAACATTTAGGTGTGATGATAATAATAAAAACAGTATAAATCTGTCCGAGGTAAATACTTTTGCACTGCACTGTATATGGCACCTGTTTGTCCTTGTCAACACTGTTATTGTTGGATGTCATCATTCTAGCAGGTATAACAACACACTAACTTTAAATGATTGCTTTTTTAAAATTTATTTTCAACATGCTTTAACAACAGCCTTATATCACTGATTTAACTGTGTCACAGAGCTTTGTGAGCAACCTGTTGGACCTGCTGACTTGATTTTTCATAAGTAAAAACTTCTGTTACTGTGCATTGCTGAGTTGTTTTAAAGGGGAATTCCAAACTGCATAAAGTTAATAGAGACAATAGAGACAAGTTGTTTTTTTTTTTTAAATTCAATTAAGTTTGATGCATCTTCAGTTTCAAAGCAGTTTCAAAAATAGAATGAACTAAAGAACTCAAGGCAAACGTTTGGACGTCCTGAAGAGTCCTCCTAATTCACCTTCTCTATGCAAGCAGCCAAGTCTTGATATTTGCTTTAATTGTGCGAACTTTTCATTCGCCTTCTGCACCACTATTCGAAGGTGTGTTTTTTACATTTTAAACATACCTTAGGCTCTAAGGTTGCAGTTTGAAAACCTTCTCTTGACTCTATTCAGTTACTGAATTGTGGTTTTAGAGTTTTGCTTTGGAGAAACTATCTTGTTTTTA
Organism: Anableps anableps; assembly: GCA_014839685.1. Taxonomy (NCBI): domain Eukaryota; kingdom Metazoa; phylum Chordata; class Actinopteri; order Cyprinodontiformes; family Anablepidae; genus Anableps; species Anableps anableps. The sequence continues at coordinate 15,019,679 of CM026075.1, read as the reverse complement.
TCTTGATGTGGAAGCTATTAAACTTCCTTTATTAATTCATAATGATCCATCCAATCACATGAATGCAACTGAATGCGTTTGAACATGTAGATGTATTCAAAATGACTTGCTGAGGTTCAAACTGAGCATCAGAATGGGGGAGAAAGGGGAGTTAAATGACTTTGAACATGGAATGGTTATTGGTGTCAGACAGGCTGGTCAGAGTATTTCAGAAACAACTGATCTACTACATTTATGAGGTCAGAGGAGAATGGGTAAACTGGTTCAAAAAAGCCATCAGTAGCTTAAATAACCACTTATTACAACCAGTGTATGAAGAACACCCCATCTGCATATTTAGGCTACAATTTACACTGGTTCACCAGAATTGGACAATAAGACATTGGAAAAATGTTGCCGTAAGTCTTGATATCAGGTGTGACATTTTAATGGCATGGTCAGAATTTGGCATTCGGATTGCTGCTGGTGGTGTCGTGGTTTGGTAGATATTGGTTTTGGCACTCTTTGGGCCCCCTTTGTACAAACTGAGCATGATTTAAGTACCACATCCTGCCAGAGTGCTGCTGCTGACATGGCCCATCCTTTTATGACTACAGAGTATCCATCTGCTGATGCTTACCTCCAGCAGGACAATGCACCATGTCACAAAACTTAAATCATCCCAAACTAGCTTCTTAAACATGACAATGAGTTCACTCCATCCAAAATAGCCTGAACAGTCACCAGATGTCAATCTATTAAAACACCCTTGGGATGTGGTTAAATGGGAGATTTGCATCACTGATGTGCAACAGCCATGCATCATGGCAATATGAATCAAAATTGCCAAAGAATGGCATAACTCTATGTCATGAAGAATTGAGGCAGCACAGAATGTAAAAAGGGGTTCAATCTAGTACTAGCAAGGTGTACCTAATGAAGTGGCCAATTAGTATACATGCTTCTCTCTTTCTATTCCCAGGGCCCAACACCTATTTGCTCAGACCTTGTTTAACAGTTTGATCGTTAAAGGGTTTGGTTCAACTGATATGTTTCTGAGTTCGGTGTGAACATAAGGATTTCCTTGTTTTGACATTTTTATGAAGATGTTCCTGAAGTTTTTTTATTTTTTTCCAATTCAGAAAACATATCTATATTGTAAACTGCAAAATTGTTAAACTGCTAGAGGCCTTAATTGATTACTTATCTCATGTGAAAGCTATAAGAAGGTGAGAAATTAAAAAAATGATTTTATAGTTTGTTGTAGTTTTCACCTCTTTTGTGAATAAGAGGGAAAAACAAAAATATGGGGAGTTGACGTGCTTGTTAAGTTCCAAAATTGGCATCACCTTCCATCCAAACATAGGACATGCATGGACATCTTTTTTTTTTTTTTTTTTGCTGTCTAATACTGGTCAGTCCTTGAAATATGTTGAAAATCGAATTGTTTTACGCCATATGTCTAGTCTAAATTAACCCCGAACAAAGTCAGACTTTGTTAGACCATTTCATTGACTCCAATGACCCTAACCACATTTTGACATTTTAGATAGCTTTTTAAGACAGAAAGTAACATTTTTACAATTAAATTTTGTTTAGGAAGGGAGCATTTCTGATCAAAACGCTGCATAAGCCATTTCTCTGACACACTAATTAAAGTCCAAACGCTTGCTAAAAATGATCCAATATCTAAAAAATGTGATATGCTGCTTGGTTTTATTTCAGGGTTTTTTTTCCCCCATTGTTTCCATCTTTAACTTTGTGCTTTTGGAGTTTGTCTTCTAACTGGCTACAGTAACCAAGCTTTTGACTAGGGTGCACGAACTGCATATGATACATTATATACAAACCACAGTGTTGATCCACTTCTTATTGTATTCTTACGCCTAATAGACGTCTTACTACATTTTCCAATCCAAGCTTTTTTGAAGAAAACATTATTTAGGACCAGCATTCACAAAGTATAGTAGACTGCTGCAGAAGGGATGAAAATTTAAAAATATACATACTGTTTTTTTTATATAATTTAGTGCTATTTGCTCACAGTCAATGGAAATTAAAAGACACACCAGCAAAACTTGACTAATAGGCTGAATTCATAGCAGATGAGTGAGGTAAAACTTTGCCAAACACTGAGTAAGATGAGACTGTCATTCTGAGATGCTTACATTTTCCACAGCCTTGTGTTAGTTTATATCCATTATAAGCAGCAGGGCAGATGATCTGCTTCAGTATCAGCTGTTACCTGTCAGAAACCTTCCTCTGGACCTCAGCTGCACTGCAGGATGACAGCTGTTGAAGAATTTATTTGGTTTATTTTAGTACTAATTTTTCTAATTCAGCTTCTCATCACTTTTGACAATAAGCACACAAATATTCTGGTGGCCCACAATACATTGTTCTTTATGTAATATAAAAATGTGTTAAATTTATAAATTACAATGTATCAATTATAAGATAACAAATGCTAAGCTTTTGGGCTGATTTTTTTTTTTTTTTTTTTTTTTTTTTTTTTTTTTTTTTTTTTACTTTCAACTTGCATGAAGATTAACTCAAGCTTCTGCTCAAAAGTGCTGCAGTTGTTTTGCAATTCAGATTACCCATAAACCTTGAAAACACTGTTTTAGCCTGCGTTACAACAAGCACCAGTGACAGTCTCATTTACCAGCTCTGGCCTCCCATATAGCTTATGTTTTTTTGAGTAATGGATTGTATTTTGAGAATTTTTTTTTCTCTTTTAAGAGTATGTTCAGCTGTTACCGACTGAAATATGATCTTATTATAATAATATATGCCCACAACATGGGCATAGTTCTTTACCCACAAAGAATGGATTAAAACTGAATAATGAATAAAGGACTGTTGAAGCCAGCTGAGTGTCAGTGACTCAAATTAAATAATTTACACAACACATTTTTAGCTTTTATCGACAGTCATGAAATAAAAATAATTTGCTTAGGATCTGTTTGAAGATAATGTAAAGGTTTGCCCTGTGACAGCATGGCCCCCTTTGAGAATTTGCTGTAATAATTTGCCTAAAATTGTCAGAGTTGTAAAAAATGGCATCAAAATGCAAAGATGTTAATACAGAATTAATTTCATTGTCCTGTGGAAAAAAATAAAGAGCGAATGTTTTGTGATAGATCAGAGGGTTAAAAGCGTTGCAATTGTCTAAAGTCAGAATGTGAACATAAAAGAGAATCACATTTTTCAATGTCGTTCCTGTAGAACTGTGTTTTCATTGCTGTAATGTGAACAGAACAGGTTTAAGAGTGCAAAGTGTTGGTGTGTAATGACTCAGCCAGTAAGTCAAGTCAACTCTATTTGTTAAATTATTGTAAAAACGCCTTAAATGAGATTGGATTAAATTCAAAGGACAAAAAGGGATGTGTTCTAAATGATATTTTAAAATACCAATTGTTGGAATCTGATGAGAAAGAGCATGTGGTAAGTTTAGGTGCACTGACAACTATGCCAGGACACTTTTGTAAAAGATTTCTAATCTCAAGAAGTTTTTTTTACCCTAGTTAAATAAAGGTTGATGAATGCTTTCATCTGCTCCTCATATCCAATAGTTCTACTAAACAGATAGTGATTTCCTGACAGTTTGCACAACCAGAAGCTTTGAGAGGTAAGAAGTTGCAAGCCCATCCATAGTGTCTTACAAAACTATTTATACCCCTTAAACTTTTTCATATTTTGTCATATTTTGATCACCAACACAAAGTGGTACAGGATTATGAAGTGGAAGAAAAATATGTAGCTGTCAATTTTTTTTTCTAAAAATAAATTTTAACACTTAAAAGCTTTCCTCTGATAACCCAAAATAAATCTAGGTGACATCCAACTGCCTGCAGAAGTCATCTAATTAGCTGACAGAGTCCAGTTCTGAGTAATTTAATTTTAATATAAATGCAGCTCTTCTGTGAAGGCCTCCGAGGTTTGTTAGAAAGCATTAGTGAGTAAGCAGCACCATGAAGACCAAGAAACACAGCAGACAGATCAGGGAGAAAGTTGCAGAGAAAGTTAAATCAGGGTTAGGTTAGGAAACAACTTCTGAAACTCTGAACATCTCTCAGAACACTGATTAGGCTATCATCCAAACCTGTAGTTGGTCAAAGTATAAATCCAAGTGCAGTATTGCAAAAGGCTGTAAACATGCCAATGATTATTTGCACAAGAAACGGATATTGGAGATGGTAGGCCACCAATAATTTTCCTGCATGTAACTTAGTAAGAACTTAAAGGATTTCAAGTTAGTTCTGTCTGATTTAAGTAAGGTGGTGTATAAATGAATAATATTGTGTCCACTTAAACCACTATAACACTTTTGATTTTTATATGTGTTTACCTCTATGTGAGACATTTACTCTGACCAGTAATGCACCATATTTAGTACATGTTTAACACAGAAAGATTACTGGTGGCCCACTGTCAGCTACCTTCATTTTCAGAGTAAATAATTGTTGGCCTTGGTTGAATGACGGCTCAAAGCAAATGTGACAACTGTTCAAAGGGTCATAAAATTGTATTGCATAAATGACAGATCTTAAAAATTGGAGCTATTTTAAGACTTGAGAACTTTGCTTCGGTTCTGGCCCCTCTCAATTATCTTCACCAGGACCAACAATCTTTATTTAAACAAAATGCAAACACTAAAATAGTTGTTTAATGGGAGTGGTATATTAATTACTCTTAACCTCTTAACAGAATCACTTCAAACATTGTCAACTATCCCTGGAAGTGAACAAAAATTATTTACTTCTGGGCTTACACTTATTACGTAAACCCAGAAGATGGCAGCAGTGCAAATGTCAGATGGCAAGAAACTCAAAGGAAGCAGTAGAGGGTCGACCCGGAAGAAGAAAAACAGGCAACACCTGTACCCGCCAGAAGACGTTTTTATTGCGATTCATAAATGTTATTTAGTAGGGGGGTTTTTTATCCAAACATCTGTGGAAAGGTGAGACAATGCTAAGTATTCGTCCATTGACGTAATGAAGCTTTTAAACTGGGGGTCCCCTGGTTTTTGATAATCTCGGGATCTTCAGCGGTCATCTTCTACTGTACAGCCCGCGAGTTTTAGGACTGTTTAGCACCAATTGTTGTGTAGCAGAAAGTACAATGCACAGTTTTATTTCATTTAATTAAAGGGTTTATGTTTAATAAACGAGAACTAGGTTGGTCTCCAGTAGAAAATAACTGGTTAGCAGAAGATGCTGAACAGAAAATAAAACAAAGTTGACAAACTCGAATGGAAATGAATTTGTACAAAAATATTACAAAACTAAAATGTAGAAACATATAAAATGAAAATAAATTATATTCAGAAATATGGCGTTATTTTAAAAAAACAAAGTGCAGACTTATACAACGAGCCATGAAAATATAAACATTCAGATTTAGTTCCGATTTACTGCTTTGTATGTATGAAATTAAATAATATTAATGAGATTTTTATCTTCAAATAAATGCTAATGGACATTCGCTGACTTGTAATGGGACATTTACATGTCAGAATGAAGTAAATTGAAGTCATCAGAAGGAAATAACAATATATTTCTTTATGTTGAATAAGAAACTTTTATTGCCTAAAAGGATCATTTAAAAAATCTGGTTTCATTATATCCAGCGGCTCTTGTTCTCTAGAACTTGGGCTTCTCAGCAACTATTTACATGTTTAGATCACCTGTTTTAATCTTTTAAGTGTCTAAGTCTTGAATGTAAATTGAAAAGATCTCATGAATCTGGATCGCTTCATCAGAACCACCTTTGACAATTTAAAAAAAGGGGAAAATTAGCTTCAGGTGCTTCCATTGTAGTAGCATTGTTCCGATTGTGCAGCACCGTTGTTGTTATTAGCAGAATGTGTTCACCTTAAGGCTTAAGCTAATTAGGTTCTATACCTAATGATATTTCCTTAAGGAAAAAACTAGTCTCAGGGAGTTATAGTCTCCTCCTAAAAAAGTTTTTAAAAGTTGTTTGTTTTATTTTTGATTTTATTCTAAGTTTTTGCTAATTACAGTGCCTTGCAAAAATGTTCAAATCTGTTGATCTTTCCCACATTTTGTCATGTTACACCCACAAACTTTCATGTATTTTATTGCCCTGTTATTGGATAAATTAACACAGAACACATTTATGAAAAAGACGAAAAAAGGTTTTACAAATAAAATCTGTAAAGTGTGGCATGCATTTGTATGCCACCCCTGTAGTCAGATACTCCCTAAATAAAAATCTATAGCAAAAACCTGCCTTAAGAAATCATCTTACTTTTAGAAAATGTGGACATTAGTCTAAACTGACCATGTGCCACATGTTTGACGATTAAGGAGAAAGGCTGGGGTGGAGAGTCACCTTCCACTTCAGTTATTTGCTACTTTTTGTTGCTCTATTACTTATTATCTTAATGAAATACACTTAAATTTGTAGCTTAAATAAATGAATATGAAAGAACTCAAGGGAAAGGAATGCTGTTGCTTGACACTGAGAGCATTGTCATAGATTTCGTACCTTTTATTCCACATTAATTAATCTGTTTCCTCTTTATTCATCCTTCTCATATTCAAGTTTCTGTTTCCATCCTGTGAGGTCGGCTTGTTGCAGCGTCATCACTCACCAGCGGGTACGTTTGTTCAGGGTTCACTGTGCAACTCTGACTCAATTTACAATCATGTTCTTATGCTCACGTTTTTTTGCTCACACAGAGAAAAATGTTTTCCAAGAGTAAAAAGAAGAAACAGACTCCTGAGATGGAGGCAGAGCAGAGCAGCAAGAAGAAGCCACCACAAGCTCTTCAAAATTGTCAAGAAGAAGGTAAGAAGTATTCAAGAGTTTATTGCTCCACCCTTGGAAGCAAAACTTACTTCAGGCTAAAATCAGAACTTGAGAAACCTCTGTGAAGGATACGTTTGACTATAAGGGACTGATAGTTTCCTCTTTTTGGTTAGAAGGAAGATGTTCAGCAAACTCAGGTACTCAGACTACAAAGCTGCTGCTGGATGTGGACTGTGGTGTGGATGATGCTCAGGCTATCATGCTGGCGCTGGCCTCCAAAACAGTGGAGATCCTGGGCATCACCTGTGTGCAGGGAAACACCACGGTGGAGAACGTGTGCAAGAACGTCCTGCGGGTGCTGCAGGCCTGCAATAAGCTGGAGGTGGGTAAAGAACTGCTGTGATTTAAATGTTGAGTCTCAAATCATTATAGTCATTTAGATAAAGTCAGCAGCAATACAATTTATTTGAGGTATTTTCATATTCTCTGTAATCTTATGATTTTTGCTGTTATTGAAAACATATTAGTTAAGCTATGACATATTGGAATAATTCATTTTAAAAGTTGTTCTACTGTATGGAAGTTTGAGCTGGAGATATAATAAACACTTGCTTTGTTAAATACCTGTCCTTCATCCAGCACATCAGAGCTGCCTAAACCAGCTTTTTACCTGTGACAACAAGCATCTTGCTTTGAATTATTAAAAAAAAAAACAAAACAAACAAAAAAAAAAAACAAGCGTGATAATGTTTGATTTTTGCTGCTAGAGATTGAGATCAGCATCTAAAATGTTACATTTCTGGAATGTCCTTCAAAATGTTATCACTAATTGTACTGAATGACAACAATTTGCAGTCACTGGCATCATGTGAAAAGTCAGGCTGTTTTAATTTTTCTGCCGAACAACGAGTACCTCGAGTCACATGATTTAGAGAGAGAAGTGGACAAGTTCCTCTGTTCATTTTCTTTGTCTCGGTTTTACATGACTTCCTTCCTGAGCAATTAAAGTAAAAAAAAAAAAAAAGTATGTTTAAGACTAAACTGAGATTTACTTATGGAGTAAAGGGTGTTGTACTTGTACTCATTGAAGTTTGAGGATGATGAATTTTCTTGTTACAACCACAAGTTCTAATGTATTTTATTGGGATTTTGTGCGATAGACCAACACATAACTAGCCAACATAGGATGACTTGCATTTGTATTTAGTCCTTTTTGTTCTGATACCCCTAAATAAAATCTAGCACAGCTAGTTCTCTTTAGAAGTCAGCTAGTTGTAAATTAAGTCTGTCAGCTGTTCTGTGAAGGCCTCAGAGGTTTATTAAACAGTCCTTCCAGCTTTTTGTGACTCCACGATCGAGGGAATTCACACAAAATAACCCACATTTTTTCATGCTATTGCATAATTCTAAGCTTATTTCAAATTTTCTGCATAAATGGTCAAAAACATTAGGTTTAAGTGACTGCTAACTTATACTTGCAAGTGGCAGTATTTCTTACTTCTACTGCACTTCTGCCTCAGCCTTACTTGATATCAAGTTGTAGTCCATGATCAAAATGGCAAGTAACAAAAATCGAGCTATTAAAGTTCTTTAAATAACAAAAATGTTCATGTGTCCAATCTGTTTGCTGGTTATTTATTTTTTTTTTTTTTTTCATCTTTTTTTCTTCTATGTGTAGATTTTGGAAGGGATTTAATGAGGAAAACATATTGCAAAATTCCTTTCCAATATTTCTAAAGTAGCACCACAAAATCAGTGATTTTGATTGCAAAAAAAATCACAAAAACAATCGCAAAATTCTGGAAGGACTGATTAGAAAAATTATTGAACATCCTAAGTGAACATCAGCATCATAAAGACTAAGGAATATAACAGGACAGGTCATGGAGAAAATTAATGACTTCACAAATCTGGCCTTATTGGAAAAATAAAGCCTTGAAAACCTATTTGCAGTCATACAACGTGTTGAAGAAGGAGCTCTTGTTAGATGAGACCAAAACTTGGGGCTACATCCAAACTGCTATACATGATGGAAAACTAACACTAAATATCACCCTGAAAACACCATTTCAAAACAGATGGCAGCATCATGCTGTTCTGGTGCTTTTCTTTAGCAAGCACATTGAAGCTGGTCCAATTTGATGGAAGATGGATGGAGCTAAAATACGAGGGACTATAGAAAGAAAACCTGTTGGAGCCTGTAAAAGACTTGAGTCTGGGGAGAAGTTTCACCTTCCTGCAGGAAAAGAACTTTAAACATACAAGCAGAGCTACAATGGATGGCTTATCAAAGGATATTAATGTTAGGTAGACCTTGTAAAAATCTAAATCAAATTTAGAATCTGAGGCAAACTTGAAAATTACTCTTTACAAATGGTCTTTGTCCATTACTGAGCTTAAGCTATTTAAAAAAAAAAAAGGGGGGGGGGCAAAACCTTTTAATTTCTAGATGTGCAAAGTTGCTAGAGACATACAGGAAAAATACTTGAAGCAGCGAAGTGAAGGGTGGTCTTGCAGAGTGCTGAAAACTATAATTTTCCTTCCACTTTACAATTATGCACTTTGTGTTGGTCCATCACCTAAACTCCAGCAAATGTGTTGGAGTTTTTGGTTGTAACATGACAACTGTAAGGGAAAGAAGCTAGCAGTATCTTTTTTTTGGAAAATAAGCTGTTGTGTCGCACATGCTGATTGTCTGAAGTTTTCACAAGGGGACTGGAAAGAAAATATCTGCGAGAGGTCAAGGGGGGATGCGTTTTGCATTTTGAGTTCTCTCATGAGAACCCTGGGGGACATTTCTAAGCAAGCTCCTTTCATTGGAGTTTGTTAGCAAATTGTCATTACCAGACCATATGGTTTAGTTAATGATGATGTTGGCATTGCATCAGAACAGGGGTAAATTTACACCAGTACATTTCTCACCAGTGCTTTTGTTTTCATTGGCTAGATTCCAGTGTTTAAAGGTGCTGCCAAGTCTATCCTTGGAACTAGCATCGGTGTTGAAAACTTCCACGGTCAGGATGGCCTGGGAGACGCCCCTGATGCCAATGCTCCTGGTCTGGCCCTGATTCAGAAGGAGAACGCTGTGTCGGCTATGATCAGGATTGTTAATGAGAACCATGGAGAGGTGAAAGCTGGAGAAGAGCTGGGTATAAATTGTGTTACTGTTCTTTCAGCATATCCTGAGTCTGTGTATGTTTCCCAGGTGTCATTGGTTGCCACGGCACCCCTCACCAACTTGGCTCTGGCTGTGAGGCTGGATCCATCTCTGCCAAGCAAACTCAAAAGACTCTACATCATGGGAGGGAACACTGAGTGTGAGTGAAACACCGATGGCTATTAGATTCAAGGAGCTGACTTTTATCACAGCTAAAGGGGGACTATAGTATAAAATATTTATACTCAAGGTAAAAGGAATCCCATAAATGTCTCTGACATAAAGTGCCATAAAAAAGTGTTTTCTCCCTTTCTTCTGTTTTTGCTTTTTTGGCACACTGAAATGTTTCAGATTATGAAACAAAATTTATATCGAACAAGCAGAAAATGCAAAATGCAGTTTAAACTGATGATTTCATTTGTTAAGAGATTTTAAATCATGAATTTAATTAGCACCATATTTTCAAAAGCTGTGTTAACTTCACCAACCACACAAAGGACTGATTACTGCTAGACCTGAATAATCAAGAAATCACTTAAATAGAACCTAACTAATAACATGAAGTAGGCTAAAAGATCTGAAAAAGCAACTTATCATGCCATGATCTAAAGAAATTCAAGAACAGATGAGAATTCAAGTCACTGACATCCTTCAGTCTGGAAAGGGATACAAACCCATTTGTAAAAGTTTGCGACCCCAAAATGAAAACTGTTATCCACAAATGAAGAAAAAAAAAAAACACATAGAACAGTGGTGAACCTTCCCAAGTCGAGACCAGCCAACTAAAATTACTCTTAAGAACACAGCAACTCATCCAGAAGGTCACAAAGGAGCCCAGACCAACATTTTGAGGCTCATGTACACTGTGGGTTCCTCAGTGTCTTTCTTTTTTTTTCCAGAACCTAGCTTGCCAGGACCTTTTCATCAACATTTGTTTCCATTGTGGGGTCTGAAAGCCGAGACGTTTATGTAAGTTAGGTCCCCTGAAGCTCAACGGGCCCTCCTCCTATAAGTAATATTAGTAATGCTGCTGCAGTCTGTGGATCTCCGCCTACAGCAACAGTGGAGTCCAGAATGTGATTAAAAGCTGTAAAATCAGATCAAACCAGATTGTTTTCTTGTGGTTAAGGTTAAACAGCCGCTGACTCCCTCGAGAAACCTGTGGGGAAATGTGTTCATAGAATGAATCGATCTGAGACCAGAAAAGCAGAGGTCCTATTGGGATTACAGTTGGCTACTAGAAAACACAATTTGTGACAGTCTAATGGATATAAATCTTTTAAACTGAATTAAAACCAGTTTTGAATAGGAGGAAGTTTGTAGTCTGTATCTGAGAACATGAAGCTCTGTAAGACATAACTTTACCGGTTAAAAATCTCCAAAGGTGCTGAAAGCTGAAGTCCACACTTCCTTTCACCAATTGATTTACACTAACGTTGGCAGATTTTATCCATGTATTTGAATGTAAATACTAGAAAACACTGTGATATTTAGGATAGGTGGCTGGGCTTAGATTTTGTCCTTGTAAACAAAAATAAAGAACTCCTGTTGTGTATAAACTGGATATGACATATACTATATACTAGTGTATTAGTGGTATGCAGTATAAACTGGGAGAGAAATCACTGACACAGAATGTTGGTTATATTTAGCCAGTGAGTAATGTTTAGCGCCCTCCCAACAGGAAGGGACACCTCTAGTTCAGCGTCCATCCAGAAAGTCCTGCCTCCCTCGTAGGGTAGATTTCTAAGAACTTTTGTCTGATTTGACCCCGGCTTCTGCAGTGGAAACACAGGGGAGGAGAAAAACTATCCCTGAAAACTACACTGGTTTCCAGGGTTTACCTCAGAAAACCTGCTAAGCCCAGTAGTAGCGGCACTACGGCAGTTCACCAGCGGTTCACCGTGTTTTTGTGTTAAATGTTAAAATTTGACAGGAAATTTTAAAATATGACTAGATAATTATGTAAGCGGAAGACATCATTGACAACACTTAAGCACCAACTATAGAGTTAAATAAAAGGCAAATACAAAAAATACAATTAAAATAAACCTTTTTTACACTTCAGTTAAATCCTAATGAAGTAATCAACCATTAGATCTTAAAACAAGTTATGTAATGCTGATCACATTTCAAAGTAAAATTACTTAAAAGAAATATTACATAAAATGGGCAATGATAAGTAAGTATTTTTCCTAACTAAATACTCTTAGCGGACAAAATTTAAGTATTTATTGTATTAAAGCTGCAGCATGTGACTTTTACAAAAATATGTTTTTTCCGTATTTGTTAAAACTTGTCATGTTATGACATGGTGAATGTCATATGAGAAAGATAATCTGTGAAAAGATCGAGCTCCCCCTGAGCTACTATTGCCGTCTGAAGAAATGCACCGCTCCTGACCAAAAAATAACCAGTCAGAGCCAGGAGGAAGGTCTTAGTGCTGTCAATCACCCTCGTGTATGTGCCGCTAAATGTGCTAATGGTGGAGAAACAACTTACCGTTCCAGGAAAACTCTTTATCCGCCAACATTGGTGGCCATGCTAACTAGCATTAGCATTCGTGGCAGGCTATGTTGTGGTGAACCAGCTGTAACGTACCACAAAAAAAAAGAGGGAGTGTGTGAGTGGCGCGTACACAAGGGTGATTGACAGCGCTAAGACCCTCCTCCTGGCTTTGATTGGTTGTTTCTGACTGAGTGGTATATTTTTGTAGTTAGTACTGGGAGCACTGGGAGAAGGCAGAGGAGCTTGATTTTTTTTTTTCCACAGATTATCTGTCTTATACTGTCACGACATGATAATTGTAACAAATATGTAAAAAAAACATATTTTTCATAATAGTTACATACTGCAGCTTTAAGTTTTCTTAAATCCTACCATTTTGTTTAGTAATGTCTGCCTTTTGGTACAGTATTTTGATTTGCTGGTTGTGATTAGTTATTGTCTATCCAAGCCAATGCAGTATTTGCAATGGATACTCCGACTGAATGAAAAATACCTGTTTGTGATTGGTTGGTGGAGTGGTTCATTTATATAATCTTGGACAATCCTTAGCACTCTCTTCAAGTTACTGTCCTAGAACAACAATGTCTTCAGTCAGAGGCCTCCTCTTTACTCCCCCTGTAATATAGACCATTACAGAAGATCTTTCCTGAATACAACTAACAGCATTTAATTTCCCTTTGGGATTATTAAAGTGTTTTTGAATTAAATTGAATAAGCTTTGTCAAGTTGCAATTGAGAGCCAAGCTCTCTGCCCGCAACACACGTTCGCTCAGAACAAGTATTGAGCGAGCGTGTGTGAGATATAAACACACATGCCGTGCATTATTCTTTATTCACAAAGATTATCAGTCTCTCACTGCGCACTCAACGCGAACCTCTAAAACCGCGATTATACCTCAGCCTTTATAGTTGCGCTTTTAGAGTATGGAAAGCCAGAGGGGTCTTTCCATATTAGAGGTTCGCATTGAGTGCACACGAGCTGAGCAAGTGGTGTGGATTTTATACTTGACGCTACATTGGTGCAGTATTCTCCAAAAAGACAGCTTATATAAATGCAGCGAACTTTCCAAATAGACCATTTTAAGGTGGCACGCACGATACGGTTTGAGTTAAAAAAAAGATTCAGAGGTGCATGAGCGGGCATCATCATTTGGAAATGATAGGTAGGTGCAGGGACAGCGCAATTGGTGCGCTGTCCCTCGCACCCAGTTCAATTATAAACCTACCTTAATCTATTTTTACTTTCACTGTTACTGGTGTATAAAAACACAAAAAGGATGCTTACTCTGGCCGGGGGGCAAGTAAAGCCTGACGCCCCGCCAGGCTTGTATTACACTGAGGGAAACCCTCATCTCACATGCATAGTGCACTCACATCAGTGTGATCTTGGTCTAACAGAACTTGTCTTAAATCTCTTCCTGGTTCTTCTGTTATTCAGCACGAGGGAACACCACAGTGTGTGCCGAGTTTAATTTTGCTGCTGATCCAGAGGCCGCATACATCGTGCTGAATGACTACCAGTGTTGCACTTACTTGGCATCCTGGGAATTTACCTGCAACCACCAGCTGCCATGGGTAAGGCTTTAGGATGTTAAGAACTATCCACTTGCAGATGTGATTTTGTTGTTTGCTTTCTGATTCTTCAAGCCTCAAAAGCCAAAAGATAACGCCTACTTTTTTAGGATGATTTCTATATATAACCAGTTAATGCTGCAGTTCTCGCCTGTTTTCATTTCTCCAGGACTTCTGTCATGCCTGGTTGGATCAGAACAGTGACAAGGCTTGCTTCATGGCAAAGATCTTCCACCACAATATGGAGGAGGCCAAGAAAGAAAACGACAGTATGGGTTGCATGGGCTTCATATCCTGTGACTCGTACGCCATGGCGGCCGCTGTGGATGACTCGTTTATCACAGAATGCGATCAATATCCAGTTAGTGTTGAACTGACTGGATTTTACACCAGAGGAATGATGATAGTGGACACTTTAGGATTACTGAAGAAGACACACAAAGTATTTATTATGAAGAAGGTTGACATGGAGAAGTTTAAAAAGATGATGATAGCTGCTTTGAAATAACAGAGGTGGGTGCAGGGACAGCGTGATTGGTGCGCTCTCCCTCGCATTTGCATGGAGGGAACTCCATGGAGAAAACTGAGTTTCTGATCAGATAGGGTAAAAGTAGGCCGAGGAAAGCCTGACCATTCACACCTGGCATAGAAATCCGTTGTGAAGGGTCAGATCTCAGCCATGCTAACAAAAAAGGGTAATATCATTCGATGGGTGGTCAACTGATCAACAAAATGGAAGGATGTTGTTCAGCGTCGCCAAATTAATTGCGTGAACCCGAAAGACCCATCCGAAAACATGTTAGAATTCATGCTCTTGTTATGTGATCGAGACAGGAGATATTTTACAAAACAGAGCACAGCAGGTGCACTCACCTTAAAAACAGCCGGAATGAAAACTACAGAAGAAACTCAATATGTGACTTTTTTTAGTATCCACAACTATATCAATCCATCCATATGTATTTTTCCACTTATCTGAGATTGGGCCGCAAAGGTAAAAGGGCAAGGAAGTAAACTCTGACATCCCTCAGCTGCTTGAATCCAGGATATTATTTATTCGGTTATGATCCATAGACAGGCTTTTTGGCTCAACTCCTTTATTACCACAACAAACCAGAGCGCCTTCCTCATTCCAGCTGGCCATGGAGGCTCCTATCTTTCGATTCCCTCCTCCATCCTACTGTACTTCTAAAAACCACTTTGATTCTTGAACTCCCTCTATTCAGGCAGACCTACCCAAACCTGGAGGCAGCTGTCCACCAGCAGTGAATGATTTTTAGACTGCTGTGTTTTTCGTTGTTTGTTCGTTGTTTTTCAATGAATGTCAAAGTAATAACTTTGGCACTTGAGTGGAGTCCCTTCAAGTCTGTTTGGTATCATTTGGGGCATCTAGATCATCTCTGAATTTGCCTCAAGAAAACTGTTCTTAAGACATTTTCAGAGCGTTGACGGTTGATTTTGTGACATCCTCAAACACTTGAAGATGTCAATAACTTCAGATGCAAAACCAGGTGACAGGAAAAACCTTTTATAACCATGGAGCACTGCACACCTACTCTCCAACTTGACTCTGTCACTACCTCTGCTGGCACCTTGGAGTCATAAGGAAGGACTTTGTTATTCAGACATAAACAGCATTAGGTGTAATTTACCACCCTCTAGTGTTGACTTTTTCTTTTACCAGGACACAGCAAGATGGCATGAAGATGTCATGGGCCTGCCTTGGAAATATTTCAGAAAGGGTCTTCAGCCAGAAGCTTTCATAGAGGGCATATAACTTTTTAGTGTGCATTTTGTAGATTAATATTAATTGAATATAAGTCTCCAGACCTCCTTGTGTAGTTAAATGAAAAACAATTTTTTAAAAAAATCCTTGCATAGGGAGAAAATGTGATTTCTTTGTTCCAACTGTAGAAACTGTTACAGTGAGTTTGACCTTTGTGGTTAAACATTAAGTGTTACCTTTACAGAGATACCAAGCTTTTGCATAAGCTCTAAAGAGTTCTAGGTTCATCTCTCGGGTCCTGGTTGATAGGTTTGTTTCCTAATTTTTTGAAGATACTGTTCATCTGCTTCAGATAATTTTGTTGGCTTGGCAATACTACTTTTTATACTTTCCAGTGTTGGACAAGAAACCCTGTCTGTGTGCAAGAAATCCTGTAATTTGTTTTATTTTGTAAATAGAATTCCAAATTAATATTTACATAAATATTTATGACAGTTGAAACTAACCTCTTTGTGCCTCTGATCTGACTTAAGCATGTACACCAAGCTGCAGTTTTAAGGTTTGATTTCTTTGATCAAAAATGGACAAATGGAGCAGAGGGCATCCCCAGTCTGCAAAGTTTGGCCAAAAAGGCTCTGGCTAGTTCTCATTTAGAAATGCTGAGGTACATCTTTTTTTTTTTTTTTTTTTTTTGTCGTACCTTTTTGTTTTGTGTTTTTTATATGGTTGAATTTAAATTTAAATCCATTACCCACATTTGTTTTTACTTTTGTATCAGTAATCACTGCCTCTCAGCTTTTTCCATTAATTTTTGAGTCATTTCCACTGACTGATTTGATTTGTCATAGTTGATTTTTCTGCCATTGTGATATCTGATAGTATGTGAAAAGATATTTGTCACCTTTATAGATTTGTACTGGGGTTTTTTTTTGTTTTTTTTCTATGTCACATTGAAATCTTTCAGATCATTGAACAAATTTTAATATCTAACAAAGACTGGATAAATAAATTCAAAAGTCAGATTTCATATGCTGACTTAACGGGGAAATAAAAGCTATGTAAACTAACCTAAGCCTTTGTGTAACGTAATCAGTCATTGTTATGAATGAACTTATCAGCCACATTTTTGAAAAGCTGAGTTCAGTCTCACTTGCCACATACTGCCTGACCTGTAGAATTACTTGAATAAAACCTATCCAATCTAAAGAAATTCAAGATCAGATTAGAATAAAGTCTTTGACATCTATCAATCTGGAAAAGTGAATAACGCCATTTCTAAGGCTTTGGGACTCCAGGGAACCACAGTGAGAGCCACAAATGGAGAACACATGAAACAGCATTGAACGTTCCCCGGAGACGCCCAGCATACCAAAATTACTCCAAGAGGGCATCAATGACTCATCCAAGGAGGTCACAAAAGAGCAAAGAACATCTACAACACTGCAGGCCTCAGTTGCCTCAGTTAAGGTCAGTGTGCCTGATTCAAAAGAGTCTGGTCAAAAATGGCAGCCATAGGAGAGATTTAAGGGGAAAGCAACAACAAGGCACAAAGAACACAAAGGCTTTTATATGATTTTAAGACAAAAAATCTGGACTGATGAGACAAAAGGGAAACCTTTTGGAAAGTAGGTCCCCTGTTATGCCTTAAATAACTTCATGCTAATAGTCAAACATGGTGGTGGTAGTATGATTATCTGGGGCTGCCTTACTGCTTTAGGACCTGGAGGACTTGCTGTTATTGATGAAACCATGAAGTCTGTTCCCTAGCAAAAAATCCTGAAGGAAAATGTCCAAACATCAGTTTGAAATTATGAGCTTAGGTCTACCGAAACAAAGGTTTTGAAGTGGCCTAATCAAAATATGGGCTTCAACCCAATTCAGATTCTTAAAAATGCTGTACATGCTAATACAACAACAAAAACCACTAATGTGGCTAAACTAAAACATTACTCCAAAGAAGAGAGGGTCAGTTTCTCCACAGTGATGTAGACGACCATTATCAAAAACGCTTTGATGGCAGTTGTTGCTGCTCAGAGCGGCACAACCAGTAATTAGGTTAACAGATCAATTCACATAAGCCCAGGCTGGTGCGGGCAGCTCTCTTTCTCCCTCAATAAATGAAATTATTTTTTATGAACTCAGACGATGTTTGTCTTATAATTGACATTTGGTGCAGGATCTGAAACATTTCAGTGAAGCAAAAAAGCAAAAACAGAAGAAATCTGTGAGGGGAGAAATAGGTTTTAGCAGCAGTGTAAGCTGTTTTACAGAGTGAACCCGACACCAGCACAACTACAAGAACAATGGATAGTATTACCAAGCAGACACCGTTCTTTTTATTATGAAGCATCATGTGATTTTTATTTAGAAAACTTTTGCTGTAAATTATCTGTACTTAACAAAAAGCACATGACAGCCTGCTGAGAATTTCCCAAAAGGAACCTAAATTATTCTGAGAGGAAGAAGCAAAATCTTTCAGTATTTTGTGGTGTGGCAGAGTCACAGCGACGTTGTGAGTGATATTCGATAACATCCCAGCTGGAGCAGCAGTGCACAGTGGAGACGATGCTGCACTGACCCTTCGCTTAAAGGCAGGAGATCTCAGACTCGGGACATTTCTGGGTGTGTGCAGGTACTGAACAGAGATCATGCAAACTGATCTTTGCCCCTCATTTCAGCTTCTTTCTAAGAATCTAGATTTATCTTTTGTTTTGACGCGTGTTGATATGTAGAATATATTTAAAAATATTGAATCTGTAACGGTGATTCTGAAGGCTATCATCTTTAATGGATTCCCTAGCTTTACATCTGATACATATTGTGTTTATTTATAGTCCATATAACGACAACCTACTACTGTTAAGTAAATTATTAATTAACTTCTGGCTTCCTGTTTTGTAACTTTTGTCATGTAACCTTGCTCTTGATTCATCTGGCTTTCCGCTCAAAGGTTGTTTTCAGCCAACTGTCCTTGGTTACATTTAGTCAGGAACTACATTCGCTTCATACTTCCTACAAGTTCCAGGTAAGTGCAAATGTTTCGATTGTAAATAATTTCTGAGGATCTAATTAGATGTTTTACATGAAGTTACAGAAGTAAAATCATGTTTTATGGTAAATTCAGATTATTCTGTTGAAAATTAAAGAGTGGAGCTCATTTTTTCCAAGTCAGACATAAATGTGTGCTCTTACAGGGTTCTGAATGATGAAGAAGCTCCTGGTGGATGTGGATTGTGGTGTGGATGATGCTCAGGCCATCATGCTGGCACTGGCCAACCCCAACGTGGAGATCCTGGGCATCACCTGCGTGCACGGAAACACCACAGTGGAGAATGTATGCAAGAACGCTCTGCGGGTTTTGCAAGCCTGCAATAAGATGGAGGTGGGTCAAAGTAGTTTACAGTTATATTCTGACTTATCTGTATTTAGTGTTGTTCTGTATTGGCGAGTTTTAAAGTTGTTCTGTTTGCGTTATATTGAGTGCTGTCCTATGTTTTTGGACCAGATTCCAGTTTTTAAAGGTGCCGATAGGCCTATCCTTGGGAAAAGACTAAATGCGGGATCCTTTCACGGGAAAGACGGCCTGGGTGACGCTCCTGACCCCAACGCTCCAGGTCTGGACCAGCTTCAGAAGGAGAGCGCTGTGTCCGCCATTGTCAGGATTGTTAACGAAAACCCAGGAGAGGTGAGAGACGCAGAACAATCAGATCTACATGCTACATTTGATTGTTTCCTCCTCATGTACAGTCATGACCAATGGGTTAGTGTTAGAAAAGTATGTTAAAGAACATTAGTGAACAAACAGCATCATGAAGACAAGGAAACACAGATTGTAAAACAAGATC
Source organism: Anableps anableps (assembly GCA_014839685.1). Lineage (NCBI taxonomy): Eukaryota > Metazoa > Chordata > Actinopteri > Cyprinodontiformes > Anablepidae > Anableps > Anableps anableps. The sequence goes on along the minus strand of CM026075.1, from coordinate 15,000,115 downwards.
CAAATCTTCCCTGAGTAGTATTCAAGATATCAATCAAAATATGGCAAAAGTAAGGAACAACTGCAAACCTAGCAAGATATGGTTGACTGCCCTGACAGGGAGAGCATTAATCTGAGAAGCAGCCAGAGATAGCTAGACTTTAACCAAGGTAGTTAGAGGTCCTGGTTGTAGTTTACCATAAGCAGACATTGCAGAAGTTGCTCTGGTTATATGAGACCCAAACTGAACTTTTTAGGTCAAAAATCACCGTATCAGGCAGAATACAATCACAGTACATTGCCCTGAACATATTATCCCCACAGTGAAACATGGTGGTGGCAGAGTCATGCCATGGGGATGCCTTTTTTCAGGGGCTTTGAGTTGACAAGAAGATGGGTGGACCCTGGAGAACAACCCTAAACACCGCCAGAGTGACAATGGAATGGTTCAGATCAATGCATATTCATGTGTTAGAATGGCCTAGTCAAAGTCCAGACTGAAATCCAGCAGAGAATTTGGGGCATGACTTAAAGATTGGTTTGATAGATAGCTAATAGATGCTCTCCATCCAATCTGACTGAGCTTAAGCTATTTTACTAAAACGTGCTCACGTGCAAAGCTGGTCGAGATTAATGCTAAATGACTTGCAGATGTAGACGCAGGGAAAGGTGGTTCTGCAGAGTAGTGACTCGGGGAAACCGAAAAACAGTGCAACTATTTACCCTTTGTTGACCTGTCACATTAAAACCACTGAAGTTTGTGGTTTTAATGTGAAAAAGGTGAAAAACTTTACAGGGTATGAATACTTTTGCAACACTTTAGGCTGCATTGCTGGTGCTTGTTCATGGTGCGACTGCTTATAGCAGGGTTATTTCCTGAGAACATAAAAAGAGGATTTTAGTAACAAACTCAGCAGAACTGAGAATGCTTATTAATGGATAATGGCTCAAGAAGCAGAAATTAAAAGGCAAAGTATGTAAAAAGTATATAAAAAGGGTTGGTGATTGGTATGAATTTAAGATAAAGCAATATTAAAAGTATGTCAGCTGGGTAGTAAAAAACATCCTTCAGTTAAAAAGTGAATGTGTCAACTGATATTTGGGTTAATATACAGAGTTAAAGTCACACGGATGGCGTCATGTACTGTAGTCTTATGAGCAACTCTCTACTCTGTTTATACAGTTGTGAAGAAATTAGGGTACATGATTAAATATTCCATTCTTTATAAGGAAATGTTTACATATCAATGTTTAATCTTGTCTTTTTTGTTTAGCTTTGGAAAACAAAGTGATTTAATTCCAGGTAGAAACCAGAAATTAACTTAGCTTTACTAATTAGATTTAAAAAAAAAAAAAAAAAAAAAAAAAGTGTTTCAAGCTGAGGGAAAAAGTAAGTATACTCTGCCTGCTAATGACTGGTGTTAACCCATTTGATTGAAACAACTTCAATGAACTGCTTCTTCTACCAGTCTCTACCAGTCTGAGGAAAGTTTCCCAGACTTTCACCGGTGAGATATTTGAAAGGTTTCTTGCATCTTCAGCTTGTTTCAGGTCACCGCCACCAGCTAGAGGTTCTTTTCCTGAAATGCTGTACTTGGCTTATGCAAAACATGTCCTCTCTTTTGATGGGCTTTGTCCACATTCTTTCCGGTGAAGTTTAGTCTGGCCTTCATGTTTTTCTTAGAAAGCAAGGGTTTCCTGGTTGCACACCTCCTGTGAAAGTAAAACGTCTCTGTCTCTTTCTAGTTTCAACTGTATGTTCATATTAAAAGCACGGAGCTGCTTTCGGTCCCGTAATGACAGTTTAGAGATTTGGGCACATCTTTAGCATCATCACCGGAGTGAACTTGCGTAGAAGGCCAGACCTAAGTTATTAGGCAGCTGTTCTGAATGTCCACAACTTGTACATGTCTTTCAGTGCAGTGTTTTTCAGGGTTTTTTTTTCCAGACTTCAGATCTCTTAACAGACTGCTAGAACATATCACGTTTAAGGAGGGAAAACCTCCTTCTCTAATCATGTCCCTAAATGTAATTTTCACCATATTAAGTGGGAATAAATGTAGAGGTGTCCTTATTTGTTCCACACCAGAAATTGCTTCTTTTTTTTAAATTACATTTATCATATTTTTAAAAGGTCTTTGCTTACATTTATCAGTATTGCATAAATTGTTCTAAAACAAACAAACAAAAAAAGAAACACAGGCTTTCATAGGGTGTCCTTTTTTTTTCACGTGACTGTACATCTTTCTCATGTCCATCTAAACCTCTCAGGTGTTGCTGGTTGCCACGGCACCCCTCACCAACTTGGCTCTGGCTGTGAGGATGGATCCATCTCTGCCGGGGAAACTCAAAGGACTCTACATCATGGGAGGGAACACTGAGTGTGAGTGAAACACCGATGGCTATTAGTTTCAAAGCCGGCAGGCTGCTTTGCACAATTCCTATTTAATAAACACTCACCGTAGCTTCATCTCAGCCATTTATTAAAGTGAACGGGGAGGGTGGCGTATTTCATGTCTTTGCAAAGATTTACTTTAAGGTAGGAGTGTCCGAAGTGCAGCCCAGGGGACGTGTACAGCCCCCGCAATTGTGATTCAGGAATGATACAAATTTGGAGAATTATTACCAACAAATAATCTTATGACAGTGGAAAATAGGTACAGCGTACAGCACGAAGTATTCATCTTTTAACAGGAGGCTTTTTGCATTCTCTTTAATTTCACAGTAAACAGAATCACATCCATCAACTGACTTTTACTCAAAAGCTGACTGGTGCAGCCAAATATGCTTTTAAGTATCAAACTTGGTTAAATACAGAAAGCATTTTCAAAGACAGAGTGACACAAATCCTGTTTTCGTTGCTAAAGAGAGACTGCATTGTTTTTCTCTTTATTATAATCAAGCCCAGAAGAATTTGCAAACTGGATTCCTTTCTTTTAATAAGGCAAACAGGCAAAACGCTTCTTAAGTTTTGGATCTACAATAATTTACATGTTGCTTACTTTGTACCCCTTAACTGTCATGAGGGCACCATGGACCCGTTGACTTGCCTGCAAGTGTTTTTGGGGCGACAGTTAAGGGGTTAATTAAAATCCTGAATGCTTATTGTTGAGCTGGTATTTTGTGTGATTTTAGTTTTTTTTTAAATGGTCTTTTTTGGGGGCTGGGAGCACTTTTGACTTGACAACTTTGGACAAAAAGTTTGGTCTTTACAGTCTTACTTTGTTTTCACCAACAAATGCCTCTTTGATTTCTTCACATTTTTGACCAGTCAGTTTAATCTTGGTCTGGACCAGGGGATCTGCAGCTCCCCTGATCTGCAGCCATAAGTGGCTCTTTAGATGTTCCACAATAGCTCTCAATAACATGGCTATAAATGATAAAGAACGAGCAAATATTTTTAATCTAAATATTATATCTGTTTTAGCAGTTTCTTCCTGTAATTGAATTTCTACAACAGAATGACTCTAAAAGTACCAGTAATGTTATTTGAAATGTTTTGCCATTCAGTTGGAAACTACATCCTTTTTCTTTTATGTCATCATTTTTCACAAATATCAACATCCTATTGAAGAAAATCCATCCATCCTCTTTTGGCAAAAGTTGTGTTTTTTTTTTTTTTTTTTTTTGCAACCCAAAAATTTCAATATAATGATGGTTCTTTAAGAATTTCCGATGGTAGATATTTATCAGAATTGTTCAAGTTTTCAAAATGTTGTGTAACATTTGCAGCTCTAAACGTGTTTTATTTCGCTGGACTGAACGCAACAGTGGAGCTTTGGGGTAAAGGTTGCAGACCCGTGGTCTAAACCGACTCGTTTTGTGGTTCTCCCGTTCTGCAGCCCGAGGAAACACCTCGGTGTGTGGCGAGTTCAACTTCACCGCTGATCCAGAAGCTGCATACGTCGTGCTAGATGATTACCAGTGTCCCACCTACTTGGCCTGCTGGGAGTTTACCTGCTACAACAAGCTGCCTTGGGTAACCTCTCATTTACACATTTTCTCATGTGTGGATGCATGCGACTCCTCATCGTTTATCCACAGTAATCGTTGCAGCTGGTAAATGTTTGCATTTCTTCAGGAGTTTTGTGATGCCTGGTTGGCACAGAAGAGCCATAAAGCTCACTTCATGGCAAAGATCTTCCAACACAGCATCGAGGCGTCAAAAACCGAGCGCTTTGAGAAGGAGTTCATCGCTGGTTCGGGCCTAATTTCCTGTGACTCGTACGCCATGGCGGCCGCTGTGGATGACTCCTTCATCATAGAAAGCGATCAGTTTCCAGTTAGTGTGGAGCTGATGGGCACTCACACCAGAGGAATGATGATAGTGGACACTCTGGGCTTACTGGACAAGACGCACAAAGTTTTTATAATTAAAAAGGTGGACATGGAGAAGTTCAAGAAGATGATGATGGCGGCTCTGAAGTGAGAGTTTGAGCTTATTGGTGACTGTCACTGTTCTCCTCCACATGCTTTGTTGCTCACTTATTATTTGTACTATAAAGCTGACAAGACACCAAGCTGCATAATTACCTCAACACTGTGATGATTCCACTATAAACAGACCGAAACCTTTGACTTTGGTCATCGTTTATTTAAGCTGACGATTTTCATCCAACATCACACATTCAACCAAAATAACATTTTCTAACAAAGAAGGAAAACATGCTGAATGTTCCAACCAATGAGAGCTCTCGTCTTTTTCCAGCCCCACATGTTAAACATCAACACCTGAACCTGCAGTGGCTTCTTGCACATTCTGGAGTTGGTTGCTGCTCTCCCCCCACCTGTGTTTCCGATGAGGTACTGATAATGCTGAAGACGCATTGTCACGCATGTTGCAGCACTGGTTTCAGTCAATACAAGCATACACAGCTGTTCAGCCTCTGCAAGACATTAGTTGGTTCCTCAGTATCCTTTCCTCCCTCTGAATCGTGACCTCGTATCCAGCTGCGGACAGAAGATGGTTCGTTAGGTTGGTTGTTTTCATTAAACGTTAAACGCCTTGCACTAAATTAGTGGACTATAACAGTGACGACAGCTTACAGACTTACCATGGACCTCTTGCACTCAAAGAATGACGTCTGCAGGGCTTTGCAGTGGCCTTCCTTCAGACACTCACTGGGCATCTTGCCCTCCTGGTAGACAGAGGGACACTTTGATACACTGGCTTACAGTGACAATCAGAAGAGCTCTTAAAAACAGGCAATGATTATGTTTTATGCTTTAATTTGAAATTATAAGTATTTCTTTTTAATGCATTTATGATTTAGGTATTTTCTCTATCAAATACATTTAATTTATGGCATGAAAGACATTTATTCTAATGATACTAAATATTATTGACTCAGAAAATTGCTGATCGGGGGTAATGGGTCGTCGTTCGTGAACTGCCATTCTTGTCAACTTACAGGTGAAATCAACAGCTTGAGTAAGAAAATCTTTATAAACGGAGAAAAACATGAGCTGTAAGGTGGACGATGGGGCAATATTCAGTCCTGATGTTTTCTTCTTCAGAAATGATTTTGGTATCAAAGCCAAATGATTCGTTTTAAAGGCCATGATTTCACATTGGGGGAAATGTGCTAAAACTTCAGACCTCTTTTTTTCCCCCATGCCACCAAACTCTTCAGCTCCTCACTCAGATAGAGGCGGGGTAACTAATGTAACAGAAGGGGGGTATTAAGACTCATAATAAAACTGCACCACATCTTTTTATGGTGCTGTAACCTATAACTGTGTCATATGTAACCGGTTTTCCATTTATTTTTTTTATATACGTATACATCCATGTATATGTTTGTGCTTATTTCTTTTCTTTTCATGTCATAGTGGTGCTGTACCATCTGTTGGAATTGTAGTTTCCTAGAAGGAGCATCCTTAAGTTTTAATAAAGTTTTAATTCATCTTGAAACAAGACTGTGATTTTATCATTTAAAATATCAGATTATGTTCTGATCAGAAATCAGTCATGAATAATAAAAAGAGGTTATGTGACTTTTGTTTTAAGATACTAAACTTTACATTGATGTGCCAGCCGAATTTCTGTTTTAAGACCAGAGTGGATGAAGAGCAGCTAAAGTTTTGAATTAAATAAACATACAGTGATGTTTTCCCTTTTTATTGCTTTTACAAATCAGTCATGATCAACATAATTTTGCTTTTTTTGACAAAAAAAAAATACAAAAAAATATCAAAGTGAAAACTGATTTCTTCAAAAATAATGACAATTAAATAAAATGGTTAACATAAAAAAAACTGATTGCATAATTTTTCACCCCGTTTAAAGTGACTGACCTAATTCAACAGAGGTTCAGCCAACTGGTGCTAGCACTCTCGCAATGAGTGGAGTGGATGTCACCTGAGTGCAGTGAGTGTTTCTCAAGTGATTGTAATATAAAGACAACTGTGTCTGGAAGATCCGTTCACTGGTTAATCAGTGTTCCTGGCTACCATTACAGCATGAAGACAAAAGAACACTCCAAGCAAATCAGAGCAAAGGTTACTGAAATATATAAGTCAGGGGATGGATCCAAAAAGAATCTCTAAGGCACTGAACATCCCCTGGAGCTAAATCCATCATCAAGGAATGGAAGGAATACGGTCCATGTGTAAATCCGCCTCAATCAGGCCGTCCTCACGCACGGAGTGACCGCGCAAGGAGACTAGTGAGAGAGGCCACCAGGACACCTATGGCTGCACTGAAGGAGTTGCAAGCTTCAGCAGCTGAGATGGGAGAGACTCTGCACACAACTACTGTCGCCTGGGTTCTTCACCAATCAAAGATTTATGGGAAAGAGGAAATTAGAAAGGCACTGTTGAAGAAAACTCATATTAAGGCTCGACTAGAGTTTGCCTAAAGGCATGTGGGAGACGCCACGGTCAAGTAGAAGAAAGTTCTTTGGTCTGATGAGACCAAAGTGGAGCTTTATGGCCATCAGACAAGGCGCTATGTTTGGCGGACATCAAACACCGGACATCATCAGAAACACACCATGTAAAGCATGGTGGTGGCAGCATCATGCTGTGGAGATGCTTCTCGGCAGCAGTCCCTGGAAGACTTGTAAAGGTAGAGGATAAAATGAATGAAGGAAAATACAGAGAAATACTGGAGGACAATTCGTTTCCATCTGGAAGAGAACTACGGCTTCAGAGAAGATTTATGCTCCAGGAGGACAACGACCCGAAGCATCCTGCTAAAACTGCAAAATAAATGATTTGAAGACAACAAGGTGGAGGTTCTGCAGTGCCCGAGTCAAAGCAGAGACCTCAATCTGATAGAGAACTTGGACTTGAAAAGGGTAAAACTGCAGCGTCCAGATGCACAGCCTGACTGAGACCTATCCACACAGACTTCATGCTGTGATTGCAAAGATGTATCTACTAAATACTGACTTGAAGGGAATGAATATTTTTGCAATCAATTATTTCATGCTAAATTTTTTGTCATCATTTCAGAGAAATTGAATTTATTTACGTAAGCATATATTTTGCTACTGTAAAATGAGGTGGGGAGGGTCTCAGAAATTGAGAAAACACTCTTTTACTTTTGGAAGCGAGTTTTTGTTTCCATTATTTCGCTACTTAGAACTCATCTCTTTGCTCTGGCCTTTGACACAATGTAAGGCGGTATTTTACTCAATTTTATTTACTCAGTTTTGATTACAGGATTGCTCTTACTCCCCTATGTCCAATGTTAGTCTTTTATTATTGATTCAAAACATGAAATAAAAAACGTTCTTCTCAAGTTCATTTGTAAATGTAACATTTTGCTTTTAAATACGAAAATCAAATTTTGAAAGTCTTGACTTGGAAAAGTAAACAGCATTTAGCATTAGCCGTGTAGCTGTACCATCGGCTTTGAACAGCAGATGAGCTAGAAAGAGATTATAACTTGTAAAATAATCGTTTCTAATTAGGTTACAAATATTTCGCTACCACACCTGAAATACTTTTACTTTGATTTTTGGTTAAAAAAAAAACAAAAAAAAACAAACAAACGTATTTCAATGCGTCATTCCTAAATAAAGCTACCCTTTACATTAAAATGTCAAATGAGATACAGATTACGGGTTGTTTTTATTCAAGAGTCAGTAACGAGAGTGTTTGGACTCAGCTGTGTGCTCATTGTTCGACACCTTTATTTATTTAGTTCACGATGTAAACTTTCTTTCATTGTTAGTACTTGTACCTGAAATGTGCGCCAGCTCTTTCAGCCTGTGCACCTGGCTTACCTTCACTACACAGTCATGCTGAAGGAGACAAGCCTTGAAGTCCTCTCTGATGCCAGCGCAGGCTCTGCTGTCCTCCTCCTTATCCTCGTAATATTTAGGCATTGTTCAGAAGTTGCTCCAACAATAGCAGCACACCGACAAACTAACAGCTGCGAAAATTCATGCGTAAACTGCGCTGATATTAATGTTATGAAACACCGTCAGCAGCCATGATGATGAAAGGCATGATGGGAAGACGGAAGTACACAATGCATGCTGGGAAGGCTTGTAGTTTTTCTTGCATGTACTCGAATCATATGACCGTTACAGTGAATTTCTGGCTATGTATGTGTCAATATCAGCATTTTAAATAAAACCTGGTGATGCAGATGGGATGAGAGAACAAAATCACAACACAAAAATGACCATTACTTCTACCCAGTTTAGTTGTTTATTTAAAATTTACGTTCATGGAAAATTTATGCCAAAAAGATCACCAAAGTCAGGCAAACACATGAACACGATGAAGGCACATGAACTGATGGGCATTGGAGGTGGTTGGGTGAAGGTCCTTTGTGTTTTTTTTTTATGGCCTGTCCCTTTTCCTTCAAAAAGGAGCTGGGAAAATCCCAAATATCACATGACAATTCTTCCCTTACATGTGTTCATTTTCTGTTTGTTTATGAAAGCAGGGGAAACATCTTGGTAGGAGAAAAATGTTCTTTTCAAACATTACAGTGCTCAGATTTCCAAATTAAAAGATGAACCAGAGACTGGACGGAACACACTTTGATTGGGTTACAACCCATTTAGATCTAAACAAAATGTTTATAAATTACAAGTAAAGTCATGAACGCAAACAAGCATAATAAGCCAGAATTAGAACCATTCGAAAACAATCCCACCTAAAGGCACTTCACTAACTCCTTTACAGTGAAAACAACAATCACCAAAAACAAAAGATCAGTCAAGTTAGAAATTGTTTCCACTGAGATAGTTGGCCACAAACATGAAAATGTCAAAAAAACTACTTCAAATGGGAAAAATGTGATAGCATATATATTTTGGATGTATGTACAATCAGAAGTGCACTCTAATGATCAGTAGTCATGTCCTGTCCATTAAAAACTGACAAAATAAATGGCTGAATTTGTTTAAAATGTGTGATGGTGAAACATGAGGTACAATGAAGACAGTGTGATTCAAACAAAGTACAAAAAAACCCCCAAAACAAAGCAGTGCAAATATCGCTATGTCACATGGTAAACTAATGAAACTACCTCTTTTGCTAATTTCGGACAGCAGTAATATCATCTCTGACATCAGTTTATACTGTTATATTTAAATATTAATATATCTGACCTTCACTGTTTAGGCAAGAAAGAGAGGGAACAGATTATAAAGATTTTGGGGCAATTTTAAGATAACTGTTGTAAGGCACATTTTCCTACTTAGACTCATATCTACAACCACAGGGTTCCTACACTTTTTACAGTTCGATATTCCAGATGCTTTCAGACTTAAATTTTCTTATCGCCTAACCAGTTTTCTGGCCATTTCATCCAAGCACAATTGGGTCAAATTGTTTTTATTTTACAGTCATTAGGGTTTAGTATTAGTGTGCTCCGAACATTAAAAACTGCACAGGAAACCTGTTTTATTACCAAAGGTAAAGCTGTATTAGAGTACAACTGGCTGTGGGTTTAACAATGGGGTAAACCCAGCGTTTTGCCCAGCTTTTGCAGCAAATCTACCAGAAGATGACATCCTTATGGAAACTGAGAGTAATTATTCTTGAGAAGAAAGGATATAAAAACTTGGTTTTATTATGATAACGGATAAATTATCTCAGTATCTTAAGAAAGTGACATCTTTAGCTGGCTTCATTGTTCAGATCCAGATACTTTAACAGCTTATTTTATGATATCAACATGTCAGGCATGTTCAGTTTTAAGTTTCTTTATCTCAAGATAACAAGCTCTATAGCTTTTAATTTCTCAACACCTCAAGATCATTTTGTTGTGGTACTTTTCATCACTTAATCCTCAAAAATTGAAATCTCAAATTTGTTGTGGTTTTTTTTGTTTTGTTTTTTGTCATAACTTTACCATCTCTTTACATCAAGACACCAAGATTAAGATAATATTTTAAAGAAATAACAGGTTTATCATCTTGTTCTATCAGGACAAGGATTTCAAGATCGTTTTGTGCTCGGCTTCATCTCATCGTGAGAAGTCATGAGTATGTCTTCTCAATACCTTGATAAAGCAGTATCCTGAGCTAATTTTATTGCTATAACCGTTAAATATCGAAATATATTAAGATACCAAGTTTTAGGCCTTTTTAAATGTACGGTCAGATTCATTACCTCATTACATGGAAATAAATTCTCAAGCTTGTTTTGTCATCAGAGTTATATTATCTTAATATTACAAGCTGTATAGCTTTAAGCACCTCCTTCTACATTATTGAAATAAAGGTTTACAGCCCATCATTACCTCAATAGCTTAAGATAATGATGCACATTCTGTGTTCAATTTTTGTTTTTTTTTTAGAAAGTCACATTTTTATGTTCTTGAAAACAAAGGACAGAAGACTGTAGAAAAATATTTTACCAAATTTTTTGGGAAAACGCTTAAATCACATGCCTTACTTTTCAACGATGTGTAGGAACCCTGCAACTACTTCAACAGAATCGAGAACAACACTCCTACCGTTTAGGTTTCTATGCAGTGAAAATGAATAGGATTTGGGACTTTGAATATAAAATGTACAGAAGCAATTTAGAATAGAAAGAAAAAGTACATAAAAACAGACTCGCAACTACCGTAAACATCTCTTAGAATAAAAATATATTTTACCTCTTGTACAAATTAAAGATTTATTTCCAATAAATTAAGTCAACTTCATAGATCATCAGTCATAGCTGTAATAATAATATATCAGTATAACAATATATTTCTTCGGGGTAATGTAGCCAGGCTAATGTCCAACTTAGTTGACTATAAACTGACCTCGAGGCCAAACAGCATGTCAGACAAAGGTGAGAAAGATTTGACGTTAAGGTGCTGATTTTCTTTATGGATCACTAGGCTGCCCTACAGTCAAATATCACTCAGATGAACTATGAAACAATAAGCTCAGCAGCGTAACAACAGGACAGGTATTTGTCTGATTGGAGTGAAGAAAAGACATTTGTTTGGGCTGGTGTTGGTTGATCTAGAGTCACATGTTGGAGAGTAGTCCTCCACCATTTCTGTTTAGAACGGAGAACAACTGGCCATTAGAGAGGTCAACATTCTTGATCATCAATGGGTTTGCTGAGGCACTAGAGACAGTGCAATGCCTCCGCTCGCCCAGTGTGGGCAAGCATTGAGTAACGGAGGGATTTGGCAGCATCTCCACCACTAGCCAGGTGGACTGGTTCTCTCCACCTGTAAAGATTCAGCCTCTTTCATCCAGCAATTATCTGATTGGTTTCAAAGCTGCTCAGCAACACAGTCACTTTGAGAGTCCGAGCTGCTAGCAGATGTCTTCACACCCTCCTTGTTGATTGCAGACAGTAGTATTCCCATTCACAAAAATAAATGGAATTCACAACAGTGTGGGAGTCATGAAGAAAGAAAGGGCAAAACTGATAAATAAGAAGCAAAAATAAAGCAAATCAGGAAGAACGGGGACAGAGAGCTGGCATTTCTTAGGCAACTCTAAGCTCTAATGACTTCTCTGCTGGTTGCTAGGTACTAGAGACCCCGCATTAGCGGTCTGGGAGATTTTGGCCCTCCAGGGGCTATGATTCATGTGCCTCCTCCAGAGCAATCAGCCAGATACCCTCTTTATATGTATCTGCAATGAGAGAGCACACCAGTTTTCATTCAGTTATTTGCCTCATTAGGTAGAAACAATGAGAGGCTCCACATCTGGAGAAGTTTTTTTTTTTTTTTTTAAACATGTCATGACCTGGACAACAGACTTACCTCACTGAGGATGGCCCACACCGCCGAGTCTTTCAGAACCGAAAGGCGAAGGGCAACAACAGGTTGAAGGCTGGATCTACAGCTCCCTCTGCCACACCTTTCTCAAAATGACCTGAGTGTTCAAACATGAACGCACAAACAAAATAAAAGTTAACCATTTTCACTGCCTGAAAACAATACTGGCCTTAAAATGCAAGAAATGGGGGCAAAATGTGAGTCATATCTATAAACTGAGAGCAGAGAGAATAATTATCTTAAGAACGAAAAAGAAAGTAGCAAAGAACAGAAACATGCAGAGTAAAATTAGAAGGCATACCACACGTGTCATACACCAAAACCTCCCTCAGTGGTGTAACATGATGTTCATGTGTGTTTCCATCAACTAATTTACAATGTACTAGTTATTACTAACTAGCACAAATATTGGTAAACCTTTAAAAGCAATGTAACTAAAACCCTTGATACTTTAAGTTAATTGGTTTCTTAGAACCGTTTATCAATTAATTCCATGACTTCCTGATTCTCTGGGCAATGAGTATGATGTGACGGACAGGGTCATTTCTCTTGGGAATGATATAAGAAAAAAAAAGCCTTTTCTGGTCTTCCATCATAACAACAAACATATGGCGTTTACTAAAAGCTAGCAGGATTTTATCTGGAACTGTGTCTTTAGGTCAGATGAAACTAAGATTGAGCTTTGTGGCAACGAAAGAAAAGATGAATATGTGGAACAGCACCTCCCACCTGTTAAGTCGGACACATTTTCCTTTAAAGGAATGTTAGGGGAACTGATAATTATGCCACTGCTCTGTCGAAAAAAAAATATTAAAAGCTCTTACCAATCCTGTAAAAGCGATCTTCAGTTCGCTTGTACTTCTCTTTGGTCTGCAGTCCACTTTCCTAACATTGAAAGACAGAAAATAAAATGTAAAAGACAAGTTCAAATGGCACTGATTTACCATTTAAACAGCACCTAACGTGCTGATAAGTAGAAATTTTTTTTTTTTTTTTTTTACAATAAATGTGTAAATTACATAGTCAGACCAAATTGATAACAGTGATTCTGTCACGCCCGCACTACTGTCAAAAATCAATATGCAACGTCCAAAAGAGCAACCACTCAATGTAATGTAATCAGGGCCTTTTGGACATCTCTCCAGACCGGGGTGACAGACTGTGTGTGTGGCGGGGTGGGAGGTGTTTCCCTACCAAGGAAGGCAGTATTTCCACTGTGGTGTTTTCAATCTTGTCCCCTGGGTGCTCCTGGTTACCACTGCGAAACAGGAACCTGCCAGTCAAATCAGGAATTATTTTAACATTTACATCCATGGATTAGCATGAGTGAACTTCGTCCTCCATGGTAGCTTCAACACTGAGACACAGTCCATCAGGTATTTTGTATGTCATGAAATTGGATACATGTGGTTAAAACATTCAGTGCTTTGCAAAAGTAAACCAATAAAAAACAGGAGTGGGAAGGAAAAAAAAAAAAAAAGATGAATTGTTTATATTTTATCTGCCGTCAGATGGCAGAATCCAGAGATGGGACATCAACAAGTGGTGAACTCCACAATTCTGGTCCTGGAGAGAAGAAAGCCATACAAAGTCCTGTTTGAAGTTTGCCACAAACCATGCAAGAGACACAGCTGGTCTGGTCAGATGAGACCAAAACGTAACTTTGTGGCATACGTGCAAAATATAATATATGGCAGAAAAGTAACTCTGTACCTTCCCTGAACACACCATTCGAATAAAAAGAACCTGGTGGTGGCAGCATTATGCTTTGGGAATGCTTTTCTTCAGCAGAGACAGGGAAGCTGGTCACAGAAAGACTTGAGACTGCAAGTGAGGTTAAGCTTCACTCCAGAAAAACAACTTTTGAACATACAGTTGAGGGCAAACAGCAAACATCTTGATGTTCATGCTCATCCAATCTGTAGAATAACCAGCTCAGTAAAAAAAAAAACCAATATGTGCTGAGCTGCTAGAGAGGAGAAATATCGACTCAGGGAACTGAATACAAATGGATACGACACTTCTATCACTTTCTTTCCACTTCACAATTAGGTGCTGCTTTGTGTTGGTCTTTCACATAATATCAGACTAAAATACAGACAAGGCTGCAGCAATAATGTGACAAAATGGAAAAAGGAACATTTTTTGCAAGGCACTGTAAATACAAGCTGGCGACAGTCGGGTAAGGCATGAAAGCTTGTGGTTTTTAGGTTCCATGTTCAAGTCAAAGTTTCTAAATGTTATGAATTCTACCTTCTCTTCGCTTTAGAGGGACTCAAAATTCAAAGAAACCCAAGACGAACTGGAGGAAAATTGCATCCATGTGGCAATATTACAGCCTTAAGAAAGAAAACCTTTTTCTCCTTTCACATTTGAAGTCATTTCCTTTCACTGCTTAGATGGCTTTAATTGCTATATTTAGGGGTGCATTGATTGCAGTTTTTTGGCTGATTACCAATCTTTAGAAAGCCTGACCTGCCGATAATTTTTTTTTTTTTTTTTTTTTTTTTAATAACCGACACTGTCAGGTGTTAAAAGGTCAGAATACACCTTCAATGTCCCAATCATACAATGCCTTAAAAACAATACAAACTTGTTTCAATTGCACATGAGGTAGTGCTTTTGGAGGTTGATAAAATTGGTTTCACACGTATCGGCAGATCGCTGATCACCCAAAATTAAGGAAACTGGGGCCGAGAATACTGGCAGCCAGTGTTATTGTACTCGTGTTGTTGTAATATTAGTTTCACAACTATAGCCTTATTTTGTCTAAACATGAACAAAGGTTTTTAGGTGGCTCAACTCTGAGGCTGGTTTTAACCTGCTTATATTTCTTCATCTTCCTTCCTGTCTGCCTCACCAGTGCAGAGAAGCAGCCCGAGAATGCTGAATTTAGAGCGCTCTCATTAGCTCACCCTGACCTCCAGAGACATGCACACACATATCCTCAAAAAAAAAAAAAAAAAAAAAAAAAAAAAAAAAACAAGAAAAAAGAAAAAGAAAAAAAAAGCTAGGCCACACTTACTGAAGGACAGAAAGGGAAAAATAGGTGAAAAGCTTTGTGCATGTGCCTGTGTATGAAAATGTTAGGCCCATATGGTAAAGATACAGAGTATGTTGCGGGCTGCAGCATATTTAAGTTGTGCTCATTACCTTTCTATGCTAACTGGTCTGTCAAATTTAAAGAGGATGTAGTCTCCAGAAGTAGGTGTGATGGCCCAGAAGAAATCTTCTCCAAGGTACGTCTTCTCCAGAGTGTGGCCCTGATAAACCTGCACGATGCAAGAGACACCTTTACTTGTGATAAAAATCCAGATCATAAAAAATGGATTTAATAAACAAAACCATTCTAAATTTAATTGACAATAATACAGCACATTTACAAAAACTCTGTGGCGTTACCTTCATTGAAGTGGAGACCTCTGCTGGGGGGTTCACATGCATCTTATGGAGCAACGGCTTCAGGAAGTCCTTATCCTACAGAAGCAGACAGAAAGGAAACCACTGTTTCTATACAGGAAACAGATCCATCTGATTCTGAAAGTCAACAATGGTCAGAACATGAGAACTCACTGTGAGTTTCTGAATCTTTCCAGCAAGAGAAGAATGGAGTCCAACATGCTGAAATAATGAGGGTCTGAAGCGCACGCGAAGGCTGGATTTCTGCCGCTCACAGTGTTTCTGGAGGGTAAAAAGCAACAAATGAGAGAATTATGAGATCAATCTCCCTAATATTGAATCTTTTGTTTGTACAGTATTGACAAGACTTACTGCATCTTTCTCAGGGTTACAGACTTTGACCCAGAGTATGTGGTCCAGCAGCCAGTCGATCGGCTTCTCTTTGTAGAACATAAAGATGAACTCAACAATGAGGTTCAGATCCGGAGCCTGAAACATTTTTCCTGTCAGAAAGAGAAAACAACTTCAGAAACATTTATTGTAACAACCAGTTACTTGAAACAAGATAATTAAACCCATGAAAGTGTCTGCGAGGAAATGTAGCCAAACTAAAAAGATAAAAATAGCATTCAAATCAATTTATTGTTATTGCAATGTGTAACCAATACAATACAGCATAACAAGAGTGTTCATTTGGGATCTTTGACAAATTACTGAAGAGAAACACACAAGGTAGATGAAAAATGAATGAAATATGTGCTACACTATAAAGTGCATAATATGAACAGCAGTTCAGCAGTTTAACAGCAGGCAGAAAGCCACGACTGGGCGAGAGGCGGGTTATAGTCTGTGCAGGTGGCTTGTACTTCACAATATATTGGTTTAAGGATTTACTAATTATATTTTCATTATTAAAAACACTCAATAGAACATGAGCTATTTTGTCTTCCAAACTAAAAGACTTGAGATGCAACAAACCAGCAGCCATTATATACTGGCTACTGTGTATAATAATGCATTTTCTTGTGATCAGAAGTCAGATTCTCCAAGTTCCTGCTGACGTCTAAATTCAGAAAGTTGATCAAACTACAGTCATCACCCGTATTTATCATCAAGACAATATGCATCTTATTTTAGGACTTAATCATACTTTCCTTGACTAATTTTATTTATTCTATTGATTTTTTTTTTTTTTTTTTTTTTGTTACATTTAGAATTTTAGTAATTTGGCAGTGCTGTTACGTGGAGCTATACCTCCAAATTTCATTCAGTCTTTATTGGGGGAAAAAAAAAATCTAATTACAATTTAGGCATTTAAAAATGTAAATTACATACTTTCAAAAATGAATAGTAAATGTCTGTTTGCATCTCTGCCACACTGCATTTGTTTTGTTATTGTTCGAAGCTGATCGAAAGAGGGTAATACCAATGAAGCCAAGCTGGGAGAACTCCAGGATCATCCAGTCCTCCGAGGACAGCTGCAGGGCAAAGTTCCTCATAGTGGCAAAATAGTTGGGCTTGGCCACAATGTCATCCTCCAGCTATGAGAAACGATACACAAAATTATATAAATAGCAGAAAAGAAACACATCGTCTGAGATGCATGTGGGGTTATTGCTCCTGGGGAAGGGAACTCCTCTATTTTCATGATCAACATTGTCTGAGCTGAGCTAGGAAACAACTACACCAAACTAGAATAGCAGGTTACACCAAGATAATCAAAAATATTTACTCATAAACAATACCTCTTCTTTCCACATGAGCGCAGACAGAAACAACATTTCATGGATGAGAGAAAAAAGGAAGTTTTAACACAGTAAAGCATGTCTGTCAATAGTTCTTATGCTCATCATGATCATAAACAGTCTTCCTAGATTACATCAGACAAGAGTTGGAGAAGTCCACGAGAATTATGGTAATGAGAGAAAATCGCTGCCATCCGAAAGAGCAACAAGTTAGGTGCAGAGGAAAAGGAAATGACTGACTGCCTTTTTAATTTTCAGAAATAAAAACAGCTTTCTTGTTTGGTTTCATTAAGATACAGAACAGAGCATAGTTTCTCCTCTCTCTGTTGAAAAGATTTGTTCATCTTTAAAGAAATTCATCTTTTCTTGCAGTTGCATATTCTCATGCTAAAGAAATTTAGAAAAAATCTTTAATTTAGGTACATTTATGCAATAAGGGGGTAAAAAAGATTGGACAAAAAAACACTTTGTATCTTTCCATAATGATAGTAAACATAAAGAGATTGCTAAACCTTTACTTGAACCCTGTGATTAAGACTGAAAGACAAGCTTTTAAGCTAAAGGCGAGGATCATAACCCCGACTCCAATGTCTCTCTGCCCGGCTTTTTAACCACGTAGGCAGACAAGGAGACTTAAAGAGGAGAGTAGCAAAAGCAATGAATTGGATTAGCAGTGCTTTCTAACAACTGATGATATCATCTAAGGCATGTTACTGTTAAATATCTCTGCTGCCCATATATGTTAGGATGCCATGACAATCATGTATGACAGTCATATAGCAACAGTCTTCAGTCAGACTGACCGCTAGCCGAGATCCTTTCTGACCACAACATCATCGCCCACTCCTTGAAGCTACTTGGATGATTTAAGTTAAGACAACATTTAATTTCCCTTTCAGATAAATGAAGTGTTTTTGAACTGAAGAAGAGTAAATGTTCTATTGGGGCTGTAAAAGTGTTGAGTGGTACTGTTAATTTTAGCAAACGCGATTTTGGCATAGATATTTATTTACGTGGGATTCTTTCCCTACCAAATAATGAAAGATACATTTCACACATCTTTTGCAGGGTTGCTGGTAAATGGGGCTGGCACTGTAGTTGACTGAGTAATAAATGTTGTACACTTATGTTGATTGACATTTAATATTTGCACAGTCAAAGGTTTATTACAGTAAAATTGTTACTCATTTACCTTTCACAGTGTGAAGTTAAGCTTTTCAGATGATACATTTTAAGTACGTTTTATTTATTTTCATGCAGCAACATACATACTAAACTGAGACTCTTACTGAATTGTGTTACACATAATGATTCAACTCCTAACAGAAGCATTGAAATATACATCATTAAATTACTGCATTAAGATTCAAGGACATACCTGGACATAATAAACCCCTTTGCTCACAGCATACATCATGAGAAAGGAGTAATCCAGATTCTGCTTCGTTCGCCATCTAAATAAAGAAAGAAGTCACTGAAACACAAACATAAAAATCAACCCATGATAGCTGAGTCTTAGATTTGTGAAACGCATGTCAGACGGACTGTTTTACATGTACAAAGGAAAACCGTTTTCCCAGGTATATGCACAAAGTTGCGAGAGCAAACTCTGCTTGAATAATTTATAAACCCCAGCTGCCACACTAATTGTTTGATCCAAACCATGTAGCAGGAATCAGACTGCTCACAGAGGACTGCAGGTGTTTCTGTGTGGGAGCTGTCAAACACATTTCTGATTACACATGCTCTGTTATATATAAATGCTCTTACATGCAAGCTCATAAAACAGCAGTAAGCATGGACGGTCACTTATTCCAACTTTAGAAGTCCAAAATGTTTTCCTCACAACCGATTTAGACGCAAACATATAAAATGTGACAATCATGTCGATCTAGATGCAATCTGAAACGTCTATGCCCTCAAACGCCCACACAGAGTGGAGCACTTCTGAAGGCTACTATGTGAATACATATAACAGCCTGCACTGCACTGTAAACAGATTTCTAATTAATTCAACTACAAAGAAAAGATAAGCACGGTGGATCAGATGGAGCCCTGCTTAGAGACAGCGGTACAGAGTGCTGCTGCTGATGACCTTGATCTGACTTTGACAAATGCCTGTGGAATACTAAGCGCCCCATCAAGCTGCCTAAAAGCTATCGCATACTCCCCCCCCCCTTTCCCCTGACTCATCTCTCCACTTTTTCTGCAATCGTCATCACAGCTCTTTTACATTCCATCAGAGCTGTTGCTCCACAAAATTTACCTCAGTATTTCTCTTGTTCTTAATACTTGGAAGCAGAAGCAACGTAGCGATGAGCAGTACACGAACACACACCACAGATCTGACCCCTCCAACACATTTAACTGCCGTCTTCAAAATCTTCAAGTCTTCATCTTTTTTGGACCCTTAAGTAGTATTGCTCAATCTGTCTCATCAGTATGTCAAAGCTCTCGTAGGCGTCTTCCTTTGCTCATTTCAAAATTCAGAGAGCTTTCAAGATAATCCATGATTAGCTAAATCTAAATGTTGATTTAAGTGGTAATCTCTGAGTCTTCTTACTTTATGTAAAAAAAAAAAAACAAAAAAAAAAACAAAAAAAAAAAAACACCCTTAAATGGAAAAGCATCTGTGAAGCGTTCAGAAGCAATGATGATTGATAATGAAAAAAAAAACAACAACAAAAAAAAACAATTATAAATTAAGTTGGGGATATTAGGGCATCTACTTGCAGGGATAAATACGATTTGTGTAGTTAAACATTGTCCATTGTTTATTATAAATCTTCACAAAAACACAGAATAAAACAGAGGGAGGATCAAACATTAACTGTGTGAGACCTTTAGAAAGAATGCCTCCGACTTGCTTCTTACATGGAAGAAAAGCTAATTGGTTCTTTTACAGATCGAGGTAAAAACTAACTCTAGAGTTAGCCCTGGTTAAGCACCTGAACTACTCTGAGCTGAACCAAGGAGATCTGGACCAAGGGAAGGGACTCAACTTCTACCAAGGTGGTTTTCTGGTGCTTGGAAACTGACATATTGATGTGATTTGAAAACTTTAAATTGCCCCCCATCCTTTTTTTCTATTCTCAAACTCTACAGTTCATTCTAACATTGGGTAGTAGAACTTGTAATCCCAGTCCTTTCTTTCAATTCTTGAGAGATCAGTTAAGTTTTGATTCCTTATTCAGAAGCTTTCCACTTTCTCCATGTAGCAGTGGGAGCAGAATTAGTGATATATGTTTGTTACCATTTGTTTGTGTGTTGGTATTTCTTTCAACATATCTACATCATTAAAAATAGGAATTGGATTAATAATAATACATTTAAATTCTTGATATGTTATTAATGACTTCATTTTATAACAGGGTTTACTTGAAGTGTTATCATATGTCATTGGTGTTAAATACATTTAGATTGTCCTTGCTTTCTTTTTATCTTTTGATAAAATAATTCAATTTGAAGCCAAACAAGTCAAACATTAGAGACTTTTTTTGATAGATTAGGTAATAACTAAGGAGTGCAATTATTTAATTTCCCTTTGGGCTCAATAAAGTATTTTTGAATTTGAATTGGAGTCTGATTATTTAAGTACATTAATATAGCTTAACATAACATGTTTACTGCTAAAGTCATGTTACTTGTGTAATGCTTCCTATTACCTGACTCTTTCTTTGGAGTCTCCAAAAGTCTCTTTGAGGTTGTTTAGATCAGGATAATAGGCGGCTGGAGGAGAGATCACCTCCAACAAGCCCGAGTTGAGCTCTGTAGAAAACCTAAGGAAGGAAACGGTTTGGACACCGATGAGACATGAAGCTTTCTGTGGGTCGCGGTGGACTAATGTTAGTATTCTGAGCTTTAAAGCTCTCTGCAGAAAAGTGTACTCACTCTTTTTCGAGGCCAGCAACCACGCTGTGAACATAGTCCAGGTCTGTCTGCAGAAATCACACCAGGAAGAAACATTACACCCACGCAGCACTGGTTTTTTTTTTTTTTTTTGGGTTTTTTTCTGACTCTGAAAAAGCATCATACTACAACCCAAGTTCTCACCTCCCCAACAAACACAATGATGACACAGTCAAGTTTTTCCTCTGGTGAGAGCTTGTCTATTAGTGAACGCAGGGTCTCTGACAGATATGACTTCACCTTTCGCTTCACTGTGGGGATCCCCATCACCATGGTAACTGGGTAAAACGATACAGCGTGAGGTGAGAAACAGGAAAGGGCCAAAAGGATAGTAGTTTAATCAAAAATAAGTGGGCCAAGACAAATTATCTTTGGAGAGAGTCAACAACAGATTAAGTCAACCTAAATCCACAAGATATGCAATTTGTGCCAAGAATGACAGACAGCAGAGAGAAGGATGACTGAAAGAGGTAGTTTGTAAAATACAATGCCACAAGATACAATCAGAACTCAGCAGGAATATTTTTGATTATTAGCACTGTTTTCACACACAGAGAGAGAATATGGCTACAGCTCCATAGCCAGGGATGGGAGATGTAATTAACAAAAGTATCTAATAAGGTTGATATACTCTAAACTATAAAATAAGACTATTTCATTAGAAAATACTGTATGAGTAATATTTTATACTCACTTTAAAAAAAAAAAAAAAAAAAAAGAAAAAGTCTAAAGAAAATAATGCTAAAAAAAAAAAAAACAAAAACTTTTGCTCTTCTGCTGCTGCCTCACAGCAAGCTAAAGCAATCAATCAACTCAAATACTCAAAAATAAATAGTATTGTAGATTTCTCTTTAATTATAGAGGTTAAGGTTACATGAGAGTTTGCATAGTTTATGTAAAGGTCAATGCTTTGCTTGAGAAATGTTAACCAGGATAACTAGCTGATAACAGTTCTGACTGATTTGCTTTGCTGGGACAGCAATTAGCAGACATGACTATGGAAAGAGGACCGTGTGAGACGGTGTGTGTTTACGTGTATGATAGAACAGGAGGAGGAGGGTTAAAGAGGGAACATGCTGACTGCGCTGATTCAGTGGACACATGGGGCCCAAGCAAAAGCACGCAGCAAAACTTGAGGTGCAGCATGAGTGAACAGCACAGCAGACTCAGAAGGGGTGCAATTCTCTAGAGTGATCTGTGCAGCGTGGAGAATCTGTCCCAGTTCTGCTTTTGTGTTTTTCACACTGAGCTCCATGTTGTATAGCGACACCCACCACCAAGAAAGTAGGTCGAGGATGAAAGGAGAATGTGGGAGGAAGAAGAAAAGACAAAAGTGACAGTGCAAGGGAGGATGGCAGACAATGAATGAGGGATAATGCATGCATGTGCAGCAGGACTGACTCCAGGACTGCACCTCCCCTCATTCCTTAATCAGCATCCCCCTCCGCTCGGCTGTTCTATTCACTCCACCAGAAGGCAGTGGGGGTAGGGGGGGAATGTAACACGCTCCGTTTTTCTGTCAGATCACTGAAAACAAGTAACTGGGACCGTTTCCAGTGCTTTGCAAAATGTTGTTCAATCTTTTACTGAAATGAATGTGAATGTGTTGTCTTTAGTTTAGACACCATGGGTACTGTTTGTGTAGTGTTAAAAAAAAAATAAATAAATAAAAAAAAGGGGGCCAAGAAGCATGAAAGAAAAAAAATTACACAAGCAAGCAAACAAAAAATACAAGCGTAAATCATATACAGCAGGTAAAACAAGTATTGAGCATGTCAAATTTTCTCTCAGTCAATATGTTTCTAATATTTCCACTGACATGAAATACACAGCAGATGATGGTAACAACCAAAGTCATTCCCGACAGATATCAAATCAAATTAGTTCACAAATTAAGTTATGGGTAAAAAAAACAAACAAAAAAAAAAAATTAAAAAAAAATAAAAATAAAAAAAATTAAAAAAAAAAAATAAATAAATAAAAACAACTCAAACCTAGAAGGACACAGGAAAAAAAAAAACTGGACACACTTACTGAAATTTAATACTTTGTACAAAAGCCATTGAGGAAATGCTGATTTTAGGACGTCTCTTGTCTGTGGAAACTAGTCACATGCATTGCTCAAATGGGATTTTGGTAACTTCCTCCACATCAGCAACGGGAATACTGTCTAAATACAAACAGGTTTCCTGGCTTCCTATTCATTTCAGACATACTTTACTTCATTTGTTAAATAGTTATTTCCTGTATCATTCCACCCATTACACATAATTTATGGATTCTGTGTGGATGCCTTGGATTGTTAATGACATCTGGTTTGAATTTAATGTCAATAATCAATATAACTTTGTGATATGATACAGTCCCTGTAGTCCTGAAATACAAGACCTGTTCTGATATTAGCAAATATCAGGCCAAACAAGGCAAGACTCTTATGTCAGAAAATCTCAGATGTAAATGAGAAAAAGCCACAAAAGATGCAAAGTAAGGTTTGACAGCTGAGATGCCTGCTGCACTGTTTTTCCTTTTTAAATCAGAGGTCACAATCTGTGCCTAAGAGATCTTGTGGTCGAAGAAAGAAAGTACCCATCAAAGGACAGAGAGGAAAATCTGGGGTCCTCACAACAACAATCATAGTTGTCAGAACAAGTAAGTGAGAAGCCCAATGAGCGATAATAATCACGTGGCCAGACTGGAAACTCCAGATGTCGTCCAATCTGAGTGTCTGCACAATGAGCAGACACTGAAGGGTGGGGGTGAGGTTTATCCTTTTCCTGTCATATTTTTTAAATAGAGAGAAACATCTGAGACCATGAATATCTGAGCAGGCCCATGAATGTCCATCTAGATCTGTCTAGAAGTGCCCCCACACTGCTGTTTCATAAGCATTTTTAAATTTTGAGTTGGATAGTGTCCTGAATCGTGCAGCAATAAATAGCCCCGTGCCAAACGTGCAGAGACTTGGCAAGTGAAACAAGAATCTAAGATAAAACAGACTTCAACCTAAGGACTTCTCCAGGCGATGCTGGTGTCTTGATCGAAGGGTTGCCAGTGGCAACCAACCATGTCATGCATCCAGCATTACTGGTATAGTGTGGAGGTTTTAAAAAAGTGCCACAGATCAATGAAACAAAAAACCCCAAATCCTTCAAGGATTAGTTTAACCAGTCAAATGTTATGGTTTACAGACAAATTAACTACATTAAAGAACAACAAAATAATAATAAATAAAAAAAATACTGAACTAACACTATATTGTTTAACATTTAAAAACTTCAAATCTCAGGTAAATCAATTAGACATAATACCTACACTCAATAAGGGACCCACCTTACGAACCCACCATGACACATATCACTCCTCAGCAGCTGTAGCTCTGCTTTGCGCAGTACAATAAACCAAGCAGAGAATGATTTGGAGAAGAAAGCTGATGGCACTGACCCAAAAGGCTATCGTGAGAGGGCATTCTCTTTCACTTCTCAAAAAAAAGCAATAGTGTCTTTAAATATTGCTGACAAGAAGTATTTGTACACCTGCTCAGACAAGAAAGACCACTGCTTCCTGGATATCTTATCAGACTAAGCCTTAATGACATCTCAGGTTCATGCTCTAAGGACAGGAGCTAAAACAAGCCTACAACTCAACAATAGTTCTTTAAAATGCCAAGGATGACATAAAAACTTCATCTGGTTGGGATTTCCCCCCCCCCCTCATTTTCTTTAATCGCTACACTTGACGTTTAGCTGCTGTTTTAGAGTCTCTATTTTATTTTCTCAATTCTAATGATTAAAAATGAGACAGAGCCATCAGAATGGTTTAAACCTTAAGCTTACTCCAGGCTTAAATCTGGTGCACACAAAGCATGAAAAGCAAGATAAGGACTCTTCTTAATAGGAACTAAATGCAGGGGAGGTCATATGGAGTGTGATGCAGCTTGCAGGATAAAAGAAGCTAAATAAGCTGCAAAATAGATGGAAAACAGACTGAAAGTATCCCAACAACTAGGGAAAAAAAAAAAAAAAACACACATTGTGCAGAACTGCAAGCTCATAAAAACACTGATGCAGGGGGAGGAAGAAAAACATAAAATACTCCACAGGAGGGTTCACTGTGTCATAAATTTTAAGATGTTCCTCTAGTCTTTACGTTACCAGTGTAAAGTTTTGTTGCAACACTCTTTAAGAACTACATAAGAGGAAAACAAGTATAATTTTAATCATAATTTATGTTTCACATAAATATCCTTGTGGAAAGCTAAATCCTGAGAGGACACTTGTTGTGAACAAGTAACAATCTGAGAACGTGTTGAGACCTGAGCATCTCCCTGGTGTAATAAAGATGTCTGCAGGTTTTACTGTGTTTGTTAATCATTTACAGTACAGAGGGGGGAAAAAGGCAATTATAAAGTTGGAAAAGTTAACTTTATGCCAAATAAGCAAAATGTATAAATACACTTCTTACCTCCTGTGCGTCCAAGACCTACTTGGACTGCTGGCTGCAAGCTGCCCTCATTGTTCAGGAGGTGAGGCAGGTGGTGGTAGATGTTTGGCACCTGGAGAGGCTTCCTGTTTGTGAGCTCCTTCAGTAGTTTCTGTGTCTCATCTGAAAACAATCCATACAAAACAGCTTACAGCGAGCTATTTTAGGAGCTATGACTGGAGAGGATTTATGTGAACATGGCCTAATTGTTTAGACAGATTTCAGACTAAAACCAAACATCACTTCACTCATTACTGGGTGAAGACTGGAAAGCTCGATGAAAGCAAAACGCTGATAATATAATTATCAGCTGTCAGCTATAAAATTTGGTATATTTAATATTCTATAACTTAAAAAAAAAAAGAATGTTTTCATTCAACCCCATTCAAGCTAACTAAATAATGTTAAACTTAAGTAAACTGCAAAACAAAAACCTAAACTCTAATGTACAAACTATGATATTACAATTAGGTTTAATAGTTATTAAACTGTAATTTCCAGTTTAGTGAGGTAGTTATTTCAAACAAAGGTTTCTGATTTTAATGCTCTAAGCTTTTAAAATTAGCTATTTTGTCACAATGACAAGGATCCTGTTCAACAAGTTACTCAATATCTCACTTATTGGTTATTAGGTTTGTTTCACTGCTGTCAGTCTGACAATCAGTTGTTTTTAGTGGGTTTCATGTATTTTCTTTGAATTTATAAAATGTTTTTTCACACTATTGTGATGAAATAATAGGAACTCCACAAAGATTACAAAGAATACAAGAAGAAATGCTGGACTGGAATCAAACGAGGTAGAGAACGATGCCTGTCCAGGCTCAGATATAAATGTAGTGCAGGCCTCAGTTACCTGAGAAGTTAGTGAGCGCATCTTTGCTGCTGTTGGTTTCGGCAATGGCCCGTCTGAACTGCTCGAGAATGTGGTTGAGCTCAGACGAACGCTGCAGAGTCCTGTGTTCTGCAACACGAAGCCGTTCTTTCAGTGCGTGAAATTCCCGTTGGTATGCTATCAGCTTCTCTGTAAAGCCAAAAAAATAGGTGACAACTTATATTAACAAAAGGGGAAAATTTTAATAAAGCCATGTTTTTTTGTTTTTTTTTATTAGCAGTATCAGCGCATCTGGTCTAAATCCTGATTTTAATCTATATTGGATGTTTGGCACTGCAGTCCTAAATGCATTTTTGTTATGTTTAGACAAACTCCAAGTTAACTATGTGTTTTTCTCCGCATTTCATGCAACAGCAATTGAAGTTTATGGAGGGAAAGTTACATGAACAAAATGTAACGACTAGATCCAAAACTGTCTGAGGAGGATCTTTTCTCCTTCAATAGTTCTAATTTATTAAAACAAGGGTTAGAAAAAAAACAAAACAAAAAAAAAACTATATATATATATATATATATATATATATATATATATATATATATATATATATATATATATATATATATATATATATATATACACACACACATTTCCAAAACCCACATTTACAGATAATAAAAAAAAAAAAAAAAAAAAAGTAAAAAGAGATATTTGAATTTTTAGTTTTTCTAAGAATAAGCAGGCTACAAAAAACAGAAGTTAAATTGGACTTTGGTTGAATTATGGGTGAATGCTTTTTATGAGCAGTACTGGAGAAAGGGAACAATACTAGGAGCAAAGGAGTACAAGAGTATAACAGATGGGATAATGAGATCTGGATTTCTGAAGAGGAGAAGGTAAAAGTTAGTCATGTTGATCCAAATTTCATAAAAAAAATAAATAAATAAATAAAAAAAATCAAGAAATTAATGTTTCACAATGCTTTTTCTCAATGCATGTCCATGCATGCTTCAAAAACAGTTCCACAATGTTCTCAAAAAGGATGCATCCTTTCACAATCTTCTCATAGCTGCTGCAACAAGAGAAAATCTCAATTAACAATGTGACATTGCAGTGTGTTGGGCCATCGTCTCACCTCATAAAAACAAAACAATCTTATGCAGAGAACATTAGCAGGACTCGTGCCTTCAATCAAACATTTTTCATTAGGAATTTAGAATTTGTACAAGTCAACAAAAGATCCAGTCGCTTCAGTCTGCAAAAAGCTAATGCATAACAGCATACAATGGGTATATGCTACCAGTGGCTGTTGTAGCATGAATGGCGTCCTGCATGAGCCCCTCCTCCTTCCGAACACACCCACTCCAGAGACAAAGCCTACTTTGCACAAAACTACTTATTATGTAACATTAACGGCTAAAGAGCTCCCATATTTTCTACAGATCACTGTGTTTTTAAAGCAACCATAGTCAATGTAGAATAATTCAGTCCAGGCTTGACCAGTTTATAGGTTGTGTTTATCATGTTTGTCTCAATCTAAGGTGGTTCAGACAGCTAAGACCAACTTTTTATTGGCTGCAAAGGAAACTGTTTTATTAATAAACACAAAAGTGGAGAAAAGACTATTTTTTTCAGTTTTACAGAAGATATTAAAAGTCTCAAAACCTCAAACTGAAATTTAATGAATTATATCCAGGGTAGAATTATTTCCTTAAGATCTCAAAGTAAAAAGGCAACATTTCAATCCCAAACCAAATCCTGCCCAAACCATTAAAAAACAAACAAACAAAAAAAAAAAAAAAAAAAAAAAAAAAAACCCTTCAGAATCAGACACCAACTTCTGCATCAACAACCACCTGCCGGGACTGAAGTTAGCGTCTGATAAGATTTTCTTTCAGGGTTTACATAGCAGGGGGTGGAGCACCCATTCCTATTGACTGGATATGTAAATAAGCAGCAGAAATCTCCTTCAGGGCCCAACTGGCACAACTTTTTTTGCATCCATAGACTGATATGAAAAATGTGAAATTTTTAAAACACAAAAATGGGAGTTTCTAAATTCTGAAGTGAGACTTTAACTAAAAACACTGTCAATAGTTAAAAAAAAATATAGACAAATGTAAGACTAGGCACAGCTGCTGGCAAGTTTATAACAGCAGCAAAGTTGGGGTCTACAACATATACTGATTTGACTCATTTTTCTGCCAAACACTGAAATACTATGCATTGAATAAGTGTTACATCAATTATGTAATTCATGTTTTGAGGGGATTTAGTATCATCTGTATTGTTTGGAGTCACTGCATTGTAAAATGCTTTTCCTCAAACCACACGGACATCGACTTTATGCACAATTGTTTGCATGCATAGCTCAGCAAAGACCAGCTTCAGGTCAGATGGTAGACTACTGAAACTTTAGAGCATTGAAAACAATGTTTGACTGGAGAATCATTAAAGAAAGTTATGGAGCCAGCACTGGAAGTATAAACTTGACTCGAAAATACAGATGGGCAATATCCTTTCAGGCTTATGTGTATGCGTGAGCGCTGAGAAGGTGTGATATGGGTTTGGCTAGTCTCTGATCTTCCTTTCTTTCAGCTTTAGAGTGGCCTTTTAACAGCGCGGTCACAATAACAAAGCCCTGGATCCCTTCATCTTTCCCTCACCATCACTCTCTTCAATATACTATTGTCCACCCACTGTGGTCACAATATTGTTTTTTGGTTTTTTTTTTGCACAGAAGCTTGTTATTCACCCCTGAATGTTGGTCTCTAAGATTCACACAGATGTTGTCATTTGGCCCAGACTTCAAGGAAAGGGCAACTTCAAACTGCATACGAGACTTTCATCTTCACTCCCAACCCTTTAATTGTAGGATGCTGCTGAAATGAATCCCCACCTGTACACTTACAGTCAGAAAGGATCAGAAAGCGAGCAGCAAAGGGACAGAGACATGGCATAGAAAATAATTCCATTTCACAAGAAGTTCACCGTGTACAGACGTATTACATGGTGAGAACACAGGGGGTGTTTTTGAATGAAAGGGAACTTTCACTTTAGAAGAAGGGTTTCACCCAAGCAACGTGTTGATAGGCACACAGGGTACAGGTTACACGAGGTCTCAATAGAACAGTATGCATGACTTTGAACACATCATCCCCAATGTGAAACATGGCAGTGGCAGAATCGTGTTGTGGGAATGCTTTTCTTTAGCAGGAGCAGGGTAACTGGTGAACGTAATGAGCTAAATAAAGGATAATCGTGAAAGAACCTGTTAGTGGCTGGTAAAGACAACAGACAGGTCGAGGTTCATCTTCCAGGAAGACAGTGACCTTGACGTATAGCCAGAGCTACACATTGGAATAGTTTAGATCATAGCATCCTCATGAGTTAGAATGGCCTAGTCTATTTTCAAAAAACAAACAAACAAAAAAAACAAAAAAAAAAACTCAACCACAACAAAAGTGGTGAAGAAATTAGCAGAACAAAGTGAGGGTTCTGCGGGTGGTTTTAGCGATTTCTACACCTTAAAGGAGAAAGCGAGCAGGCAGACGTGGCTCTGTAGGGTAAAATGGGTCCCGGAACATCAAAGGCCTCAGGGGTGCGTCCTCCTCCAGACTCCTCAATAAATGAAACAATGAGAGAAAAAGGTGGAGATGATTGTATTGAATGTGCCTTAATTTGGGAGGTTTGAGTGTAAATCAGTTAAATAAAGTAAGTGGATCATTGATCAATATTTTTGAACTATATCTGCTTGAAGATATTTGCTTGATGATCCCTATGATTTTGATGCATTGATATTTTCCCAATGACTGATGATTTTCGTGTGTATTTGCTCAATGATTTTGATGTTTTTGATGATTTTGCTGTATACTTGATGTTTTTATGATGTGAAGCACTTTGAACTGCCTTGATGCCGAAATGTTCTATACAAATAAACTTGACTTAAAGAAATATACCCCAAAGACCTGCAGCCATACTTGCAGTGAGACAAGGTTCTAGAATATATTGACCATAAAATGAAGTTCAAATAAATAAAAAAATCTCTAGAATGCATGGATGGCTATAACAGGATAACAAAAAAGGAACGATAAAAGCTCTGTGCTGTATTTTGCCTCGATTCCTTCGGCCAGCATATTTTATTAGAGACATGTGGGAGGAATGAGGGGGCAGATATGTAAATGGACACTCAGCAGCTAGCCTTTAAAACAAGCTGAATCAAAGTCACATACACTGACAAACACACATCCACACTTGATTAAAGAACTGCTTTCAAAAACATAAAAAGTATGAAGTTCTTGTGTCAACTCTCGTGTAACTAAACCTTCTCTCAAACATCTGAATGCACCGGCTAATTAATTAAGTCTAACTGGATTTAATAGAGGGTTATACATGCATTCCCATGATGTTTGCTGCATTGATTTTCTTATTTGAGAGTTCCTCTAGCAGCTGGGAAAACTGTTCTTAATGAAGCACAAAATCAGAATGAGGGTCTTAAATTCAGAAGTCAGCTCAAATGATTGTACATGTCGCCATATAAAAAGGCCCTTTGAGCTCAGTTGATTGTATTGTAATCAGGGAGGTCAATTTAGGTTACCACTTGCACTTTAATAGTTTTGCTCAAACCCATATAATCTTGCCTTTATGTGGTTGCTCTGTTCATTCAGTCATTACCCTAAGCACAGAGCTGCTCAGCTCGAAGTTTAAAATGACATTACCTGAAGAGTTGCGCAACTGCATAAATTTGATCTTGGTGACACAAACAGGAAGCTTAGCTTTTATCTTCCATAATCTAAGGCTCACACTTCGTAAAAGACACGTCACTTTTAGCCACAGTAAGCAAGGAAGTAAAGTCACTAGGTCAAAAGTTAAGAATGTGCCTCACCTTGAAATGATCAGCATCCAGGTTCCTACTAAAACTCAAGCTCCAATGTTGATGTGCTGATTTTATGTCAGCTCAACTCTCAGGAAGCCTGTAGCAGTTTGAACAAAGAGGTCTAAAAACTCTTACCCTATTCTCTTGTGCACCGCTTACAAAAACTGCACTATTTTGAGGTGGCCAAGTGTTTTTTCAACTATTATAGTGACGAGCCACATTAAAATAAGTCATAAGCTGAGTTACTAAAGAGTCATATCAAAACAGAGAGCAAACATGCTAGCGTTAGCCTACCATAAAATGACAGTGATTTTAATTTAATGTCTGACCTGGACTATGTTGGTAAAAGTCTATACTTAAACTACTCGGCTAGGTTTTGAAGAAAGATTTACAGTCAAATTGTCTGAATTGCTAAGAGCAAGATCATAAAATGATATATGTTATTATTGATATTTTTCAGTAAAACAGTTTTGATACAAATATGTATGTGTCAAGTTAGAACATAGTTGTTGTGTTTGTTTTTTTATAGCTTCTTTTCAGTATGACAAAATGTAAAAAGAATCTGTGTATAACCTTAAATCATAAATTTCTGAAATTTCAAAACTAAAGCAAACTAGCTATTGTGATTATATTAAAAAGAAAATCATAAAAATCCAACTGACAAAGACTGTATCATCCCATTTATCTGTTCATCCAAAGCCTACACAGTTAACCTGCCCTTCACTTAATTCTGCCTTAACTGTCTGTCAGCACCTTGCCTCAGCAAGGTGCTGACAGACAGTTCATGAGTGCTGAGGTGGGATTTGTGTCACATGTGTACAAAAGTGAAAGACATGCAGGACAGAATGTGCAGATGTCAGTGATAGAGCCAAGTTTCAAATTTCCAGCACATTTTCAATTTTCAACACACAACTGAACACCTATCAATCCCAAACAGCATCGCGACAAATACGAAATTAATGCACACAGGACAAGAAGGTTAAGACTGTGTGCTAAAATAAAATTAAAAAATACTGAAAAATGGATGATTTATGAGCTGATTTGTAAGGTGTCTTAAAACACAGGCTCAGCTAAATCTTGCCAGTGATGCAGATGATTCAACATAAATTGTGAAGCAGAAACTGTGCTTGCAGGGTAATTTAACCCAATTACACACACAGAAATATCTACCATAGTACTGGAGGTTGATTTATCTGCTGAAGTCTAAAGATATCACTGTAACATCTCTGATTACTCAAAAGCAAGACATTAAGCAAAAGCTAAGTTTTGTTTGCCATTCACTTCATGTATAACCCACCTTACAGAAAAATGGTCTCGTTTATATCTTTGCCACAAATGTTTTGGGTATTTTTTTTTTTTTTTTTTTTTTTTTTTGCAACCTTGCAAAATATATTTGGCAAATTAAAGCAGTAACCTAGTCACTAGAAACTGCAATAGTAACATATTGTAGCTAGTTTACTTTCAGTGTATGACAGCATTTGTTCCTGCTGTGCTATAAAACCAATGATTTGACAGACTATCAAGTCCTTAATCATGTTTCAGCTGCAGAACAGCAACTTTACATGCATTGTGCATATAGGGAGTGGTGCGCCTGTTCATGTTGTGGCTTTAAAGAAGAGGTTATTTGTACAAAAGAAACCTTTGTCAGACTGTCAAATCTTAAGTGCAAAGAAGGCACTTTTCACAAACCTGTCTCTTTTGACCTACTATACCACACACTCCTCAGAGGTTAAATACTTAAATTCATGTCTAAATAAAACATCGTCTTTATGCTAATCTTTTCCCGACTTCTCACTTTGTATAATTTTTTTTTTTTTTTTTTTTTTTTTTTTTAATCAATGAGTATAACTGCGATCTCCGTTTAAAGCTGCATCACATCAGAGAATGAAAACAAGCTGGCTAACACACATCACTGATACTGCACCAGCACAGAGTAGTATTATTGATTTTTGGAGGTATTGTCTTGACAAGAAGTGCAAATCAATCCATGTGTCGGCATGTGATACTCCCTTAACAGTTTCGAGTAGTTTGCAGGGAAAAATGCACACCTTTATCCAACTCTTTTTTTTTTTTTTCTCTGGGAGGCTCCCAAATCTTTTTACTTCACTGATAAAATGAAGCTAAAAAGTCGAGTGATGAAAAAGAGAAAGAGTGCCTGAAAAGCTGAGCTCATTTGCCCACTTGGCAGGTTTCCAACTCAACGTTTTAATTTTGCTTCCTCGCCATGGACTCATTGTTTTACCCTGACTTCTACCCCATGTTCTTCCTCAACTGTGCTGCAAGCCACGTTAAGATCCCACAGGCGACTATTCTTCTGTGTGGGAGAGCAAGCAGAGTGTTGCACCACATGATCTCGTTCATCTTACTTCCACCTCTCTGACCTTACCACCACAGTGAGGTTTTTTTTCTTTAAAGTTCCCCTCAGCGGCAGAGGTTTTCTGATCTAATGTTTCCGAAGGTATAACTATTACCACCCAATACTAATGCATCACTGATTTTCCATATCCTGTTATCATGCATCAAGTAGTTTGTTTGTTTTTTTTAACATCTGTATAATAAACTCATTAGCATGACAGCAGCTTCAGAAAAAGCGGAAGTATTGATGTACAACTCCGGTAACAGTAAATCACTTACGTCACAATATGCTGTCATGTTTATAAATAGATTGAGTTGCTTCAATTTGTGATACGTTTTGTTGTCTTTTAAATGACCTAAAAGTGAGAGTGTTATTGGAAAATCCCCTTGCATATGATTTTAGTCTAGCTTCTTTTAAGAAGTATATATATATGAAGTACAGAAAAAAAAAAAAAAAAAAAAAAGTTAAATGTTCTGTTTTATTTAAACTGGACTTCAACGACGCCACAGGTCCTATGCAGAACCGACGCAAGCTCCCTGCTGTCATAAATACTGGTGATGCTCTGCAAGAACGCTGCCAAAAACTGGTTGGCAGAGGGCTTTTGTTCTCCTCAGCTGAGCAGCTATGTGTACCACATTTATGGGCAAAAATA
Source organism: Anableps anableps (assembly GCA_014839685.1). NCBI lineage: Eukaryota > Metazoa > Chordata > Actinopteri > Cyprinodontiformes > Anablepidae > Anableps > Anableps anableps. The sequence goes on along the minus strand of CM026075.1, from coordinate 14,965,686 downwards.
AAAAAACAACAACTTACAGAAGGCAAATGAAGAACATCACATATCTGTGGGTTGACTGTGCTACTTAAACAGAAATTACAGTTTTAAAGAAAGGAAGGCTTCACTACGCTCAGTTCAGTTTTGTAGAGTTAATTCACCACAATAACTAGCAGCCCTGGTAAAAAATGTGTAAATAGCTCAAATAATTTCATCTTTTATTCTTTTATTCCAGCAGTGTAATCCCAATCTGAAATTTTTAAAATAATCCAACTTTTTATTTTCATACCAATAACTGTACCAGTGAAGGTACAGTTATTGGCACCAATTCCTATAAAATAAATGCAACTGAAGCCCTTTTTAGATACACGTATGTTGATCAAACTTTCAGTTTGTTATCAATGATTTCCTGGATTTAGCATTTTGACCTTTTGTTTCCACAGACTTCTCCATCTTACGTCAGCTAGCCAGGTCGATTTTATGATATATAAAAAGAGAGTTCATTTTTTGATTAGCTTTCCCCAAACACAGTTGTGCTTAGAGTTAGAATCGCTCGTCTTGTCCAGTTCCATTCAATGTGCCTTCTGATGAAGCTCATTTGTCAGATTAAAAATAACCTTAATGCAGCTAATAAACATACTTTTTGATAAGCACACTTTTCAAGGTTTTTATTGTTCTGATGTAATATTCAAATCTTAAATATGTCACAAGCTGTCAGCGGAAAGTCATCATAAATGACACAAAAAAAGGCTTGAAAACATCAGTCTGTGTGTAATTAATCTATGCAATGTGATTCGCTTATTAAATTGAGGAACAGAAATCATGAACTTTTCAATAATATTCTAATTTATTGAATATGATTATAGATAAGTAGCAAGTAGACATTTTAATAAACATTTTTCCGATGTTTATTCTTTCCATAGCTATTCATCCTAGACAGACAGTGGGTCAAAAAAAAAAAATATCTAGTCACTGATTGCATAAGTTCTCATAAGCATAAGTTCTCCTACTTAGAAAGATGAGAGAGGTCTGTAATTCTAATCATAGGTACACTTCAACTATGAGAGGTAAAATGAGAAAAAAAAAAATCCAGGAAATCACACTGTAGGATTTTTAAAGAATTTATTTGTAAATTATGGTGGAAAATAAGTTTTTGGTCACCCACAAACAAGCAAGATTTCTGGCTCTCACAGACCTGTGATTACTTTTAAGAAGCTCTTCTGTCCTCCACTCCTTACCTGTATTCATGGCACCTGTTTGACCTCGTTATCTATATTAAAGACACCTGTCCACAGCCTCAAACAGTCAGACTCCAAACTCAACACCAAAGAGCTGTTGAAGACACCAGGAAGAAAACCGTAGACCTGAACCAGGCTGGGAAGAGTGAATCTACAACAGGCAAGCAGGTCGGTGTGAATAAATCAGCTGTGGGCGCAATTGTAAGAAAATGGAAGACATACAAGACCATTAATTATCTCCCTCAATGTGGGGCCCCATGCAAGATCTCATCTTGTGGGGTCAAAATGATCATGAGAATGATGAGCAAAAATCCCAGAACTACCTGGAAGGTAGTGTTTTTTTTTTTTTGTTTGTTTGTTTTTTCTCTCTTTGGTCCCTGCAGAGAGCTGGGACCAAAGAAACAAAGGCTGCCATCAGTAACGCGCTACACCAAGAGGGACTCACATCCTGCAGTGCCAGGCGTGTCATCCTGCTTAAGCCAGTACACGTTCAGGCACGTCTGAAGTTTGCCAGAGAGCATATGGATGATCCAGAAGAGGATTGGAAGAATATCATGTGGTGAGATGAAACCAAAATAGATTTTTTTTTTTTTTGTTTGTTTGTTTAAAAACTCAACTTGTCATGTTTGGAGGAAGAAGAATGCTGAGTTGCATCCCAAGAACACCAGACCTACTGTGAAGCATGGGGGTGGAAACATCGTGCTTTGGGGCTGTTATTCTGCAAAAGGGACAGTATGACTGAGCCGTGTTAAAGGAAGAATGAACGGAGCCATGTATCGGGAGATTTTTAAGCCAAAACCTCCTTCCACCAGTGAGAGCACTGAAAATGGAACGTGGCTGGTTCTTCTAGCATGACGATGATCCCAAACACACCGCTCAGGCAACGAACGAGTGGCTCCGTTAAAACGCATTTTAAGGTCCTGGAGTGGCCTAGCCAGTCTCCAGACCTCAACTCCATAGAAAATTTGTGGAGGAAGTTGAAAGTCCGTGTTGCCCAGCGACAGCCCCAAAACATCCCTGCTCTAGAGGAGATCTGCATGAAGGAATGGGCCAAAATCCCAGCTACAGTGTGCACAAACCTGGTGAAGACTTACAGGAAACGCTGGACCTCTGTCATTGCCAACAAAGATTGTTACAAAGTATTGAGGTGAACTTTTGTTATTGACGAAAAACTTATATTCCACCATAATTTACAAATAAATTCTTTAAAAATCCTACAATGTGATTTCCAAGATTTTGTTTCTCATTTTACCTCTCAGTTGAAGTGTACCTATGATGAGTATTACAGACCTCATCTTTCTAAGTAGGAGAACTTGCACAATCTGTGGCTGACTAAATACTGCTTTGCCCCACTGTTGGTAGGTAGATATAAAATCTCTGGGGGGGAGGGGGAAACCCCTTCTGAATGTGAATTTGTCCGCTTCCTGGAAAGGTAGCCTTCATGCTTCAGATGGAAAAAAGGATACTGATAAATTAAACTGATTTGACAACTAGTGAGTCAAAGCCATTTAAAGAAGTAGCTACAACACCTTCAAAATGGGAAATGCAGAAGAACATGTCATTCAAGTATGGCTGTGTGTTGCTCTTCATAACTCCGATGAGAACAAGAGAGCAACTGACCCAAGCTTGAACATATCGACTGTCAGAACAATAATAAAATGCTTTAAATAATGAAGTGTGGAAAACCAGGCTGGATAAGAACTTATGTTTATCTTTCCAAGAGACAATGAGCACAGTGGCAGGGAAAGCATAATGTTGGAGTGCAAAAAAAAAAAAAAATTCATTACAACCATTTGTTTTAAGGCTTACATAAATTTCTTTACCAGGGGTGCCAATAATCATGGATGGTGCTATATTAGTTTTTGGAAAAAGCACTTTTATGGAAACCATCTGTGTTGCCAAGAACGGACCTTTTGAATTTCCGAGGAACTGGGAAATTTAACGATAGCGAAGTTGACAGCAAACTTCAGTGAAGAGTTTATCGGTTAACTTCCTGTGATGCCTAAGTCACCTAGGTTTCAGTTCCTCAAAGTATATTTGAACAAATTTTTATCACCTTTTTGCAGTCAATGTTTGCTAGCAAGCAAATAGACAATGTATATACCAGTATAAAAAGAAGTCTCATGACACACAATAAACAGAACTACTAGAAGCTAACAACAGCCATCTCTCTTCCCTGACTGAAAGGAAACTGTGTGCTGTCTGGGAATGCTGTTCAGAAGTAAAGAGGGGAAAATGCTCAAATGAATGGGGAGCACTGTGGCACAGAAGAAGCCAACAGAAGCATGAGGAGGCAAACAATAACGATTGTTAACTCACTAACCGCTGACGACATCCTTTTAAATGGAGTAAAACTGCTTTGGACAACGACAAATGCCTATGTCTGCACCTCACTGCTCCCCTGCCTTGTCAGCATTCAGGCCTCCCTCTCTCCATTACACAGATAGCACCTCAGGATCCTCGCATCTTTTAAGCTTTACTCCTTCCACTCTCCTTTGCCCTCCGGGACGCTTGGGATTTGCCTGGCAAGCTGCCCTGTTTCAAAGTGTCCACTCTAAATGTGCACACATACACACACTCATACAGTGAGTGACAACTAACAGGAAAACAACATATCCAAGCCACATCTTTTACTATCCCAAGCTTTATTATGTAGCTACCCTTTCAAACAGCATCTGCTGGCTCATTTGCCTCCTATGCTGCAACAACTGAAGCTATTTCCTGCCTATTGTGTCAGAAATGATGTGATGATGAAGGAAGGAAGGAAGGAAGCTGTAAATGTTAAAAGGAAAGCAAGGAGATGTGACATTTCCAAAAAGGAAGCTGTCTGCTCACAAAGAGAAAGCCTTAATCTTAAATTAAACAGATTATTTGTGGCTACACAAGCCTACATGTAAATTATACAATAAAAATTTGAATATAAATCATGAAAGAATTGGGAACTGAAAAAAAAAAAAAGACCAAAAAAGTCCACCATGCATTTCTCATAATACCGATGATCTAAGCTATGAGCTCATCATCCTGCCACACCAAAAATAAAACCTCCCATGTAGCTTTTACCACAGAGCTTCGTCATTTATCATTTAGGACCACAATCACAATAACTCTGGTGTAAATGAAAAGGCTAGCAGATCAGCCTTGTATTTAGAAGGCACTAAACACAAGAGCTATTGTTCTATTGCAAGAGAAGGTGCCAAAAAACCCTCTACATTCAAATTTAAAGTGGACAACTAGTACTTCCCCATGTCAGCGGCGTTTGGAATTAGGCATGGGCTGAGGTCAAGTATTACTGAAGGGGCAAATTGATCTGGGACCAGGAAAAGTACCTCAGTTTTACGGTAGTTACAACAAATATATATTTTTAAAAAAGTATGCTGTGTTCTGATTGATTTCAGAGCCATTAATCTATCTGCACATTTCAAACTGCTATTCACTGATGCTCCCTGATATCAACTTGTGTTGTGAGGTGTTCAGTATGCTTTGACAGTTTTTTTTTTTGTTTTTTGTGTCTTTTTTTTTTTTTTAATCTCTCTTGGGGGAAACAAAAAACAGTTGAATAAAAGCGACTTTCTGAACATAAAGACATTCAGACTGTGTGATCAGAAAAACTAATTCAAACCGATGACTACTTAACATGAGGAAAGATAATGAAGTTAGACATGCAATCTTTTTTTACGATCTTGAGGGAGACAACCAAATCAGTTGAGGTGTACTCTGAGAACACAATGTACTAATTCTCTAACCCTCATTAAATGTGTCTGTATTTTTGCTGTGAAACCTAACAGTGCTTATTAGCACCTGACTGGCAACCTTCAGTCACTTCAAGCTCAAATCCTCAAACATTTTGCAGTTTCTTTAGAAATGTGTCTCCTGCTCAACTAGATTTTTATTAAATGTTTTTCACCCAAAATAGAAAATCTGACTCATTATTGTATAAATGGGTAGTAGACAAACACAATTCACAACTATTGCATGCATAAAGCTGGAAACCCAAACTTCTCAAATATTCTTTAGTCTGCATTTAAAAAAAAAAAAAAAAAAAACTTTTAAGAGTTATATCTATAGGCTGCTTGCTGTTGCAAAATGTCAGGGTGCATATAAAAAGCTGTCAGTTCTAATTTTACACCGAGTAGAACGAAAAAACAAAGAGGAGTGCATTTCTGTCGTCAGTGACATCCCCTAAAAACAGCTGGAAAGAAAAAAGCTGCACTTTTCATTACGACCAAAGGAATCTGTGTCAGCTTTTGAAACAAAGTGACTTTTTCTTCTGTCTATTTCACCAGCAAAACACAATCTGAACTATACTTATTCTGTTTGTAAATGTTGTCAAACTCTACTAGAGATATAATCACTGAGATTCCTCCCCACTAGGAGGATGAAGGACACCCTGACAGAAAAGTAGACATTCTGGAGAGTCATTCACCAAAGCATGTTTGGACAGCTGACAAACTAAGCTCTAACAGCAGTCAAATACGCTAAACAAGACTGGCTGTCAGAAGTGAGGAATACATCCAATTTTTTTTTTTTTTTTTTAAAGAAACCCCTAAAATCTCCAACATTATTTCTTCTGCAATTGCCTCACCACGAAGCATGATGTAAATAACAAAATTCTGACTACACACCCTGTTATAAGTTAAAAAAAAAAAAAAAAAAAAAAAAAAAAAAAAAAAGTATTCTGCGAACAGCGATTTTCAAAATGACTTGGTCCTGAAGTGACCTCAAAGGGAGTAGTCGCTTATTTAAAAGCACAGAAAGCTAGTTGCTGTTATAGATACAAAACTGATGTGAAACAAAGCAAAGTACATACATAAAGATTTGGTTAATGCATCTGAAGCAAACTTAAAGGCCATATACTAAACAGGGTGGAATGTGACCTGGGGACAAAGCTGATAAATAATTAAACAGTAAATTTATTTTCTAATGATGAAATATTGTGCAGACTTGACTGCACAGCTTGGCATCTGTTGCTTAATTCCTGGCAGAAATGATGTTGAAAAAGTAGGTTTTAAAATGCTTCAGCTTTCACAACAAAGCCTAAAGATTAAACGTCCCAGTCCGCCCTACCGTCCACGCCACTAACTAATACCTCGACTATTGAGGACAAATCAACATCAGTTTTATAATCTGTACCTGCCCACCGGGGTCCACCAGGACTCTACGCCTCAGATTTTAGTGACCGCACACACCAGCAGTGACAACAAAACTCCAGTTCAGAGAGTGGAGCCAAACCCACAGCAGACAAAACTGAGTCAGATCACAAAAAGGAGAAAAACAACAATGATGCTTTATCTCTCAGGGACCAAAAGCATACAAAAACTGCATTAATATGCTGGCAAGTAATCACTTTTTTTTCTTTTTAATCTCGCTTCATCTTTTTTCTTTTGAGCAGACAGTTGACAAAGTGGTGCATTATGGACTTCAAGGCTGGAGTGAAAATGGTACATTTCCGAATAGAATAGTGTGGCTAAAGAAATCCATAAATAGTATGAATACGAGCACATGGCTCTCTGTTAGGACCAAGCGTTTCCTGTTCTTTAAGATAGGAGGAGACCTTAAAAGGGATAGTTATTAATATTAGTTCCCTCACATTTTGTAGAATGATGTAATATCCTCCCAAGTTTGTCCAAAAATAATTAAAATCAAATGAATGCTTAGTGACCAGGTCTTCGCAAAGCTTGTTGACATATTAAGCAGGTAATTTAGCCTTTTGTTTCAGGTGTGTTGGAGCAGGGATGCATCCAAAAGTTGCAGGACAGCGGCAGTCGAGGACTGGAGTTTCAGACCCCCTGGTCTGCCTGGACGGCTGATTGTGAATGTGCTTGGACAACTTCCAAACAATTTTAAGACCTGGAAAAGCATAGGAACATATCACCTTCAATCCTGTTGCACAGAGCCCTCTGTCACAAATTCTAATGGTTTTCTCCACCCTCGGCGGCCAAATACAAACTGATGAGTCGCAGTATCCATAACATAACCAGTAACTCATATCCATGGCTATATTGTTGTATCACATAAATCAACATTTTTAATTTGATCTGTTTTAAATTGCTAAAAATCTGCAAAAAAAAAAAAAAAAAAAATCCAAAAATGAGGGGGGAGGGGGGATTTCTTGACTAGCCGTTAGCGTCCCACTGCTAAGGTTTTCTTCAGCTTTCTACAAACTCATTGCAATGTGACATCTGTGTATCACAAGTAACCACTTCTGAGAATAACACACACATGACCTCACTTCCAGAAAAACCCAAACTACCTAGCCCCTCTACCCAAAGGTAGAGGGGCTAGGCAACTCAGGCCCACGAGTGGCATGCAAGTTTTAGTTGCGTCTCTGCTTCAACACCTGATTCGAGTCTAAATTATCTCCCCAGCCTTCAACAAAGTTCTGCAGGTCATTTCGTCAGGACAACATCTTAAGCATGCAGGCCGCTGGCCCTCGACTGGAACTCCTACCCCTGCCTTAAGGTACATTTTCCTGTACAATCAGACACTCAGAGAAACACCTTTACGAGCTGCTATTTGAGATCAAAACTGAAAGTAATATATAAAGATGATTCGATTTTTTTTTTGTTATTTACAACTAAATATCAAGAGCATAGCAGTAAATAGAGCAAAACACACAACAAAAATCTGAACCAGTTGAGCTGGCACAACTTGTGTCTTTTTTAAACATTTTTTTAAGTTAAAAAATTATATCTTGTTAAGGGATTTCCCAAGATTCCATTCTATTTCAACAGCACATTTCTTTTTTGCTTTAAATAATATTCAATTTCAAATCCTGATTTCTTCAATAAACTACAACCTTCCATGTCCTGACCTTTGTTCTGAGCCTCATTCAGTACATTTTTGGACATTTTCGTTGTTTGCAGATGAGCTGAATAGTACGACACAACTAGCAGCCATCGCATTTATAGATCGAGGTGAATCACATCTCGACGACACCAACTTCAAGCACACAATGCCTTCAATAGCTGCAGAAGTAATACTTTTTTTGTCTAATTCACAAGGTTCAATCTTCAAGATATAATATTTATCCCTGAAGGCCAACTTGATTTACAGTTGGCATCACTGCATAACCAGAAAATCCTTGAACAACAAGTTCTGTGAAAAAGAATTTCTGTACAAAGGGAGCCAGATAAGGCAGCTACAGTGAAAGGCAACCAGCATTAAGGCTAGTCATCAACATTGGTTCAAATTAAGTCCAAAATGAGCCAGAATCAGATTCTAGGAACAAACAGGCTTTTTAAGACAAGTATGTGACTGTAATCATAAACTGAGCCAAAGTGCCCACTCCTAATGATATTGACAGAATACATTTTATCAACTGGGGCTGCAAACAAAGCAGATGGCATAATCTCTTGAACGCTGCTTATCGTGCATGGCCTCTTAACTGACCGGTGACTGAGCTTGCTTTTAGTGCTGCTTGCTTTTAGTGCTGCGGCTCACTCAGACTGCCTGCAATGGGAAATAGGCCATCAAAATGATAAGCTTCAGAGAAATCATAACATGAGGCTTTGGCTGGTGATTTATTTAAAAGCTGCAATTATTTGCACTCTGCTGATAACGAGACACTAACGGCCCTTAACGGTCCAGACATATGCTGGGTGAGGCTGGTATAATCCCTCCCAGTGCACAACCAAAACACAGCTTCAGTAGGATCATAATCTCATGATCAAATGTTGACAGGATGTATGTAAATATAATTAATGAGCTGATGAAAGACCTCGAGGTTTTTGTGGAAAGCAACCTGCAATGCTGCAGCAGGCAGTACAGCTGTGCTCTCTGTTGCTTTGACAAAAACACTGATATGTTATCTCACTTCAGTTTTTAGTGATTCAATGGGGTGTGTTAACACATGTAAATATGCTCCCATGTAAAGGTGGTAAGATGCAAAATCAGTACTATTGTTTTCAGTAGACTGTGTCCCCGCATGAAGTGAAGATGTGTAGGTTCCCCATCAATGCTAAGCTACTGGATAAAAACTTAATGAATCTAAAGACACAACAGCAGCTGCTATCTTACAACATTCAGCAGGTCTCGCGTCAGATTGCTGTCAGGCCTCATGTGGAAACTGTGTCAAAGCCAATCACAGCGGTAACACAGCACAGAGCAGCTCCTAAAGTCATCAGAGCAGCTCTGATGACTATCCCAAAGAGCCAGGAAGAGACAGACCATGATAATCATAGGAGGAAGCATGTTAACAGCAAGTTAAGAAAGAAACAAACAAGGGATTCCTGTAAGTGTACCACTGCAATATTACACACTCTTCCTGGTTTATGCATCTTGATTTGTTTCGGCAGTATTTATGACTGGACATTGGTAATAAAACTGCAACCAAGATGATTGTTAGATTTGTGCGATCTACAACTTAAATATAATACTTTGGTTTCACCAGAGTGATAAATGGCTTTTTCTGTGCTTTTTTTTAAAGTATCTGGACCATCTTACACCAGCTCTATATCAAAATTCAATAATACTAGGACTAGTAAAATAGTAACTACCCAACAATAAATACACATCAGCAGTTCCCAAGGCTAGGATCAGGATCCCACTTTGGGTTGCAAATAAACAATTGTGAGAGAGATCTTGAGATGTTCTCCAGAATAAACTAACTAACAAGCTCATCGTGGAAAAAAACAATTATGCTATGAATCTTAGAAGTGTTTAAAAAAAAACAGAACTTGGAAAACTATTTACAAAAGAATCCACAAAATCCCTAAAGATGTAAAAAAAATAATCATACAAAAACTAAGCATTTGCCAATCAATCTGCCAGAAATCATAAAAAGGTTTGGTAGATATGCCTTTATGTATAATAAGGGATAATCGGATAATTCCTTTGTTTTTTGGTGTGATTGTCGGGATGCTTTAACCAGGAAGTTTTGTCATCAGGTGCCAACTATCACTGGATGTTCAGACCAATGACAGTTGGTCATTGGTCCAAGAATAACGGTCCAACACCTTATTCTTCTTAAAGAATAATGGTCGGTTATTCTTTACAAATAACAGACCGTTTTTGGTGGTGGCCAGTCGCTACTCACTCATTCATAGCTGCCAAACCATTTCCCTTCCCTTTCCTCTAAAAAGTGTACAGTAACTGTTTTCTCACTTAAAAGTCCAGGTCGACAGAAAAAACTAGAACGTTGAGTCTGAAATCCGCATCGGCCAGGAAAAGGCTGATCGGTGCACCCGAAAGTGGGCACAAAACGCAAATAAAAACAAATATCAAGAGGTAAATAACAACTTAAGTGAACTAATGCTTCAAAACCATTACAATATACATTGTTTTGAGACACATTAAACCCAACGGAACACTTTGTCTATGCTTTGCGGTTGTTTTGTGCTTTGCTCAGTCACGAAGTCATAGCCCTTACTGACACGAGGGGGCCTCTACTTGTGATTTCATAGTGAGCCCACTGACAGGAGTTATATTGAACCTACCTTTGCCATTCTGCCATGCTGTGTACCAGGACAGGCTGAGGAAGGACGTGAAGAAAATTAACGCAGTGGCCACAGTTCCATTTCTGAGCCTCATCTCATTTCAGCGATGCCTCTCCTCGGCTGAGTGTCGGGGGAACCCGGAGCTACCGTTGCCTCCCTCCACTCCCTCTCCGTCCGTCTCTTCCTGCCCTCAAGATGTTGAGACGGGCGTAGGCGAAAGCATACGAACGTATCAAACGGCCCGGTTCACCACACAGTAAACACCGACTTCTCAGCTGAGAGAGAGAGCAGTGCTCGGATGTAACCTTGGTCTCTCTGCGCTTCCTCTGGTCGGTTTTTGTCGGGAAGGGAGCTGCTCTTTTTCCTACCTTTCTATTGCGGTTTGACACAATTCAAACGATTTACGCGACAAGATAGCTTACATGATCGCCTAGCTCTCCATACAGCCCATTTTGATATTTACAGCCGCAGCTCTTTAGCTACAAGTTCCAAGTAGAAAGCGTTTCAAGTGTGTGACGGCTGATCCTCCGGGATAGGCTGCTGGAGCTGTGACGCGTGCGGAAGGCTACGCCTCAAATCACGTTGATGTCGCGTCAACTGCCAACAGATAAAGGAGGGTTTGCAATAGAAACCTACGTGTTGCTGCCTCCTTGGGGCACGTCAAAAGAAGCCACCAAATTTCAGTTAGGCTCGCGTCGGTCCAATAAGACACTGTTCGGATAAGCTAGTTAGCTACTGAGCTAACATGAAGTAGAAACTCCGCTGGTTGTGTCCATCAACCTGCAGTCACCAAACCAAAGCTGCCAGAACAGGACCGGAGACTCTTTTCACTCCTTGAAGGCTAATAACTTCTCATATTGCGCTTTCCATATCTGTTAGGGTAAACACCAAAATGAACAGACATCCCCTTTTTTTTCCATACATCATATAACACGCAGACGTAACGTGAGTTTGAAAAACTAAGTAATGTGTCCACCTGTCACGTCAGACGTTTTCCAGAAATATATCTTCCGATGAGAACTTTCAAAATAAAGCCCCTGCTGTTAAACGGATGCTTAATTTCAGGTATTACTGTTTCAAGTAAAAATTTGAGTTAGTTTTTTTGTTTGTTTGTTTGTTTTTGTTTATTTATCGGAAATAAAACTGTTCAAAGTTAATTTACACCAGAATTGTGACTATTAAAACTTTATTCATTCTTAGATCCAAGTTCTGACTTCAGAAGTAAAGGGAACATGAGTGACCACCTGAACTTGTTGTTAATTGTCCACTTCATCATAGGTGATATCTTTGTACTTACCTTGCATTTATAATACTAATAATACAGCCCAGGTACCAGCAGTTGAACTTATGCCACATACTGAGAACCAATGCCTTAGGCTTTCAAATGATGGTTCAACAACTCCAGTCCTCAAAGGTCAGTGTCCTGCAACTTTTAGCTGGGTCTCTGCTTCAACATTAGGAAGACTCTGGAGAATCTGACTGCATACTGAGGTAATTCAGTCATTTGATTCAGGTGTGATCGACCAAGGTCTTCAACTCCAGTTGCATGACCCTGACCCTTGAGAACTGAAGTTGCAGACCCCTGTAAGAAAACCTGGGTTGCTTGTGATGATGTATGCTTCCATAATGTGGCCACTAGGGGAACCAGTGAATCACAACACCATCTGTGGTGTAATGTTGAGTCCCTCCCCGGAGTGATCCTACTTCACACCTGCTTGCCAGTTTGGCTATGTAACTCACTTCCTTCTCTTACTTGTAGCCAGAGGTCACAAAATCACGTGACACAAGATGGGAAGAAGGCATCTAAGGACAGCTTAAGTATTTTGAGAAAAAAATCGTCCACTTTATAATCTGCTTGTCTTTACCTTGCAAATAATTAATGTTGATGTTTCTCCTGATAAGCATAAGTGGAGAACCATAGATCAAGCTCTTATAGTTCCTCAAAATCTTCTTTCCCATGTTTCCATCAGGGTATGCACAATGAAGCAGATGCTAGTAACAGTCTTGCAGCAAGGATGTCCTGGGTTCGAATCCCAGACTGGGGTCTTTCTGCAAGGCGTGTGCATATTCCCCCAGTGCATGCATGGGTTCTCTCCTGATACTCTAGCTTCCTCCCAGTCAGGCTAGGTCAACTGGTTATTCTAAATTGCCCTTAGATATGCGTGTATGCGTATGTGGTTGTGTCTCCGTTACCCTTTGAAAGACTGGTGACCCGTCCAGCCTGTAACCTGCCTCGATGAGCTGCAGCCTGCTGACACTCCAATTACAAGCAGGTATAGACAATGAGTGGAAGGGTGAAAGAGTCATGAATAGTTATAAACTCTCAGGTAGTATTGCACCCCATTTTCCTAGGGATTTTCTTATTGTTGCCAATTAGTTCACATTTAGGCAGAACTTGCAAAATATATAGCATAAAACTCATCAATAATGCATTATCCATTACTTAAACAGCTTCTCCTGAGAAAAGAAATTGACAGAGGACGAAATATTCCCTTAACATATATTTAAGACATATTAAGGGTCAACTTACAACACTATTTCACCTAAGTAGATAGCTTTATACTGTGTATCACTGTATAAACACCTTTTGCAAGAGTCAGTCTTCATCAGATAGGGGTAATAAAGTCCTTTGAAATATACTCATTTTACGATATACCCAATTACTAATCATTTTTGACATATTTTCATGAAATTTTAATGATTATGCAAGCAATTAAAAAACTTGAAGAAAGTGCATGGCCCAAGAGGAGAACTGACACAAAATTAGAGATTTCAATAGGAAATTTTACTTTATTTTTAAAACACCATTATTGTAGTGCAAACCCATAAAATATGCTATAAAGATTACATTTATATATAATCAGTCAGTTTAAAAACACTATACATGCATTCACACATAAAGCTTATGGAACCGAAAACAAGCTGGGAGGGAACAGAAGGCAAACATGCAACAACCTTTCACTCACTAATTAAAACAGCAGCAGCATTATGAAAAGTAATAGATAAACACACACACTTTTATATTTATAGTCTTAGCACATCACTGCTTCCTTATCAGACTGTGCCAGGTGTTAACTGTGGCACAGACAGCAGAACTGATGTGAAGCAAGGCGAGGCAGGATCTCAGAAGGGTGTAGCTTTGAAGTAGTCCTCCAGTGGGATGACTGATACTCCCCCAATCCAGTCCTGTAGCCAGACCTGAATCAAATCCATCTTCATGAAGAACCACTTGTGTCCCACAGGCCACTTTGCCATCACAGGATGTCTGTTTAAAACAGAGCAATATGTGAGTTTACACTTATCAAATGTACTGTTAAGCACACTATCACAGCTTACAGCTTTGGCACCTTGAGAACATCGCCTCCTTTGCAAAAGCGAGCTCCTCTGGGGCCACCTCCACCATTTTGCCTGTCAGTGTGAGTCGAGCACATCTAGGATCCTCTGGATCATACACCATTTGCCTTGAAACACAGCGGAATATGACACCTTTGTTACTAACATTTTTTTTTTTTTTTAAAGCTTTTTGGTAACTACATTATGTGGTGGCATAGTTTTTTTTCCTGTCTAAAGCAACAAGAATGAATACATTTTTCTTCAACTGTTTCATTGCTAACCAGAAAAATGTGTGTTTGTTTTGATCACATTAAAGAATCTTTTTAAAGCTAAATTTAATCAGGCATGTGTTTGTTATTGGTATCAAGATTACAGAATGAAGCAAATGCAGTAAAAAGATGACGGAATATTAGCTGAATTTTTCCCAGAAGTAAATTGCAAAGTAAAAAAGTCAGTGATTTCAAAGCTGTCTAGGTCTCCTTGTGTAATAATTTAGATCAAACCAGAGTAATATGAATGTTTTAAGAATAATATGAATTTAAGAACAGCGCTCTCTCTGTCTTGACCCTAAGATGTAGGGTAAAATGTGCAGAACGTGGAGTGGTTCTCCTCTCTCTATGTTCTAGATATATTTTAATTTTTTAAAATGCCAGCCCCTCATTGTGAGGGTGTCCACACAGAGTGAAAATTAAAAAATTAAAATAAAATAAAATAAAATAAAATTGTTTGATATTGATGACAGAAATGAATAACACAAATACATGTTCAAGAACAATTTTGGTCGATTTTCTTGACAACCTCTGATTTTAATCTCACTGAAACTCTGCCACCTGCTGACAAAAACTAGTAAATGCAGTCATCTCTGGGTTTGGGGTAGATCAGATATTAAAGGACTTATGCAACATGAGGACTACTAATTTGTGGATTATTCTACTGCTTTCAAAATGTTGCTTAAGATTAAAAAGTGTATTTTTCAAACCTTCCCAAAACTTAGATCTATGATAGAGTCAGGAACAATGATAAAGTCATAATAAATCATAATGTGTCATTACAAGTGTCCTACAGATGGATACTTTCTTTAAGACCGAGAAGCACAATATGACAGAAGTCAAATGAAGTACTTTTGCACTATATTCTGAACTTGGAATGTTTTAACTTTGCATACTGTTACTTAACAGGGCATACGATCCAATGCCTTATACACTGGCTATGTTAACAGAAGCCACTGTTTTTGGTAAGCTTTTTAGCTTTGTTTTGTGTTTACTTCATGTGTGTTCAGCCAAAGCATTAAACAGGAAAACTTGTCAGACTGGTGGAATTTTATCAAAAAGAATAATACATGTGTCCTTTCAGTAAGCTCCGACTTGCCTGCAGAAATCCCCTTCAGCCTCTGAGAACGTGAGAGAGGCATGTGGGTTATTTTTCAGGTCCGTCACTGTGTTGTCCATTGGAGTCACATAAAAATAGATCACTCCAGTGCTGTTGTCTAGTGGTCCGTCACTGACCGAGAAGATGTTTCCAAAGGGAAGACCTCTGATCTGTGCAAAATAGATGTTGCAAAAGGAATCTTGTTAAAATTTTGGAATATAGCAGCACAAGGATGATTTTAATATGAGTATGATGAACTCTGGTGCCTTGCAACATTTAATTAAGAATTCTGCAATTTTTGGCCTTCATACCAACTCCATCACCCACTATGCTATACTTTCCTACCAGTTATATGACCATTATGGCCTTATAAACAGAGAGCCATTCTGTTATGGAGTAGTACCACCTCTCCAAACAAACAGATAAAGCTGGAGTGACTGAGTTTTGTAACGCTTATTCCACTCAATGGAGCACCCCTATGTGTTGTGCACTGTGTTGCTGTAAAGTGTGAGCTGGTAATTGCAAGTGAGGCTAAAGTTTGGTACTACACAAAAAAGACTATTTCACTGTTTTTCAACGAAACTGGAATCTTTGATCATCTCTAGCGCAAAAACCTCAAATACCCAGACTACACACTGAACAGAGATAGATTTATGAAACCATTATTTTACATATGAAAACACAAAATAAGCGTTTTTGATTCTTCTTCCCAACCAAGAGCACCTCAACTTGAGACAAGTGTGAAAATGGCAAAATATAAACTGGGGAAATGAAGGGTAAATTGCTCTAAATGATGTTGCGATTAAAAAGAAAATCTGCTTGGATTTGTTAAATCTATTTTTAAAAACTAAGAAAATGTCACAAAGCAACACAAGCCCTTGAGAATTGGAGCTGGATATCCATGGTTAGTTGAATAGGAAAAAAGAAGAATTAAAGAAAGAACTGTATTACAATGTTACAACATTAATTTTGAACATCAATAATAATAATAATAATAATAATAATAAGCAGAAAACATGAAAAAAAAACATAATAAAGTTGTGAAAAGGCAAGAATTTTCAAAAATTAGTTTCTTGGACCTCTAAAGACAGTTACAAAGTCAGTCTTCTATCACCTGAAGAACACTTCCAGGATTAAAGGACTAATGTCTCAACAAGTTCTAGAGAAACACATCCATGTATTTATCTTTAGTCGCATTAATTATTGCAACAGTGTCTTCACAGGTCTGCCTAAAAATCAATCAGACAACTGCAGCTGATCCAGAATGCTGCTGCTTGTGTTCTCACTAAGACTAGGAAAATAGAGCACGTCACCCCAGTTCCACAATCCTTACACTGGCTCCCTGTAGCTCAGAGAATAGACTTGAAAATATTTCTGTTAGTTTATAAGTCAGTGAATGGCTTAGCACCAAAATACGTTAAAGACCTGTTGTTGTCATATCAACCTTCCAGACCACTCAGGTTTTCTCTTTCTGGGTCTGCTCTGCATCCCCAGAACCAAACATGGAAAAGCAGCCTTCAGTTTTTATGCACCACTAATCTGGAACAAACTCCCAGAAAACGGAAGTTTGAGTGTAAATCAGTTAAATAAAGTAAGTGAATAATTTTGATGTTTTGATGATTCTGCTGTATACTTGATTGATGTTTTTATGATGTAAAGCACTTTGAACTGCCTTGCTGCTGAAATGTGCTATACAAATAAACTTGACTATATTAGTTTCCCATGATCTCCGTAGTTTTGTGTGTGTGTGTGTGTGTGTGTGTGTGTGTTTTCACCCCTGGTACATGGTGACCTTGAATAATCTACTACATAACACATTACGGAGAGTTAGATCTAATTTCATGTGTCGCCGTTTCTACGACTACCACGTTTTATATGCAAAGTTAGTTTGATAAAGTTGTAGATAGAGATAGATTTGGATTTCTTTTCCACCTTATTAGAAAGGAAGATTCCAGCCTTGTTGCTCGTCTGAATATAGTCTACCCACCCAGTCAGGACCAGTCCACTGAGCATTACCTTGTCTTGAGTGGAAATGGTAGCTAGATGACCCCAGTCGCTGTAGTGAGCGATGTATCTGGCAGTCCTGGCGGTCTCCTGGTGTGGAGGAGGAGAGCTGCCGCTGCCGGACTTCTTCACCTTCTCCACGGGATACGAGAACAGGCGAGAGGACAGCTGCGCCGTTTCTTCGCTTTCGGGCTCCACCTGCTCTCCGAGTCCGGGAGTCTCCAGGCGGTCTCCGAAGACGTTGGCTTTCCACAGCCCGGCGCCGTCCACCAGCAGCGCTGGGGCAACCTCTTCGGACAAGTCGACATCCTCTACATCTACGTCGTTTGAAGACACGACCCAGGACACGGAGCTCCTGAGGGTGTAGCTCTGGCACAGACACAGGAGGCTGGCACACAACGCCAGGGGAAAGTAACGGGGCCTCATGGAGCTTGGAGGATGACCGTCCACATCCACTCCGGTGTTTACAAACTCACGTGATTTCCTAACACGAGGAAGTTCAGCTTGCTGAGGCAGCGTTCTGCAGCGACCTCTGGTGGTCCAGGAGGTGAAACGGGATCAAATCTCACAAAATTTACATCTTTAGGAATATATATATATATATATATATATATATATATATATATATATATATATATAGTATATATACTATATATATATATATAAATGCTAATCGTTTTTTTAAAAAAAGTCAATTTTTAAGTTTTTTCACATAGCCAACATGCGTTTAGACTTTAGTTATTTTAGAAATATTGCATACTGAGTGAAAAAAAAAAGATAAAACAAAGTGGCTGGCCACATATTTGACCAAATTTCTCGTTAGTTAATATTTTAGTGAACTTACACCGGCTGCCCATTAGGTGGAAGTGTATATAGGAAACACCTGGGTTCAATGAAGTAACTCATTTGCGTCAGCCCCTACCCATATACAAGAAAAGGGCTTTTAAATAAAAGTCCATTCAAGTTCTGTTGTTATGCATAAAGGGGCTAAGTGAAAGAAAAATATTTGTACATAATTAGTGGTGCATTGTTCAGTTGTGGAGGTAAAATATGCTGAATAAAAAGTTTATGCAACTTAGAAATTTTGCAGAAATTTACAGAAATGGACGAACAATTATCAGTTCATTCTCTTTTGTTTATTTTTATAATATGAAACATTTGAATCCCAGTAAAAATCTGCAAATTTTATGAAATCTGATTTCTGTAAAAAAATGTTTACATGTGCTCGCATTAAATTCTTTCAGGGCTGTAAGGGTGTGAGAGTATGATTATGAAGTATACAGAGCATGAAAGTGGCTTCCTGTTTTTTAGATATGCTCTCACATCCATCAGGAGAGTACACTGCTCTGCAGGAAATGTCTCTATGTTACTGTAAATTATGCAGATCCTATAGGACATTAATCTTGTAAGACTTTTTAATGAGCTATTTCATTCTGCCTTGAGGTTATTTCTGTTCCTGCTGGGCAACGACCCATCTTTTGCTTGCAGAGATCTAAACTTTAATACACCATGTTAGGTTAGGTTATACAGACAAGTAGCAACATAGTATAATAAAAAGTTTCAACCATTTTACATGTAAATTAAAGTATGTAATAGGAGGTTATTTTGCAAACAAATTGCCATATAATATGAGAAACAAAAAGGAAGTATCAGAAATTAGAGACAGAGGATAAAATGAGTTCATTTTAATATAATACTTTTTTGTGGAATAATTGCTGAAAAATGATTCCTAAATTTAAAAAAATGGTACAGGAAGGTGAGTGCCAGCAATAAATAAATGAACAATCTGGGAAAGGCAGTACATCCATCATTTTTTGTGACTTCAAAAGCCAGTCTTGATGAAGCAATACCACATTCTGTAAGTAAATGTATACATACTTTAAATCGCCCGTATAAAACATTGCAGTAAGAACTATTTGGCTTGGCTTCCCAATCAATCTTGCATAATACTTACTGTCTGAGATTCTGTTGCTTTACTACACAAGAGTCTCAGTACAGCTTTGTGTATTTATGTGTATGTCTTCAAGAGGTTTTTAACATGGTTGAAAAATAAATTATTGTAGATTTTGGCTTATTTGACAGCATACATTTTCAATTGTCATAGGGGAAACAAAGAGGTTCATTAACTACTGATGGCTGTCTTCCATCAATGGCAAGGTTTTGCTGTTTTACATTATTCATTATCAAAGATAAAATAGTCAATAAAAAAGTTACACATCACAAATGTTATTTATTACATGTTATATTTTTATGCTGCACAAGAGGAATATCTGTGTTAAGTACTGTAAGTACCATATTTAAAATATATAAAAAAGGAAAAAATGTGAGACATCCTTTCCCTCATACAATTTATAAAATCTGCAGTCATTATGTAACTGACTGATTAAAAAATGAATAATTAAAACGTCGATCAATCACAACCACATCGTCCATCAGAGGTGTCAAGTAAGAGAAAGATGGAATGCTTTATACCATGTAAAACCTTAACCTACCATGGTTGGTAAGGGTTGTATCTTATTAGTGACATTCTCATCAGCTTTCCTTATAAATGTCAGAGAAAGACATCATGAGAGAATCCACACAGAGTGCCTGGAGCTTAAAAATAAATCAGTGAAACAGATTTGAATTATTTTTACTTTTTTTAAATTTAGGTTTAGGTTTCTTACTTCAAATAAAGGCCAGTAAATGGGATAGGAATCATAATTGAAAGGAAGTTCTTTTTCAGTTAGACTGTTGTATCCTGGCCTGTAGGTGGTGCTGTTGTCCAAATTTCTCTATATAAAACAAGAGAAACCAATAACTTCATTTATTTTTGGTTTTCTCTTTGTAAATAAAATGTTCACCAAGAAAAACTTTTTTTTGTTTAGCATAAACATTTTACAGCAATAAACTGCTGAAAATCATTGAAAATTATCCATAAACATCTTTTATAAAGTGGGATCACAATGAAATGTTAATTTTTTCAGTCTCTCTTTCTGTTCCTAAAACAACAAACATTTGTGATTAAATAAAAACAGAGTAAAATTTTTCCACCACATCTGATCAAGACATTCCAGGTAGCTTTACGGAACTTTTATCTTATTCTCTCATTCAAATCAGTACACATTCTTGTTTCCAGAACCTGTAAATCTCTCAGTTTCCTGTCTTAGTTCATGCTCTTATCGCTCCAAGCCATTGACTTCCTCTTCGCCACTTCCATCCAGGACGGCTGGCTGCTGTCAGATTGCAGCACTGATGAATGAGTGTGTAAAGAAGATGGGGAGGAGGGCAACTCCACATTTTTCCGTGTCCATTTGTCCTCACGAGGCTTTTCTAAAACCCTGGAGGGGCTGGATTCTACAAAATGCAGAGAAGGAAAACCTTACATCACAGCTCAGTTTCCCATTGTCAATATTAAGGAAGCATCTCTCCACTCACAGTGCCTTGAATCTTTCTACATCTTGTCACATTTCAGCCAAAAACCTTAAACTTAATGTGTTTTATCAGGGTTTTATGCGATAAATCAACACAAAGTAGTGCAGACCTGTAAAGTGGAAGGAAAATGACACATGGTTTTCAAAAGTAAAAATAAATTCTTAAAAAGATGTTGTGGATGCATTTGTATTCAGTCCCCTTTACTTTGATGCCCTTAAACAAAACTATTGCAGTCAACTTTTTCAGATGTGATCTAATTAGTAAATATAGTCAACCTGTATATAATTTATTCTCAGTATAAATCCAGTTGCTCTCTGAAGTCCTTAGAGGTTTTTAGAGAGCATTAGTGAACAAACAGTGATGTGAAGACCAACAAGTTTAAATAAGGGCTATGGTATAAAACAAAATCCCAAGCTTTGAAGCTCTTTCTGTTCACTGTTCAATACATCATCCAAACATGAAAGAGCATGGCACAACTACAAATCTACCAAAACGGGTCTTTCCACCTAAACTGATAGGCCAAGCAAGGAGAGTATTTGTCAAAAAAGCAGCCAGTAGGTCCATGGTAACTTTGAAGGAGCTGCAGAGATTCAAAGCTCAGGTGAAAAAGTCTGTTGACAGAACAACTGTTAATTGGGCAATCCATAAATCTTACTATTATGGAGGATCTGGTCTCGGCTTCAGGTTTTTACAATTCGCCTCAAGTCATCTTTGGGACATCAAACATGGAGAACTTCTGGTCAGATAGGACCAAAATTAAGCTTTATTACGCTACATGCAAACCTCATCTGTGGGACAGAAGTACCGCTGCTCATAATTCTGAGCATACCTTCCCCTCAGTGAAACATGGTGGTGGTAGTATCATCCTGTGGGTATACTTTCTGTCACCAGGGACAGGGAAGTTGGTCAGAGCTGATGAGAAAATGGATGGAGTACTTTTGTAAGAAACCTGTTCAGCTTACAGCAGGACAGTGCCCTTAAACATACAGCCAGAGCTACAATGGAAAGATTTTGACCCATTTAACTCCTGTACCACTGATGGTACATGAGCAGGCATTAATGGTATTCACAAGGCATTTTGATATCAGCTTTTAACAAAGTAATTATAAAGCATCAGGCACAGTGAATACCAGTGAAAGCAAGTTTTGTAGCTTATTTAGGTGAATTTACATTTATCTAATTTACATAAGTATATACTTGTTTATGCTGTTCCTTTTAAATCCACATATTGAAAAGAAAAATAAAATTGATGACACATTCTAAGGAAAGGACAGTGGAAAAGGGTTTGGGAATCCCCATGTAGAAATCAGACAACAGTGAACCTTGAAGTGCTGCATTACAATTACGGTAGTTCTGAATTTAGAACGTAGATCAGAGAATAACATCAAACCCAACTTAACCATGTTCTGTAATGCCCAGGTTAATAACAATCAACAATGCTGCAAACTAATATAAATATGTTTGCTTTTTATGCATTACAACATGGCAGCCCTATTGGATTTTGAGGTTGGGGCCGGTGAGAAACCTCCATCTTTTCCTACTTGAAACTCTGACTTCAAGGGGCTTTTCTGTTTATCTTTCAAACTTGGAAGTTCTACTTCAACCATGAAGTCCAAATGAATAAGAATGTTTTTGCTTTTATATGACAAAAAATGAGCAGAAATTCCAATCACTGCTTTAAAATGTCTTGACAGTATGGTGCCACCTGGAAAATGTAGTGTTTTGTGAGGTTGCAGAAAATGTCTGAGAACCACTGATTTAGATCAAAGGTGCATGAATGGTCGAGTCGAAGTCTAGACCTAAATCCAACCTAAAATCTGTGGCTACACTCAAAAGTTAATTTTCACAGAGACTCTCTACATCATCTGACCGAGCCTGAGTTATGTTGCAAAGAGAAATGGTTAAGCAAGTCATGTACAAAGCTGGTAGTAGACATACCCCAGAAGCCTTCAGCTGTTATTGCAGAAAAAGGTGGTTTATAACGTTCTGACAGCAGGAAGGGGGGGGGTAAATAAAAACGTACACCAAAACTTTTGTAAACATATCGGTCAACCATGTATCATTTTCCTTCTCCTAATTATGCTCTGCTTTATGTTGGTATGTTACAAAGTCTTTGTTGATACAATGTAACAAGATGTGAAAATGTTTAAGTGGTACTGTATTATTATGACAAATGTGTGCCAACATACCTGCTGATTTTGCTACTTGTCTAATTTCCACTGTATCTTTGCTTAGTGGGAAAAGATTGGCCAAAGTATTAGTGTCACCTGAGGCCTGAATTTGTGTTTGGGTTTTCTTCTGTTCCACCTGAAGAAGGTACAAAATAATTTGTTCATTTTCCAGAAAATGAGCAAAGACATATTTTACTATTCAAATACAATGAAATATTAGTTCACCACCAAATGTTGTTTTTGAATCTAAATAAATCCATTCTGTACAACTGTCTGATTTAGATATCAAGTTGCCCAAAAATAGTTTTACAAACTTTTCTACAAGAGACATAGCTTCAAAGTGCCACTAACCTCCTTTAGCAATGGCGGCGTTGACCACTCTGCCCGTTTCTCCATAAAGGCAACCCTGTCGGCCGCTGATCCAGTCCAAAGTACTCGCTTGCTTACGAGGGATGGATTTTCTTTTAGAACACTTGCTTCTCTTTCTCTTCTTTCCAACGCAGAGTCTACAGTAGGAGCTCCAACTGATGAGACTCCAAGTTCTGACTCCAGAGCTGAAGGTACATGTTTAAACTGAGTGGCAGGTTGGAGACCTCGACTGCTCCAGGAGGTTTGTGGCTGGACTGAGGATAGGTAAGGCTGTGCAAGCAATTGGGGCGTATTCCCTCGTGTAAATGTAAATGGAGATGTGTTACCTATTTGAGGAGATGAGGGTGATGGAGACTGGGTTGTTCTTGGGATGGTCTGAGTGTCTGACTGAGCTCTGTTAGACTGTGTCTGACCTTGGCTCATTTGTCTAGACATTGGAGAGTCTCTAGAACTGTAGATATCAGTTGGAGATATCAGCTCCATCTTCTTTTGCGATGCTGCTGTTGAGGGTTTGACAGCTTGCTCTTGACTTCTGCTTTGAACTGATTCTTCTTTCATTGTGTGTGATGATGGCTGTGTTATACTCTGTTGAATCTTTACTGTCTGGGCCTGTATCTGAGATCCAGTCATTGTCTCTTCTTGGCTTTTAGGCCGAGTTCCAGTTTGTGTACCAGTAAAATCTCTTTGAAATCTGCTGGTCAAAAGCTGTTGGAGGCTCCTGGTCTTTTCCATGGCCAGACTCATCCAGTACACATCAGATGAGGATGTTTGTGGGCTAGGCCGAGTCTCATGGAGGGCAGTTTCAGCTTCCCTTAGATTTGAGGAGGTTGTTTGGACTTCTGGGAGAGTGGTTTGAGGACTTTCTTCAAGTGAAGTGTTGCGCCTGACTGGAAGGGTAATGCCAAAAGGAGCTGGATCTAAGGAGTGACACAACTCTGTTAGATATGTTAGCCAAGTGGTATTTTAATGAGTACAAAGTTCATGTATGATTGCAAAAAGCCTTATCTTTCTGGATTGATTATTTACCATGTGGGACCTTATTATGAAGACACAGCTGCACAGCACGCAATGTTTAACTAGGGTACTGAAATTATGCAAAAGTAGTAAAACCACAATACATGCAGGGTCTGTAATCTGCAGGAATTACTGTTTTATCTCATCAAACTGCAAATGTTATCGTTATTTTTCCTCTGTTTCTGCAATATTATATATTTTAGACACTTATTAGCTCAGAGGTATGTACCAAAAGCCATGACAGAAATTTTATAAAAATCTAATCTTAAATTTGACCACATCTGTTCAATAGGGAAAAATCCTGCATTCAAATCAGACATAAGGACGTTTGAACAAAATCACTGGTGCTCTGAAAAATTGGAAAGACAAGAACATTCCATTCAAGTAAAACAGATATTTTGATTTTCATAAGTTAGGAAAACCTACATTAAAGAAATAATTATTAGTTACAAATTTATCAGTGTACTTTTTGGTACCCCTGCTTTTAATGATTCCTACAATCCCTTTTTTGCCCTTAGTCCTTCCTCTGAAACATTTGACAAGGTTGGAGCATACAGAGGGAGGGAACTTGTGGCCATTCCTTTTTGGACAATCTAGACACTCTCCAGTGTTTTGGGTCCTCACTAAAACTCTCTTCTCCTCAGCTCACCTTATAGGTTTGTTATATGATTTAAGTCTGAGGACTGATGTCATTGAACAAAGTGGATATGTCTGGTGAACCATGTCTTTGTTAATTTGGGAATACAGTGGCTTGCAAAAGTATTCATACCCTTGAACTTTTCCATACTTTGTCACATTACAACCACAAACGTAAATATATTTCATTGGAATTTTACGATGGAATTATAGTCTATAATTATAGAGAATTATACGATATATGATTCAAAATGTTGTTTACAAATAAAAAACTGAAAAGTGTGGTGTGCAGAAGTATTCAGCCCCCATTTCTCTGAGTGCAACAAATTGCCTTCAGAAGTTACCTGATGATTGCTAAACAGAGTCCACCTATATGTAAGCTAATCTCAGTACAAACACAGCTGCTCTGTGACGGCCTCAGAGGTTGGTTAAGAGAATACTGGGGAGCAAGCAGCATCATGAAGTCCAAGGAACACACCAGACAGGTCAGGGATAAAGTTGTGGAGAAGTTTAAAGCAGGCTTAGGCTATAAAAAGATCTCCCAAGCTTTGAACATCTCATGTCGCACTTTTCAATCTATCATCCGGACATTTAAAGAGTGTGGCACAACTGTAAACCCACCAAGACAAGGCTGTCCACCTAAACTTACAGGCTGAACAAGGAGAGCACTGATCAGAGATGCAGTCAAGAGGCCCATGGTGATTCTGGACGAAATGCAGAGATCCACAGCTGAGGTGGGGGGAATCTGTCCCAGGAACAACTATTAGTCGTGCACTGCACAAATGTGGTCTTTATGGAAGAGTGGCAAGAAGAAAGCCACTGTTAAAATAAAACCATAAGAAGTCCCATTTGCACTTTGCCAGAAGCCATGTTGGGGACACAGAAAACATTTGGAGGAAGGTGCTTAGGTCAGACAAGACCAAATTTGAATTTTTTTGGCCAAAATTCAAAACGCTGTGTGGTGGAGAACTAACAATGCACATCACTCTGAACACACCATCGTCGCTGTCAAATATGGTGGTGGTGGCAGCATCATGCTCTGGGGGTGCTTCTCTTAAGCAGGCTTCACCTTCCAGCAGGACGACCACCCTAAACATAAAGCCAAGGCTACAATGTAATGGTTTAAAACAAAAACATATTCATATGTTAGAGTGGCCCAGTCAAAGTCCAGACGTAAACCCAATCAAGAATCTGTGGCAAGATCTGAAAACTGCTGTTCACAAAAACTCTCCAACTAATCTGATTGAGCTTGAGCTGTTTTGCAAAGAAGAATGGGCAAAAATTTCAGTCACTAGATGTGCAAAGCTGGTGGAGACATACCTTGAAAGACTTGCAGCTGGAATTGCAGCAAAAGGTGGTTCCACAGAGTATTGACTCAGGGGGGCTGAATACTTTTGCACACCGCACTTTTCAGTTTTTCATTTGTAAAAAATGCTTGCAATTATGTATAATTTTCTTTCTACTTCACAATTGTATACCACTTTGTGTTGGTCTTTCACATAAAATTCCACTGAAATATATTTATATTTGGGGTTGTAATGTGACAAAATATGGAAAATTTCAAGGGGTATAAATACTTTTGCAAGCCACTGTATGTTTTGGATCATTACCCTACTGAGAGACTCAATGATGATTCATTTTAACTTTTCTGGAAGAGTTCACCAGATTTCTATTCTAAATGTCCTGGTGTTTCATGATGCCATGCACTCCAATAAGGTTTCCAGAATAAGAATCAAACATTACAAATCCTCCAGCATGCTTAGCACTAGAGGAGAGGTGCTTCTCCATATATTCTATATGTATTTTTTACAACTACACAGTATTCATGTTTAAAATTTTGATTTACTGTACAGTATTTTTTTCTTTTTTTATTCTTTATTCTGTTTTTTCATACATATTTTTATATTCTTTGTATGAGCCTGTTTTTCTGTTACTGCCACTTTGCTACTGTTGCACAGAAATTTCCCCATCGTGGGACAATAAAGGGTATTTGTATTCTATTCTATTCTATTCTATTCTATTCTATTCTATTCTATTCATCCTTTGTTGTATGCCAGATTGAAAAGCTCAGTCTAAACCAGACTGCAAGATAAGCCTGGGCTTCCTCCAGTCTTGTTTCTCATAGTTATTTTTATACTTATATATGTTATTGCTCTACTTGTAGCAATAGACAAGTTCAGACCAATCGCTACTTTCTTGCAGTCATTTCCTGACTTATGAAGATCAAAACACATCTGCCTTACTTCAAAAGAAATATATCTTGTCTTTCCCACTTTGAAGAGCAATCAGTTATTTCCTTACAGTTTTTATTTGTATCTGAATAAATCTTCTCAAATGAAAGGTTGGATTTTTCTTCACTTTTCAGTGTGGGATTATGGGAGTGAGGGATGCTGTCCATTTCTGTACGAGTGGTAAAAATAACAGTTATGAAAGACTCACCTAATGATCTGGGGACACTGCTCATGTTTCCTAGTATCCTTTCAGATATTTGACTGGAACCATCGACCATATTCTGTCTTTTCTTTGTATCAGCTTGGTCATCTGACACTAGTGTCATTGAATGACGCTGAGAAGCTGTTTCAGAGCGGAACTTAAACGAGTGCGATGTGGAGCGAAGCTTTATACCAAACGGTGTCCTTGTTTCATCTTCTGGAAACTCTTTTGCTTCTATAGCTTCATCCACTAGTTCCTGGGTGCGGTCCACTCCCACTGCCTCCATGATATATGTGTCGGAGGGTGTGTTTTTGGCTGTTGTCACCGGTTCTGTTTTTTTATAACTGATATTTCTCTCCCATGGAAGAGATGAGCCCCTGGATCTGTCTGCAGTAAAGGGGCTTCCTTTAGGCTGTAAACTTTTAAGTTCCTCTCTTTCTCTTGTGATTTTCTCTTCTGTTCTCCCAAATGTTCTCGTCTTGGCTTCAGGTTTTTCCATGAATCCTGTGAAACTTTTAAGTTCCTCTCTTTCTCTTTTGATTTTCTCTTCTGTTCCCCCAAATGTTCTCGTCTTGGCTTCAGGTTTTTCCAGGAATCCTGTGAAATTTTTTAGTTGCTCCTTTTCTTTTGTGATTTTCTCTTCTGTTCCCCCAAATGTTCTCGTCTTGGCTTCAGGTTTTTCCATGAATCCTGTGAAACCTTTAAGTTCCTCTCTTTCTCTTGTGATTTTCTCTTCTGTTCCCTCAAATGATTTTTTGGGGGGGTTCAGGTTTTCAAAGACCTCCGGTTAAACTTTGTTGTTCTTCTCTTTCTTTTGTGATTTTCTCTTCAGCTCCCCCAAATGATTTCGTCCTGGCTTTAGATTTTTCCAAGAATCCTGTGAAACTGCCTGATCGAGGTCTTTCTTCATCCCAGTTTCTGGACAAATGAAAGGAGTCAGATCCTGAAGATTGTCTCTTTATTCTTGTTGAGATGTCCTCGTTTCTTTGAAACTGCTGCTGCTGAGCTGAAGATGCCGTGGATGCCAACAATGAGCTGAACGGGGATAGCTGGTCAGAGGACACTTCAATCATGCTGGCAACAAAAGTATTTCTCTTGTTTTGGGATGTTACTTGGCTTTCCAAATCTGTCTCCTTTTTTTCCTTGATTTCTGAATCAGTATAGGACGAGTGCGGCCGTTTAGTGGCCAATGCATCCAATCGCCTTGTAGGCTTCATTCGAAGAACTGGGAAGGCTTCGGTCTCAGGAAGAGCATTGTCCTGCTGGGTAAAACTCTGACTGGGTAATTTGGGTACAACCTCAGATGAAACTGGTGACTCTTCTTCAGACTTTAATAGAGAAAACTGGGAATGGTTGACCTGTCCTTTGTCTGTCTCATCTGCTTCTCTCTCTTGAGCAACAACCTCCTGTTCTTGTTCTTGAACAAGCTCAAAGCGGTCAGAGGTTTTGAGGTCCTGTAACAGAGACCCAGATTCAATCTGAAAAGAAAAAAATAAGGAATACTAAGAGTGTGGAAGTAAAAAAAATATATATTTAGTGCTGTCTTTTTGAGGATTGATGCAGATTCTCACCCCAGAAGATGGTTTCCTCTTGGAACTGGCCCTCTGGTTTCTAGGTTTAATGGACATTCTATGGCGTAAAGCAGATGTATCTAAAGAGGCTGTGAATTCAGCTGGTGTGCTGAAGTCTACCGGCGCCTCAGCTGTAGTTGGTGATGAATAGGTGGGTCCAGAGAGAGAAAAGTGATAGGAAGGCATTTGGGACTGAGATCTTGTTTGAGCCAATCTTGAAATGGGTGAGACTGGAGGAGAAGTTGGCTGAGATGCTGTCTGAAAAGAAAAGGCAACAGAAATATTAACTATAGGTCAGAATGTATTGAGCTTTTGGTTAGAGGTCATACTTTATAGCATTTAAAACATGTCATTAATTACAATGCCTTGAAAAAATATTTACATCCTTGAACTGAGATCTTTCACATTCAAACCTCAAACTTCAATGTAATTTATGTGAAAGGATGTTGTGCATTTGTGTTCAGACCACATGAGTAAATGTTTATTAGAACCACATTTTACTGCAATTACAGCAGTAAACTTTGTACTTTGCAGCAAAAGAACAACAAATTTACCCATTCTTCAAAGCAAATTTGGGCAAGCTCATTAAGATTGTAGGAAGAGCGTCTGTGTACAGTAATTTTCAAGTGTTACCCCAGATTCTCTATTGAACTTAGGTCTGGACAGAGCAATTCACTTTGATGTAAACCATTGTCATGTAGCTCTGGCTTCTGCTCCACCCCAGCCTCTAAAAAGTCCTCATCCAGAACTGTCATTCATTTAGCTTCATCTATCAGTCAACTTTGACCAGCTTCCCTATCCCAGCTGAAAAAAAAGCATACCAAAGGGTGATGCTGCAACTGCCATGTTTTGTAGTGGGAATGGTATGTTCAGGTTCATGTGTAGAGGTTGCTTCCCACAGACAACTTTTCGCATGTAGGTCAAAAAGTTCATTGTTGTTCTCCTCTGACTAAGGCACCATCTTTCTCATCTTTACATGGCTTGTGGCAAACTGCAAACAAGATCTCTTGTGGCTTTTCTTCAACAAAGACTTTCTTCTTACCCCTCATCCATTCATGTCAGATTTGTGGAGTACATCACTAATAATTTGTTATTGACACACCCCCTCCCCTGAGCTGTGGATCTCTGAAGCTCCTCCAAAGTTACTATTGGCCTCTGGGCTGCTTCCCTGAGTAATGCCTTTCGACATGGCAATTTGGGTAGATATCTATGTAAGTCCACAGTTGTGCCAAAGTCTTCCCATTTCATCCCTGACCTGTCTGCTTTGCTCGTTGGTCTTCATGATGCGGTTTGTTCACCGACGTTCTCTAACAAACCTCTTAGCCCTTCACAGAATTGCTGGTTTTATACTGAGATTAAATACTACACACTTTGACTCCAATTACTATTTGGGAAAATTCTGAAGGCAACTGGTTGCATTTGATTTTATTTAAGGGTATCAGAGTACATGGGCTGAATACAAATGCATGCCCTATATTTTAGATTCTTAGTTGCAAAAAAGTCTAAAGAACCATTACATCATTTTCCTTCCACTTCACACTCTGCCCTACTTTGTGTTGGTTTGTCATATAAAATCCCAGTAAAATACACTGAGGTTTGTAGCAGTAATGTAATGAAAGCAGAGAACTCCCACCTACCAAAAGAAAGCCGATGCTATAATGGAGCTAGATCACATTATAATGCAAAAACTTTAATGTTCTAACAACATACTTGTCATGTTGTACAACATACAATCATGTAAATACAATATACTCTAATCGTTTGAACAATATGTGTATTGCAATGTGCATATTTATGGCATTATAACAAAAATCTTTCATGTTCTTAAACTATAAATATTATATTGTAGTAAAATATATTGTATAGGCATGAAATTACATTGTTTGAACAATAAAATTTTTATGCTAAAACATGATTACCTTTTTCTTGTTAGAACATAATACATGTTTACCTCATAACATAATTAAATTGATGACGGCATAGATTAGTAATGGAGAAAATGTCTTGTCAACCGGAACTGATTAAGTTCATGCTTGGGTTGAAGCCATGAAGAGATTATGTGTTGTTCAACATTTTGGACAGTATTGTGATACTTATCTGTACACTGATAAGGAACTTAAAACACATGAGGCTGCACAGGAGGGAGAATGAATTTGATTTGACTGAAGTGGCAGCATTTCTCATTAATCAACTCCATGAATACAAACCACAAACCTCAACTGCATTCAGGCAGGTTGTGTTGTCACTCAGAGTAGTGTGAGATGTTTACAGAGTATCTGGACTCACACGGGGTTGAGGAAAGACAAAATTGGCCAAAAATCAACTCATATTAATATGTCATCTTGATTCCTATGACAAACTGAAGTCTTTTGAATATGTCTAGATGTAACGATTGAGCAACTGAACATGAACAGGTTTACATTCCAACAAGAAAACATATTGTTCCATATTGTTTTTGACATTTGCACAATAAATGATCACATTTATACAATATAAATATTAGATGGTAAGAATGTGAAAGGTTTTTTGTTATAACATCATAAATATGTAATTACATGATAGTATATTGCACAAACATAAAAAGCACGTTGTTACAACAATAAAGGTTTTTATACTATAACATTATATTGCACTATTTCTATTTTGCTTGTTTGGCAGCTCTATGGTTCCGTAGTGATGTTATGAAATGTGAAAAAGTTCTAAATTGAATCTTACTCTGTCATATTTTTCTTATTTTGATTATTAACCTGCTTACAGGCTAGAAGAAGGACCATATAGGTGGTTTAACAATGTATAACAATGCCAATCAATTAGTCCCTCATACACAAAAGACAATGTGTTGGTAAAATAAATATAAAATAGATATTTCTTCCACTATTCCACTTAGATTGTACAAAACATGCATTTCAGGAACCCCTGTATTCCATGCTTTTATTTGTTCCGTCTACATGTTGGTGAAGCAAAAAATCAGGTCATTGAATTACCTTTGTGAGGGTTCCATCTTCTGAGGTTTCATTAGAGCCATGGAAAGGAAATTCCTCCGACTGGTGAGCTGTTTCCTCTAGATTCCTGATTGGCAGAACCATTGGGGGTGGCCCGAAATGCATTTTCTGCAGCTGGAGCTTCATCTATGATATTAAAGCACAGGACTTTGCTGTTAAATGTGTTGCTCTTTTCTCAAATTCCTGGTTTTGAGTAACATCAAGAGAACAAAAAGCCATACCTGTAGAGATTTGATTTTGCTGTGAACATTTTCCTGAGATGAAACCCTGACTGGATCAGGGTCCGAAAGGACCTGATCATCCAGAAAGATGCTGTCATGGGAAAACGCTCGGGAGCCCATTGTACCCTGAGAGCTTTTAATGACAGAAAATAGAAGATCGAGGGAAATAAGGATGTGAAATTAGATGTAATATTTACAATGCTTTCTTGTCATCTGCACACTCACGCTAAATCTTCATCTGAACCAAGTCCCTTTCCAGCGGTTATATCACTAGCTGACTGGCTGAGCTTGGCATCTGCCTCTGTACTCGTCTTCTTACCCCTCCTGAAGAAACGAGTTTTCATAGACTTGATTTTGGAGTTTTTACGTTCTGCAAAGACCAAGAAAGAGACAGATTAAGGTTGATTCACGCATAAAACAGAACCCATGCAATCACATCACCAAAATCTCTTGCTTTTGTCTTTTTAAAATATTCACTTCCAATTTAACACCTTTCTACTAAAGATAATCTTACTTGCGATGTCCTCTGTGCTTTCTTCATTGCCTCCAGAGAACGGCTCCATCTGTCCAATCCTTTAAAAGAAAACATACAAAAACAAACAGAAATGTTTTTTAATGAAAAGCAGACATTAATAAAAAGCACCTGCCTTAACAAAAAAGTCCAGGTATACCATGTTTGCAGGCTGTTGTCCCATGGTGGAGGACATCTAAAGTGGCATGAACATAGCAGTGCTGTGCTCTTTGTTCTCAAGCATAAATACAGACGAACAGTTCAAAGGTTTATTACAGGGTTGATTATCAGGAGCAGAAATAATCTTCACTATAAAGCAGACAATGGTGCCCACCTTGCCCTGATCGGCAAAATGCAATCACCTTGCCCTGATCGGCAAAATGCAATCATTATTAAGACGAGCTATTTTAATATATTGTCAAGGTGGACATGTCAGAATAAGTACCCATATTGAGTAGAATAATTCAATGGCAGTAGTGAAAAAAAACAGTTCTTCATATTCATACACCTTCCATTCTTCCACATCTTGTCACCTTATAACTGCAAACTTCAATGTATGTTGTTCAGATCTTATGTTATTGATCGACATAAAGCAGCAAACTGTGAATTTAAAGGAAAATTTTACATGATTTAAAAACAATCAATAAAAGTGTGGCATACAATTGTTTTCAGCCATTTGTTTTATGTGACAGACTAACACAGAGGAGCAAATATACATGGTTTTCATTCTTTGCTCTTTGTATTCCCTGAGTCAAGGTTTTGTAGAACCAGCAGGTACAGCTGCATGTCTTTAGGGGTAAATTAGCAAGTTCAAACTCTGTCAGACTAGATGGAGAGCATCTATGAAAATCAATTTTCAACTCTTTTTATTTAGGTTTGGACTTTGACTGGTTCATTCCAACACATGAATATGTTTTGATCTAAACCTTTCCATTTAAGCTCTGGCTTTATGTTTAGGGTCAATTTCCTGCAGGATGGTCAGCCTCCAGCCCAGCTTTTCTTAACAGTTCCCCCGACCCATCAGAAGAAAAGCAACCCCACGCCATGATGCTGCCAGCACTACGTCTTATTATGGGGATGGTGTACTCAGGGTGATGAGCAGGGTAAATTTGTTGACATAGATAGTGTTTTTTCATTTAGGCCAAAAAGCTCAATTTTGATCTCACTTGACCAGAGCACTTTCTTCCACATGTTTCAAACATGACTTTTTATGGCTTCCTTTCAACAATAACTTTCTTCTTCCCAATTTTCCCCAAAGGTCAGTTTTGGGGAGTGCACAACTGCTATTTGTCTTGCTGTCAGATTCTCCCACCTGTACTGTGGTTCTCCACAGCTCCTCCAGAGTTGCCATGAGCCTCCCTGTTAGTTTACAAGGACAGCCATGTCTTAGTAGGCTTGCAGTTGTGCTTTTAAAAAGTATTTTCCTTCTGCTTCACAACTTGAAGAACTGAACTTTGTGTTGCTCTGTTGCATAAAATCCCAATAAAATACATTTAAGTTTGGGATTGTGAAGTGACAAAATGTGAAAAAAAGGTTCAAGAAGTACAAACACTTTTGTCAAAGTGAAATTGTATTTTATGAACACTAAAGCCATTTTAAAGAATCTTATGCGTCCAAGTTGGGGAGAGTTAAGACTAAGTTCAGTCTT
Source organism: Anableps anableps (assembly GCA_014839685.1). Taxonomy (NCBI): domain Eukaryota; kingdom Metazoa; phylum Chordata; class Actinopteri; order Cyprinodontiformes; family Anablepidae; genus Anableps; species Anableps anableps. The sequence continues at coordinate 14,931,343 of CM026075.1, read as the reverse complement.
CCTGCTGCGTTTCGTCTATATTTTTTCATATTAACCTCGGTCTTGTGCGCTACAGCCACTCTGTGTTTTATGCTGTTGTGCATCAGTCGTCAAGGAGTCAACAGGGCGTAATCTTGCTTGCCTGACTGATAACACAAGATAGATCAGGTTATAGGCAAACATGCAAAGTCCATACTGCACCTTTTTGTCTCATGAAGTACACCTTCTTAAAAGGATACAAGCACAAGATAACCACGTGACAATCAGAAAAAAAAGTGTAAGTCTAGAATATAATTTGCCTTGTGGTTTTAGCCTTAAAAGTTGATTAAAATTAAATAATCATGAACTGAAGTTGTGATATTACAGAGCCAAACCACAGCATCTAGAGAAACAGAGAATAATCTGGTGGATTATTGACATTGCAGAGAGATCCTTGTAACATTTTCCCAGCACCATAGTAATCCACAGACAGAGCTTCGTTGGAGTATTGCATCAAAAACATCACATTTCCAAGAATTTCACCTGGAAAAACACAAACATTCCCTCTCCATCCAGTCTGAAACTCACCAAACGACCAAGCCAGCAGCTCGGCTTCACTTCCTCCTGTTCGTCCTTCTCTCCAGCCGGAGTTCTCAGCCGTATGACAGACCTAATGTTTAACCCTCAGGCTGACATCGTCCACATCTGCTGAAGCAGAGGCAACGGAACGAGGCAAGTGGAAAAAACAGGCTGGGAGAAAAGAAAGAATGGACGACAGGGGGAGAAGGTCACTGCATGACAGGACAAGCAAATGCATAAAGAGAAAAGAGGACAGATGAAAATGTGAGTGAGAGAAAGGGAGAGGGAGAGGGAGGGATACTCTATTACATTAGTGGCACACTGTGGCCCTCTGCGCTAAGCTCCTTAATAAAACGCTAACCTGATTTTAGGCCCAGAAACGAGAGTAGAGGGAAAAAATAAAGCTCCAGTCCAGTTGGAAAGAGGGCATGCACACAGGAATCATGGCTCATGAGGTTGTTTATAGACTACACTGGGTCATTCGCTCTCCCAGATGAATACAGGGGGGAAGTCTGGGACAAAAAAAAAATAAAATAAAAAATAAAAATTGAAATTGTCAGTCATAAATTAGTTGTCTTACATGCTTGGTAATATCTAAGGCTAAAATTTGTCTTATTAGTAGCATGAACTTTTCCTGTCAGATACTTTTAGGGTATAAAACAAGAAGCAAAGTATAAATAAAAAGGCCAGAAACTATTTTCCTTCTGTTTTGCAGTTTTAGACAATGTTTCATGTAAATCAAATAAAACAGTTTAGAATAGCTTTAAAAATGCTGAAATATTGAAATAAAAAATCAGTTCAGTTTAGGTTTGGTTTATTTACAGTGTCAATTCACAAAAGACTATAAACTCAAAGTACTTTGCAAGAGAATAGTCCTATTTCATATCCAATTATATAGAACAAAGTTTGGGCAAAATGTGGTTCAAATTGATCACATTTATTCCACAACAATCTAATCATATTGTCAGATCCATACAGTCTAATTAAATGTAAATAACAATGCAATATATATTGATTATTTATTACCAATTAGTAAATATGTATTTAATAACTAAATAGAGCAGTTGACTTTTCTCCAATTCCTCATCCTGAGGAAGCATGTGGCAACAGTTGGGAGGAACAACTCCCTTTTTAAAGAAAGAAACCTCCAGAAGAACCCAAACCAGACTCAGCATCTCTCAATATCTTTGTCCAGGAAGAAGCCACAGCGACAACACAGAAGCAAAATAGCAAAAACACAGACAGAGAACACAAGATTAATGACTACATTCAACAGGAAGAATAGCTAGTAAGAAGGATGGTTAAGGTCTCCTGCAACCTAAATCTATGGCAGCACGACAGACAGCAAACAGCAAAAAAAATTTGAAACAGAAAAGGTGAACTTTAGGATTAAAGAGTCAGTATTATGTATTTTTGAAGCACATTGTGCAATGGCAATGTCAAGTAACTACGTTACCTTCAGTTCTTATAAAAATGCTGTATGTATCAAACAAAGCTTAAAAGAAAATTTGACTTCGCAATTTGATGGGAAGAAAGTGCCCTCTATCGCTTTAAAGAAAGCTCCTACTCTTTCCGACATTCCACCTTCAGCTCGTCATCACAACAATGTTCAGTCCATTATGGCCGTTTACAACAATTTTAGGACTAAGAAGTAGTTTGTATGATAAGCTCAGCAGATGCAACAGTTCCATCAAGTGTTTGCTAATTGCTGCTGCCACTAGTCTGGTGGAGCTGAATGGGGAAGGCATGGGGGAGGGGTGCTCTATGAGGTGAAAGCTCAGACTGCAGCTTTGAGGAGGAGCTTTGTGGAAATAGATGCTGCTTTGTGAGAGCAAGCATTTAGGCACCCGCAATGCCTTGCCGCGGGAGATTCAAGGATTTCTCTAACATTCTTTATAGAGTCAAAGCAACACTCCAGATATGTTTTTAAGGAGGGAATAACATTATCACATGACATAAAGCTAAAAAAAAAAAGAAAAAAAAAGTCAGTTTTACATAGTACCCACCAAACCCCTAAAATAAAAAACAGATTTACTTCAAATAGAACCAATGCACACCAATAAAAACTTTTGCAGAAGATTGAACTAGGCCGTTACAGAAGATAACATTTAGTTGGCTTCAACATCTTAAAAATACAGAAGGAAAACTGTAGAAGCTGTAGAGGTTATAATATATAACTGCTAGCAGTTAGGAACAGGAAAACATTTAGAATGATCTTAAATGTGTCATGGAAGTACTTCCTCTGAGGCACTTAGCAACAATTAGGGATTGCAGCAGGGTGCAAAGACATTTATTCAACATGGTACATGGCTGATTTTCTCACTTATGGATTTCCTCTCCAAATTGAACATGAAGAACAATATGCTTCTTAGTAACCTAACTGTGTATAATGTGATTGTAGATGATTTACATTAGTTTTAATGAGATAATCAGAACATGAACTCTTTCCCTCCCTGCTGTGGAGAAAACAAAGAGAAACTGACCTTATTTACTACATGTGATTGTCTCTGGTTCAGGGAGGTTTCCTTGTGGGTTATATTTCTTCATCTCTGAACCCAGATGAGGACTGTGCACATTGAGATTAAGGTTGATAGATATCCGATCACAGAGCTGTGTAAACCCAAGAGTCACCCTTCAGTCAAACAAAGGGTTTCCCATGAATATTTAGATTTTATTTTGTTTTAACCAGTTTTTTTTTTATTTTGTTTTTACAAAAATGCCAACTGATACTCCAGACTGAATCACAGCACCATTTCCTGTTTTTAAGAGGGACTCTGTATGAAAAGCATTAAAATCTAATTGTGTTAGTTATTTTTATTATTTTTTAGTCATTTAGTGTTTTATCTTTCAGTTTTTATGAGTGCACGAGTGCACAATTCCTTTAACCTCAACCTTTTAAGCCATCACCTCTGGCCTGTTTAACACCATTTCACTGAAAAAAAAATGTAACAGAAAGATGGAGCAGAACTAAAGCTTGTTGACAAGGATGTGATTTCTTAACATAGAATAGCTTGATTTATGATGTGCACACTCAACCTGCTGATGCAACATGGCCAAATTCTGTTGAACAGCTGTTGTCTGTGTGCCTTAAGATTAAGAAGCTTGAGATTGCATCAACAAAAAACAAACCAATGCTTAACCATTTATATCAGTCCCATTGGCCTCAGATGTTATGTATGAAAGGATACCTTCACCACAAAAAAAAAGTTAGTTCCTAACACAAGATTTAGTGTAATAATATAATTTTTAAATTGTGCATTTAAAAAGAGACAGCATGTGTTGTGGTTATTATATGTTATGCATGTATAAATCACTCTTGTGAAAGGTTCACAAACCTAATAAATTAAAACACAACTTTTTTGTGTTTGTTTTTTTAGTAAATCAGCAATTTTCTGATTTTAAAAGAGGCAGTATTATGGTAAAATCGACTTTTCTGAACTTGACATCCTGTTATAATGTTATTCCCTCATCAAAAACATACCTGGAGTGTTGCTTTAATTCTTTCATGCATATTTGAGAAATCCTTTAATCTCCTGTGGCAGCCATTCAGCTGTGCAAAATCCAGGGTGGACTGAGTACCGCCTTCAGCTCCTCCTCCAAGCTGCAGCTGCAGTTACCCACCTCACAGAGCACCCCTCCCCCGCGACTTCCCCACTCAGCTCCTTCAGACAAGCCAGCAGCAATTAGCAAACACCTGGTGGAACTGTGCATCTGCTGAGCTCATTATATGAGCTAATTCTCAGTGCAACATTGGTTAAAAAAAAAAAAAAAAAACAAAAAAAAAAAACAAAAAAAAAAAAAAACATTGTTAAAGGTTTAATAAAGAAGCAATGTTGTGATGACTTCCTGAAGGTGGAGTTTCAGAAAGACCAAGAATTTCTTAAAGAGACAGAGGCCCTATTTCAAGGCGTTTCTTTTAAGTCATGTTTGATATATACAGCATTTTTATAACAACTGAAGGTAACATGGTTACTTGATTGTGCTATAAAAAGGTACTGTGTGGCTGGAAAACACATAATACCTCCCCTTTAACTAAAATCTTCTAAATTAATCTGGAAGACAACTGTGGTCCTCCACCAGTCTGGTTCATTCTTGGGCAAAACCTCCACAAGCCTGAAGCTGCCACATTCCTCTGTTCAAAACCTATGCAAATGTTCAACCCACATACCATTCAGGAAAGAGACATGTTATGTGTTTCAGAGATTAACCTGCTTGGGCCAAAATGTAAGTATCAAGACAAAAACCTTAATTTCTGGAGACATGTCCTGCGGTCTGATGAAGCTAAAATGTAGTTGTTTGACCATGAATGTTCTTTGTTTGACTTGGGGGGAGGGTAGGAGGATGGAGACGCATACAAGCCTGTGAACATCATGCCTAATGCAAAGTAAGGTGGTGGCAGACCAATGATGTAGGGGAGTGTTGCTTTAGGAAAGACCCAGTGCACTCCAGAGATGGGATCATGAGGAAAGAACATGATTTTTATTAAGTATTTATGCAACATCTAAAGATGTCAGCCAGGAAACTGAATCACAAATGGGTCTGACTCCAAGCATACCATCAGTTTAGGACAACAGATTCAATATTGTGGAGTGGCCATCACTCCCTGATCACAGCTGCATAAAAATAATTGTCGGAGTTAAAAAGGTGTTCAGAAGCAAGGCAGCTTACAAACCTGACACAATCCAGTTCTGTCAGTGAGGTACGGGCCAAAATTCCAGCAAGCTACGGTGAGAAGGTTACAGGATACATAAAATGTTTGACCCAAGTTATAAAAGATAATTCTACTAAACACTAATCAAATGTATGCAAACTTGTGATTTTAAAGAAATAAAAATGGTCAAATACCTGTTTCTCATTCTTGTAAAATTCAGCAAACAAAAATATAATGTTAATTCTAACCGATCTAAAACCAGACATTAAATCAATCTGATATCAGAGAGTGAGAAAAATGTCCCCAAAACTTTGTGCCTTTTATTGCAATGTGAGTAAACATTTGGTTTCAACTGGATATGCTGACATACATTTGTACACATTCAAATGAGACCAGTTATCATGGCACCTTATCTAAATCAAGCCACTGAGCTCAGTGGCAGGTTAAAAACAAGTTTTGTGGTCACTGTTGAAAAGGAGAGAAATTACAGTCGCATCCATAATTAAGATTATTGTCATTTAAAAAAAAAAATATTAGGGAAACTCCATTTTTTAAGAGTAGTACAGTGTTAGAGTTAGGTAGTACAGATTTTGACATTATATACTTCCTCCTTTTTTCTTTTAGCATTGTATAAATATTTGAGATAATTTTATTGTAAAAGGAAAGTTTAAATGAATTCATTTCAACCTATTTCACCATACTGACCAGGGCTCTCTAACTAAAAAGATTTCAGTGGTTTTTACTTTTATGAATTTAAGTTTACTTTTCATTCATATTGTTTGCCAGCAAAAACAACAGTAATGCATTTATAGATCAATAAAAGCACATTTTAATCATTTTTAGAAAATATATAAAAGCACTTTAACAGTTTATGCCATCACACATTGGTACAAGACCCATGAAAGCATCCTTAATAAATACAACCATAGTTAGAGAAGAGATTTGAGCAAAAAGGGAGGTGGATGCACAAGAGAACCCCTTAAAATAAAGTTTTTATGGTCCAGTCAGTTTTGGCTATGACACACCAGTGCCAGAAAAACTTTTTATGCCAAAACTTGCATGAGAAGCTGTATGTTAAGGCAAAATTAAAATCATTGCAATCATTGAATCTCATAGACTTTTTGTGTGTTTGGTGTGGAAAATGTCTACAGAAGTCTCATGGCAGCGTCTGAGGTCGTAGTCACAATATCCGATAGAGAATCGGCCCTGTTGGAGACAACAATCAGAACTTAACGTCTGAAGAATAGCAGAAAAAGAAAGACGATTACTTATAATGTGAAGCTGCAGTCTCACCTTAGGCTTCTTAAAGTAATCCAACCCTCTTCCGATTTTTATGATCCAACCATTGTCAAACCTACAAGTAGTTAGCAGAAATATAATTCCCCATTTTGAACAAAAGGAAAAAAAAAACAAAAAACAGACATCATTGCACATAATTGTAAACTGAAAGCAAATAAATAAAAACAACCTGTAGGTAAAATTCACACCTGATCTCCCTGTCATGGATGGTGGAGGAGTACTGCACTTCCAGAGTCACCCCCTGACTACCCAGACTGTCCCTCAGCTCAGACAGAGCGCTGATCTGCTGGGTCTTATCAGCCTGCTGGACACAAAAACCATCAGAAACACGAACATCTGTGGCTGCTTTGACATTCATTACCACAATGCCAGCTCGTTATTTAGGTAACCTACTTCATCCTGTGATGTGAGGAGGTGGATCTTTTTCACTTTGCTGCACGATTTTAGCAACATCTCACAGAATCGCAGGAAGTTGTACAACTGGTGGTGAGGAGAGGTGTGGGTTTAATTAACATGTTGACAACATGTCCGTGCTGAGATAAGACTTCAAACTATTAAACTGTATGAAGTTTAACTCAAAGGTTGAATATGATTCACATGAGTTAAAAACAATAAAAGGTGTTTATGAAAGTATTCAGAGCTGTGTAGGAAAATAAATTTTCAGGAAAAAAAAAAATATTGAAGATTTTTAAAGAACCTTAAAATAAATGCTTATTTTATTGCAGTCACTTAATCATACACTAAAACAGGAAAAAAAGAAAAATTCAACCTTTAATTTTTGTATATTGATTCTGAGTAAACAACAAAATCTCATTAAGATAATTTCACTTTTTTTTTTTTAAACAAAATCATTGGATCCATAATGTTTGGGGCTTCAAACAACCCAGATGAATTAAATGTAACTAAATATTTTTTAAATGATAATAATTCACTTTTTTTTAAGTTGATCATAGTTTTCTTGGAATTTATTTAGTTGTCCAAAACTTTATGCTTTTGGGGATATAATTACACACAGAATTGTTGCTACCCCTATGTTAATGACCGAAAAGCACACAATGGTCACTTAAATAACTTAAAATGGCCAAAAGTAATCATAAAAATACATAAAAATTTACTGATTATAAACCAATAAAAATCTGACTTTGCTTTTGAAATGTGGTTCAACAGAATCATTTAAAAAACAAACTCATGAAGGAAGCCTGGACAAAAATGATTGTACCTGTAACTTCATATTTTGCTCCACAACCTTTTGCATTGTGACAAATTCCAGTCTGGCTTTTTTATGCTTTGCTTTCCTCCTTGGTCGTCTCCCATGAAGTCCACTTTGGTGTAATCTGACTCTGATGTACCTTGACCTTGAAGTTAAACGTTAATTTCTTTGGAGGCTGTTCTGGGCTCTTTGGTTACCATTCCTATTATCCTTCTCTTCAATTTGTCATCAATTTTCCTCCTGTGGCCACAGCCAGGGAGGTTGGCGACAGTCCTTGTAGACCTTAAACTTCTGAATAACATGTGTAGCTGTCATCACAGGAGAATCAAGCTACTTGGAGATGGTCTTATAGCCTTTACCTTTAACATTCTTGTCTATAATTTTCTTTCTAATCTGCTGGGACAACTCTCTCCTTTGTACACACCATGTCACCAAACAGCACAGCGACTACTTGTCACACTTTAAATAGGCAGACTGACTGATTACAAGCTTGTAGACACCTATACTGTTAATTAGAGGACCCACCTTAGTTAAACATGTCCCTATGGTCAAATTATTTTCAATATTTTCTGGAGGTACCATCATTTTTTTCCAGGCCTGTTTCATTAATGAGTTGTTCTTTTTTTTTTTTTTTTTAATAATCATTTGGTTGAACCACAAATTCAAAAACAATGCCTGATTTTCATTTGTTAATTTTCAGTAAATTTTTATTATTACTTTTGTCAGTTTCAAGTTATTTTAGTGACCATTGTGGGCTTTTCATTTATTAACAGAGGGATACCAACAATGCTTGCCCACATGTGTATGATGTGACACAGGGGTCTCATAGCCACTCTTCAAAATGGGAAACATGAGAGGACACACCATTTAAATAGGGCAGATACATGTTGATGAAGTCTGGATATTGCTGCAAGAAAAAAGCTACTAACCTAAGTTTACCAATACCAATTTTCAATCCATGAAACAATAAAACGAATCACTAATTATCAGAATACAGTAATAAGTAGCTGCTATCTTTGAGCAAAGCCTAATATGAATGAAACCTAAAGAGTTCAGAATGCAGGAGAACGAAACCATACAACAATAAAAGAGAGATCACACCTGGTGGGTATGACGTATGTATGGATCCTCCACCCAAACCTCTGAGAGCGCGCTGCTGATGTACGGTTTAAACAGAGCCTCATAGCTGTAGCCTGTGGCATCCTCTGAGATCTTTATCTGCTCGTGATATTTCCCTTCTGTCATGACAAGAAAAATACATGAAATTATTGCAAATTGCAAAACTATTCACACTCCTCCACATTACGTGTCATTACAACCAAAAACGTCAAGGTATTTTAACAGAATTTTATGTGATAGACCAACAAAAAAGTGTGAATTATTGTTCAATGAAAGAAAAAGTATACATTATCTTTATTTATTTATTTTTTTTTTAAGTAATAACACTAACTTGTATTCAGTCATCTGTGTAAAATTAAATCTCAGTATAAATCCAGCTGTTCTGGAAAGGTGTCAAAAGTTTGTTAGAGAACATTAGAGAACAAACAGCATCCTGAAGACCAAGGAACACGGCAGACAGGTCAGGGAAAAGGTTATGGAGAGTTTCAAAGCAGGAATAGGTTATAAAACAATATCCCAAACTTTGGATGGCTCACAGAGCCTTGTTCAATCCTTCATCTGAACATGGAAAGATTATGACACAACTGCACAAGACATCATGACAAAAAAAAGACATGGAGGAGTTGCAAATGTCAACAGCGCCAGGGCAACTGTTCATAGTGTGCTCCACAAATTTGACCAGAAAGGCATATTTGGAAAAGGGCAAACAAAGTGTCAGTTTCAGTTTGTTACAAGGCAATGTAGGGGACATAGCACAGCAAGGGAAACACATGAAAAATGGTGCTCTGGTCAGATGATACCAAAACAGAACTTTCTGGCCTACATGCAAAATGTAATGTGTGGCAGGAAATTAACACTGCACAGCACCCTGAACAGACCATATCTATGTAAACATGGTGGTGGCAGCTTCATGCCGTGGGGATGCTTTTCTTCAACAGGGAATCCAGCCAGAGTTGATAGACAGATGAAGTTCAGTACAGGGTAATTCTTGAAGAAAAGTTGTTGACCTGGGACTGCAGTGGAGGTTCATCTTCCTGCAGGGCAATAACCCTTAAACATAGCCAAAGCTACAAATGGAATGGACATGAACATTTATGTTTGCAGTCTCCTTCTCTGACTGAGCTTGAGCTATATTTCAAAAAAAGAATATATAAAATGTTCAGTCTCCAGATGTGTAGAGCTCGTAAAGACATATTCCAAGAGCACTGTAGCTTTAATTTCAGCTAAACTTGGTTCTGCAAAGTTTTGTCTGATGGGGCGCTGAAGACAACGCACTCAAATCTTCTACTTTATTTGAAAAAAATTTTTTTGTTAAAGTAATAGCAACGTATCCCTTTCCTTTCACTTTCTAAGACAGACATGTCTTGTGTTGGTCTACCTACCCCATTAAAACCTAACACATCACATTAAAGTTCCAGCTGCAGGAGATGTAAGAACGTTTAAGCGTATGGATCGTTCAGGAAGCCCTCAGTGTTAGGTGACAGTACCTTCTTTCATCTGGTTAACATGAGCTTTGATTTGCTCTGCTCTGTCCATGTAGCCCTTTATCTTCTCCCTGTAGTGTCCTCTCTTTGACTCGTCTTTTAAAGCTGTTAAAACCGGAAGGGAAGATGTAAGATGGGAAGTTGTGAATTTTTATGTTTACATCAGGAACAATACCTTTCAGCACGTCTATGAGCAGCTGGATTCCCTCCTGGTAGCAGACCAGGGACTCTTGGAAGCGACCGCTATGGTCCAGCTCAACGGCCCGTTTCAGGACGGACACGGCCGAAGCCTCCATCCCGGACACATGGTTGTCTGTCATTTTCCTTTATGTTTTTTTACCTTTTAATATTTATGCTGGTTCATGCTTCATTTATAAAAGAAAATGACCTAAAATAGGTGGAACTGCCCTAGAAGTTGACAGCTACCTAAGTGCTCCAGAAAAATAATTCCCCAGGAAAACGTAACGGCTCATTGGTCAGTTTGAGATATCCAGATGAAAATAAGTTTTAAAAATACTTTTAAAAATGTTGGTTTATTTAAAAAGAATTCTTAAACTTTTAAATCCACATTTTAAACCAATGATAGGGTTTTTAAAAAATAAATGTATGAAGGCACCGGTGCACTTTAGATGTAACTCAACCACGTTTCCGGTTAGCTTCTTGCAAGTAAACTGAGGACAAACGTGTTTAGGTTGTTTTGGAGTACAATATTATTTTCTCGAACAGAGTATTTGGTGGTGATTTAAGTGAATATAGTTAGAAATTAGGCTCTCAATTTAATTGCGACTGAATATTATCCTTTTTTATATGTAGCCATTAGCAGCACTGTAACCTTGGCGTTTTTCGTCTGATGAGCAACTTGTGCCTGTAAAACTCAATATGTCAGGGGTTTGTCGCAGTATGAGCTTTCTCACAATTAAGGTAAGTGTATTAGTAAAGTTTTTTTTTTTTCTTTTATTCTGATTAACTATTCAGTTGTAATGATAAGATGTCGGTGTATGCTGTCCTCGAAATAATTGATTATTTTGGATCACCCTAAACTATCTGAAACCTGCTGAACTATGTAAAGATATATATATATATATATATATATATATATATATATATATATATATATATATATATATTATATATATATATATATATATATTCTTTTTAAATATTTTATATTATATACACAATTGATGGTTCAAATTTCCATTTGGGCTATTTGACTCGTACAGAATATGTCAAATGAGCTATGATCAAACCCAAATGCCTTCTACTAGTCATAATTATTTATTAATGATATGGAGTGTCATTTTGTTATAGAACACTATCAACAGAATATGGAAAATTACTTTAAATGTGCTGTGGTAGCAGATGCCTCTTCTTTGTAGCTGAAAAACTTGGCACAAAATGACCAAATCTGCAAAGGAACGAAACAGCGAAGGGGTAAAAGGACTGGCAACCATTACAGTGAGACAGCTATTCATGCACATCCTCAGACCTCGGAGCAAATAACGATGACCAATCAATTTAATGTTGTTTTTTTGTTTGTTTGTTTGTTTGTTTTTTGGAGTCTCTGTGAAAACACATGCAGTTGGAGAACATGGCGAAGGAACACAACCTGATTCCTAGATCATGATTTGTGCTCAGAACCCAATTTCTCCGTTCTGAGCTCCCTTTGAATCCAGAGGGGGAGTAGACCCCCAGGCACAGCCAGAACTTGCTGGAGAGGCTCCTGTATCCGTTCAGGCCTCGGAATGCTTGCTGGTGGTTGTCAGAGGTCTCGCTGGCACCGACTGAATGGCATCTTCACTTCTGTCAGTCTGCCCCAGGACAGTTGTGGCTACAATATAGCTCACCACCATCAGACTGATTGTAGTGTAACGTGCTTTGGAACCCTCTGTCTTGATAGAGCGCCACACAAATGTAGGCCATTTACCATGTGGAATGCTCCATGGGGAGTTGGAGAGGGGTTTTCAGCATGCTATACTACAGAAGGGGGTGTTCGATACTTTCATGCACAAATTGTATAAAAAGTGTTATTGGGAGACATAACCTCTCACACTTCCTGTTGGTTGTAAAGTTGCCAAGTTTATGTAAGAATTGTCTGTAATGGGCCAGATACATAGGGAATCTGAGGTGCTGGGAACTCCTGGTGTAGCTGAAACTTTTCTTACTGAGGGCATTTGACAGAATTTTCTGCATCAGAAAAGTCCCCCCACCCCAGCTCACAATGCTTTAATACAGTTTCTATTTCTTCTTCTTCTGTTGCAGACCTTGAAAGATGCCACAGTTTTATCACCTTGTGTTTGGTTTGTGTCTGCACGCAGTAAATTTTCCAAAGCAAGAATCCCACAGGAGGTGAGAATCAAGACAAAAACTCAATGTTTCCACCCTGTCGCTTTGGGGATTTAATGAATCAACCTAAAATTTTAATTATCATCATTAGAATAAGATATGCTTTAATGTATATAAAATGTTTTTATTTTAATATTTTTTTTGTGACTTTTTAAATTGATATTTCAACATTTTATTTAAAAAAAATAAATAAAAAAAATAGGAAGCTACATTACATTTTCAGTGCTTGCCTCGTTGCCCAGAAACAACGAAGTGTAGAAATAAAGCGCCTGCTGCAGCTCGGTTGTTTTGTCGGTGATGGTGAGTTAAATGTTTGTTCCCGATTGACAGCTTTTTACTGAGAGATCAAAAGAGCACGAGAAGTATGGAGGCGACCCAGAGCAACCTCACAAACTGCATATAGTGACCCGGGTCAGAAGTGCAATCCGAAGGCCATACTGGGAGAAGGACATTGTGAAATACTTTGGACTTCAAAAGGTACTGTTAATGTCATTTCTAAAACTAGCAAAATATACTTCCCCCAAGACCGTTTGGGAGATATTCAGTCAGGACTTGATCCATGTGTGCAATTTAGCCTTTATGTTTGTCATTAGAACCCTATAAACTCTTAACTATTTATTATTAGCAGCTGGCAGAATAATTGAGTAAGATAAGCACACAGATCTGTCAACCTTACCCAGAAGACTTCATAAATATAAATGAGTGTAATGCATAGACAATGTATTAACCTTGCTCTCTGTTTGCCTTCATGTCAGGCCCACACACCTGTAATCCATAAAAACACACCTTCAGTTAATAACCAGCTGAAAATAATCAAGCACCTTGTACGGTAAGATTACTATACAATGCAAAATAAAGTGCCTTACATAGTGTAGCAATAAAATCAAAGCAGGCATTTTAAAAAATGAACATGAAGAGATTAGGTCATCTAAACAGTGGTAATGATTTGTTGTGCTGGATTATTTTAGTTTAAAAATGATTTATTAAGTCTTTGTTAAGACAAAGGGTATATAACTGTGCGATCGTGACCCGTCTCCCATCTGTTACGTTTTCCTGTTGCACGAAGGATACAGCCGCTGAAAACTCCGCACGGGCTCCCTGCTGAGGAGGACATGGCCGACACGTACATCAACAGCAAAGGAGAGCTGATTGTGCGTCGCCTTCTCCAACCTGTCGACAAGAAGGCTATTGAGTCTTAGTTCTGCTCTGTGATGTTTGTTCAGATTTAAGCTGTTAATAAATAAGAAGAAATATAAAAAAAATAGACTCCTGTCTTGTTCTCTTGTAAGGTGTCTTTTGAGCTTCGTGAAACATTATGGTGTGATCAGATTACTTTGAAATCCTTCAGCAAACCTGACTTAAAACAGAAATAACCAATATCCAGTTAAAAACTACAGGTGCATCTGAGTAAATCAGAATGACTGAAAAGTTTGTTTCAATAATTAAAAATACAATGAACCTACACAAGTAAAACTTAGGTCCGCAGTGATGTTTTTTTTTTTTTGTATTATTTGGATGACTTTAGCTCATAGCTAATGTTAGGGAAGACTGCTGACACCCTTCACAACCAGGATCATTGTTAAAGAAGCTGGGTGTTCATAGAGCTGTGTCCAAGCATAGAGGAAGGAGGAAATGGTCCAATAATCTGGCTAGGCCATTAGGGAAGGAGCTTTCACAGATGTATGCAGGACATGGGTTACAACTACTCTTCCTTTTTAAGCAGTTCCTGAACCAGAGACATCAGACGCTTCTTACCTGGGTTAAGGAGAAAAGAAACCAATAACTGTCTTAAAGATCAGGGTATAAATGTGCCCATCCTGTTGGCTCCAACGTGTTTGATTTAATGTCAGTTGGAAAAGTTATGAGGGTTACACTGCGTGTAAATATCTTGTTTCACTATAAATACAGCTGCTCAGTTACAACCTTGTAGAGAACAGAAAAGAAATCCAGAACAATATCCTAACCTTTGAACAGGTCCTGGAAATCTATTTTTTTTTAGCCTACAGGCACCCTAAAAGCACCATGCCTGCATTGACACATGGCAGTGGCAGCATTATGTTGTAGAGATGCAGAGGTTCTTCCTTCCAGCAGGACAGCGACCCTAAAAAAATACAGCCAGAGCAAGAATTAAACGGTTTCACTCAACTATTCATGTGTTAGAATGGTCGGGTTTTTATTCCATTGAGAATCTGGGGCAAAATGTCGTAATTGCTCAACAGTCTGATTTACCTTTGGGCTATTTATTTATTTTTTTTACACTGGGCAAAAGTTTATATTTCTTCACTTTATGGGCAAAACTGTTTGCGGTTTCTCTCAAAAGACTTGATACTATAATTGCAGAGAAACATGGTTCTACAAAGTTGAGACTTTGGAATGGTTGAACAAGCCACAGTTTTAAAATTTGTATTTCTAAAAAGTTTTAAAAACCTTGTGGAATCTTTCTTCCCCATGACAAATATGAACTACCTCATGTTGCGCTATCACATAAGATATACTGAAGTTCGTAGTTGGAGCTTGACAAAATGTGAAAACAATTCAAGGGGAATGAATAGATTTGCAAGACATTGTAAAAACCGCTACAAACACATGTCAAAGGCTCCAGGGACCAATACAATGTGGCACAGATGACAGGAAGTGGAAAATGCTCAAATGGTATGAATATTTTTTTTTCCAAGGCACTCTAAAAAGAAAAATCTTGACTGGGTATTTCCACATCTACATCTGTTCTTGATGCAAAATAAATCAGTTTTTTCCTAAGGTTGCACCTCCACTCTGCCAATTAACATCCTGGGGACCTGATCTGTAAACAGTGTTAGCAATAATCACACAAGGAAAGTGAAATTCTTTCACTGCTTTTTATTACGTCAGTATTTAAGTCAAACTCTTTGCTACATGGTCATGTCATGTAGAAATGTATTCTGATGCTAAAAACTGAATACATTTGATCTTGGCACCCACATGCATCACAGGCTCTGTTCGAACATAACACTTGAAAAATGCAATGAACCCAACAAGCCTGTGATTTCAAATGACGGCTTAAAGCTTCAAGCCCATGAAAAGACTAAATGAAAACAGTGAATCACATCACGTGTGATTCCTTGCTCAGGATGACCAAATTACTATCCCTGTATGCCCAAATTAGGGACATACAATAGTTTGACAAATCTAAATATAAAACTTAACAGATTGCATTAAATAAAACTTGAAATCACAGAGTTGGTAAATTGTACAAATAAATGAGTGAATGAGTGATGAGACAAAAAAAAAAGACAGAAAGAAAGAGGGCCATCTGCTGAAAACAATAGTGAGGTAGCCCTGAGAAAGAAAACCAGCCACATGAAAGCTTTTCAGTCGTCCTCAGAGTCGGAGTCGTAACCTCGCCCTCTGATGGTTTTCTTCTCCACTTTTGTGATCTTTGCGCCAGACTTGTGTGTTCCTGTTGGTGGCTCCATCAGGTTACCACTACAAAAACAAAACAAGAAGGTTGAGATTAAAATGAATATGCACTGCTGTGAGTCTTCCTTTGTGAAGTCCTACAGACGGTGGAATGATTGTTCTGTAGATCGAACCTGTAGTTAATCACATCTGCGCATCCAAGTCTCCATTCGAGCATCTCAGTGGAAAACTCATCTGTGTTGCCCAGATCTGTGAATCCGACAACATAATCCTTTGTTTTTCCATCTAAAAGCAAAGCCAGTGTAGGAATAACTTTGATACGCAGCCTCTCTGTCAAAAATGGGGCCTTTTCTGCGTTCAGTTTGAGGAACTTGGTTTCAACATGCTTCTTTGCCAAGATAGCCAGGTGTTTGTCCAGGATCTTACATCTACAGGAAGAAAAATACAAAGGACGGTCACCAGTTGTCACCAGCAAGCATAAACCTTTGGATTTTGACCAAAGCTCATTTTGGAATTTAACTTTCTTTTACCAACTGGAATAAACTGTTAGATTTTCCTCACAGATTATTTTAATAAACATTAATCCTAGAATTGTAAGAAATGTCTCATTTATGAGTGCAGTTTTTAGCTCCCTGAAACGTTAGAATGATTACCTCAGATATAATTGCTTGTATTTACAGTTATTGAAATTATAAAACTGATTGGATTCTGTATAACCAATGAGACTGGTTGAGTTATTCACACTAACATCTTTAAAAGTAGCTAATATTCACTACAACAGCTATTAGTAATACTGCAGTGAGGTATTAAACTTCAATATAAGAAAGATGTTTGTGATATGCTGTGATGAGTTTTGAGGTATGTATGGAGTTACCTGAAAGTTGAGTTTCTGTAAAAGTGGCAGACAACATTCTTGCTCTCCTTTACTTCACCAAAAAAATCTCTCTCGCTGGCGATTTCTCTGTACTCCCCATGGCCTTTTGACAACCACTCCTTCAAAGTACAAAATTCAGGACAGTAAAATAAGAAAGTCTGTTACTAAGTGCATAGACACTTCAATATCACTTTCTCAGGCTGAATAAGGAAAATTACAACAACCAAAAGATCACAGGACTGGTCCTCTTCTCAGTGTTGTAATCTATACATATTTTTAAGATTTCTTTGGGCCTTCCTATCATAACCATAAACTAGAATTACAAAACAGTCATTCATTCTCATTTACATTCTATTTCACTGTTTTTCTTGAGGAACTAAGATCCTTCAAGGTTTGCAGCAAGATGTTGCAGATCTCCTATAAGTCTGTTGTTAAGAGTGTCATCTCCTCTGCCATCATCTGTGGGGGCAGCAGCATCAGAGCCAGGGACCCAAAAAGGCTCAACAACCTGATAAAGAAGGCAGGTTCTGTTCTGGGGACGACTGTGGAACCTCTGGAGTTGACGATGCAAAGAAGGATTTTGCATAAAATCAAGAAAATTATGAACAACCCTGACCATCCTCTTCATGAGACTGTCATTGGAAAACAGAGTCTCTTCAGTCAGAGGCTTCTTCAGACTGGTTGTAAAACGGACCACTACAGGAGATCTTTCCTGCCCACAGCCATTACAGTCTATAATAACTCCTTAATTAAATGAGTTACATCAACATTTAATATCCCTTTGGGATAAATACAATATATTTTTTAATTTTAACTGAATTTGAATTTTCCTTCATCAGATAACAGAATCTGTTGCTTTGATTTCTACTGATCATCTAACTGCGGTTGCCATCCTAGCCTGAAACACCTGTGCCTTTCATGCACAGAGTTTATTGAGCCTTTCACTTACCTGTGTCTGTTTCTGAAAGCTTTTAAGTGCCTCTAGTTTCCTCTCATTCAGTGCCCTCAAATAATGTCATCCTCCATTTTCTCTACTTCTCTTTAACACGGACATACAAAGTCATCCTGCATGACTCATATTATTAGTATTTCAGATTTGCAATTATTCCTTTTAGCAATCAAACATATATCTGAATAAGGATAACCTGTTAAAATCCCAGGAGCTTATACTGTAGCTCTGCCAACAGGAAATTGTAGCTCAGTGCCAGATTTTAACAAAATAATCAATCCTAATAAGTGATGATGGTAACAAGTGAGTTATCCAGGTGGGTAAAATCTTACACTTACTTGCTTTTGCTTCTGTGCTTTTTTAAGTGCCTCCAATCGCCTCTCCTTCAGCCTCTCAAGATCGTCGTCGTCCATTTCATTCAGCTTGCTTAATTGCGCCTCCACTTGCTCATCTACCACCTTAGCTGTTTGCTCTATCACCTTGCTTATGATTTCAACAGGAATGGCCATGGCTGACTGTGTCAAAAACTCTGAATCTGAAGAAGAAGAAAGAACATGTTGCGTGCACAGTTGTACAGTATCGTGTGATTTAAACACTTTGAAAAAAAAAAAAAACCCAATTTGATACAAATTTGCACAACTTACATATAGCTAAACACTAAGTCTGGGTTAGTTTCTATAATCAAAGTGTAGCAAGAACGCAACTGAAGGAGGATTGGCCCCTTCCCAATGCATTGCTGCACCCTGCCAATCAGCTGGTTAAAAGAAAGCCACTACAATTTTAATTTGCTCAAAAGACAAATTCCAATATTGTGAAACATTTTCAGTCGCAAAAAACGCAGACAGACACGGTGTGGAAACTAAAGGAGCAAACAGCTGTTGAGCTAACAATCTTCTTGTTATATTTACAAGTAGTGATGCACAATATATTTGCATTAACATCTGCACCTGCCAATGTTAGTGATTTTTAAACATATCGATCCAATAAGTAAAACTAGGTCGATATTAACCAATGCTTATTTCCGTCTTGGCCATGTAGTTTCTGATTGGGGATGTGACAGTCATAGTGAAGCAGTGCAGGATTGTGTGTGGGGTGTTAACTGAAGTATAGGAGCAATGTCAGCGGTGTGGTTGTATATATATATATATATATATATATATATATATATATATATATATATATATATATATCAGAAAATATCTGTTATCTACCATAACAGCAATATTAATATTGGATATTAATATCAGCCAAAATGTTCATATTGGTGCATCTCTACTTACAAAGCTGATAATATTAGTTACATGACACCCTTTTAACAAAGTGCTTTTTAGGATCTTAGCTTCCACTGCAGGGGTTCTTATTTCATTAACATCACCAGCCCTGAAGGGAAACTGAGCACAACAGTCAATGACTTTTAAGGACAGTTTGAACCTAGGAACTGCACTAAAACTGGAACAGTGATCCACAGTGGGAGCTAAACAATGACATTTTCCGTTGATTTTCCATACTTTTAGTTAACAGACAACCAGTTGTGATGTTTTAATTTTATATTACATACTACAAAAAACATTGGACTCTGTTTTCATTTATTGTAAAACTTTGTACTAGATAAGTGCCAAATAAACAGCTATTAAGTGTACTATTTCAGCATAAGTACTTTGGTCCAAAACAAACAATGAGCAACATTTATTTTACTTTCACAGGCTCCTTTAATTAAAAGCGCCAGACAATGAGATAACTTGTCCATCTGTTAGCACACTACATCTGTCTCGTAACATCGCACGCATTAAACTTGTTAAAGAGATTGTTAAAAATGTCAAGAATAGTAAACCTCTGCGCAGGTCAAGAGAAAATATTTACATCTTTCAAAGCCAACTATTCTGAAAACCAGTTAATCTCAAACACCTGCAGCTAACAAAGCCATGGTAACCACAGGGCACACCTTGTTTTCACCGACTTAAGTCTGTCAAGTCTTATTATTTGTAACGGTTATTTACTAATTTCCTGTTAAACAATAACTCTGAACATCATCATAAACAAACATGTTAGGACAGCCCTACTACTTTCAACCAGCTATCAGAAATTTTAAAAATACCAGAATTTACGTTGTATTTGACTGCTACGCTAGCTAGCTGGCTAACGCTTGTGCTACCGTCTGCATATAAAATTGTTATACATTTTTAAAATATTGCAGAATTCAGAACGATGATGTCAATAGCCTGCTCAGTTAAAATAGACATTTATAATATAAAAACTACAATAAAACAGTACCAGAAAAAAAATGCCGGTTGAAAATCTACTTCAGTTCGTGCGCGAAACTGCCACACAGGATATGACGTGTTATCAGGCCTGTTTGATGTTTTGCAAATCTCTTCCGGGTATTTTACAAAGTAAAGAATTTTTTGAAGGAGAAATCTTCCGAGACAGTGAATTGTGGGTTTCACATTATCTATTAGCCATAATCATCAAAATTATAAGAAATAAAGGCTTGAAATATTTTCACTGTATATGTAATGAATCTATGCTATGAACGAGTTTTACTTTCTGAAGTCAGTTATACAAAATATTTAACTTTCTAGATTAGAATAGAAATATCCTTTATTGTCCCACGATGGGGAAATTTCTGTTCAACAGCAGCAAAGTGCCAGTGACAGGCAGTAACAGAAAATCAGACTCACACAAAGAATATAAAATATATATTAAAAAGCAGAATAAAAAATAGAAAAATAAATTCAGATTTTTTGAGATGTGCTTGCTGCAAAATTTTATTTTTAATTTCATTTTTTTTCCCCTTGCTACACAAATGTATGGAAACCCATTTCCGCCATGAAATAAAACATACAAGCCAACAGGAAGTCATAATTACGAGAAACGTCATAATTTCGACTTTCAGACATAATTATGATAGAAAGTCATTTCGACTTTCAAAGACATAATTATGAGATACAAAGTCATAATTTAGACTTTCCGATTCATAATTATAAAACTTTATGGAATACTTCTTAAGAATGACTTTCAACAATGGCTTTCATCTTGCCACTCTTACAAAAACACTACCTTAGTTTAGACTTCTTTAGCTATTGTTGTTTGCTTCCTCCAACGCGAAGCAGCAATGTCTAATAAATGAAAAGGACAGGGACAGAAATAGAAGTTTAAGTTTATTAGCAAGATTTAGAAAACTTACAAACAAATTCACAGCTTCAGGTCTTCAGGCACAAGCCAGATTAGAGAACCCAACACCGGCCAGTTTTTCCTTGTGGCCATTTCTTTCCGGAAAGAGGTGAAAGGTGGTGTGAAGCGACATCTTAAAAGTGAAAACTCACACATTCCAAATTACATTCAGACTGATCTGGTTTGCATATAGAGTTACTGCTTTAAGCAAACTTTTCAACAATGTACTCATTGTCTTCTGTGAGGAGATCAGAAGCCAGTCAGCTATGTCTGATGAGTGCTTCCAATGACAGGTCACACAAATTAAATCAGAACATATATACAGAAATGAAGTCACTTGTGATACAAGTGTTTCTAGAGTGAATAACAAAAGATGGGTCACCTGAATCCACCCAAATCCAGCATTATTTTAACAGATTCAGAACCTAATGAAAACAGGAAGTAACACTTGAGTTATACCCAATTCAAATGCTTAACAAATGTTGCATCGTCTCCAGCGGATGTGTCTCTTGTTCGTTAGCAAAAAAAAAATAAAAAATAAAAAAAAAAAAAATTCATAAGCTGAATGATTGCCATTACATATGTCGATGCCCTCCCAAATTAGAGTGCTACACAGAATCAACAGCTAACTGCCCATGAAATACTTTGGCTAGCTTCAGATTTCCATGTTGGAACACTTACAAACATTTAGACTTCAGAGTTACAATTTAGGGTTACTAAGAATTCACTACCGGTAAACAATACAAGAGGCAATTCCTCCACTTACATCTTGTTTAAAACATTTGACAAAGATCTTTCAAAACATTATTTACACTTTATAACAAGGTTTGGCACTTTTTTTAAAAACAGAATTAAAAAAATACTACAGAGTGCAGCAATTAAGAGTCTTTTTTTTCTTCCACAGATAAGTGCTTCTAGATCAGAGCACCAAAAGAAAAAAAAAAAAAAAAAAAAAAAAAAAAAAAAAAAAAAAAAAAAAAAAAACCCCAGATAAAAAATAGTCTTTTAGTGGAACCATTTCAGACTGCTTCAAATGCGCATTAGGAGTGCTACGAGGTTAAGATTCCAGAAGAGATCCAAGAGTTTGGTTTTGTTTAAACATGATGAACCTTATAATCAACACTAGTACCTGTACCTGTGAGGTAAGTCAACTGCTCTACAGAAAATAAAACAGGAAAGAAAAGTATCTTTAAATGTTACAATGCTGGGTCAGAACAGGTGTGCAGGCAAAAAAAAAAAAAAAAAAAAAAAAAAAAAGGGAGCAAACAGAATTGTGCTGCGTTCAATTTGTACTTGAAAGTCTGAATTTTCAGAGTCCCAAGTTGGAAAAATGAGAACAGAACATGTTGAAGTCTGAATAAAGACTGGGAAAGCTAGAGGTCCCTGAGCCATTCCATGTTCAATATCTGTGATGGCTGCCACATATATAAAAGATGGTTAAAGTTGCAGGAATCACCTGTTTCTTTGCCTTTCTGACAATCTGTCACACATTTAACTTCCCATGTATGTTATTCTTATGTTGCATCCATAGAAGCTGTGACTGGCTTGTAACAATAACAGTAGCACCCTCAACGGTGAAATCTCATTGGTTTTCCAACTCAGAAGACTTGAACATCAGAACGGGCTCAACTTGGGTATGACATCATGCCCCGGATCAACTTCTGAGACAAATTAACGCAGTGCTAAACATCTGGAGAGAGGGGGGAAAAAAAATTACAAATTTACAACAAGTTGTAAGTATTAACAGCAATTTAAGCTGCACTAAGTAGTCAGTGAGACCATTTTTTGCCCCTTCAGTATGAGCTACTCCAAAAAAAAAAAAAAAAAATAAAAAAAAAAATATATATATATATATATATATATATATATATATATATATATATGTACAAAAGTGACATACTGTACATGCTTTCAAAAAAAAAAAAAAAAAAAAAAAAAAAAAATCACTGATGGCTCTTTGTGTTTCTGCCGTTATTTTATTGGCAACTGAGGAAACAGAGATGTTGCAGGAGAAACTAGGAAAGCATATCGTAATCATTCACATGTCATGATTCGTTTGGTATATGGTAGCTCATTGTAGAACAACAAAAGGTACTTCTTTCCTCTTCTTTTCATGTTATCTTCAAGATGCTACCATAAGCTTGATGCAAAACCACCTGTATGTTGTCTAAGATGAAGTCAAACGCCATACTCCAAACTGACTCCACAGACTGCTGCATAAGCCTGTAGGAAAAAGTTCAAACACAAAACGATGAGCAAACTGAGATCAGATAAAGACAACGATGCATGCAAAATGTTAAAATGTGCAGCACTGACCTTTTCATGTATCTTATGATCAAATCCAACTTCTCCAGGTCTTTATCTTCAATCAGATCAGTACAGTACTTACTACCTGCAGGATGTCCTCCTCCATCGGTTTCTAAACACACAGGCATTTTAAAAGTTAAGCCATCTTGTAGCAGTTTTATGGAGATAAATCATAAACAAGCTGAAATCTCACCAATTGTACAACGTCCTCAAAATCTATTTAGAAATATCTAAATAGATAAAATCTGAAGTGCATTTGTACTCATCCACCCTTTACTCCGACACCCCTAAATAAATTTCAGTGCACCCAACTGCCTTTCAGATGTCACCTAATTTACCAACAGAGTCCACATGTGCATTTAATTTAATCTCAGCATAAAGCCATACCAAAAAGAATTATAGCTGTACCTGCAGCAAAAAGTGGCTCTACAAAGCTTAGAAAACAGATGTGCGTTGTCATTTTCTGTACATGTCCTAACATGAAATTTGTACCCGTTATGGTGGTGACCCATTCCCGTAGGAGCGTTTTAATGTCCGTCACGTCACAAGCTCCAGCCAGCGTTGGAACAGGACGAGGCACTGACTTTGTTACAGACACCATGACGTCCTGTTCTGAGGTGGAGGGGTTCATTTCCATCTGAGGGAAAGGAAAAGAAGTGAAAGCCAAAGGGTTAGTTCCAAACAACAGCGAATAAAAATAAACCCCAATCTTTCCATCTGTGACCACGAGCAGAATCACCTTTGGTACATTCACAGGTTCTTGTGGTTTTATCGGCGGCACGTTTTTGGCTGGACTGTTTGTCACCTGACATTTCTTTAAGGGTGAGGTTCCTTTTTTAACAGGACTCACTCCGTTCTTCCTCTTGTAGCGCCGCTTCAACCGTCCAACACCAGTTCCTGCTGCAGGCTGTTTCAGCTGCAACAGCGGATTCTTCTGCTCAGCTGCAGACAAACCAACAAGTCAAAATAAAAAAAAAAAAAAAAAAAATCCAAATTAAGGGGGAACAAAAGCTATGTAGTGGAAGCAGAAGACGGGCACCAGTTAACGCACCCATTTTCAGCTGGGGTTGGACATTGTTTGCACGGCTGTAGGCAGACTTCAGTTCGTCCTGCAGCTCTTTGGGAAGGGCAGCAAATACGTCTGGATCAACCTGCGATTAGTTAAAGAAGCTGAGTGTCCAGAGAATCTCCAGGAGAGACTATTCAGACTCATCAGAAACATCATGCTGCGTCTTTTAGGCTCTTTATCAAATGTAGACGTGGACAGAGCATTTTCAGGGCTTTCAATAGACATTTCATTCTCATTTCTTAAATTAGAGACATGACAGACAATTATTCCTTTTTATTGCTATTGAATGTTCTTGGTTTAATACGGAGCTACCAAACGTGATGTCAAATTACCTGTGAGAAGCTCGGTAATTCAAGGACAATTCCTGGATTGTCTGGCTGGTTTGGAAACTGCAGCACCAACGTTCCAGCAGGGGGAGCATACAGTGCCGGGCAGGGAGAGGAAAGCTGACTTGGTCTCTCGTCTCTCTTCGTCCACGACTGCTCCACTTGCTCCCTCAGTTCGGCTGGCAGGGCCTCCAGGACAGAACGATCCACCTTGGAAATTATTCAGAAACACAGTATGGTAGAATATAAACCAAATGAAATTAAAGCATGGAGGATTAGTGAAATAAAAGATTACAAAGTAAAAAAAAAAAAAAAAAGCAATAAAGTACTTTGCTTAATAAAATGTGTTAAAACACGCTGTTGGTCAGCTCTAGTATGCCACAAAAAAAAAAAAAAGCAGGAATTTTCATCAGCTGAATGGAGCGTAATGCAACTAATATCACCTTATTACACTGATGTCACTTTGCTAGACACTAGATTCTGCTCGATAAACTGATACTAATAAATTTAGTGGGGGTTTATTACCCATTATCACACCTCTATACAAGTAAAACTCTGACACATAGGGTCTCAATTTCAAGAGTGCCCCGATTTCAACAGACATATAAGATATCTTTTAAAATAGAATAAAATCAGAACTAATCATACAACAAATTAACTGAAGCATAGCAACATAAAATCAAAGTTGCAATAAAACATAAAAGAAAAGGAGCAGTCAAGCTGTGAAGCCTTCTCCTTTGGTTTTAAATACAAAATAAAACTTTCCAGACCAATTATGCCACATAGTTCAGGTCCAGTTGTACTTAGTTTGAAGTAAAAGAAGCATTGCATGAACATGCCTCTTTGTAGTTGCTCTGTTTAGCTGCCATATAGAAATTAGATTTTTTTTCTTAAGTACATTTATTAAAATTTGAATAATAAAATAAATGGTATAGATAGATTATTATCTCTGTAATAATCAATCTGATATTTTAGTACCAGAATAAACTGATGTTTTTCTGCTTTAAATAAAAGCAATTAAATCAGGTTATAAATGATTTAAAATGTTTCTCTAAATACTATTATATTATAAAGCAGTTGTATTTTTCCCCTCAAGGTTACAAAACTGCACGAATCCCATGCCAGCCATGGTGATGACCAACATTTAAAATCCCTGATTTACCTGTGAGGGGGAGGGGACTTCGATACTGAAGTTGAGACGGGTCCGGGAACGTTTCGCCGTTTGTCTGCAGACGGGCGTTTCTTTGCTTGTCCCAGGGACTGGCTCAGCAGGTGTCAAAGGATGTGGTGATGAGCTACCTGAGAGAACTGTTGTTGAGGATGTCTGCTCGTGCTGAGTGCCTGCTGCATTTTTGACACAAATCAAAGACGAAGGCAGGAGTTTAGATGGGGGTTGGGGGGGTGGAAAAACCAGATATCAAACCATGAAGACAAATCAAACCTTTGTTGGTAGTTCTGGTATTTGATCCTTGGCCTAACAACATGTCTTTGATGGAGCGTGTCCGAGATCCCCGGCAGTCCTGTGCTTGGGGTTGATTTCCCTCGAGCTGTTGAACCTGAATGCCGACACCTCTCAAGTCCTGGACCTGCAGCTTCATGGCGTGGAGCAGCTTGATGACAGCAGAGGCGATCAGCTGACCGCTGTCAGTGGACTGAGCGAGCATCACAGTCCTGACAGGAAGCAAGAAGAAACACATCACCTTTTTACTTGCTCATCAATGCCACTCTCAATCTTTAACATGCAGTGCCTTGCATGTACATCTATTCATTCATTGACCATTTCATTTTCTCATGGTACAAGCACCCACTTTCAAGTATTTTATTGGGATTTCATATGATAGGCCAACATAACCTGCAGAATTGTGATGAGGAAGATAAACTACACATGGTTTTCTAAATTTTTCCTAATTATGCATTACTTTGTGTTGGTCTATCACAAAAAATCTTACTAAAATACATTGAAGTAATCAATTATTCTATCAATTATTCTGACGATCGGATAAAAAAAAAAATTGGCACATTCTGCAGGTCTTTCATTCAACCACTTAAGCCTTTTTTTTATACAATATCAGAAAAGCATTAAAAGATTCAAATAAACAAATAATTCAATTCCTTTTAAAAATAAGAAAATAACTATTTGATTGCCTAAAATGCAATAAACAGCATTCCTTTAATGTACGCTTGATCATTTGTAGCAAAGGATGTACCTGCAGCTAAAAACACACTCCCAACATCAACAATGTGAAAAGCTCAGCCCTTCTTGTCTTGACATCAGTACATTGTAGAGCTGATCTGTTGATTATTTTTTTGGATCAACCGACCAATGACTGGATAGCAAAAGGTGTTTAATAGGAGATTTTTTTTTTTTTTTTTTTAAACAGAATTTGAATCAGGTGAAGCTAAAACTATGTCACTTGAGGAGTTTTAGGTAGAAACATATTTACATACAAGAGGTTTTTTTTTAATCTTAAATGCAAAATGTGTATACTTTTGTAATGTTTTGGCTTTAATTACTGCTCTAAATATGTTTGTTCTTTCAGCAAATTGCCTTTTTTCTGAGTCTGTATGCTCCAGTTAACGATTAATCAATTACTAAATTGGTTGACGATTATATCAATAATCGATTTATCACGATTAATCGTTTCAGCCCTTGTTCAAGGGGTATGAATACTTTTGCAATTGGATGCTAATGGTCCTTACTTGGCAAGATTATCACATATGCCATGACCTCCGTATTTGGCCGGTTCCAGAGGTGCTCCAACCTTGCGAACCATGACCTTTAGAGTAACTCTACGACCCCGCAGTCCTGCTTCTTTTAGACGCCGCTGCACCTCCATCGATAGATTAGTCAGGAAACACTCTGCCTCGTCGACCTGGTGAGTTTTTAAGGGAAGAAGATTAGAAGTCAGGCAACCTCTGGACAGACGTGCGACAGAATAAACCTTGCAGGTCTAACCGTGGTAAAACGGATGTTGTAGTTCATGTCTGCAGAGACGGATTTTCTTTCCTTTTCAAAGCGGACCGGCCGGTCATCTAAACCCCTGCAGAATCGAAACAGAGTTTGTCCTGTACGAGGTCCGAACTTTTTCTGCAGCTGAGATAGAGACACTTGCTGGAGGTCCCCACATGACTTCACGCCCATAACAGCAAGCTTTTTGGCCATAACGTGTCCAACACCTGGGGAAATGAATGAATGAATAATACAAATCATTTAGCTACATTTTTTTTCCCCCCAGAATCTCTTCTAGAGTCCAGAATAGACCAGTATGTAGTGCAGTGTATCCACCTGGCAAACTGGTCACTGGTAGGTCCCTGATAAAATCATCCACTTCTTCAGACCTAAGATAGTACTGCCCGTTCGGCTTGGCCTTACGGGTCGCGAGTCGAGCCAAGAGAATGTTGGACCCTGAACAGAACGGAGCACTCAGTCTGAATGATTTCCATATAAACGCCGCATTTATTTATTTTACAGTGTGGAGAAAACAGGAACTCACCCATTCCCACTGAAGCACAGCATCTTGTTTTGTCCTCGATGTCTGCTCTAATGGCTCTGGCCAAATCATCTGGACTGACGCCCACCTCAGCCAGCAGAGAAGAAGCATCTATCAGTGCTTCGTCACAACTGAGAGCCTCGATGTCAAGGGTGTAACTGCAAAGAGCAAATTCAGATCAACTTTACAAGTTAATAATTTCTAATTAAAGTGGGACCGGCAGATTTGAGGTTCCATACCTGGACAGGATTTCATACATGCTTAGCGCCACCTCCTTGTAGGCGTCAAAGTCATACGGGACTGACTGCAGCGATGGGCATAGCTGTTTTGCTTTGCCAAAAAACATCCCATTCCTCACACCTGTCTGCCTGTAAAGAGAAAAAAAATATATATCCTTACATTTCTGTTAGCACAGGACAGTCATAATCATGTTAATATCTCACCTGGCCTCGTAACTGCAAGACGCAATCTCCGCCATTGACAGAGTAGCTGCATCCTGGTCCACACTGTTGCCATAGGAGTCAGGAATGTCTTGTGAGGGAGTTACAGGTAGATCATCATCTGCTTTCTCTGATAAAAAGCAACATTATGGTAGTAACATTATTCACAAGACAAACAGATGGGGGAATTTTAGTGAATTCAAGCCTGGCTTTAGTGCTTCTTCTGTCAGTAGTGAAGCCCTTTTTGGTCTTCCTCCATAGAGCCCACTATGGCTCAAAATGTGATGACTAGTACAAACAGAAAGTAAGTTATTTTGGCTTTGGAGTTTCCTCAGTCCTTCCACAGTCGCCATCTGATCAACCTGTGCTTGCATTACCTCTTGTGTCAAAGTCCTGGTAGGTGATCAGACCACCATGAAGCTGCCTGAAGATAATCTAACAGCCTTTACCTTTAACCAGATATCTATAATCTTCTTCCTGAGCTGCTTAAACACCCTTCCTCTTTACCTTCTTTCCTCCATGTTTAGTGTGGTGCACACAGTGACACCAAACTACCCAGTAGCATGGTTGTTCTCCTTGAATAGGCTGAATGGCTGATGAAAGCCTAGAGGACCCTCTTAATGCAAGAATTAATTAATGAGTGTAACAACAAAACCGTCAATCCCCTTTTTTGCATATCTTTGTCAAATATTTAATGGATTATTTGTTTTCATTATTGTACTGTTCCCTCTACTGCATACTAAACACATGCAGATATAAAGTAAACTGTTTTTTTCATGAATAAGGATACATCACGTATTATTTCTATGAGCTTCAGGGGTACCACCGATTTTGTCCACCTCTCTACACTGTTGAGGCTCTCTGAATAACTACCTGGATGACATTATCTCACCTGGCTGAGGATGAGTATGTTTCCTCTGGTAGTACTGCAGCTCCACCTGATGGTTGGCTCCGGGTCTGATGGGGACTTTGCCCAGTCCACGGTTACTGGTAACAGCAACAGGCTTCCCTGCACAGAAATTTTCCCAGAAGTAGAGATCAAACATTAAATCTTTTTCATTCAATGTGTTTTGCATAAACAAGGTTCACAGTGTACATCTAAATGATAAAGAAGACTTGCCTTTAAGTTCTGGTCTATGTCGGATCCCCACAGACACAAAAAAGCAGTCCATGTCCACATGGAAGATACACGATTTCACTCTGCCAGCAGTTGATGTACCTGCTCCAACCAAGGAGAAAATAAAGCAATGAGCACTTTTCTAGATCTCAAAACACAAATACTTATATAGTGTAACTCATACCTCATTAAGAAACTTTCAAAGTATTTGTGGGGGGATTTTATGTGACAGACACATAACAAAGAGTACTGCATAACTGTAATGTGTAGGGAAAATTTAGAATCTGAGTCAGCAGCTGAAAATTGCTGTTTACAGAGCCTTTCCATTCATTCTAACTCAGCTTGAGTCATTTTGTAAAAAAACAAAAAAACAGAGACAAGAATTTCAGGTTGTAGATGTGCAAACCAAAATAAGACATACTCCAAAAAGACCTGCAGCTATAAATGCAGTGAAAGTTAGTTCTGCAACATATTAACTGAGGGGAAAAAACAAATGTACTCCACACCTTTACGATATTTATTGGTGAAGAGAGGTGGACTTTTATCCATTTCCTTACACTCACAATTATGCACTTTGTGTTGACCTATTACATAAAATCCCAATAAAACACACCAAAGATTGTGGTTGACCAAGTTTGCAAAAAGTTCCAGGGTTATTTGTGGAACATACATTCATCTTTAACATGCAATAAAAATTAAATCAATAAACTTTTTAAATTTTTAGAGATAGTTCGGAAGTAGGCTTGTTGCATATAAGCATTGTATCAATTAATCACATGATAAATTAAAATGAGCTTGATAATTTCCATTGTGATGATTAATATTTTTTGAAGGGCAATTTTGTTTACAGAGACTTCATAATCCATTTTTTTATGGTTTCGGTTGGATGGGGTTTTTATTTCCGTTTTTTAAAATTGTTTTTGTTTGTCGTGTTTTTGGATAATTAAAATATGTTATAAAAATTACTAAATAAGTAAATACAGAATATGGAAAAAAATAGAAAAAAAAACAGAATGGAAAAGAGTGATGTTAAATAAAAAATAAATAAATAAAAAAATAAAAAAAAAAAAAAAATCTAAATGAGCACAAAAAATGAGAATAATGAAATAAAAGCAGCTAATAAAACAATAACATCGGAAATAAAATGTTAAATTAAATAATAGCGATAATGTTAAATGTTCTTTAGAAATTAAAAAGATTTATTGGTGTTTGAGAGTGTGTACTTGCATTATTATGCCATTATCAATATATTACTTGAAAATGTTCCCAATACAACAATATTACCATTTATCACAATATTTCTGTGACAATTTATCGTCCTGTAAAATTTGTCATCGTGACATGCCTACTCAGAAGACATCGTTATGAAATAAATAAAGACAGGAATAACTTTCAGGACGAAACGGCGAGGGATCCTTTTTTCCTACCTTGTTCATGTGTGGATCGCTGTGCCATAGATTTCCTCAGTCGATCTTTCCCAGGATAGGATGGACTCCCCTCAGTTTTCCGTTTGCTGTGTAGTTCGTTGACGTACTCAGAGAAAGCGATCCTCCAAGTGGAGATCTGGTGCAAACGGGAGTGAGAGTAGAACTCCGAGATCAGACCGCCCGTCTGCTCCAGCAGCTGGTCCGAGGACGTGGAGGCTGAGGACCCCTCGGTTGGAGGATCGGGCTTGGCTGCCACATGAGTAGCGTTGAGGAGAGGGGGGTCAGATGGAAAGACTTTGTTGTGACGTCCGTTCAGTCTAACAGAAGAGTGCGAAAGGGAACGACATGGAGGTGATCGAGGAGTCTGCTCAGAAATCGGTTCAACCTGAGTGGGAGATTGGAGAATTTTCAGCGGGGGCTGGGGTTTATTGGCTTTCAAAGCCTCATGAGATGAGGGTGAAGGAGGTTTAGGTTCGGAACCACCTCCTTCTTGCGTGCTGGATTGCTCCAGAAGAGTAGGAAAGGAGTCTGACTGCTTCGGAGGACTGGGGGGGAACTCATATGGATCAGGTTTGGTGTGTGACTTCACTGAAGAACTCGGAGGTTTCTCTGTTGAACTCTTTGCTCTACATGTGGACACGTCCCTGTCAGAGGAAGATGCATCTGCAACAGGGGACAAGTCCTCTGGCTTTAAGGCACCGTTAAAAAGATGAGCGTGTCCATTGGTCAGGGGGGCTTCTTCCACAACAACTGAAGCCCTGACAAGACAAGGATCTCCATGCTCTTGCATTTCCTTTATTTTAGAATGGCTCGAGGTATCCAGCGAGGTCTGTGGAACTCCATTTCTAGGAAAAAAAAAAGAGAGAAAAGGAAAAAAATTTCAATTAAACACTGAAAATTAAATAAACTGAAAAGCTGGAACTGCATAGTAAGAAAGAAATCAAATGTATTCAGTGAATAATTTTCTGAAATGCTCACATTTTTAAGTCTTCGTCATGTATGTGAGCAGAACTAGACTTGTTTGGGTGCTTCATGTGGCCCTTGTTGGAAAGGTAGTTCTGTGTAAAGATCACTTATATGCAGGGAACCTGAAACGAACTGACTGGATTCTAAATGACTCGGTTGGTGGTAATCCCAGCTCGCTTTGGAGCCGTGGCGGATGGACTGAGACTCGGCTTCACGGCAGCCGGGGATAGGGAAGGAGTTGTTTGGGGATCCCCCACTCCGGGGAACAGAGGGCTCAGTGTCGTGCTGTGGCAAAAGAGGCTTTTGATGCGTGTTCGGCTGAAGGGGACAGTGGCTCGGTTCTGACATCTCTGAGGTGTGGCGCAGAATCATGGCGGGGAAGAGCGTGTTCTTCTGTTTAGCATACAACTGGTACTTCAAGTAAGGCAGGAGACGGCCGGCCTTAATGCTGGAGTAACCAATGACAAGATGAACACAGATTTAAGCTCATATTGCATCGACTTATATTAAATATAAAAATTCTTGTCTTGTACTAAACACACCTGTCAGTGATCCACTCTGGCTTGATGACCTTTTCCCCTCGGAGCTCCTGAATTTTGCAGTTAGGTAGGTTACTCGCGATGATGTGGGTGGTCTTTGAGCGAGAGTAATAGACGTGGAACTGACCCCCGTGCAGCATCATCAGCCTCCGGAGCTCATCTGCGCTCGGGTCTGACGAGAAGGATAAAACAGTAAGACATTCATTCATTGACGAGAGTCTATCACAGCTGTCTAGGAGTGTGAGGAAGAGAGCATAGAAATTAACCCAACGAGCATGTTTAAAAATGGGAAAGGATCAAAACGCATCCAGCCATATTGAGAGCTGGAAGGTTGTCTGTCCTGGTCATTGCTTGTTTTGTTTATTAGTGTCTAGGCTTTTTTTTAGTTCCTTTGAATAGGTAGATGTTGATATCACATATATTAGATGTGATATTTCAGTCAGATTTTCTAAAACTATTCTGTAAATAAATATATAATTATCCAATGGAACATTTTATTGATAAGCTATGGGACTGATCTAATTTTGATCACAGGTAAGATTGGTTAAGTTATGGAAATTACAGTCATTTGAAATTGCAGACAGTTGCTTAACTACACAAGGAAGGAGGGAAGGAAGGAAGAAAGGAAGGAAGGGTTGAGAAAAGAAAAATGCACACACGAGGAAAAAAAGGAGGACATATTAAAAGGAGGTAAGGACACAAGCAAGGAAAGCACAAAGGACAAAAGGAGGGAAGGAGACATCGATGGAAGACAGGAAAGACACACAGATGACAGAAATATAGGAAGAAAAAAAAACAAATACACAAGGAGGGAACGAAGGAAAAAGGACACAAAGAAGGAATGACAACTTTTAATTAACTGGATAGAGAACATCCTCTTGTCCATTTTGTATGGGAATATTAATATTTTTTCATGCTCTTATTTACTTTTCCAAACCTAAAAAAAAATAATAGCTAAATTAAATTCCATACTTTGCCACACTGCATAGAGACGCCATCTTTCACAAGACAGGGCATGAACAACAAGCAATGGAAATAGGGTATAACAAAGTTTTCAAAACACACTATTCAATGAAATTATACATGAAATGTAAGCATTTTCAAGACTATTTATCTTTATAATTCATGACATACCTGCCAGGAATGAAATAGGAAATAGAAAGTGACACGCTATGGTTTAAATATATGGGTAGGATATAGTTTGTATATAGGTGGAAATAAGAGTAGGTCTGGATAAACGGCAATGCGAGGGATGACATAGGGCTATGAAATTGGAGAAATTTGTACCTGTGTATCCGTTGACATAAATAGACACCCCATTGAAGATGCTGGAGCTGGTCCCTTCCTTCTGCTTTTCTCTGGTGGCATTGAGGTTGAACTGCTCATCCAGCTTGGTAACCTTGGCAGCCATGTAGCCGCCCTGCAACAGAAGAAATTCAGCAATAAAAAGGAGAGTAAGGGCCAGAAAGAAACCCAGGAGGAATCAGAACACAAATGTAATTGTGTCCTGATTCACATGCTAATTCACATGTTTCAACATTTTATGACTGATCAGAGCTAAGCAACTAGTCTGGAACGGGCATGATGTCAAACTAGATAAGACTGGGTATACAGAAGACATCATAAACATTTATATACACAGGATATTAATTATTTACCTGGACTGGAACATAAACACACCATATGGTGACTGACAGACCTTCTTAAACATGCAGAAAAGATATTAGCTTGTCGTCATGTGTTTATTAAAAGTTGAATTTAGCTATGCCATTTAGTCTGATGCCCAGATGGCTTTTAATTGATGTAATGACTGGAACTCCTGAGTAGTTCTGATAAATCTTCTGCAGCATAGCTCAGCCTCTTTATTCAGACTATAATTAGTGCATCCTTTATGTTCTTAGGCTGTTAGAACAAATGGTATGACGGCATCAGAGTGGTCTACTAAATAAGGATGCTCAGAGATTACAAAGAACTGCAGAAGTAATCAAACTTCTTTGATGCATTACACTGGAATTTTAGGTGACAGACCAACACAGCATATTGCATAATAGTGAAGTGGAAGTAAAATGATGCAAGGTTTTAATTTTTTTAGAGTGGTTCTGAGGCCCCTAAATAAAATCCAGCGCAACAACTTGCCTTCAGAAGTCACCTAAATAGTTAAACTACTTTGTATCACCACCTTTCACTGCATTTACAGCTACCGGTCTTTTAGGGTATGTGTCAACTAGCTTTACAAATCCAGAAGCAAGCCTTCTCACAAAATAGCTCCAGCTCAATCCCTCTCTTCAATAAAGACACAATTTTTAAAGTTCACAACAAATGGCTGCCTTGTCAACAGATTATCCTTCCCAAGACGTGGATCTCTGCAGCTCCTCCAGAGTTGACCCTCTTGGCTGCTTCACTGATTAATGCTCTCCTTGTCCAGCCTGTCGGTTTAGGTGGACGGCCATGTCTTTGCAGACTCGTAGGATTTTTTTCCAATTTTGGAAGATGGACTGAGCAGTGTTTGATGTCGAAAGCTTGGCATATGGTTTTATTACCCAACTCTCTTTAGACGTCTCCACAACTTCAGCTTCATACTGGATTTTCCATATACTATCTTTCCATGCATGTCTCTGTTTCTATGTGAAGCTGTCACATAGAAACAGAGATGGATGTACTCACCCTTTCTGCCCAACCATTGTCGTCACTGCCATTGGCTCTCTTTCTCATCCAGCCATCTCGACTCATACTGAGCTTCCTGTAAACACAAGGAAAACCAAATCTCAGGAATGGGATCAAAGTAAGAAAAATAAAAAATAAAAAGATTCACACTCACACTTGGCAATAACACAAATTAGTGACACTTAACTGATTGATAAATCATCTGATGCTACATTAAGACATTCTGGAAATGTCAACAGTCCTTAACTGTTAGTTTTTATGTTTTCAAAATGTAACACAAACAGATCTGCTATATTTAGCTGATAATCGTTTCTAATAATCTTTCATAGCTCATGTATTGATATCATTTCTGAGCAAATGTTATGACTTTGGCTGGCCTTACCCCCAAGAGGCATGTCTGGACAGACTTTCTCCCTCTGACAGACAAGTCACAACAGCAACACACTGCTAACGTTAGCCTAGCTCCGGGAATCAATGCATTACAGAGCAGCACGTCGCTTTAACAGCCTGTCAGTTTAATAAGAACCGCTGGAAATGTTCTCACTGTACTTGCTAACACAACAATGCAGGCGAAATTAGCTGCCAAACAATGAACAGGGTGTGTGTCTGAGCAACTTCAGTGAAGCGGTAATCATGTGTGTAAACAAACTACGGTCCCGCCAGCAGAAGTCATTTTGTAGTTCTTTTTGCTTTACCCTTTAAGCTGTCAGACGAGGCTGCTGGCCACAGACTGTTCCCGCAGATCCCGCTCAGCAGAAACGTTGCAGGCTGCTCAGTGCTGCTGCTGCTGTTTGAGTTAAACGAGGTTGGAGACCAAAGCAAAGCGAAATGAAAACCCTTCAGACAGGCAATTCAAAGCCACGGCCTTTACTTTGTTCCTCAGAAAAGTCCTGTTTTTGGTGAGGTGAGATCCTCCTATTGTGTCACGCAACCACGCCATGTCTCCTGAATATTTTTGGTCACCCTCCCAGTCCTTTCGCTCTCCATTTCAACCGCCTGATCCATTTACCTCTTTTCTCTCTGCTTGCGTGAAACCAAGCGATGCGGAACTTCCGGTGTTTTCCTTTCAAATAAAAGCCTGTTGTTCGTGGGTAGCGTAGCCAAAATTTACACTCAATTATTAAGTGGTCATCCGGAAATAAATAAATAAATAAATAAATAAATAAATAAATAAATAAATAAATAAATAAAAAGATTTTAAAAAAGTGATTCAAGCAAGAGTAGAAAAAGTATTTTGTAAAAAGGCTACTTAAGTAATGAGTAACTGATTATAACATCGGATTTTTTTTAAAGAAAAATAAATGTAATCAGACAGACATAAATATAAAGTTATGTGTAAATTCTGCCATTTTAAAGAATAGAATTTAAAAAATGTAAAAACTAATTACGTCATTACAAAATAACAAATTTAGGCAGAAAAACTACTCATTTCCAAATCAAATTTTGTTCGCAACATAAAGCTTTTGAAACCAGTATTTGTAGTAGATAATGTAGGCACGGTTACAACACTACACAGCCCTTCCACTGACAATATGTACTCTTTACTGTAGCTTCATTTTACTTCCAAATGGCTCAGTGGGGTCAACATATAGAAAATGACATTAGAACAATGAAACTTAAGTACAAACAAAGAAGTCTTAATTTAACTAACTTTAAGTGTATCTTTATGCATTTTAGGTTAAAACATTCTTCATTCAGTGAAGTTACTAAAAGGTGGGTAGAGTAGTCATTAATTGCACTTAAGTGAGAGCAAGAGCAGCGTTACTTCAAAAAATATTTCTCAAGTCGAAGTGCAAAATATGGTGTGGTGAAACTAAAAGTAACTTATTTTCAAAATGTTACTGAAAATGTTAAGTTAATGTAACAAGTTACTATCCACCTCTATGTAGTTGTAGTAGTAGTCTTCATTGTCTCTGAAGATTATGATTTCTAAAAAGTCATGACAAGCATTTTAAGGTGTTTTTTTTTTGTTTGTTTGTTTTTTTTTGTTTGTTTTTTTACTCTTTTTACTGTTGTTGATTTTATTTATGTCATGTGTTCCAATAACAGTCATTCATTCATACATTCATTATCCAACCTTTTCGTATACGCACTTGATATATAAACTTAATCCTTGCAGAGTCACAGGGAGATTAATTAATTTATTCATTAAAAATAAAGAGTAATAATAAATACAGCTGCAAATGTAATCTATCCTGCACACAAAACAGCTACTGTATAATGACTCATTTGCTTTTCTTGTAATGTTTCGGTTCATTTTTGGTATTTAAATAAATACTATGCAAATATAGAGGTTCAGTGCAAGTTTCAAGAAAGTCTTCTATATCTTTAATTCCGTTTTTTCAACCAATAAGTAATGTATCTTAAAAAACGGGATAAACGCAACTTCCGACATTGTGACGTTTGTCAGGTAGCTTAACAAATGCCATTCCACCGGCTTCGTGTTTTGCAGCTTCACTCGGTGTTATAGCGCCTCTACGCGGACAATCGAAGAAATGTCATCTGAATGTACCACGTTAGTTTATTGTGAATCTGAACATTTATAATCCACACTGTCTCGTTCTCGTAAAAGCAGTTTGTCTGTTAAGAAGGTAAATGTCTGTTTATGTTGTGAACGCTGCTTGCTCTCGATCATCATGTTGGTCACTGTGGAGGCTGTGTGGTTGTCTTGGTGCTGCCTGTTTGTTACCTTAGCATCAGTCTTGTCAGGGATTTTTGTTGTAAATCGATATATGTGCCATTTGACTTTGTGAGCTGTTATCCTGCGACGTCACCAGTCAGGCAACTATGCAGTCCTGTCGTGGTGACAATAACTCTGTGCTTCTTCCAAGAAAGAAAAGAGCTCAACCTCCTCAGAACGTGATTTGTTTTGGACACGTGGGCTCTAAGATGTCTCAGAGCGACTGGCAACAGGAAATATGATGAAAATATAATCTTGTTTCAAACCAGTCAGCTAAATAGCAGCTTCATTCTTCAGTTATTGATTACACTCAACAGGAAGCTTAAAGCTGAATTTATGTAAATTAGAAATCGTATTCTAAAGAAAAGTCACGATTCTGTTTGATGCTATCCCAAAGACTCCTCTTATTGGATGATCTCTGTTGCTATGGCACCAGACATCTGATGCTGAGCGCTTTGGTTCCTCATGTTGGTGCAGTAGTGGTTTCTCAGCTAAGCTCTGAGCAACTGGACTGAGTCACAAGTCTGGCTATGACACAGTCAGTAGACCTATGTGCTATTACACATCTGTAGTAGGAAATCTGTTGACAGCTACATCCTTTGACTGATCTAAAGCCAAACCCTTATGATGCCAATCATACTTTTTATACAATGCTTGATTTATGATTTAGTAATGCCTACACTACAAAACGTATTCACCTACTTTGGATGTTTAATCCTTTCAGCTCTTTTGTAAATTAACTCACGGCAAATATAATTAGACATTTTTAGCTTTAATTTAAAAATAAATAAAATAAAATCATTCTTGAATGTTAAAATAAAAAGCAGACTTCTATAAAATAATGTCATTTAGTTAAAAAAATATATAAAGTACAGCAAATGGTTGCATAAATATTCACCCCCATTAAACTGACTGACCTAATTCAACAGATGCCCATCTAAGTGATGCCGTCATTATCGTATAAGTGACATGATACACTGGAGTTTCAAGGAGTTCAAGCAAATCCATCATTAGGAAATGGAAGGAGTGTGATTCTTCTCTAAATCTGTCTATAGCTGACCACCCGTACAAACTGGGCAAGAACAAGAGGGATATGCAAGGCCAGTAAGACACCTGTAACTACTTTCTGAAATACACCATCTCCAACATAAAGCACAATGGTTGCAGCATCATGCTTTGGGAAGGCTTCCTCAGAGCAACAGACCATGGAAGGCTTGGAAAGATAGAAAAGGGGAGAAAAATACTGCCAAATTTTGGAGATCCAAATCAGTCTGTCAAAGAACTTGAACTTGGGAGGTGATTTATTTTACAACAAGACAATGACCCAGAGCAAACAGCAAAAGCTATAGAGAATTGGTTCAAAGGCATTAAGGTTGATGTTCTGGAGTAGCCAAATCAAAGTCCAGATCTTAACCCTATTGAGAATTTGTTGCTGGATCTATAAAGAGCTGTTCATCCCTGATTCCCTAGCATCCTGACAGAGTTTGAGCTAGTTTGTAAGGAAAAATGGAGAAAAATAGTTGTGTCCACTTGTGCATATATTAAATACTGTCCTGAAGGGGGTGAATTTTTATGCAATAATTGACTTCACCTTTTATATATTAATTAACTGACATTCTTTTGTAAAAAAAAAAAAAAAAAGAAAGAAAGAAAAAAAGAAAGAAAAAAAGAAAGAAAAAAAAAGAGATGTTTTCACTTTGATAATAAAGATGTTTTTTTTTTTTGTTTTTTTTTTTTGACATTCTTGTCCAAAAGTTAAGTTATGTTGACCATGATTTCATTAATACTAGCACTTAAAGAATGAAACATACTTTATGGCTTTGTATGCATGCTCCCTCAAATATATTTGGTGAAAACTTCCCTAAGCAAGTTGTACTGCATTCATACACTGTTTGTTATCATCAACAAACACCAAGCATGGTTCTGGTTGATATTTGACCACTTTTCTCGGTAGAGTTCTATGGCTATAAAGACTGGCCACAATGAAAAAGAGACTTTTTGGAGGAAATTGAGTTGAGTCTTTTGAACTCAAGGACACTGTACAAACTGTTAAGCATGGTGTTGGCAGTATCATGCAGAGGGTTGGTGCTGTTTAGCTGGGTATGTTGTAAAGTGTATGGAATGAAGGAAAAGAAGAACTAATTCCACATTCTTCACCTTCATCTCAAATCAACAGCTCGGTGGTTAAAACTTGGACACATCTAGGTGCTTCAACTGAAGAATAATACCAAGCACATCAAAACTGTTTTGGACTGGATAAGGTAGGCTAACATTAAGTTTCTAGGATGGCCTTCACAAAACACTGACCAACCATCTGATTTAAATTAACTCTACCAATTCTGCCAGTGGTGTGGTCAAATATCCATCCAGAACTTGGCCAGGAGTTTGGTGATGCTGATAAAAATGTGGGTTGTAGTAAAACTTCTTAAAATACAGTTAAACAACCATTAAGGGTGTATATGTATATATTTGAGCCTGTATGGCTAATTTTGACCATGTGGATAAAAAGAAAATACATCATTCAATGCTCCAAAGTCAATAATGCATTCAAGCAAATTTGAAGAATTCAGATTATGACTATTAGACTAAATGTCTCATAAGATTCACAACAGAATATATTAGTCATACCAAGTTTATTTTTTTCTTACAAAGAAGACGATCTATCAAATATTGCACAGTAAAAAACATAAAAAGTGAAAATATAAGATACTTTAAAGGAAAAATCCCTCAGAGAATTTCCCCTCCTTGAGTCTTTTTTAAACCATTTTCTCTTGTTTTGTACCCAGAGAAAATCTTTGCTGAACAATAACAAAGTCTAAAACACAGACAGGTTTCACCCATTTCTCCTTTGAGGTTCAGGGTACATTTGGCAAAAATTTAGAGACCTAAATCAGCTGCAGAACAAACAACTCTTCAAACTCTTCAGATTAATCGAACAACAAGGAAGAAGGTTGTAAAACTGCTCCTTCAGAAGGCTTTGCACACATAATGCTGGTGTTCATGTCCCAATGTTGGACAAGGGGGGTCCGTGGCTTGGTGAAATTTTATTGAAGTCCATTTTCACACACCACATTGGTTATCAGTGCTTTCCTCACAGCTGTTTTGAGAGCTGCAGAGTTTTTATTCCTTTACAGCAAAATTAAGCTTGAGGAGCAGCTTGGTCAGTTAAGGATAAATCCTCTCTGCTGGAGTCAGTTCAGTTTGGCACTAATGCGTATCCACTGAAGAGCCTGCCTGGTGTATTGGACAGCGTGAGCAATGCTACTGTGAAGAGTCAATGGCCCAGATAAAGTGTTCAAGTAATTGAAGAATTCTGTAAAGACAAAGATGAACAGAATTCCTAAAAGATTGAAAACTTGACATATATACATACACACAGTTCCTTGCAAAAGTATGGCATAACCACAAACTTCATTGCTTTTTATTTGGAATTTTATGACAGACCAACACAAAGTGGCACATCACTGCGAAACGGGAAAAAATGCATGGCTTTAAAAGCTTTTTAACAAACTGACATCTGAGTGTCATTTATGTTATTCAATGTCTCTACCAGCTTTGCACATGGAGACTGTAATTATTGCCCTTTCTCCTTTGCAAAATAGCTCAACCTCAATTTCCAAGTATTGGCCCATAAAACAGGATTTGCCCTGTATTTAGTTACATATATCTTTCAAACAATTTTGACCCTTCAATGGTGGCTGTCTTTTTTCACAAAGGCCAGATTTCTCCCACTTTGGAGACCAAAAGATTACACTGTATTTAAGGGTATTATTTTAGCCTATCAGAGCAAAGGTGGTGAAGAAAAATGTGTGCCAAAAATTAAAAACCATGTGTCCTTTTTACTTCCAATTCACAACTATGCAGTACTTTGTGTTGTTTTATTAAATAAAATCCTTCAAAAATAAATTGCAATTTAAGGTTTTAATGTGACAAAATCTGAAACAGTTAAAGGCATATGAATTATTTATTTATTATTATTTTTTTTTGCATTG
Organism: Anableps anableps; assembly: GCA_014839685.1. NCBI lineage: Eukaryota > Metazoa > Chordata > Actinopteri > Cyprinodontiformes > Anablepidae > Anableps > Anableps anableps. The sequence goes on along the minus strand of CM026075.1, from coordinate 14,889,289 downwards.
TACTGTATACATGTTTTTTTTGTTTTGTTTTTTTTTTTTTTACCTTTATTCTCCTTTGCAAGGTTGTCTGCCACCTCCCAGTACTCATAGCTGTACAGGACACTGTTGGTGATGTTCAGGTGGTTTGCTGCCATCTGGTGGATGCGCTGGGGGATGCTTATGAGAGATGCAGAGCTGCTGCCCTCATTTGAACCCCTTCTGTGGTGTTTTGCAGTGGGTGACAGTGTGGACGTGAGTCCTGTTGTAGCCCTGGGAGTGAGAAGACATGCACAGCAGAGCAATGCCAATCAGTATAATTTCAGAGCCCGGAACAGAGGAGCCAAGATGATTAAACATAGAAGCCTAGTTATTATCCACTCACTTCCCAGAGTCCATCCAGCCGGGTGACGTTGCAGGTACTTTGGGAGAACTCTATAATAAGACCAAAACAAAAGTTATGCATTCACCCGTACCAACATTTTACTATTCTACCAAGCGGTGATGTTTGTGTCAGATATACCTTGAAATAGTCCAGCAGCACTTTGGAGTACTTTAATGCATGATCTTTTTTTAAGCGAAACATCTGCCAGTAAAGGAGGGCAAGGCATCTGAAACTGTAAACACAGACAGACCGCACAAACCATTCTTAAAATGCTCATCCTTTGTTGCAGTGACAGATGTGGCATAAACAGAGAGGATGACAAACGCACCACAGGACCGCCAGCTGTTTGTCTTCCTGTCTCGCTCCAGGGCCAGAGTGGCCCTTGAGCCTCATTGCGTACCTTAAAACACATAGGTGTCTGTTGGGTTTTTGAATTTCGAAACTTCAAATCACATCTGTTTTGGCAACGTTATGTTGATATAACTTACCTGATCAACTCCACTGTCTCAGAATACATGGTGAAAGGAGACTTTGCCTCGAGTGGCCCTTCCTCCATTGCCTTCCCACATTCCATGAAGGACAGAGCTGCATCAACGTAGTTAACAGCTTTTCCCAGCTTGTCCACCTGGAAAAGGCAGGTAAACAAACCAAATAAAGAAAATAAGAAAAAGGTATCTTCAAGAAAAAACAAAACAAAAGCATTTATTTGTGCTGTTCAGAACATAAATTACACAAGCATGTATTAAAAGGTTGCAAATTCAAGATTATTTCTGTATTTGCATGCTTTGTTTAAAACAAGAAATAGGTCATCCGTATTTTTTTTTAAAAAGCTATATACCAGATAAAAAAAATAAATCAAGCAACAATGTTTTTATTATGTCACATTTATTCAAAATGGAAACATTTTCCATTGCCATATGTTTTTATGTCACTGAAGGAGAGTCTGCTTTTAATAGCTGGTAGGAAAACCTCATTCAGTAGTATGGGGAACAAAAACACATTAATTTTTTTTTTTTTATACATAAATTTTCTTGTACTGTCAGATATCTTAGTTTGGCTCCCACCCAACCTTTTGAAAATATGTACTAAAACCTCACTGGGTAAGACATTGTCACAATAAATGCACTGAAATATGTTGTTCAACTGAGTGTGTTAGCAGGACAACAGACTATTTTTCATCTAACATGAATTTAGTTTTCCACTCTTTTCTCACAGATCTGAAAATTTTTAGACATGATATATGAATATCCAAAGAGCAAGACACCTAATCCAAGTCACCAGGAGCAAATTTGTTGCTGTACCATAAACATGTGAAAAGCAGATGTGAGCTGTGGTAATTGGTAACTGGTTCACAAGGTGCTCCTGGAAAAATCTCTAATTTTGTAATCCATCATGGGAAAGTAGGAATAGTTTAGGTTAGTTTTCCAATCTGACTGTGGATTGTTGAGACGGCTCCTTCACTGAAACCTTTACAAACTCTTTTTTTATCTTTTGTTTTTTTAAAGATCTGACTTTAGTGGCCCTTTGCTTAAATAATCTAAAGTTAGAGGTTTTTCCATTAATAAATAGATCTTTCAGTTGAAAACTCTAAATGCCATAATGATTACTATGGCATTTTTTATTACTCTAATGTGTAAGCATTGCTGCTTGTATGCCTGATTGAATACAACTAATAAACTCTTACACGCAAAAAGAGAATTTCTGTATTTCTTTAAAATTACTGCATAATATCACAGTTGAAATTTGATATTGCATCAAATTTTAAAAACTCACCATTGCATCAGCACGGTGCTTCATCCGTTTAGCTTCATGTAAGTAGTATTCAGCATGGTGAGAACTATGAGAAAATCAAGCATACATAATTAAAACCTTGTGGTGTTTTGTCACCAGTAAGTTTAATTATCTCAGTTTTTTAATGTAAAGTGAAAGCTGTGCAGAAGCTCATTTGTAGACTCACATTTCTTGGCTTGGTAAGGTCCCTCTATGACCAGCAGATCCCCAGGTGGATTCAGATGGTGGCTGAGGATGCCTTGATACTTTTACACATTCCACTTCCGCCTTAGGCTGCACAAAAAAGGCTAGAATAAGACCAAATGTTGCAAGGAGGAGAGTAGTCTAAACAAAAGTGTGTGTGCCAAGATGTCACCTTTACAGTTGCATCTCTGCTCTTATCTTTGCTCTTCTGTGCACGGGGCTGCTGCTGTTCAGCTGTTGTCTTTGCTTTGGAGGCAGGCTTGGTGGGTTCAGGGCTCTGGGGCAGTGGAGACAAGGGAGACAAGGGAGACACTGGCCTCTTGCTGTCCAAGAACTCCTCCAGGTATCTTCAAGGAAACAGATTCAACAGATTCCTTTGAAACCCAAAATTATACATGGCAAAATACACCTTGCCCATCACATGTAATGGCACCCATAATAAATGATAAAGATGTTTGCTTGAATGCCAGAGATGCTGTTAATTTGCTTTTCACACATCCAAAATAATAATACACAGTAGATGATGATCAAAAGTCTTGGTTACAAAAAAAGTGAAACTTTCACTTAAAAATGCAATAATGTAGAAATGCACTATGTATGATGCATGCAGATTCAATATATGCCTGAGTCTGCTTTTGAATAAAAGCTGCTGGATATTTTTGCTTTTTTCAAGAATATTTATGGATTTACAATGACATAAAATAATGAATATAACTGAGCTGTATTAACTGTTTCCGGTTTCTGTAGGCCCAAAACAACTTTCCTCCCAGACACAGACCACGATTTACACTGAGCTCAACGTGTAGCTGAATCAAATATATATATAAACTAGAGTAAAAAGTTAGAAAAAGCATCATATGGGCAGCAATAGGAATGAGAACGAGGCCAGGGGTGTCGTATACTGTGTAATTGTGTGTCTTTGGCAAGGAGCTCATGCATGCATTTTGGCATCGAGGTTTGAAACATCGCATCAAATGAGTGACAAGCAAGATTATGATTTGGGAAATTAATTAATATATTAGGAAATCAATTCTTTTTATCTTGACAATTATAGAGTCTAGTTATCCAGAGGCGCATGGCGCTTAGGGCATACAAAAAATTCAGACTGATTTCAGGCTGATTTAGAAAGAAAAAAAATGTTAGATTGCCAAAGGACAAACCGATGAGCTCAGACTGACTGATAATTGTCTCATTCAATGCTACATGCATGTCAGAGAGTTCAGATTCAGCTTTTGGGAAAAATAAAGGTTCTGAACTATTTCACCAACAAAGAAATGATAAATAAGGTAGTTGAGCTCACATGTGCTCAAGTTCATATGTGGGCTCTGAAGCAGGTATGACGCTATTTGGCTTTTTCGTCGGTGAAACTGTTATTTCGGCCTGTTCGCAAAGTCATGCACTCTAACAAGGTTTCCAGAGCATTTTGATTGGAAGCAAGCCCAAGGCATCATAGATCCAGCAATCAGTGACGGTTCTTGCATGAATGGTGCCCTGGGCGAGCCCCACCTTTTGCCAACCCCTAACCAATCAAAAAGCAGGAAATCTGATAAATGTTGGGATGGGATAAAATCCAGTGGAGTCTTGCACAGAGCACAAATAATACTCTTCCTATTCTCAGCAGCAAGCAGGGGACACCAACTCCCTATGAACTGCAGCTGCATGAAAGCAATAGAAAACTTACTCAAGGTTGTATGTGTTCAGTGTGCTCCTTCCGTTTCTCATATCACTTGGGGCAACTGCCTTGATGACCAATGCCAAAAATACTTAACAAAGGGCATAGTGTGCTTTTCCACATATTTGGACTAACCTGGAATGTTGAGAAAACTCAAGTTTTACTCTCATCTGATTGAGGAACCTGGTTCCAATTAACCCCCTTAATTGTCACCCCCAAAACGCTTACATGTTATCCAATGGGTCAGTGAGGACACCAGTGTCCTTATGACAGTTCAGGGATTTTAAAGCAAAGTTCAGAGAACTCCACACATTTATTGTTGTGATGGTAAGACAAAAATGGCTTTCTCCTGCCATGCCTCCAGTGACCACTACATAGACGGTTTAATGGCATGCAGCATAAACTAGAAGTACATTCATGATGTAAGGTGTTGCAATTATTACCCATTGTGCACTGTCTCAGTAACAATGTTCTCAGTTGGTAATGATGAAGGTTCTTTCTGCCCTGGAGTCTCATTTGGATAAAAAAGACTCCTCTTGGTTTCTCTCTGTGTTACACCATTCTCCAGCTGGTGACAAAACAACAGAGAGCAAGTAGACATAAAATATCTCTGTTTCATATTAATGTCTAGAAAATACTCTGGGTTTATTATCAAGATAAAAGTGAAACAGCTGTTTTCTACCTTGCGTTTCCTTTTGCCATCTTTAGTGGAAGTCTCAAGGTCATAAATGTGTTTCATAGCCTCTTTAGATTTTTCTTTAGTCGATGAAGAAGATTTGGAAGGAGAGGGTTTTTTAGAAGTTGATTCTGTAGGACTGTCCGGGACTCTCTTGAGAAGACAGAGGTCTATCTGCACCACCAGATTTCTTAGGCCCCGTTGGGCAGTGGAAGGAGTTTTTTCCCCTCGCCCAAATGGGACTAGCGTGTAGAGCCTTTGCTTTGCCTCACTTTGTTGCCCCTCACATGGATTACCTGAGCTGGGTCGTCTGGGGTGTACTGCCTTAGGCCTGGTGGTGTCAGGTCTGCTTGGGGCTTGGTTCCCTGTCTTGGTAACTCTCCTGTGAGAAGTGGACTCAGCTGAAACCTTGGTGATAGATGCAAGACATTCAGATTCAGAGTCTGAGTTGGAGGGGGTTGTGGAAGAAGATGATGATGATGATGAGGAGTTAAAGGATGGTCTCTGGGGAGTTGGGGAGCATGTGGATAGTAGGGGTGATAAGTCTCTGTGTACTTCTTTGTCCTCCTCACATCTCCTTCCCTTTTTTGTCCTCCCTTGACAGTCTAAAACTTCATGAAGTCGGTGTTGTTTGTCATTAGGAGGCACTTGTTTCACTGCTTTCCATTCTTCCTTTGCCTGCTCCCCCTTCCTCCTATTTTCCCCTCTTACTGTGTCCTTTCTCCCACCTTGCTGTTCTGTTGCTCTTTCCTCCTCTTCCTCCTCTTCTTCTGGCGAATTTTGGATCCAGGGACGTCTTAGTAACTGCTCCTCCGCCAGCCTTCTGTCTTCCTTTCGTTCTAGTTTCCCTTGTTGCTTTTCATGTTGAGGTCTATCTTCCTTTCTTTCATGTATTCTCCTCTCTGATTGGGTTAGATGAGGTCTTCTATGAACAACTTCCTGTTCTTTAGACTGAAGCTTCCTTTGTAAGGTTTTGGCATGGCTTACATGTGTAGGGGTTGGGTTTGCAGCCTCCCACAACTTTGTCCAGTGTATAAGGTTAGAGAAGGGTCCAGAGCTTGATCCAGTATCAGATTTGCTAGTAGCGTTACAGGTAGACGTGGAATGAGTACTGGTAGCTGTGCTGGATTCACAGCCAGTGGGCACTAAGTGCTTTGTTCTTTTGGGACTGTGCTGTAAAGGCTGTTGAAATGGTGGCCGTGGCTTGGGTTTGGATTGGTTATCTTGGATTTGATCAAAATGTGTAGGGTTTTTAGTTTTGGGAGTGTTGGAGAGCTGTTTAGTTCTTGGATATAAAGTAGGCTTGTGTGTAGATTTTTGGTTGGGATTTGGTTGGGAGTTTAAACCTTTCAACTTGCTTTGGCTTTGGACTTGGTCTTGTGTGTGGTGATTCTTAGGCTTGTGCTGATAAGATGGCTGAAGATGAGTGTTAGTTGTGGGCTTACCCTTTAAACTGGTGGGAGGCAATGGTGGAATCCATGGTCTTATTTTAGTCCTGTGGGGGGTAGATGTTAGAATAGAATGTGACTGGTTCTGACCCCCATGGTAGTTAAAACCCCTTGATGGAGTGGGTAAGCTGGGACTAGGACTTCTTGGGGGATGTTTAGGTATTGGGCTTGGGCTTCGACTGGTTCTTGGGGTTCCACAAGGACTGGGGCAAACACTTGGAACTGGACTTGGAGCTGGGCTATGCTGTGGACTAGGGATAGGACTTGGACAGGTGCTGGGGAATGGGCTGGGACTCGGGCAGTAGCTGTAACCGGGGCTGGGAACTGGGCTATTATCGTTACTGTAACTGAACTGAGGACTTGGAATGGGGGTTTGGCTAGGGCTATACTCCTGATTGCTGTCCCATGACCTGGCTGGTGAGGGGGCTCTCTGACTTAGGGGAGAAACCTCGGGTTCAGCAATAGCCTGAGAGAAATCTTGATCAGTCCTGGCAGATTTTTTCTTTGACCTTTTCAGCCATTTATCTAACTGCCACTGGGTAGTGGAACGATGATCAATCTTAAGAAAAAGAGACAAAAGGACACATATGATTATTTAATATAAATCTTTGCAAACAATGAGGCTGATACACAAAGCAATGTTGAATCATGAACCAAAGGTCCTAATTGAGACATTCTTTCTAAAAGGAAACACACTCCAAAACTGGCCAAATCCATACAAACCTAGATAGTTTGCAAGAAAGAGATTTTCCACTGTCCTTGCAGATCCAAATTAAGTTTATGGTGACAAAAACTGATATTAAAAAAAAAAAAAAAAAAAAAAAAAAAAAAAAAGCTCTTCAAAGTGGAGATTTAAAAAATCTCCATTGATGATGATGTGCACTGGGTACCTGGAGATAACTAACAACAATGATGAAGAGACTTACTTTACACATGCCCCCTCTGACTTTCTGTACTTGAAACCACAATAGCAGTGAAGCTGTTTTTGAGGGTTTTATCTGGTTCACTTTGTCCTGTTATGCTTCAAACATGCACAAATCAAAGGCACGAATTATAAGAAAGGGTAATAACTGGCAAAACAATACATTGCTGTTTTGGTGATATCTTTAGCCTCACAGTGTTTAGCGACACTCAGAATCTTGAGAATTTTGATAAAGTTAATGTTGACTTTATTGTCATCTGCTGATGGAGCATAGGTATTACATCTGTTTTAATTTTAAAGGGGGTATTATATAAAATCACCTTTTTTAAGCTTTATATCATGTTATAATGTTATTCCCTCATCCAAAATATACCAGGAGTGTTGCTTTGATTCATTCATGCATGTTTGCGAAATCTTTGAATTTCCTGTGGCAGCCATTCAGGGGTGACCAAATGCTTGCTCATAAAATGAGCCACCTACTTACCCAAAGCTTTTCCTTGCAGGGTGAGCACCCCCCCCACAGCACCTACAGACTAGCGGCAGCAGTAATTAGCACCTGGTGGAACTGCGCATCTACTGGGCTTATCATATGAACTACTTCTCAATGTTCCAAAGAACAATTGTAAACAGCATCATGGAAAGCTTTGTTGTGATGACGTAGTGAAGGGGCAGTGTTGGAAAGATTAGGAGCTTCTTGAAGACACAGAGGCTAATTTCAAGGCGTCAGATACAGCCATGATGCAAAGTCAAATTCCTTTTAAGTTATTTTTGATAAAGACAGCATTTTCATAACAACTGAATATAACATAGTTACTTGATTGGGCTGTAAAATGATACAAAGTCCCTGGAAAATGCATAATACCACCCCTTTAATTTGACATAAAATGTAGAGGCCCATTTATTTATTTAATTACAAAAAACTAAGGAAAAATATCTGTTTAGGAACATATCCAGAGTACCATAGCAGGGTTTTCAATGGCTTGTAGAACCACATTTAGCAGCAACATGTTCCTATATGTTCTTCTAATGTTTATTATATACACAAATAATAAATTTACTTGATAAAATATCATATTTTGTATGAGGAAAAAAAACAGCATGTTTATTGTAACATTAAACTTCACAGATTTAATTCTTCAAATTTACAATTAAGTACAGCAGATATGTAAATATGCATTTAAATACTTTGGTTTCTTCATGCACTTTAGTAATATTTAGAGAAATATATTGAAATAATATTCATAATAAACCAATATGCCTGTCGAACAACTTTGAGAACGTTGAAAAAACATCTAGCATTAAAAATGATAGCGAATAGCAATTTAATCTCTTCCTGAATTAAAGAAAATCTTCTTAACCTTTAATTTGAACTAATCCAGTGTATGATCTTTATCTCAAAAACATAAAACAAAAAAGGTACTTCTTATCAATAGCCTGCATATTACATGCACTCACAGCTGCAGTGAACTCACTTTGTGCTTACAGTACAACTACAGCCCTGTTTAGTCAGGTCAGTAAATTCCTTAATCATACCTTTAAAACTGGTTTGAAAAGCATAAAACTTTTGAGGGAAACAGAGGTTTTTACTCTAATTAAAGAAACCAAAGGGTACTCACAGCTTGAGAGCAAGCTTCTTTTTCTCTTACGCGTTCACTTTTTCGGTCTGACCAGAAGAGCTAAATTAAACCTCGACTCCTTAAGTCAAACAGTGACCCCCACCCCCACCACCTTTACCTCCACCTCCTCCCGTCATTCCTCGCTCTCTTTTCAGAGAAGACACTGCATCTCTTGTACCGTCTCGACTGCCCTCCCTCCCTTTTTTTCTTGCTACCTGAAACTCTGGGTTTGCAGCTTCCATAACTGCTGCCCCCATTTTTTTTCTGAAGGAGACACTCAAACACTCCATCTAAATGAAAAACACATGGTGCACCCCCCTCACCCCCAACAAACACCCTCCCTCACACTCTGTAGGGGCCCAGAGTAGCATGTTCAGTAATAGAGTCTGCAATGTCACACAGGGCCTTCCATTCATAACAGAGAGGCAGGTTTCCTCCTTCACTACATACACAGTACACATCTCAACCACCACAATGCCCTGCACCTCCAAACGCTCTGCACATCATCTCTTCGGTCTACATAACTTATCTGTAATTGATTCTCCTATACGCTTTGTTTTACATGTGTCAACATAACCTTGGATCTTGATGACTTCCACCCGCTAGGGCTTTCCTCTAAGACTCAGACTGTTGACATGACCATGAGGTGCTAATTTCCAAAGTTGCCCCCTAGTCACAGGCATTCCTCAGTGCTCTGTCCCTCCCCACACCTGCTGTTGGCCACATCAAGCCCATCCTTATCTTTGGAGACTTCATCTTAAGGCACATAAACTCAGGAGGAGATCTACATGAACATAAATAAATGAACTGAATCAAATTGGGTGGCATCTGTATTTCTTACCTCCTTGTTGTTGCACAGTGACTGCGTGCTTGCAGGTGACAGAGGATCTGGGTGAAGTTCTGGACTTGAGCTGCGGGAATGAAGGCTGCTGCTGCCTGACTCTGCAGAGGTGTCTGAATCTGAGGAGTCTGAGCTGGAATGTCTCACCCTCCTGCCATGTGTGTGCGCTCGCTGCACTGACAGGCTGTCAGTCAAAGCGGGTACAAACATCAGAGACGGCTCAACAAAGGCACTGAGTCAAGTGGAGCAATGTTACACATGCAGTAAAACTGATTTCTAAACCAAAATACCAATAAATATAATCGAAAGCGCAATCAGTAGGAGTACCTGTGTCTATCCCAGGAAGCTGACTCATGAATGGCCTTTGGGGACACAAAAACAGAAACTGATCACCCACAACAGCAGCTTAAAAAACTAGCAGGAAAATGGCAACCATCAGGTTCAAAAACATTAATTTAGACATGCTTGAAAACTGAAAAGGCTGAGATTGACCTACCATCTGAGTGTCATCTTCATCACTGCTTAACTTCAGGTCATCAGCAAGCATTCTGTGAATGTACATTCAGAAACCTGAGCTGTTTAGCTTTTAAAGCTGTATAAAATACTGCAATGAACTCATGTAAACAGATTTTCCTTTGTACTGAGGAACAAATCTGCACTGTAAAGTCAGGGTCAGACACCGATGCTAATAACAGCTCAATTATGTTCTCTTCTAAGTGAATTTTATTTTTGTATAGTTTGAAAAGTGCATGTTTCCTTAAACTGCACATTTCTACAACAACTCTTTCTGCTTCAGCCTGAAACACAGTGTGTTCCTTCTGTTCACCTCCACTTCCAAGACATGTCCATTCTGATCATCTGACTGGTCAAAGAGGGGAGCGTGTATGCCAAACATGGACATTAGTGTCCTGCTGGAGGTCATTTTGTAGGGCCCTGGCAGTGGACCTCCTGTTACACCTTGCACAAAGGATGAGATAGCGGTCCTGCTGCTGGGTTATAGCCCTCTTATGGCCCCCTCCATGTCTCCTGGTGTACTGGCCTATCTCCTGGTACCTATTCCATGTTCTGGACACTGTGCTGTGAGACAGCAAATCTTCTTGCCACTCCTTACACTGATCTTCCATCTTGGATTAGCTCCACTACTTGAGCAACTTCAGTGGGCTGTGAAAAAACACCTCATGATGCCTCTATGCGTGACAGCGCTGACAAAATGAAAAAGTGACTAAAAGTTTAACCAGAAAGGATGAAAACAGAAAAATGATCTGTGGTCACCACCTGCAGGATCACTCTTTTATAGGGGCTGTCTTGCATGTGCAGGTTTCTACTCAAACTGTCGGAAACACACTCCATGAGGGTGGTGTGAGAGCCCAACGTCCACATATAGGGCCTGTGCTTATAGCCCAACACTGTGTAGGATGATTGGCGTTTGCTAGGGAACACCAAAATTGGCAGATTCGCCATTGGTGCCCTGTGCTCTTCACGGATGAAAGCAGGTTCACACTGAGCACATGTGACAGATGTGACAGTCTGGAGACACCATGGAGAACGTTATGCTGCCTGCAGCATCTTCCACCATGACCAGTTTGGTGGTGGGTCAGTCATGGTGTGGGGAGGCATTTCTTTGGATGGTTGCACAGCCCTCCATGTGCTAGCCAGAGGTGTCCTGACTGCCATAAGGTACCAGGATGAGATCCTCAGACCCATTGTGAGACCATATGCTGGTGCAGTTGGCCCTGGGTTCCTTCTAATGCATGACAATGCTAGGCCTCATGTGGCTGAAGTGTGTCAGCAGTTCCTGCATGATGAGGGCATTGATGTTATGGACTGGCCTTCCCGTTCCCCAGACCTGAATCCAATTGAGCACATCTGGGACATCATGTTTCGGTCAATCCACCAACGCCACGTCACACCACAGACAGTTCAGGAGCTAACTGATGCTCTAATCCAGGTGTGGGACGAGATCCCTCAGGAGAACATTTGCCATCTCATCAGGAGCATGCCCAGGCATTGTTGGAAGGTTATACAGGCACGTGGAGGCCACACACACTGCTGAGCCTCATTTAGACTTGTCTTGAGGAATATTCACTGACGCTGAATCAGCCTGTCGTGTTATTTTCCACTTTCATATTGAGTATGAATCCAGATCTCCATGGTGTAATTTTGATTTACATTGATAATTTTTGTATTTTTTTTTTCCTTAATCAATTCCACTGTGTTAATAATAGTTTTTCAATGAGAATATTTAATTAATTGAGATCTAAGATGTGTTATTTGTGTTCCCTTTAATTTTGTGAGCAGTGTACTTTGCATCACTATCCTGTTGAAATACCAACTGATGACTCATTTACATGTTTCTGGCAGAAATCATCAGTTTTCTTAATATATTCCCTGGTCCTTTAAAGAGTCCTTGATGCCATGCACTCTAACAAGGTTATAAATATTTTCAGGGCCTTTTGAAGAGAAACAGATCCACAGCATCACAGATTCTCCCATACTTAAAACGGAGGATGAGCTGCTTTTTCAAATGGTGGTCATGTGTTTCACTACACCAAACCCACTTGAAGTGTTTGTTGGTCTAACCTGAGCAAAACACATATTTCCGGTTAACAAGATCCCCACACATTTTTCAGGAAGAAATTCTAGACCCAAATTTGAAGGATTCTCATTTACAAGCCTTTTTTAATATAAATTACATTACTTTGTGCAGATATTTCAACAGTGGGCAGATTTAAGAAAGACAGAAGGAAAGAAACAAATATTTTTTTTTCATGCTTTTTTTCCCTCCAAAGTAATCCAGAAATGGAAAAACTAAATGGAAACTCCATGCTTTTTCAAAGTATTATTTAGTCTATTTCAAAATAGATGCACAAAAGAGATTTTTTTTTTTTAATTTCAGTTACAAATAAAATAAAATTTATTTTAACACTAACAGGCATGCCATCAAATGTGGAAGTTGCTGTCTTGCACAAGATTTTAAGGTAGCTAATATTTTTAAACTTGTGGTTTTATAATTCATTACAGACTCAACAGAGAATCTCTTAATGATCTCTTGAACACAAATAAAGTTTAAATAAGCAAATAAAATCAATCTCTAACAGCTTAAGGGAAAAATCTGTTTCATAACAAAGCTTGTAAAATAATGCGAGGCATGCAGTTGGTTCCCGCCCCCAGAACATGTGTTTCAGATTAAAAGCAGGATGTAAAAAGTTAACAAACAGGAGCACATCGGTCTTCACTGACAACTTTCAGGAATGTAAAGTAACCCTTGACCCAAACTGCTGCCTGAAACACAGTTTGCCTGGTTAACATAATGTATCCAATTTCACATGTGTTCTTCCCTCTTGATCAATTTACCTTGTGGCTGTTTGGATGATAAAGATCATAAATATGTTTTAAAGAGGTTACACAGACAAACAAATCAAATAAGTGGCCATTCCTGCAAGTGGCACAGCAGCAATTTACGGTACATGACCCGAGCCAGATCACGTTTCTTCATAGCCGACTTACGATTTGTGAGGTGCCACGTAAGGATGACGAGCCATTCGCTGCTGAGTATCCCCCCGACCTGACAACAAAGGGACAAACCATTAACAGAGAGCTGCTTGGGAATCCTTACATCAGACAAATGTGCAAATTTGTCAGTCAGTAAATTCATACTTTGCCTTTGCTGTGTGGCTGGATGCTTTGCATCCTGGGGAAAAAAAAGGCACAATAGAAATGTAGTATTTTCCTATAAAAAAATCTTTATTAATGCAGATAAAAGTTCTGCTCATCTGCAAATATACTCTGAGAACATCACAGAACACCCTGATGTAAAGTAATTAATGTCTTATTTTTTAACATTTTGGTTGCTATCTGGCACTGCCAGCAGGTGCTGCAATACAAATTTAATAAATAATTTCTCTGTTATTATCTACAGTTTTGCTGATAAAATTAGTTTATACACCCTTGTCCTTGTCAGAGCCATGCTAGGTTTACTCTGTGTTACCCAAAATGCTCTCACAGTGTTTTGTTTTCAGAGTGCGTTAAAGATGTGAGGAAATGTTTGACCCTAACAGATCCGATGTTTAATAATTTAACCGTGTTTCCTCTGAGCCCATTAAAATAAGTTGTTTCCACCCCCAGGCCCCCCAAAAATGTATTTGCCTCATGAAACCACTTGTAGTTCCCTTTTAATTAGACAAACAGAAAAACATACACACCTTGGAGTTGTAAAGGATTCGCTGGGCCTGGTCCCCCCCCAAGGCTTGCTGGGATGGCCAGGACTGGGTCATGTCCTGTGCAACAAAAATTGGAGTGAGGTTAAAGGTGAATGGGGAGTCATAACAAAGGAAATTGAATTTGAATTTGCCATTGAATTTGCCTTATTTGTCCTTAACATTGGGCCAACTTTCTCCTTCCTTTCACAAACACACAGAGTAGAGATCACATCTGACTCTCATTCATGGCCTTGCTCCTCCCTTGATGATTCTTGATGTAGATGAGTGTTCGCTTTAGGGTCTAGTTCAGGTTGAAAGACGTGAATTACATGCTTGAAGTGGTTGTGATCAGTGACTGTGTGAAAAAATGAAAACCCCGCTGCTGTGAGCATCTGTTCATGTAGCTGCGCAGCAGCTCAGTTTCTGGAAATATAAGCTAATCACAAACTGATGGTTAAAGGCTGGTTCTCATAAACATGAAAGGAGGAAGGATCTGATTATATTTAGCAGGAGAAATGAAGGTATTGTAGTACAGTAGCATAAGTGGACTTTTAAAAGTCTTCATTCCCAAACGTGTGAGCTACTATGCAAAAATTATGCAAAACATTTCAGTTAGAAATTATCAGCTTCCAGTTCAGCAGTTAGAGATTCAAGACTCTGGCAAACTGCTTCCAGCTGCAGTCAGTTTGATAAAAATAAAGAAAATTCACTCTGCAGATTTGAATTATTTGAAGAGTCAGAGGGGGAACTCACTCTAAAAATCATCCCCCCTGCAGTGGTGCATGAGACAGGAAACACAGCTGGTATCTACACTATTTTTTTCTGAAGAGGTGTATCAACCGTTATAACCACATAAAAGTGGTTTATTTGTGACAGAACTCACTTACAAAACAAGGAAAACAATGCTTATTGGTTGAAGCATTTTGAATACAAACATCTTGCTTCAATCAACTATATGCCCTGAAGATAGATTCAGAAGAATATGTTTTCTTTGTTAGTGTTGTTGTTGACAAATATATAATATTAATTCGACTGACAGCAGTGCCCCCTGTCCTAGTTAATATATGAACCCTTTAAACAACTGAACAAATATAAAAACAACAACAGGTGCAAAAATAGGAGATTACTTCCAAACCATTTAAAGATGCTGACAATTTAATGGGACGCATGGTAAAGACGTAAAATCCTAGAAATCCTTAAAATAAATGTACTCACACCAGCAAAAAGGGGCTTAACTTAGTCTGACACAAAAATCTACTCTGAAACAATGGCCTATCAAAGACAATATTCACCATTTTTTTCTGTTAAGCAACAATGTGAATCATGCAAGGCATCCAGTATTCCAAATTACCCTAAGAGATTGTTATCCTGAAATATGACCAAAAGAGACATCTTCTAAAAGAGCACCTTTAAACTTCAACAGATATTATACATCTTTCAGCAAAACAGCAGTTTAGTTAGGGATGAAATAACTTCTTTCCACAACAACACTGATGAGGTTTTGGAAATATTTTTGCCATGTTCCACCAAAGTTGTTCTTAAAGATAATTAGTGGTTACATATTCATTAAACATCACTTCTCTCTGCTTGCAAAACCACTCTAATGAGTCTCATTTAGATAAAATACAGAAGTCTGAGATTATATCTACGTGACTGTAAATCAGACTAAACCTTTCTTGTTTTAAAACATTTAGGGACTGCCAAAATTATTTCTATTTACTAAATGCCAGACTAATAAGAGGTAATTGTCTGAGATTTTTAAGATTTATTTTGTATTACTACCTTCAAATTCAGGACTTTACTTACTCTAATATTCCTATGCCTTTAAGCAATTTGAGATAGCCCAGATGATGATGACATGTCTTTACAAGATACTGATAGGTTAACTTGAACATTTAAGTCAAAAGGAGGCACTCTTGCAGACTCATTTTGAGGTAACACCTCAATCACACTGCTTCCTTGTTTGACATCATGAAAAAACAGAAAAAGACATCAGCCAAGATGTCAGCAAAATAGGTCTAGTTTATCCTTGGAAACAATTTCCAAATGCCTGAAGGACCCACATCCATCTCTTCAAAAAATTATACAAAATTATAAACACCATGTCCAGCTATCATACTGTTTAGGAAGGAGACAGGTTCTGTGTCCTAGAACCTGTGAATGTGTTTTGGTTTGACGTGTGCGTATCAACTCTGGAACAAACCCAAAACTCCTTGTGGAGATACTAGTAGGAGATTATCCACAGTGAAACAATGTCTGTACCAACATGACCTGAAATGCCCATTGAAAAGGAAGAAGCCATTACACCAAAAGAATGTGAAAAAGGACAGATTTCTGATTACAAGTCCATGCAGGGGGAAAGACCTACATTTTTCAAGACATGTCTTGTAGTTTTATTCAGAAAAGACTGCTACACTTTAAGAATATATGACATCATGAGGAAGGAATATTATGTGGAAATATTGAAGCTAAAGACATACAATTAAAACTTGGGCACAAATTGGTCCTCCAATTGGGCAGTGGCCTTATCATACCACCATGATTAGTTTAGAAAATAGAGTAGGGTAAAGGACAACAGAGCCAATGTTGTGGAGTGGCCATCACAAAGTCCAGCTTTCAATCTCCAATAATAATGTTTGATCAGAGCTGAAAAAGTGTGTACAAGCAAGGTGGCCTACAAACCTGACTCAGTTACATCAGTCCTGTCAGGATATGTGGGCCAAAATTCCAGCAAACTATTGTGAGAAGCTTACTGAAGGACACCCAAACTGTTTGGCCCAAATCATACAGTTTAAAAACAATGGTACCAACTACTGAGGAGATGCATATAAATTTCTGAATTTAAAGAAAGGAAAAAAAGAGATTCTCTAAAAATATCTCTCTCATTCATCTGGCATTTAGGAAATAGAAGTAATTTTGGTAATCCTAAAACTGGGTACGTGTAGTCTAATTTAAGATCAGACATAAAAGTTTAGTGTCATTTTAGAGAGTGTATATAAACTTCAAGGCTCAACTATATATTGCTGGACTCACACTTTCTGTGACTTTATTTCTGTCAAAAAGCAAGACTTGGTAAGAACGTTTAGCTGGTCCTATTTGATATCCAGTCACAGAAGTAAGATGGCTAAATTATTGATACTTGTTCCTGTGGTCTCTTCCATAAGTACTAGTTAGTGTTACCTTTCAGACAGCAAACTTTGAAGAAAATACTATTTAAATGATTCATGCAGACTGGGTCACTAAACTTCAGGGATGCAAATGTACTGGCAGATGTGGAATTATTTACTGTCAGAAATGATGAGAAACATCTAAAGTTTTATACTTATGAGAATGAGTTGCTGTGCCAAAAATGAACCCAAATAGGAGTAGAAAGTGGAATCTGCATTGTGACAGCTAAAACACACAAAAACTATCAGAAACTACATTTTGTGCTATTCGCTCATTGAAAATATTTTTTAAACCTTTTAGTTCTTTTTCTCGTGATCTTTGGTACTTTGGTTTGGTGTTTGCTTTATTTGGGGATTTTTCATTCTTTGCTTTCCATATTCAGTTCATTCCTTAGTTTTAGGATTCATTCTGCTTTTGTTCTGTATTTTAAAACTTAGTATGTATTTTTCTGCTCAATACTGCAGTTTTTAGTTATGGTTCTCTGTAGATCCACCTATTTTATTTTGAAAACCTGTATTTCCTTGAACTCTGTTCTACTTAATTTATGTATTCCTGTTTCTCCTGTTTCTTTGTCACCTTTTTGGTATGGATCTCAGTTATTTTGTTATAATGGTTGGTTGTTTCTGGTTTGTATACTTCTCTGGTTTCTGTTTCCTTCCTGACATGGTTTCCCGCAAACTCTATCTATCAGTCACTTTCTCCCATTTCCTCAGTTCAACTGTCATTCCTTGCCTTCCCTCACAGCTGCACCTTGTTATTAATAAACCACCTGATCCTCGTTCAGTAATCACATCTCCAGCCTAAATCTCTCCTCAGGTAGTTTGCTTTTGGAGAGATTTTCATGTTGTTGCTACCAGCCTGTGTCGTTGTGGGACTACTGGTATTTATTTTTTAATCTATTTTTTTTTTTTTTTTTTTTTTTTTTTTTTTTTTTTTTATGTAGGGAAGCTCTTCTTTTAAAGTTTTGGATTTTTCTCATTTATTTAGTGAAGCAGTTTACTTCCATGGCTCCTCTCTGTATTTTGGTTTACTACTTCACCATTATATTGCATGTTTACCTATGACTTGTCAAAAGAAGCAATCTGTTCAATTAAATTAGAAGGGCATACAAATGGGCTCAGTTTGGGGATTTTTCCAAAGTAATCAAAACATTTCTTCAACTCCAAGGGGAGTTGGAAGTGAGGGCATTTGAGGCCTGAAATATCCTCAGTATTTGGTGAACATAGCCAATTTCTTAGAGTCTCCTTTTCCCCTCCCCACTCATAACATTGGACCCTTGAGGGGGAGTGTTTCCTCTCTGTGCTCACCCTTTTCACTTCATTATCTCCCCTTCCTCAGTCACCAAGGACACAGTGCCAGCCCTTGCCTCTTTCCTCCTCCAACAACAAGAAGGTCTCCCAGGTGTAACATCATGTGTTGCCATCTTCCTCCTGTTCTTTCCCACCCCATTCCCTCTGTTTACAGTGTTATCTTTTCTATTTATTCTCCTAAGTTTGTTCAAGCAGAGGGAGAGAGAAAAATGTACAGGTGAATCTCAATAAATTGTACAATTAATAAAAAGGTCATTTATTACAGTAACTCAGTTCAGAAAGTGAAGCTCATGTTATATGTATTCATCACACATAAGGTGATGTTTTAAAACATTTGTTAATTTTGGTGATTAGGGCTTATGGCTAATGAAAACATTCAGTTCATTAGAAAATTTGAAAATTACATAAAACCCAATAAATTCAGAAAGTTTATGGGCTAAATAATCATGGCAAAGACTGCTGGCTTGAAAGTTGTCCTTCAGACAGTTACTGAAACCCTCCACAAGAAAAGCAAGCCACAATGAGTGAGTGTTGTTTCAGAGCATATCAATGGAAAGTTGAGTGGAACGAAAAGTGTGGTAGAAAAGGTGGACAAACCACTGGGAAAATTGCACTTGAGAGTATGGTGAAGGAAAGCCCATTCAAGAGTTGGGGAAGATTCACAAGTCATGGACTGAAGCTTGATTCAGTGCTTTAAGAGCCACAACACTAAGACATACCCAAGATATGGGGTACAAATGTCACATTCCTTGTATTAAGCCACTCCTGAACTAAAGACATTGAAAGCAGCCTACCTGGGCTATGGAGAAAAAGAATGAGACTTTGCCCAGTGGTCCTATGTCATTTTTTTCAGGTGAAAATAAATTTAGCATTTCATTTGTGACTACAGGTCCTGGAATGGAGAGGCCCAGAATCCACTGGACATACTATAAATGGACAAACTTGTGGATGATATTCTAATTTATTATGATGCACCTTTATTTGTGTAAAGAAACCTATGTCAATTTCAATAAGTTTTAAAAAATAAATGAGACTCATTAAACTGATCCTCTACAGAGAAGAGTAACTTTTTATTTTATCACATCTGGAAAATTAATGAGAAGAAACATTCTCTTCTCAGAACTCAGCTAAAGGAAAAAAAAAAATCAAAAGATTAACTGATGCATAAAATCTTGTACGTTGCTACTTGTGTTTCCTTCTTTAAGCAGGTGGCTCGTCCGTTGAGTCAATTTTCAAATGACTGAACGTTTGCGATATTAAAAACAAATGTGAGGGAACTTGCACAGCATAACATGAACCTCAAACATGTGGTGATTCATTTAAAGACACATTTGTTGTCACTATAAAACAAATTGTTCCTATTATAAGTTATTTATATGCTCCTTACCTCAAGAATATCTTTGGCACAGCAGTTGTGTTGGCTTCTTTTTCCCTGCACAAACCAAAGGATGGAGAACTTTTTTTTTTAAAGGAGCAATGCACCTCAAGAAACTTAAGACAGACACTGACAGGGAGCTCTGTGAATCTCGGAGTAACTTTAGATGCAAATTTCAAATGCAGAACACATTTACGCATGACATGTTGATCAACAAACATAGCGTATATCACATATAACAGATAGAAAAGCTGATCAGTGACTATCAGTTGTTGCTCACCATCTTGTCTTGAAACCTCTATCACCCAGACACTCATAAAAACCCTTTACCTTCGCGCCTTTTTTATCTGCTGCATTCAAAACCCACTGTAACACTTTACTGTAACTCTAACAGCTTCACACACACACACACACACACACACACACACACACACACACACACACACACACACTCTCTCTCTCTCACTCTCACACACACACACACACACACAGTAACTGTGAGCCTCTCTGAACCTCGTTGATGACTCATATCTTAGTAATCACAGCTGCAGGATGATCAGCCGGATACCGACACTGAGCCAAGCTACTTTCGGTTTCAACATCACATGGTAAAATCCCTGATAAGAGAAAAGGGTCAGAGAAAAACACAACAACCATACTATACAAACATGTTACTGTACAATCACTGCTAATCTGTGTGATTACAGAGAATCCAGCTGCATTAATCATCAAATAATGCTTTCCCGTTTTTCTTATTGAAATTTAGAGCCTTTTTATTTCTACATAATCCTCTCCTAGAGAAGCGTAAAACGCTTTGAGTCCTTGAACTTGGTAAAGCCCAGAACAAATGCAGGCCATTTACGATTTACCATCTACTGAGCAGAGCTCTCATACATGCAGTGTACAGAACTCAATGGGCAGCTGAGTGATTGACTGCTCAATGTTTTTGACAAGAAAAGACATTAAATTCCCTTACAAAAGTGTTCACACCCATTGAACATTTCCATATTCTGTCATATTATAATTTTTTATTTAAATTTTATGTGACCAACACAAAGAAGAATGTTGCTTGCATATATAGTCATTTCCATTTGTCCAGTGCAACCATTTGCTTTCCATTTTGAATCCACCTGTGAGCAGTATAATATCAGTATGAATCCAGCTGTTCTGTGAAGACTGTGAACGCTTGTTAGAGAAGATTAGTGGACAAACAGCACCATCAAGAACAAAAAACACATAGATCTACATCTCAACTGGGAGAATATTTCACTTATGCAACAATTAGTTGTGTGCTCTATAAATCTGACCCTTATGAATAAGTGGCATGAAGACAGCCAGTAGTCATTAGCAGTTTGCTACAAGCTATGTAATAGACTAAGAAAACGCATGGAAAAAAGTGCTGTGTATGGATAAAGCCATTTTTTTTTTTACCCTTTTAGCTTATGTAAAAATGTTGTGTGGAGAAAACTACAACAGCGCCACCCTAGAGGTGAAACATGGTGAAAGTGACATAATTTTCCTTAAACTCAATTCTGCCCTATGATGCTCTCTCATCTTAAATTCCAATAAGATAGACTGTAGTTAAGTCTTAAGAGTTATGGAAAGTGGGCTGCACAGTGGTGCAGTTGGTAGCAAGAAAGTCCTGGATTCAAATCCAGCCTGCGGTCTTTCTGGAAGGAGTTTGAATGTGCTTCCTGTGCATGCTCTCTCCGGGTGCTCCGGCTTCCTTCCACAGTCCAAAAACATGACTGTTAGGTTAATTGATCTCTCTAAATTCTCCTTAGGTGTGAGTGTGTGGATGCATGCTTGTTTGTCCTGTCTGTCTCTGTGTTGCCCTGCGATGGACTGGAGACCTGTCTGGGATGTACCCCGCCTCTCGCCTGATGGCTGCTGGAGACAGGCACCAGCCCCCCTTGCAACCCTGCATGGACAAGCGTGATGGATTGATGGATGGATGGAGTCATGGAAACTTTTGCAATTATTTATATGTATCCTATTACTATCCTAATACTATCTTAAACTATCCCAATTCTAACATAATTACAGAAGTCAATACTTCAGCTTCCTGTGGTTCAGCACATTGAATAAAATTCTGTCCCTCTTCACATTTCTTTCAGTTTTAGGCTCATTAACATATCACACATTCACTGCCACAAGTGCTGCAGGCTACAACTCTGGTGCAATACCCAAGTGTGTTAACCCCCTTCCTCAAGGGGCCAAACAAACCACAACCCATCATAACACCTGCAACAATACAGACAATAACCAGCTGTTGCATTCTTAAAGTATTTCCAATTACTAAAGTTATGCTTATTAATTGCAGCATCTCAATCTCTGATTTAAAGTAACACATATATTAAAGCAGAAAATTTTAAACCCTAAGCTAATAATGTTTATTAGGTGAATACTTTTAATTATTAAGTCATCTGCATCTGTTCACTAAATTTAAACGTACTCAGGCTGGTTACTTCAAATTTTCAGGATTCTGATGCAAGAATAAAGCTGGTTCATCCAATTTAAAGTCCAACCACTGAAGCATAGCCTCCATTAACAAAAATTCACACAGATAATATATAATATAACTTGTCTCTAAGCTTTATTCTGCGCTCTCACCTGAGAATATGCGTATCGGAGCAAAAAGCAGACAATGGAAAGTTCCCCTTTGCCACCGAGGACAGTAGGCATGGTTCCTGGATGTTCAGTGTCCTCCTCCGGTGTCCATATCAGTGAGGACTCGCGTCAGTGACCTGGCTTCGCACGCCGGGCTCCTCTCTCTCTCTCTCTCTCTCTCTCTCTCTCTCTCTCTCTCTCTCTCTCTCTCGCGCGCGCGCTCTCTCTCTCAGTGTCCGTGGGCGCTCCTTCCCCTCCCTGTGACGGACGGACACAGACTGGGGATGTAGGCGGGCCGGGAACGTCACAGATGACGGAGCATTAAGCGAGGGGATCACGACTCGCAGTGGGGGTATCACGGGAAACATACCGATGACATAGAGATGACTGATAAGACATACCATTTCACCCTCAGAGGTATATTGAAATTATGGCTTTTAGAGGCATGAGGAAAGCAGAAAGCTGTAAAAACAAAAACAAACAAACAAACAAACAAAAACAAAGATTCCCCAAGTTGTGATTTACTGGTTAGCCTTATGTCAAAGAGAAACTATATAAAATAAAACACATCCTCTTATGTTTCTGTTGTGAAGCATATCTATTTTTAAGATTTAAAAGCAAGTTAAATCTGATAAGATGCAGTGTCCTGCAAAAGCGACCCTTTTCCCATTTTGCTGCATTTGTCACAACTTATTTGGGTTTTATGTGATTGACCAACACAAAGTAGCAAACATACAGCTGATACAATAAGTTCTGAACACGTCGCAATCTTTCACAGTAAACATATTTCTAAAGGTGCTATTGACATAAAATTTTCACCAGGTGTTGGTTACAATCAAGTAATCCATACACAGAAAGAAACCAAAACATAAATTCAGAAATTTAGTTACGTTTAATAATGCAAAATAACAGAGGGAAAACGTATTGAACAGGCTTACTGATATTTATTCAATAATTTGTACAAAAGCCTTTGTTGGTAATGACAGCTTCAAGATGCCTCCTGTATAGTGAAACCAGTCGCATTCATTGCTCAGGTATGATTTTGGCCTTTTCTTCCAAACTTTAAATCTTGAAGGTTCCATGGGCTTCTTCTATTAACTCTGATTTTTAGTTCTTTCCATAGATTTTCAATTGGATTAAAGTCAGGTGATTGGCCGGGCCATTCTAGCAGCTTTATTTTCTTTTTCTGAAGCCAGTTGAGAGTTTCCATGGCTCTGTGTTTGGGATTATTGTCTTGCTGAAATGTCCACCCTCGTTTCATCTTCATCATTCTGGTAGATGGCAGCAGAATTTTCTCAAGAATGTCTCATTTTTCCATTCATCCTCCCTTCAGTTAAATGAAGTTTGCCAGTGCCATATGCAGAAAAACAGCCCCCCACCATGATGTTCCCACCTCCAAACTGCACTGTCAGTATGGGGTTTTTGGGGTGATGTGCTGTGGATTTTGTCCTCCAAACATGGTGTGTGTTATGGCATCTAAAGAGTTCAATTTTACTCTCATCTGACTGGACTATGTTCTCTCAGTGTTTTACAGACATGTCCAAATGTTGTGCAGCAAATGTTAAACAGGCTTCAACATATTTTTTCTTCAGATATCGAGTCTTGTGTCATGAGCGTGCATACAGGCCATGGTCGTTGACTGCATTGCTTATTGTTTTCTTTGAGACAATTGTACGTGCTAATTCCAAGTCTTTCTGAAGCTCTCTGTAAGTGGTGCTTGGCTCTTGGACCACTCTTCTGATAATTATTTTCACTACGAGAAATCTTGCGAGGAGCACCTGGTCGTGGCTGGTTTATGGTTGAATGATGTTCTTTCCACTTCCAGATTATGTCCCAGCAGTTCTCACTGGAACGTTCAGAGGTTTAGAAATCCTTCTGCAACCAAAGCCATCAGAATGTTTTACAACAGTAAGGTTGTGAAGGTCTTGAGAAAGTTCTTTACTTTAACAATCATGAGATGCTCCTTGTGTGACACCTTGGTAATGAGACCTTTTTATAGGCCATCAGTTTGGACTGAACCAGCTGATATTCATTTTTACTGACAAGGGGCAGGAGGGCTTTCTGATCACTGATAGATTTCAGCTGGTGTCTTGGCTTTCCATGCCTTTTTCCACTTCCCTTTCTACTTGTGTTCAATATTTTTTCCCTCTGTTATTTTACATTATTACATATAACTTAATGTCTGAACTTATTTGTTTTGGTGTCTTTCTATGTATGGATTTCTTGGTTTGTGACCAACATCTGGTGAAAATTTCATGTCAATAGCACATTTAGAAATATGTTTACTATGTAAAATTGAGCTGTGTTCAGTACTTATTTTACCCGCTGTATTTTGTTCATGCTGTGTGAAATGTTGAAAGCTTTGGATGATGTTTCAGACCCTAACCCTGATTTGAACTTCTCCATGACTTTCTCCCTGACCTGCCTGCTGTGTTCCTTTGGTCTTTATTATTCTGTAATAAACCTCTAGTCCCTTAAAGCTGAATTTATACAGACATTAAACTACACATAAGTATGCTTCTAAAGGCAGTTGTTTGCACTGGATTTTATTAAAGGATGTCAGGGTAAAGGGGTCTAAATAGAATTGGAAGACACACTTTTCAGATTTTTTTTGTAAAAATATGTTCAAAACTGAATATCCTTTGTCTTTTATTTCACAATTACGTTAGCCTAAATCCCAATAAAACACATAAGAGATTGTGGTTGTAATATGACAAAATGTGAAAAGGTTTAAATAGTATAGTTTTCAAGGCACTGTATATCACTCTTTATTAAGCTTTGGGTCAAATTTATTTTTGCAGGTATAAAACGACTTTATATGCTGGTACATTACTTTAGATACTGAAGAGAAAAACTCTCTAACTCCCTAAAACAAAGGAAAAACGCAATGTTTGGGCACCAATTTCTGCAACACAATCGTAAAACTGTTTTTTTTTTTTAAACGTATAATAAAATTTAAATCTTATGGTAATTCACTATTTGGAGATGATTTGATCTTCATGAACTTCTTCAAAGCGGTACTAAATAGTAATAAAAGTTCATCAGTTCGCTTGCAGTTATTTCCTATTAAGTATACATGTATTTTCACAGTTATCTGCTTACCTATAAAAGATTTTCTATTTTAAGTTTTCGGGATTACCAAGTCTCCATGCAAAATATCAAACGATAAGTATAAGCCAACTTATTGCAAAGATTTATTTATTTATTTTTCATTTCTGTCCCACCATCACTTATGTAAAGGTGTGAAGTTTATTAAATGCTCCTGAGAATTCAAGTGGAATGATCTGGTCAGATAAAACACTGACATGGAAAGCACCTGTTACCCACTTTTAACTACAGTGGGGGATCTGTGATGCTGAGGGCCTGTTTGTCTTACAGAGGCCTTGGGAACCTTGTTAGTGAATGGCATCATAAGCTCTTTGAAATACCAGGACATTTAAAATTTAAAAAATTGTGAATTAAAAATAAACTCCAATTGTTAATAACTGGATCTTTTAGCGGGATAAAGATCCAAAAGATATGGTCAAATCAACAAAGAAATGGTTCATTAGACACAAAATCTGCCTTCTAAAACCGATGGGTGTGCTGAAGAGAAGACAGGGTGAAAAGTCACCAAGGATTGTGTGGACAATCAAGAGATTCTGCAACAAGTGTTAAGGGTACTGTATATACAACGAAATGAAAGCAGCTAATCTCCCAGTTTCTAAATATGTGTTGGTAAGAAAAGTTATTCCAACAAAACATTCTTTTTTTTCATCTTAATGAAGTACATTGCCTTGGTATGGTGTTTTTTTTTTAATTTAAGTAAAGGCTTATTATATTATCTTCAACAGCTTCTCGTGAAAGGGCGACACTGATGATAAACATTAGCAGAAGGAGAGAAGATGTAACAGTAATCATACAAATATAATTATATAAGGAACTGTTGTATTTACACAAAATCAATTAACAAAAACACGTTCTTCCCTGATTTTCACAGTAGCAGGTAAAACATTGTTCTGTATATTTTGCTTTATCATCCAATTCAGTTTCGCATCTCAGTGTGACAATTGTTCTGTTAAACATGTATTGACACGTATTAAGTGCCTACACTGTACAAAATGCATAAAAAATGTTCAAGACTTAAGATTTGGTTTCCCCCTGTCGATCCTCTTATCAGAAAATGCAGATTTGATCGTCTCCCTTCCAGACATCTTGTCATTGCCTCATGTCTGGCCCATCAGTTACTCGGCTAAATGCAGTCAGGCCTGTGAAGCGTTTCTCAGCTGTACAAGCTTTAATTTGTCATCTTAAAATGCGAGCTGTCTCCCTGAGTCAGACGTGATGCAAGAGGGAGAGAGAGAGAGAGAGAGAGAAGCAAAGTCTTATGCTGACTGATGCATTAGAGCTTTGATTTACAAATATTAGCTGACACCTTATATGTTTCTTACTGATTAAACCTTGAATTTGATTATGGCTGCATCAGAGAGCTCAGTCAGAGCCATCATCCTTCCCTACACAGCAGCACCCCTGGTTACAGACCCATGGTGACAGAACCTCATAGGCCTAGGCGCATCCCTCGACACTGCCTGTTTCAAGCATATAGCCTCAGGAGTCATCCTTCCTACCAACACTCACGTTTCTTTTTGCTCTTACATACACATATGCTGAAATGTTAGATAGGGAAATAGGGAAGCACAAGGGGAGCTAAAGTGTGTCTGAGTTACATTTGAACTATCTGGACCTGCTGCTTGGTTTGGTTTTCCTACAGATCCTGTTGGGAATACAGATTTAGGCCTAAAAAGACAACATTGGTCCATTTTCTAACAGAGCATTTGTTATCAGGTGCTTATAACCCATAAAAATAACACAAGAGTTTATATCTCTACTACAATTATCTTTGCTGAGGAAACAATTAGCTGGTAACCAGACACCTTATAATAAAAATGTGAAAAATTCCTTGAGGGCTTTTTTAAATCTGTGTCCAACGGCTTGCATCTCACAAGATGTTGAATGTTGATGTAGTTTTTGCTAGAACCACAGGCAATAATGACTCTTTAAAGGCGCCTGGCTGCCCTTACATCTGTAGAGTAGGTCGGATGAGTTTGTCAATCTGTCAGCAGCAGTGAATAAGAGTGGAACACAACGAGAGCGCCATCTTGTGGCCATTGTGAGAAGTAACATTTTTCACTGTACAGGCAAACTAAGAGACATGATTTTTAAGCTCACCTGTCGGGATTCAGAACAGA
Source organism: Anableps anableps (assembly GCA_014839685.1). Lineage (NCBI taxonomy): Eukaryota > Metazoa > Chordata > Actinopteri > Cyprinodontiformes > Anablepidae > Anableps > Anableps anableps. The sequence continues at coordinate 14,861,889 of CM026075.1, read as the reverse complement.
AATTCAGTAGAGATTCTCCAGGAAGGTGAACCCCGAGTCCAGTCTAAAGTTTTCTCTAGCCTCTAACAGGTCTTTTTCCAGGGTAACGTTGTAATTAACTCCACCCATCTTCCTTTCAAAACTGACCAGCTCCTTTATTCCTGCTGAACAAAAGCATCTCCACACCATGAAGCTGCTACCACCATGTTTCACCAGGGAAATAGCGTACCCAGGCTGAAGTGCAGTATGAGTCTCCATCCCTGCACACACTATTTTAAATGTAGGCCAAGTTCAAGGGTTTGAAAGACGTTGTGGTTATTTTAAATGTCTGAAAAAATGTTTGCCTCTGGGTTATTTCTCACTCTGTCTTTTCTCTTGCAACTTTTATGAGTGATTTGCTAACTCTTTGTGATGATCTTGCATGTCTTGTTGCTATTTTGCTACATTGTGGCTGTTGTCATTACACAGAACACACATATTTTTAAAATTAGGTGTTTCTCTTGCTATGTTATGGTTATTTTAGAGTAGGGATTTTTGCATGAATTTTGTATACATTTGTGAAAATTTATAGCCTCTTTTGGTCATGTTACCACTCTGCATGGTATATTTTTACTTAGAATCAGCTCTTTTAGGTGGATTGTCCTCTGACGGGTCCTGGGTTCCTGCAGCCTCGATATGTTCTCAGCTAAACTGTTGCTGCCTTCAAATTATATTTGTGTTGTCCAGGCATTGCACTGATTTAAGGCTCAAGATGAGAAAATCTAAATTCATCAGGAATATCTTAAAGGGGTTTAAGTGACTTTTTACAAAGAAATATCAATTGTTGCTTAAAGAGATTGTCATTTTCTTATTGCCTTTGCAAGAAACACACCTTAGGAGGGCATATGAACCTTGTTCTGACACACAAGTCACACAGTTGTGAAATACACTGATGTTAGTACTTGTTTTTTTATCCTCTTGTCCTATTTCAAGAGATTTAAGCTTTTCATTCCTACTGTCACTAACATATACTTGTGGAGTTTGTTAAATGCTACTGGGACTTCAAGGGGAACTGTGTGCTCTGGTCAGATAACACTAATACTGAGCTTTTCAACAACAAATACTCCAGGTGGGTATGGTGTATAAGCAAAAGATGAGTATGTATAAAAGCACAGCATGACCATTGTTAAGCACAGTTTAGGATCTGTGATGCTGTGGGTCCTTTTTCTTTTCCAAAGGCTCTGAAAACCATGTCAGTGTGCATGGCATCATCAGCTCTTTGAATTACATTTTAAAGAAGAATCTGACAGCCTCTACCAGAAAACTGAAAAAGGGTAATCATCGGATATTTCAATACAATAATGTTCCAAATAATATTCAACAAAATCAACACAGAAATGGCTCACACGCCAACCTCCTTCTGAGGGCACCTCAGTCCACAAAAACTAACCCCTACTGACAAAATGTGGATATTCAAGGTTTGTTTTTTTTCTACATTTTTTAGTGTGAGATTATTGTGAGATCATTAGTTTCCTCCTGTCTATATTGTAGGTATTTTTGCTTGGGTATTTATTAAAAGATACTTTAAGTCAAGCAACAGGGTCTTCTTCGGTATTTGAGTCCTCCAGTCATTGTGGCTGACACGCTCTTATCATCTTAAGCCAGCATCTTCACAATAACTTTTGCATTTGTTTTGGGGTTGATTCTCACATTTTGAACCCTTAAAAGTTAAAAAAGCAAATGCTCTCCTTGCTGAACATATAATGTATGTTTATTCAAAGTGTTTCTACTTGCCAATTATTGAACGGAATGAGGTGGCAGCTTCAGGCACTCATACAGATTGTAACCAAAGGTGAAACAGACTTGTAAAGGTCCACAATTCTCTTCCTGGTATCTTGGCTGGTGACCTTTGATTTTTTTTTTTTTTTTATATTGTCACACAAGGGAGCAGTGTGTTTAGGGTGTTGCCTTAAAATTAGACCGTAGTTTTGCTTTTGTTTAACTCAAATATGGTGACTCAATCAGAAGTTTAAGTCAAGAGATTGTCGTCTAAGTGTTATTACATTGCTTAAATCACTATTTTCTTAGTTTCTGTAAACTCTGTCTGAAAATATGATTTTAAGTAAATAGGAGCCATAGCCATCCTTTAAAACATGACTCTAAATAAACAACAGAGTTTTGCTTCCTCTTTTGAACTGATATCAGACCAACAAAACAGCGCTTTGAGCAGACAACAACCCACAGCCGGCGGCGTATCTGTAATAAACGGATAAAAGAGCAGGACATGCAAAGCCGCCTATTTATGAGGAGCTGAAGCGGTCCAACAACTGGTTGGACTGACTTGCCTCCCCCTCTGCTGTGATGTCACCATCCAATAGATGAGCGGCTGGCGCCTGCGATGCGCATATGTATGCGGTCCGCTGCCTCAGCGCATCACAGCGAACCGCAGCTGACAGATTTTCCAGGTTAGACGGGCTGCAAACGGTGCATTCAAGGGAAGAGAACAAGACCTGCTAAATTTCCATCAATCAGCCGTCATCATCCGCATCCAGCCGAGATAGAGAGGGTTTCTTTTTGCCTCCGTTCCCCCTCACCAACTGCACCTTTTTTTTTTCTTTCTTTCTTTCTTTCTTTTTTTTTTTTTTTTTAAGGAATAATGATGTTGATGATATTCTAACGCACAGATGACAGCATAACCAGGGCGGTGAGCTGTCAAACACTCCACTGCAGCCTCTTTGTTGAGAAGGATCTGTAGCTACAGACTCTGGACATGAATTCGGCGGAACAGACGGTTACGTGGTTGATCACTCTCGGGGTGCTGGAGTCGCCGAAGAAGACCATCTCGGATCCTGAAGCCTTCCTGCAGAGCTCTCTAAAAGATGGGGTGGTTCTCTGTAAGCTGCTGGAGCGGCTCAGCCCGGGCTCCACGGAGAAAGTAAGCGCAACACATCCCCTCTTCCTCCTCCTCTTCCTCTGTGTAACCCAGCCGCCCGGCCTGTCCATCCGCCGGCGCGTCTGTCCACGTCCGTGACACCGACGCGGTGGTTAGTTGTCTGGCCTCTCTTTTTGTCCACTGATCCATGAGAGAATTTCTTTTGTAGGTCACGGCGGCTCTTGTTATTGTCTACCATAGCAGCTTGCGCATATGTTGCCTGTGTCAGCGTGTGAAAACAGGAAGGCTCGTTTGTTTCCTATTGATCTTCCATAAATAAGGCTGCTTCATGTTTATCAATATTATTAGGAAGTATTAAATCTAACAGGCGCTTTATGGTGTTTTCAATGAAAGCCGCCGAAAATGACGCTGAAAATGCAAATCATTTGATAACCCCAGCTGTGACAGACCATATAGTATCATCCATGGTTTGCATGTCATGTTGGTACACATACTGTAGGCCTGTGGGGATCAGTGAGGGATGAGAGGATGTTATCTGTACACAGAGCATCAGTAAGAATGGGCCGCCATTGACAGCAGAGGTGCACACAAGCAGAGATGGGCTCTCTTCCCAATTTAAAGAAACAGCGCAGTGTTTGTGTCTGTCAGAGAAGCAACAGACTTGATAGCGTATCTTATCGGGATTCATTAGACCAACACTATATAGTGCATAATTGTGAAATGTAAGAAAAATTATATTGTATGTATGTTTGTTATTTAATTTTTTTAGAAATCAAAACCTGGAATGTATGGAAGGTGTTTGAGTCAGTACTTATACTATAGAACCACTCTTTCTTGTTGCAATATCATCTACAGGCTTTCTTAGGATTTGTGTTTATCATTTGTGCATCTATAGGTTAAACAGCAAAATCTTCTATATAACTGGAGTTCATTCTGATCAGACTGAACATCAATTTTAAAGCCTTGACAGTCAATAAATTTTCAAATGTCTAGACTTTGACTTGGCCAATTATAACACAAATGTAGCCATTCTAATTGATCTAAACAAGAGCTGCACAAAATATTGACTCAAAATTGCCATAACCCATATGTGGCCAATTTAACTGCAAAATAAGTGGTTGGGTGTTATATTTCAAATGCCATGGATGCAAATTTCATTTGCCTGTTGGATGGACTTTTGCAACACTCTCTGTCCATACTGGATGTAGATTTTTTTTGGTTGAAGTGCTAAAGCTCACACAGACTGATGAAGATATTCTGACATTTCGCTGTAAACAGGACAATCTCTAGGACCCAAGTGCAGAAAGCTTATGGATGAAAGAGACTTCAATAAAAATTAAACCAAAAGGAAATTTACAATTAGCACAAGGAACAACAGAGCTAAATGGAGTGCAATGGAAGGAACCAGTAAAGAACAAATGAAGAAAGGGAGCTGTATATACTGGGGAAGGAGTGGTAAAATGGAGAACCAGAGGAGCTAATCAGGGAGAAGTGGAAGCAGCTGATAGGGAGCACAGAGAGAGGAGATGAGAACAAAGAAAACAGCTAGGAAGATGAAAAAGCTGGCAGGCAGAAAGAAGGTGAAAGATAAACAGAAGATCACAAAACTGAATCTGAGACTAAACTGAGATGAACATAATCTAAGGAACCTAACTCTAATGCACAAATAGTAATAACCAAAGAACCAAACAAACTGAGAAATGAACTCAGTTTCTTCTCAGATCTCAAAGCCAGATCTGAGAAGAAAACCAAAAAAGAAATGATCAAAACAGAAACACAAATTAAACTAAAGTACAAACACCTACAGATCATAACAGACATTGAAAAAGAAATAGGGAACTTTTGGTGAATTGTAATTTATAGTCATCAACATATTAATCAATAGTGTTGAAATTAAATGTCATCTTGATATTATGCAGCTCTGACCTAAGCCAATCCAGTTTACCTTTGGCTGTATTGTTATGGTCAAAGTTCTGCTGGAAGGTGAATCTCCAGCCCAGTCTTAAGTCTTTCCCAGCCTCCAACAGGTTTTCTCACAGAATTGGCTTGAATTCTCTCCACCCAAATCGCCATCAGCTTTGACCAGTTCCCAGGTCTTTAGTAGAGAGTATATGGACAAGAGGACAACAGAGAGGTAAAAGCATCCATCCATCTATCATACCCAATAATCCTGATAAACCAGTTACCTAACAGTCATGTTTTTGGAGGAAGCCGGCATACCCAGAGGGTTCTCCACGTATCAACATGGAGAACATGCAATCTCCGTGCAGAAACACCCAGGCTGAAAAATGAACCTGGGGCCATCTCTCTACAAGGCAACAGTGCAACAACGGCTCCACCATGACAATATGAGATTCTCACTGTATGATAACCTTGAGTAAAATTACCATGGTTTCAAGCTATTTATATAAAGATTTAAGTCAAAAATGTATAACATTGAGTTGAATTGGTTTTATTTAAAATAGAAAAGCAACGTTTATTCCTAATGCTGCAAAATAATGACATATAACGTACTAGAAATAATAAACTGGTAGCCTGAAATTTTTCTCTTTAGTATCTTAATGCATAAAATATTATCAGCTTGTATGAATACTCCTTAGCCTGAGGGCTGGTCATTTCCCCCTTTGCCATTTCTCACTTTTGTTGTTTTGGCTATTTTGTTTTAGCTATCTGCATCTGCTGTGGCACTTTCGTGCACACTGTGCTGAATTTGTAGTGTTTAGTATATATCTTATTTTAATTGACTGGCAGTGTGCAGCAACCTGTTGGGTTGGGGAAATGTTGTTCTCTATAGCTGGAATAAAACACTAGTCACTATCACTTTTTCTAGCCTTTGATTACAAAGGACTTTAAATCAAATGAATGGTACAAATTTCAAATTGTAACTTTTTAATATCTCAGTATACCGTATTTTCTGCACCATAAGGCGCACCGGATTATAAAACGCAGTCTCAATTATGGCGCCCATTTCTGTACTTTTAACCCATACATAAGGCGCACGCTAAAACATACCGTTTACAACAAAAAAGGTCACGGAAGCAAAACAGCGAGTTGAACTTTATTCTACAATGTAACAATACACTCACATTATTATTTTTTTTAACATTCTTCCTGCACAAATCCATCAAAGTCCTCATTTTCAGTGTCTGAATTAAACAGCTGGGCAGTTTCGCCATCAAACATGCCGGATTCCCTCTCATCGTTGTCGGAGTCAGTGTCGTTGCCAGGTGGCTGTTCAGCAATGATGCCGGCTTTCGCGAAAGCTCGGACAACAGTTAAAGCAGATACCTTCGCCCAGGCATCCACAATCCATTCGCATATGATGGCGCAACTCACCCGTTGCTGCCTCCCTGTCTTAGTAAATGTGTGTTCGCCGTCTGCCATCCATCGCTCCCACGCCGCTCGCAACTTCACTTTGAACGCCCTGTTTACACCAATTTCCAGCGGTTGGAGTTCTTTAGTTAATCCTCCCGGAATTATGGCCAGCTCCGAATTAGTTTGCTCTACTTCTTTTTTCACAGCATCGGTGAGATGGGCGCGCATGGAGTCGCAGATCAACAGGGACGGTGATGCATGGAAAAAACCATCTGGTCTCCTTACATACGCCTCTCTCAGCCACTCTATCATTTTCTCCTCGTCCATCCAGCCCTTTTGATTGGCCTTAATGATGACTCCGGCTGGAAACTTTTCTTTTGGCAGCGTCTTCCTCTTAAAAATTACCATGGGTGGTAGCTTCTGTCCGTTACCATGGCAGCCAAGAACAACAGTGAAAGCCGACTTCTCGTTACCTGTTGATACTGTTCCTGTACCTATCGATGCCGTGCTGGTCCCCTTCTTCTCCACAGTATGGTTCATGGGAATGTGAAAAGTGAGGGGGACCTCGTCCATGTTGGTGATGTGTTTGGGCTGGATCTTTTTGTCGGTAATCTTGTTTATGCAGTAGGTGTGGAAGATGCGGGTGATCCTCGCGCGGATGGAGAGGTGACGCCTTTTCATAAAACGAAAGCACCAAGACGGACCTCCTTGAAAGTTTTCGATCTTCATGTCATGTGCTATCGTTGTTGCCTTCAGTCGAATGCTGACTGTAGAGACGCTTCTCCCAGCTGTTCTTTGTTCAATAATCCATTGTTCAAGTTGGTCTTCTAACTGTGGCCACCTCGCTTTGTTCCCACGGAAACTCTGTTTGGTCTTCTTAACTTTGCGCAGTTCATCTTCTTGCTTCCTCCACTTCCGTACCATAGATTCATTGATGTTGAATTCTTTCGCAGCTGCTCTATTCCCATGAACAACCGCGTAACTGATAGCCTGTAGTTTGAATTGTGCCTCGTAAGCATGTCTCTTCACTGGCGCCATTTCGGGGTCCTGAGAAAAGCAAATGTTGTTTTGCAGCATATCGGTACTATACCTGCCGGAGGCGTGGCAGAGATAAGTGGTCTCTGATTGGTTTATGGCTGCCAGCATACGTACTGTACGTATTACGCAATGTTCTCTGATTGGTTTATCGCTGCCACCGTACGTACCGGTACCGTAAATACTACGTCCCTGTGTCGGACAGATTTTGGAATTCAGAGCACACATAAGGCGCACCGGATTATAAGGCGCACTGCCGTTTTTTGTGAAAATTGAAGACTTTTAGGTGCGCCTTATAGACCGTAAAATACGGTACTTTGATACTAATAACTGGTCAATATCTAAACGCGACATACATGCTTTGTGATAAGATGAGTCACCTCTCTTGCGAGCATACATCATAGTATGTCAGATCATAAATGCATGTGAAAGCTGTAATTATATTTTGTTTGAAATGAAAAGCTGGATTCTCTTGGTAGTGAAATTAAAGACAATAGCAGCCATGAATGTCACAAGCACAGTGGCCCACTTACAGTAACATGTCTTAGAAATATAAAGCAAACTTTGATTTGAATTACATTGAAAATAATCCTAATAGACACACAACTTGAAGTCTATCAGCACAAACAACAGTGGATTTTTTTGCCCTATTCTGTTTTGTGATGTAGTACATGTCCAGACTGAATGAGTGATATACTTCATTATAAACTTTGTTGATGTTTACATCTATTTCACTCATCCTTCAAACTGACTTAATGGGTGGAGAGACTTGTGACAACTATTGTCAATTTACACATGAGAAACAAGCTTTTCATTGTAGTCTGCTGGAGCTTCACAATCCTTTATATAATTGTAATTACATCTTTAGATGATTGCATGCACAGTTAAGAAGAAATAACTGGTCTTAGTAAAAAGTGATGACTATTGGTATCCTCTCATTTTATTATGATTTAATATTATAAATCTGTTCAGGGTATTATTATATTATCAAACCTAAATATTGTGTACTTACTTTCCAGCCTATCATGTTTGTAGGCTATACCAAAATGCTGTTATACTGGACTACAGCTGCACAGTACTGAAAAAATTTAAAGCATCTTATGGAGCTTGGAGTACAATTTTATGCTAAAAACTAGAAGAAACATTGTGACTGGCAGTGATGAGTTAATTTCCAGTTGTCAATACTATTACCTTAATTATTTTGATGGCCAGTGTTACAATTACAGAACTTATATGATGCATGGTCAAATAGATTTATTTAAAAAAAGACAATGAACAGGATAGGTACTTGAGCTAAATTGCAATGAACAGTAAAAAAAAATTATCTTTTAGTAATATTATCAATAATTTGACTTTGTACAGCTCCTTAGATTATCCTGTTTTTAAATAGATCTTCCACTGAGCAAACAGACAATGACAAGTTTTTAAAGCATTTATGTGCTTTACTCCTTCAATAATAAGCCTCTTAAAATACTGGAGATTAACATAGTCTCTAGTTAAAGATGCAGTATGTAACTTTTACAAAAATATGTTTTTTCCATATTTCTTAAAACTGACACCATGTCGTGACAGAATGGCATGAGACAGATAATCTGTGAAAAGATCGAGCTCCTCCACCTACCTCCTCCTCCTCTCTGAGCTACTATTGCTGTCTAAAGAATTGCACCTCTCCCAACCTAAAACAACCAATCAGAGCCATGAGGAAGGTCTTAGTGTTGTCATTCACCCTCGTGTTCCTGCTACTAAATGTGCCATTAGTGAAGAAACAACAACAACAACGGCAAGTTCCAGGAAAACTGTTTATGCATCGTCATCGGTGGCCATGCTAACTATCCTGAGCATTCATGGCAGGCTATGTTGTAGTGAATCGACTGTAGCATAGGGGGAGTGTGTGAGCTGCATATACATTAGGTTGATTGACAGTACTAAGACCCTCCTCCTGGCTTTGATTAGTTGTTTCTGACTGAGTGGTGTATTTCTGCAGTTAGTACTGGGAGCACTGGGAAAAGGCAGAGGAGCTTGATTTTTTTCACAGATTATCTGTGTTATACTGTCATGACATAATGATAATTTTAACAAATATGTAAAACACTTATTTTTCATAAAAGTTACATGCTGCAGCTTTAAAGATGATAAAGCTACTATTTAAAATACATATATGTGTAAAATATAAACTCCTCTTAACCCAATAACACTTCTGGGTTTGCTTGGATAGTTTACCCTTCCAGTATGGCAGATGTTCCAAGTCAAAAGTACTTTCCATAAGTCAGAATTCCATTTTGGAAAGCTAATTTGCAAGGTTGTATCTCATTAAATCATTGGCACTCATATAGCACATGTATCAGTGAACATGTTCGTCTCATGCCTGGATGGATGAATTAATAAGAGATGACTTGTAACCCATTTGTAGGTTGCTGGTCTTTTTACCTTTTTTCCATTTTGTACTTTTTTTGTTTTGGTCATTTTTGTACCCATCTGCATCTCACACAAAACTTTTCATATGTCATACATGGTTTCTTGCCCATTTTGAAAGCCAACTATTAGAAGAAATTGTCTATATTCTATAGTACACAAATAAGGTTTTGTGACTCCAATAAACAATGTCTACAACAAGGAGGTAAGTCAGTTATTTTGGTCTGATTGGGCCTGATTCCTAAGTCATAGTTCATAATACTCAACAGACCCAAACAGGGTCAGAACCACAATAAATGGAAATATGGTACAATAAAACTTTTCAAATATTACACAATTAAATTAGGAATTAAGAGATGAAATGGCAAATTAATGTTTAAAGAGATTAAAGGGGAATATGCATGTATGAAAGGGGGGGTTACAAACTGGCAAATGGGCAAATGACCTTTGGTCTGGCCACATTACAGAAAAATAACACAAAAACCTGCTTGTTCCTAATGCTCTTTGTTTTCAGAATAAAAGAAAGAAGAGTAAAAGGAAACTGATAATGTTTATTTCTCCTATACTCTATTATAGTCAGCTTGCGTTGCTTTCATAAACGATGTATTATGCCAGTCACTGCAAGTTACTAGTTAGAGTGACTTAATTAACAGTGTAAACACAGAAACGTCACAATGTTTGCGTATTTCCATCTTAGTGTTTGTTGTACAGCAAAACTGAATATGTTTTCACTTGCAGAGACATCACACAACCTAGCTTGTATCCAAGCGCAGCACACTTTGGTTTTGCACAATACATGAAATGCATTTGGAAATCAAGCAGAGCAACTTTGTATCATAAACTTCTAAAGATTCACAGTTAGAAAAGTTCTGAAATAGGCATAGCCCTGCATGAGATTTTGATAGCATGATAAAGCAAAAATACTACAGGCCCTTTTTAAAGGTTGATTTTTTTTTTAAACAGTTGTTTGGCTTAGTTAGACTTAAACAGAAATATACAGGTCTGTCTATCATTCTACTGTTTCTTCAGAAAGATTGGGACCCTGATAAGTGGATGCTTGCTAGTTTGTCATCTCGTTATAAAAGTGAAGCCACACTTCGTCCATCAATGGTACACATAGTGTTATTGTATGAATGCATGAAATCCCTACCCTCGTATTGCTAATACTTGTTCACCTGTTTAGGGTACACAAAGATGAGCAAACTACACTGGTTTTCCAAAATTCAGCTGGAACGTGGTTAAATAGTTGTGATGTCATTCCCAGTTCTGGCTTCTGAGGCAAGTGGAATGTAGCATATGCTTAGTTTTACCTAGAAAAATGTATTCTTCTTGTTGTGCAATGCCATTTGGCAAGAAACACATTGTGCATTACCACTACCAACTCAAATGGAGTGTGGATTGGTAATAATTCTGCAATGGATATTGAATTTAAAAACATATCTTGTTTTCTACGTTCTTTTCCATCACCCTTCTCTTAACATTGCACTGAAAAAACAATAAAACATATTCCACTGCCTCTTCTTGAAAACAAATGACACATTTCCCTGTAACATGTTTCCCTAATTTAAACTGTCGATTTGTAATCCCATATGACCACAGCATAATGTGGATTTAACTGTTTCATCCTTTCAATGCCATCCTCTTTTTCCTCATTGTTTCCACTTCTCTTTGACTTTTGTAAAGACACCTGTCAGTTCTTTCTTTTTTCCACTGTTTTTCCATCATTTGTTTATCTTGTTTGATACTGATTTATTTTCTTCTTCACTAAATGGCATCATATCAGTGTTACTATTTTTCCATAAAATGGGATTGTTTTGAATGTTTGTATGCTAGTACCTGGGCTGTTTTTTGTGCGTATTTCTGTTGTGATGTCTGAAATTTGGGCAATTATGTAGTTTATTCCCCCTGACGCTGAGTGGGTCCCCTCTGGCTAGAGTGCCACTCATGTCTGGGGACACAGGTCTCTGTCCACAGCAGAGTTCACAATGCGGTTAAAAACAGGTAAATCAGACTAAAACAGCATTAATCTCAGACTGTTTTAAAGCAGTTATGGTTTAAAATTCATGGAGTGCCAGTCCAATCTGTGTGGAAATGTAAGCAGGGTAGATTTTTGATGAACTGCACTGAACCTGACTTTCAGAAAGAAAAAGAAAAGCAGAACTTTGATCAGGATTACAATCAGCTATCTTAAAACACCAGACAATTTCATAGTAGTTAAGCTCTGTGACTAAATTAAAATGACTTCTAACACAGAAGAAGTTTATAATAATTCACATATCTCGTTGTAACAGTACCCACACGGAAGATACCGTGTTAATACTCCTTGATGAATGATCTACAATCCTGGATAGCTGTGATTGCTTTAAATAGAAATGCTAAAAAAATATTTTTACTTGTTAAAATCTTCAAAAAAAAAAAAGGCTTTGATGAAAATGTTTTGTCATTTTCTTCATCTCTTGAAAGACTGAAAACAAAAGTTCATTGTTCCTTTAAATAAATAATTACACTAAGGTTGATAAATATCAACATACTTGAATGTAAATTTTGTAAAACACTGTAATATTTAGCAGGAATGACTGGGTTGAAATGTTTTGTTTGTTAATATTAATACAGAACTGTTGGGATTTAAAATTAACTGAAAATATGACATGCAGAGGAGTATAAAATGCGGTCCAAACGAGATTTAGAGTATAGTTGTGTAAATGTAAAACACATTTTTGAAGCAGTATTCTGTAGTTTTATATTAGTACTTCCAAATAAATCAGAACATTTTGATGTTTTTTTTCCTCCTAGTTTAAAGGAGGGTGTTGTGAACGTCTCGCAACATCATCATCGGTGTGGGATCCCTGTTTGGCAACGTCATTTCCTCGACCGAGTGCTTCCAGCCTCCTTTACTTCCCCACAGCTTGGTTTGTGTGCAGCCTCCAGGAGCGACGGGCCCAATGCACACAGAAACTGGAAAATGCGTGCTGAAAAAGAAAGGAGACTTTAAAGCTAACAGATTCCCAAACAAGCGCATTTTAAGCAGTAACTCATCCGCAGCGTGAAGAGGATCTGTTTATCGATAATCAGCGTTTCCGTCCCTGTGTTTTTGTTCCAGATTTATCCAGATCCGAAGAACGACGGCGAGTGTCTGAGCAACATAAAGGAGTTTCTCAAGGGCTGCACATCGTTCCGCGTCGAGGTGAGTACATTTTTAAAATAAAATACGGGGTTACATTTCGCTCTTGTGCACAGCATATCCCAAAAAAGGAGGCTTTCTGAAATGTTGAGTTTGCATGTTTGGGGAATATGATAGAGATAAGCGTTGTGTTTTGGAGCGGACGCTCGGAGCTCCTGACAGAAAAGGGGGAGGAGGAGTGAATTTGCGACCGAGAACAATCACCTAAAGCCCGGCTAAGAGAGCTTTTACCTTCCCGTACAACTGGCAGTTCTAATAGGACCGCAGTTTAATTGAATACAGGATTCAAACAAGGTCTGTTACTTTTCTCTGCTTATATCTGGAAGCTTCTGCTTAATGTTTTAGCTTTTGAAATTAATGCAAAGCTTTGTCCAGGGGCTGGTGCTTGGCTTTATTGTCACCAGTAGTTCACGCTGGCCGTTGTAGATCATCTTCCACCCTACAGCTGTGAACAAAGACTTTTTATGTAACTGGACCTTTTCTAACTTGGTAATACATGTTTAATTATTTTAAAATTTTGCTTATGATTTGCATATCCTAATAGGAATGTGCAGGTTTTCTGTAAAGAAATACAATGGGAATGCTACCACAGTCTAAAGCAAATTAAGGACAGAGTGTTGTTTATCTCTGTGTATTGGCCAGTGCATAGATGGGTCATTGAACCAGTCTGACAATGCAGCTCAGTGTTCCTCAGCATTGCCTCTCCCTGCACAGCCTCTGGCCACTGGGCCAGAAGAACAGCACAGAGCACTGTCACACTGAGTTTGAGAAACATGCAAATTAAAAGTTAGACAACACAGAATGCAAGAGACGTAAAGGCAGAGTGTGATTATTTCATTGGTAAAGGTCTGTGTTTGTTCTGGTGTGCTGCAAAGCCAGGTCTTGACAAGCTCTGTTGAGAAATAATCTGCAGATTTCTGCTGATGTGATTCTATAACTCATCTCCTCCTTAATAAGCATAAATACTGGTTTTATGTTATACCAAGGGTATTGAAATATAGTTTCAGACCCACTCCTGTGGTTTTGAAGTCCGTTTTAAAGAGATGGTAGAAAGAGTGATAGAGTAAACAGGGTTTTCTCGGGCTGAATGTAGCGTAGAGAAATGCGATGTGTGCCCTTTATGCAATGTGTGTACATGCAATATTTTCTGTGCCAACAGAAATCATGTCTTAGTCTTTTACAGTTAATACGTTCTCGCATGCAAGACTTTGATCAGATATGTGTGACCTTTTTAGTGAGGTCGGCAAAGCAGGATTACTGTAATTTGTGTTTTGGCAGTCAGCCGCTCACCGTCTGTAGAGCCAAAATGAGCATCCAGAGCTCTGCTGGCTCCAACCTCTGTTAGCTCTGGTGGCAGATAAGAGGAATGGCTTACAATATGTAAAAGACAGAGAGAATGATGCTTCGCTTTTGCAGCTCTGTCAGCTCACTGTTAATGGAGTTAATTTACTTGTTTGCATATGTTGCTAAGTTTGGATGATCTGCTTTAAATCTAATTTGGATACTTGGTCCAGTCTTTGTGCCTCACACTTGTGCAGCTGCTTATGTTGACCTCTTAACCTCTTGTAGTTTTGACCACAGGAAGTTCTCTTTATTGTTCCTGTGACCTCTCTGATGCCTGTGGGTAGTTTCCTTCACCCAAGCGTCTACCTGTTGATTAAATACAAACAGATCTTTTATCACCTGTGGGAAAAGTAAAATTTGTGATGACAAAACACCCAGTTGCGTAACCTATTTTAAAATATGGCAAAACATTGTGAGAAAGTCGTCTATTGGTATCTTCATCTTACAAAGTGAAATTCTCAGAATGTCATCAAGAGACTTGATAAACCAAGTAAAATGTGGCTCAAAAGTCCTTTCAAAATCACAATCAAAACTACATAAATCAAAGAAAATCTGTGACTCTTACCTTGGCTTTGTTGGGTTTGTCAGCATCGTTTTGAATGATGATACAAACTATGTATTCAGATTAGACTTTTAGCTGATTATATTTAAAGTAGAACCATGTTGTCATAGAACTGATTAGTTAAACCAGATTAATTAGGTAATTTTCATTTGTCCTCCTTGAGAGTAGAATAGAATAGAAATATCTTTTATTGTCCACGATGGGGAGATTTCTGTGCAACAGCAGCAGCAAAGTGACAGTGACAGACAGTAACAGCAAACAGACTCACACAACATAGAATATCAAGTGTATGTATATAAAAACGGAATAAAGAATAAAAATACTGTTCAGTAAGGGCAAAATTTCAACAAAAATACTGTGTAGTTATAAAACAAATACTCCAGTCCAGAGGAATGTCCAGCTGAGTTGGTTAATTAAAAATGTTCAAGATGTGCTTGTCTCTGAGCATTAAAAAGTGACAATAAAAAACGTTAAAGTTGTACAGATACTAGCATGAGTATAAACACTTATTGAGTTTGTTGGGAGCAGTGATGGTTATAGAGTGGTGCAACTGCTGGGAGGAAGGATATCCTGTAATGCTCCTTAGTGCACGTAGGATGCAGCAGTCTGTCACTGAGGGTGCTCTACAGCTCAGCAACAGCTTCATGCATGGGGTAAGAGAGGTCTGAAGGTCTTGTGACATCAGTGGTGACAAAGTTATTTTAAAAAAGGGGGGTATTTTTTTTACTTTACTTTCCTCAAATTTGAGTAATTTCTGGCATTTATTTATTTTTTATAAAAACATATTATAAATGTCTGTTTAATGCAATAGTGTTCAAACTTTAAAAATGGCTAAATTTCCCATGATCAGATCTTACTGGTGACTGGAAAGTCCAATACTGAAAATTTTCTTTTTATTGAATTTATTAAAACTACGATCTCCTAATTTTTGGTCTGTAAATACATCAACAAACAGACAACCCCTCCCCCCCTAAAAAAAAAAAACAAACAAAAAAAAAAAACAAAACAAAACAATATAATTGCTAAAACAACATAATCAACATTAAAATGATCATTATTACAATAAATTGGCTCAACAAACTCTGTAAGTATGTTCCTAGTTTGTTCTTTAAGATTAATAAATGAACATAATTTAAAATACTCATGGGTCCTGCTTTGGTGCATGAATGGGAATAATCATGTAGTCCAATAGTGTCCAAAGTGCAGCCTTGGGGGTCATTTGTGGCCCTCAGAATGATTTTGTGTGGCTCCCTGAATGCAATTTAAGAATGGTACAAATTTGACTGACCAGCACGAGTAAGTTCATTGGTTGCAGCAAGCATTTTGGAAAAAAAAACAAAAAAAACAGTGACCCATTTCTTGTTCTTGTTGGTGAGAATGGCCTATGGCAATTGACTCTAAGATTTCATATATTATATATTTTGTACAAGACCCTTTTATATATTTTGGATTTAGCATGAAATACAGCTCTGTTTTTCTACAAAAAAAAGATCAGACTACTTTGCTCATTCATTAAATTATTCTATGTTTAGCTTATTGTTGAACATATAAAAAAAAAATCACAATGAGATAAGTTTTGAGACTTGTATTTAAAAATTTAATTTTTGTGGCCCACAAGTACTTTTAACTTCACAATTTTGGCCAACATGGTAAAAAGTTTGGACACTGCTATTGTCATCCCTTAATTTTCTGTTGGATTGATAACGGCTATTCCTGTCAAGCAATTTGCAGCTTATTTTTCTTTTATTGTCTACGTGTTTCATTTATTTGTTGAGTTAAAATACAGCTCACAAAATTCATGTTAATATTTTAGTCTTCTGGGGCCCAAATAAATCAGGATCAGCTGGTCAGATCTTAAAGCGAAATGGAAATTTAAATTGAAAATTACCGTGTATAAATAAATGTGAACTTGGAACAAAAAAATTGGTATTTTCTGCTCCTTATTTAACACCACATGGAGGTATACACACATTTCTCTAATAATTAGTATGTTGAGTCACAGTTGGGTGTTGTACTGTAGTGTCGTCTCAACCTGCTCTGAAGGATCCGTTCTACACTGTGATGCTGGATTACAAGAGACAAGTCCAAGCTTGTAAGCTTAGTCATTCATATTACTTTACTAATTTTTAATAGTCATCATTCGTTGTGTTTTAAGAAGGAACTGCTTTTACTTTGCAAATCAGACAAAAGAAAGGGGTTAGAGGTGCCTCCAGTGTTTGAGTCAGAGGGACTTGGTTATCAGTGTAAACATAGAAACATCACAGTGTTTGTGTTATTTCTTTTGCCTGGACATTTTAAAGTGTCATCATAAAACACTTCAGCCAAGCTGAGTATGTTTTTGCTTTAGGGTAGCATACACTACACTACACTAACATTGCATACAATCCTGCTTTGAACTCAGCACATTGCATCTCTGCTCTTGCACAACACAAACATGGACAGCATTCACTGTATCCGAAGCTGTCGAGTATTTATGTTCAGAAAAATACTGGAAGCTATATGGAGTCACTAAGTTCTTACAATGCCTAAAACAGACATAAGCCAGTATGAGATGTTTCATTTTAAAAAGATGCTTTTGTGTTTTTTGGTCTACACAGTGATAGAAGACTTAAATAAAAATGTAACAGCTTGGGGTACCACATGGCTCAGTGGTAGAGCAGCCAGACCGTATACAGAGGCTTCAGTCCTCAACGCAGCTGTCCCTGGTTCGATTCCCGGCCCCGGGCATGTCTTCTCCTTCTCTCTCTGCCCTTCTTCCTGTCCAGCTACTGTTGAATAAAGGTGACGACTAGTGCCATAAAAACCTTAAAGAAATACATAACAGCTTGTCTGCAGTTCTGCTCTTTGTAAAATAATATTAGGATATTTACAAATGGAGGCTAGCGTCAACAAATTTTTAAACAGCTGACTTGGTCATATGGAGGGGGAAAGTTGAGGGTGTTTCCACTGCCAGAGCCATTCAGATTTAACTGACAGTTTGGGGAAACAGTGTGACTCTTCTGACTATTCGAACCCCACACTGTTTTTGTTATCTTATTGAAAGGAGTAGAGGTGCATCAATCAGAGGTTTTGAGACAGATTTAAAATAACACATTTTGTAAAGCTCCAATTTGAGCCCATTTGAAATATAAATCATAACCACATCTGTTTTCCTACTTCTGCTTCTTTTCTAGATAAATTAAAAGTTGAACTATTTTAACAGTAAAATGTTATATAAGTCACCCTTTGGCATTTTTGTAAAAAATTTTTTCACTTTTTTCCCTCCTTTTGATTTAGTGCTTATTCTGGCTGTGAAACAGCTTAGCACAGCTCTTCTTTTAGCAAAATGTTTGAAATCCTTTGTGGCAAACATGAAAACACACCAAAAAGCTCTGCTTAAATCATCATTTTGTTACATTCTTCTTTTCAGAAATGTCTAAAACACCTTCAGAGCTGGCGACTTCCATTAAAACCATTAAATCTCTGTTATTACAGTGTAGGTTGTGTATGAAATTTCTGAATAAAAGCCCTAAAAGAAATTGATGTGTGTTTTGTATGGTGTGTTCTCTCATAAAAAAAATAAAAAAATAAATAAAGTCGTATTTATTTGTTTGTGACTGGTAAATCTTGAATCAGGGCTTTTCAAGGGTAAAATCTAGTGAGTCCCATCTCCATCTAATTTCTTGATGCATCTCTAAAAAGAAATTTAAACTGTTTCTCCATTTTAATTGCATTAACAGAGCCTGGTTTTGAAGACATATTTTGAAAATAGGATCCTTGCTATCCCTAGTTTTGGCTTCACTTGCTCAGAAAAAGACTGAAAGTCATGCAGCTCTTGAACACACATATGCAACTCTTACTCACATGCGCTCGACACACTCCCACTAAAACACAGTCACTGATGCATTCCCCTGAGGATATCTGTTATCAGAGTATAAGATGAATGAGACTCATAACTCCCTTTTGCTTAGTGAAGTGAGACCAACTCATCACATGACGACAGAGGAAGAGAGAGGAGAATTATGTTCAACAACAGATACAATCACCTCCATTCATCCTTACTGGGAGGCCAGAAATAAATCGTGATGATCATGCAGATACTAGTTACATTTTTACACCAGCACTGCTGTCATTTTTTTTTTTTGTTTTGTTATTTTTTATTTTTTTTTAATGTTTTTCATGTTTTAATCTAGATTATTTATACCTCATCTTGAGTTTCTATTTTTGTCTGCAGTTATTTTTTCCTGTCTTCGGACTAAGTTTCTCCTTATAATTGTCCTTTTGTCATATATGTTTTGGTTATGTATAGAGCATGCTTTTCCTGGCCAGTTTCTGGTTTTGTTGAGGTCTGACCTGCCAGTGTTAATTTTAACATGTTTTATTTTTCCCTAAAAAGTATTATAGACCCAAAGTGCTATATCTTAGATTTGATCAATTTAATACAAAAACCCTAATTTATCAACATTTGACCTGCCTTTCACTGAACAGAGCAGGTCAAGGGAAAATTGTCTGGTTTTGATCTCTGGCCAGTCGATTGTTAAATCAGGTATTGGCTGAGGGTTTTTAGCATCAGTTCTCTAAATGACTTGTGTGCTCCTGAATTGTTGGTGAATGTTACTTACTTAAACAGTTTGATTTCTGTTTTTCTTTCTGAACCAACCTACTGATTTCAATTTCAGCTACTGTTTCTTGTCAGAGATATAACATATATATAAACTCATTTAGATAAAGTTGAACATTATTAGAATAACATGACTTTATTCAGTGGTATTGTTTAATTGTTTAATAGTAATAATTGTTTAATAGTAAAAAAAAAAAATAAAAAAATAAAATAAAATATATATATATATATATATATATATATATATATATATATATATATATATATATATATATATATATATATATATATCAAATAGATAGATAGATAGATAGATATACTGCTCAAAAAAAATAAAGGTAACACCTAAACAAAACAATGTAACTACAATTCAGCAGCAGGACCGCTACCTCATCCTTTGTGCAAGGTTGAACAGGAGGTGTCCACTGCTAGGGCCCTACAAAATGACCTCCAGCAGGCCACTAATGTGCATGTTTCTACTCAAACTGTCAGAAACAGACTTCATGAGGGTGGTATGAGGGCCCGACGTCCACATATAGGGCCTGTGCTTACAGCCCAACACTGTGTAGGATGATTGGCGGTTACTGGGGAACACCAAAATTGGCATATTCGCCATTGGTGCCCTGTGCTCTTCACGGATGAAAGCAGGTTCACAATGAGCACATGTGACAGACGTGACAGAGTCTGGAGACATCATGGAGAACGTTATGCTGCCTGCAACATCCTCCAGCATGACCAGTTTGGTGGTGGGTCAGTCATGGTGTGGGGAGGCATTTCTTTGGATGGTTGCACAGCCCTCCATGTGCTAGCCAGAGGTGCCCTGACTGCCATAAGGTACTGGGATGAGATCCTCAGACCCATTGTGAGACCATATGCTGGTGCAGTGGGCCCTGGGTTCCTTCTTATGCAGGACAATGCTGGGCCTCATGTGGCTGAAGTGTGTCAGCAGTTCCTGCATAATGAGGGCATTGATGTTATGGACTGGCCTGCCCGTTCCCCAGACCTGAATCCAATTGAGCACATCTGGGACATCACGTTTCGGTCAATCCACCAACGCCACGTCGCACCACAGACTGTTCAGGAGCTAACTGATGCTCTAATCCAGGTCTGGGAGGAGATCCCTCAGGAGAACATTCGCCATCTCATCAGGAGCATGCCCAGGCGTTATCGGGAGGTTATACAGGCACGTGGAGGCCACACACATTACTGAGCCTCATTTAGACTTGTCTAGAGGAAGATTCACTGACGTTGAATCAGCCTGTCATGTTATTTTCCACTTTCATATTGAGCATGAATCCAAATCCAGATCTCCATGGTGTAATAATTTTGATTTACATTGAAAATTTTTGTGTTATTTTCTTCTCAGTCAATTCCACTGTGTTAATAATAAAGTTTTTCAATGAGAATATTTAATTAATTGGGATCTGGGATGTGTTATTTTAGTGTTCCCTTTAATTTTGTGAGCAGTATATATATATATATATATATATATATATATATATATATATATATATATATATATATATATATATATATATATATCTCAAATTGAAATTGTTATTACAATATCAATATTTACAATATTGTAAATAGAAAGGACTCCCTGGATGCAATACTTGGTTGGGTATAAAATTTCAAAAGCCTGCATTAACATGCTCTCTAGCTGTGCTTAAATGCCCACCAGATGTATATTTTTATAGGCTGACATACTAAAGCTTACAGAAAGTGGTGGGGAAAATTGTAATGATGGAAAAGATAGAAAAAGTCAGGAAAATGTGGATAGGCTTATTATAACCCCTATTAGATAATTTGTGCATCGTTATTTGAAAACTTTGAGTTAATTTAACATGTAAAAGCAACAAACGTCAACCACATGAGTGCTTCAGATTATTTGATAGAGGTAGTAGTTTGAAATCCATCTGAAAATTAATAAATGAAAACATCATAGTATGTGTCCCTAACATTTATTTGATTTGTATTAAACCCAAAATGAGCAAATGGGTAAAAATGCTGTCTGCTGATGTGTTATAGACAGAAATAGGAGAAAATAGTGCATTTACAGCTTGTTTATTATCTGCATAATAACAGTGTTAAGTTTTCGCTATGGCAAAGCAATGATGTGAAGAAAAGTTGCCCCAGGCAAGAAAAAAAAAGAAAAGTGAAGTGTCTATTGTGAACTTTTTGTGTGTTCAACAAAGATGGTGGGAAGGTAATGTTTGCAGTGGAACCCTTTCATGTTATTCACCTTTCAGCAGACTATTTAGTTGGTACATTGGGTTGGTTTATCTCTTAGATCCTTGCTGCATTAGATCTGACCTCTGCAGTCTTTCTTGCTGGGTTTCACTTTTACCATCTTTAGTTTAGCAGAGCAAGCTTTTTCTAACACTGTACATCATACTGAACTCAACAGTCCCTCTGGGACACATTTTGATGGCAGTATTATGATATGGGGGATGCTTTTCTTCAGCAGAGAGAGGAAAGCTGGTCAGAGTTGATAGGAAAATTGGATGGAGCTAAATACAAGGCAATTCAGGATGAAAACTTGTTAGAGGCAGCCAGCGACTTCAGACTGGGGTGGAGGCTCGTCTTCAAGCAGGACGATCTGAAACATACAGCCAGAGATGGAATGGAATGATTTCAGTGTGTTAAGAAACCTTAACTCAAAGTCCAGATCTAAATCCAATTGAGAACTTGTAGCAAAACATAAAAATTCCTTTTCACCAATGCTTTGCATCCATTCAGACTGAGCTTGAGCTGTTTTGTAAAGAAGAAGGAGTACAGTAATAAAAATCAGTCTTTAGATTTTCAAAGCTGGGAAAGACATATTCTAAAAGAGTCATACCTCAGGGAGGTAGGATAGAAATAAACACCTCCATAAAGAAATACGAAAACTTTGTATAATTTTCCTTCCACTACTTTGTGTTGGAATATCACATAAAAACATAATGAAATACATTTAAGTTTGAGGTTGTAATGTCGTAAAATGTGAGAAGAAATGAGATAAAAAGTAGAGTAAACTTCTTTTGCAGTTTACTCTACTTTTAGGTATTTATTTGTGGGTCAGAAATAGGGGTGGACGATAAGGACTTCAAGTTTTATCACAATATTTTGTTCTGTTGTGATAACGATAAAAGTAACAATAAGAACTATTTATTACTTCTTTTTTAGGTAACTATATAGCTGTGACTGCATTGCACAGCAATCCTGACCACACAAATACTGCTCTTGAGAAACATACCCATTTGTAATACACTTCTTTAGGACACCAGTCACATAAATAAGTGTGATTTGTATCACTAAATTGCTCACTGTAACTGCATTTATTCATATTTTTAAATTTATTGATATTTATTGATATTCTCATTAAACAAACAGTAGGAACATACTAAAACTAATAATTCTGACAGTATGGGCAATTCAAGGTGTTTAAAACATCATTAATTAGGGCTTCTAAGAAATTTCTCATGATAAATGATAGCATGTGTCAGAAACATAAGTTATACAAAGAATTGCTTTGTTCTGTGAGAAAAGTATATTAAGTGTTCCAGACATGTTTTTTTCTTTTTTATATTTTTACTAAAATATAGAGTAAAAAGCAAGGTAAACAATTGGTCACTTTTGGCTTAGAATCTGAACTGACTTACTTTTTCAGCTTTTATTTAAACGTGTTTATTCATTTTTTGGTTTATGTTGTTGCGTTATTTGACCTATGCCTTTATATTTTAAGCCACGGTGAATTTGAATACAGCCATGATTGAGCCATGAGCCTTTTGTGCATACAGGAAATCCTTTTCATTCGGGTTGAAAAGGAACACCGCTAAATGTGTCTGTTTGTCGCTGCTTTAGATAAATGTATGAGCCTGCTGACCTTTTATGTTTTACTTTTTGTTTCTGTGAAAGGTTATGGATAAACTGATGGCATGCTGCAGTATAGAAGTGACTTGTTTCACAACGGCAAATTAATATGCTCACATTTTGTCCTCCATCATCCACAGCCATTTGAAGCCAGCGACCTTCTACTGGGCTTGAACTTCTCCAAGGTGTTGAGCAGTCTGGTGGCCCTGAATAAAGTCACTGCAGGTTGGTTGAAATGTGTGCACTGTGTGTGAGTCACATGAGGAGCGCAGCCTGTTTTTATGAAAGAACGGCAAGCAGTGTGTGGGGGCAGACTGCAGATACCAGCTCTGTTTTATTTATATTCTGCCGTATTTGTCTAGATATCGGTGTGGGGAGTGACTCAGTGTGCGCCCGACACTCTTCTGCCCACCGCATCAAGTCATTTGAGTCGCTGTCCTCTCAGGCTTCTCTGAGCCGATCCTCCAAGCTGCTGCAGAACCAGTTTCGAAGTCTGGTAAGGTTTGCACACAATGCAGGAACTGTTTTTCATGAGCTTCATTCATTGAATAGTAAACTTAGTGTTTAATATTCAGTTTAATACAAATAGTAGTTTGCTAAAATGGCTCTTGGTGATAATTAAGTCAAACAATAGAAAAATAAATATTGATTTAAATACATCTGAGCTTAAAATGTTTTCAGTCCTTTCCTATGTGTTTCTTTTGTCTCTGTCCTGCTTCATCAGGACATGTCGGAAAACAGTGGACAGCAGCTGCTGGTGAAAGCTCGCTTCAACTTCCAGCAGACCAACGAAGATGAGCTCACCTTTACCAAGGGTGACATCATCAGCGTGACCCGTCAGGAAGAGGGCGGCTGGTGGGAGGGGATTCTTAACGGCAAGACTGGTTGGTTTCCTAGCAACTATGTACGTGAGGTCAAAGGCTCTGGTAGGTGCCACAAGATCAGACACGAAGATATGGGTAATAATTATGTCCTGATTGGAAACTATGGGGAAGATGCAGATCAGCTGCTTAATAGAGTTAGGATGTCCTGTTATGATGTTAACCTAATAATATTTTGACAGAAAGCTCATTATTTGACATGCAGAGTTCAAATGTAAATGGAGGTTTAGCAGTCAGGGATCTGTAGTTGAAGGTTTCTTCTAGTTTGGAGTGCACATTGGACCAGGAGGAGAGTTGACCAACTGTAAATTCAAATTCAAAAATAATTTATTAATCCCAAAGGGAAACTAAATGTTGTAAGTCATTTAATAAAAGACTTATTGTAGATGGTGATGGCTGTGGACAGGAAAGATCTCCTGTAGTGGTCTGTATTACAACAAATTTGAAGAAGCCTGACACTCAACTGAAGACAACTAAAGACTCTGTTTTTCAATGACAGTCTCATGAAAAGGATGGTCAGGGTTGTCTATGATTTTCTTGATTTTAAGTAAAATCCTTTTTTGCACCATCATCTCCACAGTTAACACACTGTGCTGATTTATTTGATTTGATTTATTTGATTGATTTGTTCATCCTTAACAAGAACTATTTCAACCTTTAGTTCACTCAGGTTAAAACTGAATTCATTCATGTTCATAGTTCTCTTCCTAATAATTCTGAAATTTACATTCTCAATATTTTACTATACAATTTTCAGCTTTTTTGAGTAAAGTCTTTAAGAAATCCATTGATAATGCTGTCACGCACAAATTAACATACTGAATATCTAATTTGCCAGCTAATTTACATGCATTTGATTCTGTCTTTTGCTCTATGCTCAAATAAACAGCATTTTAATCTGGATTGTTTTCCAATAATGCTGTTCTTATTTAGATTATTATTATTATTATTATTATTATTATTATTATTATTATTATTATTATTATTGGACCTTTATTTATACAAGTTAGATCTCATTTTAAATTCTCATTTTCAAGAGAGACCTGTTCCAACATTATACAAAATCATATAAGTATTGCATACAAAACAACAGTACATGTTGTACATAATAAGGTACACTGTCAAATATGTAATATAATTGATTACAAATCTCTGGTTAAGGTTATGGTTACAATTGTAGCAGCACAGCGTTGGTGTTCCTCTTTCATAAAATCTTATTGTAGCAGCTGCACATAATCTGTGCTGTTATTCAAGCTGTACTTACCTTTATGATGGTCATATGGCAACATTTGAAGTGATAGAAAGGACCAAGGTAAAGCCTCAATCCTCTGCTTGTCTTCGTTTTTTCTGAAGAACCCCAGCTGTTCACATCCACTGCCTACAGCAGGCTCACAAACAACAGCAGGTTTTAAGTGAGTGGAGAGGCATGTGTATTAGCAACAGCAGGTACCCATAGAGTATTTGTGTGCAAATCAGTCTCAACCGCACCTGCCTACAGATTCACAGCAGTCACCAAGCTCTTGCCTTTGAGGGAAAATGATGCCACTCTTTTCTGCATAAAGAAGTTTAAGCTTGTGAAAAATGGTTTTCACTTTAGCATGTTAATTTCTCAATATAGAAGACAATGAAAGTGCTCCTTTGAATGAGTTCATGCAGAACACTGACAAGGATAAGTTCATCAAGCCCCTGACTCCATCATCTCCTCTGTGATATGATTGTACCTGAGCAGCAGTGAGGAGGGTTTCATTCAGGCCTCCTTCAAAGGTGGTCTGGGATATTCTTATCTGCATTTGCTTAGTATTCCAAACACAATCCACACTGGGTGGATTCAATTTAATTTCCTTATGTTACTCCCCTCATGCAGCAGAGCAGCAGATGAGTATCTATTGTAGCTACATGTTTGTTTGCATGTTGGTTGGTAAATAGAGATCAGTTAATTTATGATCGATTTTATTGTCGGGTGTGAACATTCATGGTTAAAGCTGTCCACTTGTACCTGAATAGGGCAGGAAGCGTGTATGTGTAGACCTGAACTGAACCTATAATTCCACCCCCCAAGGCACCATGAATTTAGTGAGTAAAAAAAACAATTTAAGTGCAAATGGATAGAATAAACTTTGTGTGCAAGAGGCTAGCCATTCAGGACATAATCAGATAAAACTTATTGGTCCTGAACATCAAAAGAAGCCATTCAGAACAGACACCTATTGAGGAAGTTTCAGATAAGTCACTGGCCTCTGGAACCAACCAGGTCCCAGATAAGCAGTCAAACAGTGATGGATGAATAGACAGACTTCAGTTTTGTGATTATCTTTATGATGTAAATCAGTTTCCTGTCTGTGCACGTCTGTATGAATAATAGTGTTCTGAATAAACATCCCTATCAGAGTTAGCAACATCACAACAGCCTTTGTTGTTGTTGTTATCCAATCTGATGGTAATGCAGCAACACATCAATTACTCATAAGCTGCTGTGGTGTGAAGCCATGTGTTATCACTATCAGCAGTTACAGAGTAAAATGAGATGAAAACAAAAGGATTCATTGTTGATATTAAAATCATGACATGTTTTATTTTTCCTTTATTCCCACAAGTGACCTTTTATGAATACCTGTCTTGTAACACAGAGTGTGTTAATTACTTTTCTGCATCTTTGAATTGGTTTAGGAAGTTTTTCATATTCCAAATGAATTAGTAAGGATTGCGTATTATAACTGTACAGTAACTTCATACCCATGGACTACAACAGTTAAAGGTGCAAACTGATTTGGAAGTTTGGATCTTATTTGAATGAAAAGCACAACATTTAGGAACTGGTATTTTGACATTTCACTTGACAACTGGTTGGCAAGCAGAAGGTATGTCCATGGGTCCTCATGCGAAGGTTGTGTTTGGGTCCAAAACTGAAATGCAGGGTGAGATGACTAAAGGTACGAGAAGGAAGTTGTCCACAGTTTGGGAGGCTGTTTTTACTTGGGCAGGAGTCGGGACGTTCAAGTGAAGCTGTGAAACATGTTTCATTGGTTCCAAGGAGGAAGGAAAAAAAAGTCACTGATTAAACCTTTCATTACAAAGGTAAATCTGCATTTAAATATTCAGGGATTCATAACTCTTCTGGAACAGAATAAGTGCAGTGAAATCATCCTTCTCTATGTTCTCAACAAGTAGAAAAGAACCTCTTTTGGTGTACTACAAGAAGACAAAAAAGCTTGTTTCTGCCTGTCTGAATCCTTCAAACCACCTGTGTCCAAACCTTTTGTAATGCGACAAAATTAGCAAGTTAAAAACACTCTGTTTTTAATTTAAAAAAGCTTTAAAAAATGTAGTGTGGGATTTTTAACATTTTTCTGCTCAATAAATAAACTAAACGAGGCTTTTTTAATAAAATGAAAATTATTGTTGAACATAAGTGTAAAAGGGTCTCGCACAATTGTCTTTTTAAAAAGATGACTTTCAATTCTGTATTTTCTTGGTTTAAAAAAAATTGTTATATACTGCAAGAACAGGATATGGATCACTCTGTTTTGAAACGCTTCCTGTATTTCATTTAATCATCTCTGACTAGAGCTGCAGAAAATAGTGAATTGCAATCTCCATCTAAGTATCCCTGTGAGCAATATCTTAATTGCAAAAGCCAGGTGGGATATAATATTTCAGGCATCATACATTCACACTCTGCATATGTTGGAACATATTTGGTCAGTTTAATGGATTCTATCATCCTTTAATGCCGACACCAGGTGTTTCTTCAAAGTGTATGAGATGCTAAAGCTCTCAGAGTGGTGGGAAGATTATGCAAAAAGAAATAAACAAAAACAGCCTGGAAAATGAGGGTGAATTTTCAAAACTTACAAAAACAGCATCTCAATCAAATATTTCCATGTTATTGTGCAGCCCTAGTTATAACACAAAATGGAAAAATTATTAGTGATTTTTAAAAAAAAATATTTTACATTTGGACAACTTTAGAATTAGACTTGCATACAAACCACAGTATATGAGCTTGTCAAATCTGGTCTAAAATACTCTACCCTGATTACAGATTCTTAAAAACACAGTCTGAGAGTGGTGAAGCCTTCACTCTGTGAAAACAACGGAACCGAATTTGTATTTCCCCTCAGATTTTTTTTGAGGTACTTGTTTCTGTGAACCCAATACCTCCTTGTCAGTATAGTTATATCCATAAAAATTCACAATGATTGTTGATTGGAGCTTGAAGATGTGAAAATATTGTAGTACAAATATTGTTCAGTTTCATGCAATACTGCCACCTTCAGGTAAAATAATTAATTGCTTTTACTTTTTTGGCAAACAGATAAACAAGTGTCCCCAAAGTCTGGCACCCTAAAGAGCCCACCGAAAGGCTTCGACACGTCTGTTATCAGCAAGACATACTATAACCTGGTAAGGATGACCAGAAGTCTGCTGTTTGTCTTACTCAAAAATATTTACTGTCTAAGTCCATGATGGTGTGCTTGACAGACACCATAGCTGTTGGGGCTTTTCACTGATGGGTCTATGTTAACAGAGAGAGAGAGTCTTCTTGGATGTTGAAATAGATGTAAAGCAGCATTATTTGCTGGATATGTGATGGTCTGTTTGTTGTAGAGAGACATTTACTGTTATTTTTATTTATGGCAAAACACTCTTTGAAATTAATATTTCTTTTAGTTTGATAAGGGCACTTTTTAATTTCTTTTAATTTTAATCTTTGTTTTAAGCTAATAATCAGCTAATAATGTGGCTTACCTTCTGAATCCTGTATCATCTACTCTTAACTGTAATCAAGTCAAATTACAGAAAAGTGCTTACAGATCACCTTTAAACAAAGAATACCTCCTGTTTGCTTTTTTTTTTTTTTTTTTTTGTCTTTTTGTAGGTGTTGCAGAACATTTTAGAAACAGAGACGGAGTATTCTAAGGATCTTCAAAGCCTCCTTACAAACTACTTGCGACCTCTTCAAAACATTGACAAGTACGGCCTAATTAATTTTGGTGAATCTGTACGATGTCATCTGGACATCAAACAAAGATCACTCGACTTTCATTGACATGGTTTGCATGATCTCTTCCTCTCAGGCTGAGCAGCTCCGATGTAGCTCTGATTCTGGGGAACCTCGAGGAGATCAGCACCTTCCAGCAGATGCTGGTCCAGTCGTTGGAGGAGTCTACAAAGTTAGTCCCTTCCCTCCACAGCACCGGACACTACTGCAAGTTGTGTTGCAATAAACAGTGACATTTAGTGTAATTCATGTGCCACATGAACATTAGATTAAACTGTAGACTGTTGAAGTTCCTACTGTAAACATGTTTGATTTCAGAATACATTTAAACATTTCTTGTTAACAATTTTTCCATATTTCTTCTCCGTTCCATTTGTTGTTGGTGTATTTCACCTGCTAATATTTAGTCTGTGTGTGATCTTTTTTTGGTTAGGCTTCCAGAGAGCCAGCAAAGGGTAGGTAGCTTTTTCCTGAACCTCATGCCCCAGATGAAGGCGCTCTATGTCGGTTACTGTTCCAACCATCCCTCTGCTGTCAATGTGCTTACCCAACATAGGTAGGTTCACACCAGTGCCATTCAACCTGTAGATAAATGTTGTGTTACACGTTTTTTTTCTGCAATCCAGGATCTAAAATGGCCACTTACTGTATTTAGTTTAACTAAAACGAAATAGATTTTTTTTTTTTTATTCTGATTAGATGAATCTGAACAATTTTTTTCTACGGAGAGTCCTGGGGGTGGGGGTGGTTCTTCAGAGGGCAACACAGAACAACCATTCACGCACACACTCACACACACAAACTCACCTTACACCTCAGGGCAATTTAGGGAGGCCAATTGACCTTACAGTCATGTTTTTGGGACTGTGGGAAGAAGCCGGAGTACCCAAAAAGAACCCCTACATGCATGAAAAGAACATGCCATCTACATGCAAAAAGACCCCATGCTGGGTTTCAAACCTAGGACATTCTTGCTTCAAGGCAGCAGTGCTGCCAATCTCTACCCTGATTTAGTCAATCTGATTTGTTTTCCTGCTTGTTATCCGGGTTATGGCTGGAGGGCGCTTAGCTCAGGTGTGGTGTCATTCTCAGATCTGAGTTTTGATTTCTGAGTCAAACCGAATGATCCATAAATAGAAAATTAATTATCAAGTGAACAAAACTGCTCAGACTGACTTATTATTAAAAAGCTGCAATGTTTCAGTTTACCAGACTGGATCAGTTTACAGTTTTTCTTAGTTTTTATTCAGAATAGTTTGAAACATTTTAATGCTATCATCTTATAGCATTTTGTGAAGGTATCTTAGCTTTCATCATCATATTTTTTTTTCTCCCACCTGTCATGAGCTGTTTTACTCTTTTAATCAACAAAACAAATGACAGTCTGGACTGTCTGCTTCTAGTTGATCATTGTTGGCAAAATACCCTGACTCACTATCGACTCAAACGTCTGGCAACATGTTGGCTAGGATTGAAAAAGATTAAAGATTGCAGCTCTTTAGCGTTGAATTGGAAGCTTACAGTAAATCTCATCTGTTTCTTCTCCAACTTAAGTGAAATACTGGGGGAGTTTATGGAGGGGCACGGTGCAGTGACTCCTGGGATCCTCACCCTGACCACTGGCCTTAGTAAGCCATTTATGAGGCTGGATAAATACCCCACCTTACTCAAAGAGCTGGAGAGGCATATGGAGGTGTGTACTATGACCTGAAATTTTGGTCAGAACATTCGAGTTAAGGTGTTTAATAACTACGAATTTTCTCTGGTGTTTTAGGAGAATCATGCTGACCGTCCAGATATTCTGAAGTGCATGGGGTCTTTCAAGAATCTTTCAGTAAGCTCAGTGCTCTTCTCCTCCCATCAGATGTAGCATCAAGCTGCAGAATGAGCTGAAGGCAGATACTAAAGCAGTTTTCTGTTCCCATCCTGCTAGGCTCAGTGCCAGGAGGTGCGAAAACGAAAGGAGTTGGAACTGCAGATTCTCACAGAGACCATCCGATTGTGGGAGGGAGACGACATCAAGACCTTGGGCTCGGTGATATATATGAGCCAGGTCTTGGTCCAGAGTCCTATGTCTGAGGTATGTACACCATCACACCATACTGACAGAAACAAGTCCACAGTTTTTTTCTGTGATGCAGAAAACATCAGAAACTGGATAAATGTCACTATGAAAGTTTTAGCATATATAAATTCATGGAGTGAATTTTGAAACGAGCCATCATTTGTCCCGTCTGTATGGCATTAAGGTACACGTCACTACTATAGAATTTATGCAGTTTTATTAAATTTAAGCAGTAGTATTGAATTTGTTTCTTTAATTAAGATCAAAAAGTGAGACTTAAATATAGATTCTTTTCACACAGAGCATTGCTTTTTATTCCTGTCAACTTTTATAACTATGGAGAACAGCTAATGAAAGCCCAAAACTCAGTTGCTCTGAAATTTACGACACTACATAGCACACATTGAAAAGGACTTTTTATTGAAATGTCAACCTACTGATAAGTATGTTCATGCATTGTACATCATATGGATTGAGTACTTGAACAGTACAGTACTTGCCCAAATTACTGCATCAATGCAGCATGGCTTAGAAACGATCAACCTGTGGCCCTGCTAAGATGTTCAGGAAGCCCAGCTTGCTGCATTTTTGGCTCTGGTGTCTCTCATTTTCCTTTTGACAATAATTTATAGATTTCCTGTGGGGTTTGGGTCAGGACAGTTTTTTGGCCTCTCAACCACAGTGATATAATGGTAATTAAAGCATGTATTGGTATCTTTAGTAGTGAGGGGAGAAGCAAAGTCCTGTGGGAAAATAAACTAAGAATCTCCATAAAGCTTTTCAGCAGAAGAAAGCAGAAAGTGCTTTAAAATGTCCTGGTAGATGCCTGCTTGGACTTGTTAAAACACCAGAATATGACATGGTACCCCAAATCATCACTGAGTGTGGAAACTTCATGCTGGACCTCAAGTTGCCATGATTCTGTGCCTCTCCACGCTTCCCTCAGACTCTTGATTTCCATATGAAAAGCAAACTTAACTTTCATCTGAAAGATAAAATGCGCCTGATGTCATCTGTGGTGCAAAGGTGGCTTAGCACAAACAATCATGTAAACATGAAGCTCATGTAAACAATACGTCTCTTGAAGCGCTGGCTCCAGCTACAGTCCACACTTTGTGACTCTCCCCCAAAGTCTTGCATGGGAATTTTCACAATCTTCTCAAGGGTACAGTTGTTCCTGCTGTTTATTTACCTTTTTCTTCAGCACATCTGCTCAAGTTTTCTTTAATATGCTTGGGTATAGTAGTATGTGAACAGATACCTAATTTAGCAATGACAATTTGTGGCTTAGCCTCCTTGTGGATGGTTTCAGCAACCAGTTTCCATGATATTGCAGGCCTTTCCAAAACATTTCTGCATTAAAATCTTTGGTGGTCTTATGTAATATTCAGCTTTTCTAAAAAAAACAGAATTTTAAATTTTCATTAGCTGTAAGCTATAATCAATAAAAAAGAAACATAGAGGAAACACCTGGTGTGAAATAAAAACTTTTTTAGCTTATTTTTTGACTCAAGTTACTGAAGTTAATTGATTGATAATATTCTAATACCTTTAAACTGCTAGTGAGGACATTTATTTTAGGATTGACAATCACATATTTAGGCATGCTAGCCAGTTTTTTGTTCTATAACTGACTTATAATTATGTGAAATGTTGTCCCATCAGTATATCTGTTCTGCATTGGTGCCTTTTTTTTGTTCTAATGATCTTTACGACACATATTTTAGTAAAAGCAGCATTTATATGTGCAAATAATTTAGGAATTTAGGAAAATTGTCATCCTACAAGGGAGTGGAAATGAGTCTCATTTGTGGCTTTATGCATAACTGCAGTCTAAGTGATGAATGTGTGGTGTAGAGGCAGCCTTGCTTTGCGAATGACAGCTGAGCAATGGCTGGAACAGAAATATGTAGGTTAGTTGATGCATCTAAAGAATATGATTTGTGGCCAACAATATGTTTTGCTGTGGTAGGAATCCCTTCAGGCATGAGGCATTAAGCACATCATAATGTCAGGTCTACTGAAATCACGTTGGTCTGCATATCTTCCATTAAACTGCAGCTGAATCAGCTGCCTCACAGCTGAAGCACATCAGGTTTACGATACAAAGAAGGTGGGACTCACTGATCATTGCTCAGCTTTAATTAGGTAAACCTGAAACCGACTAACTTAAACACCACACAGGTCAGCGTTAAGACCAGTAATTATAAACCACCTGAAGCAGCTGTACAAGAATCATTGGAGATCTGGTTAAATCAACCATGTTCACTACCCTCACCCCCAACTTTTTAAAAACAAGCTTATCTTTAGCTGATTAAAGACTTTGACTTGATCTCTCTCTCTCTGAATAGTGGACTCAAGGTTTTGTGAATAGCTTGGATTGTCTATTTAATGTATTGGGTTTATTTCAAGAATGTCCTCCAACTATGTTAGAAAAAACACACAGGCTTTCATGGGGTGTAATGTATTTTTCCCACATGATTGTGTCCGGTTTCTTGTTTGATGGCTTCTGAGATAAGAAACTGTCTCAGGGGCAAAGGCATTTAGAAAAATGGATAGATTATTATGGCAGCATGGGGGACTACTGTTACGTTGCATCAAGAAGGTTCAGAAGTTGATCTGCATCCAGGGCATTTCTGCCCAAAGTTGGTTTGTTTCTTCCAGTCCATTTGTGGTTTTTATTGAGATAATCCGTCTTACTTTTGCATGATTGTTAGCTTAATTGGATGCTCCAAATTGAAACTCTGGTGTTTTATCAGGTTACCAGCCCCTCTTGTGACCATGTGGGAATTAAATGAGGATATCAAATGGATAGATGTCATTTTCTATAGACCAGAGCTTCAAGTTCTTAGCCACCTATACTTCTATCTCTTTTCATTTTGATCAGGAGAAGAATGAGCGCTACCTCATGCTGTTTCCTCACGTCCTCCTCATGCTTTCTGCTAGTCCCAGGATGAGCGGTTTCATATTCCAGGTCAGACATCCCTGTACTTTCACCTCTCTACATCCATCTGATTTCAAATGTGATTGAAAATGTATTCCTTAAACTGTAATGAATAAGAGCTAATTTTTTTGTGTGTCGTGTGGGCTTTTCTTTGCAGGGAAAGCTGCCTTTGACTGGCATGATAGTGACCAAACTAGAAGACTGTGAAGCCCATAAAAATGCCTTTGAGCTGAACGGTAAAAGCACACGAAAGGAGCAAAAACGTAATGAACATGCAGAAAGTGTTTTAAACACCGCCCTACCTTTGCATGCAGGCACGATGTTTGACCGTCTCCAGGTGGTGTGTGCAAACCAGCAGGACCTGCAGGACTGGGTGGAACACCTGACGAGACAGATCAAACACAGCGCTGCCACAGCCCCCAGCCACAAACCGCTCACTGTCCCCTGCCACACGGTCAGGAGCTAATCATTACACACAGCCTATTTTCTTTCTATTCATCTGTGCCCAGTGTGGGGCCCTACACTGTGACTATGTATATTGGTTTCACACTGACTGTGATCCTTGAAATCAATATGTTGTGTACGGTTGGCTTTACATAATCTGCAGCAATCATCTGAAGTGACTGCATCGGCGCTGAGAAGTGGTTTGTTTCTCTCATTAGAATGACTTCAGTAAACAAAAGCTGACTTTAAGTTAAACAATGCTTAAGAACTGACTTTGTTGGCATGTGTTAAAGTTGACTAAATCAAGGGGATGATAAGTTATTTATAATGAGCAGAATTAGGTGTTATTAGCCGTTTATCAGTTGCCAATTATGATCTGTATATTGAGCGGTAAGGGACTTTGCATCTTATAGTGTATCTAAAGTGTGTTATTAAACAGAGAACAGGAAAATAATCATTTTTTAACAAAGATCCTTTTTTTTTTGTTTGTTTCCTCAGCTTCCATCTCATCCTCTCACCCCATCCCGGCATGCTGAGAGCAGGGCCATGACAGTGGCTCCCACCTACCATACCCTCCCTCACCCATCCTCTCATGGAACGTCCCACAGCACAATGACATGGGGGCCCCTGGAGCCACCAAACACCCCCAAACCCTGGAGCCTGAGCTGCCTGCGACCCGCGCCGCCACTACGGCCCTCCGCTGCACTCTGCTACAAAGAGGTGAGGGACCGGTTTTTCCTCATTCAATTTATTTATAAAATTGCGCTGTGTTTGCTTTATTTTATTAATTTTGGAGAAAAAAAAATTTTTTTTTTTTTTTCTTGCTTCCTGTTTGCAGGATCTCAGTAAAAGTCCTAAGAGTGTGAAGAAACTCCTTCCCAAACGCAAACCTGAGAGAAAACAGTCTGAGGAGGAATTTGCTCTAAGGAAGAGTACGTGTTCAATATTGAAGTACCAGTTCATTGTTGATACCTCTGTTGTATGAGATCTCTACACTAACGTTATACTTGAAGTCTAATCATTTTATTGAAATTGTTTTTACTTGTTTGTTCGCCCTCTCAGGCACGGCCGCTCTGGAAGAAGACGCCCAGATCCTGAAAGTTATAGAGGCGTACTGCACCAGCGCCAAAACCAGGCAGACTCTTAACTCCAGTAAGACAAATGAAAATCTTATAAATGTTCATTTAGGAAGGGAGGAGAGGCTCATACTGGTGCTTGCTGTGTTACTTTGATGACCTTGAGTAAACTGCCAATTTTCTTCGTATGGTATTTCAACAAAAATGTACAAAAAAAATCCATCAAACTTGATCTAAATTCCTTTACTTATAGCAAGAATTTTTTTTTTCTTTTTCTGCTCAGATAGTATACTGATTATCACACTTAAAATATTATCTGTGACATTTTATATACAGCTTAATGGATTTTTATACATGGTTTTAACAAAAATGTACGATTACCAACAGCTGCATCTAGAAATTTTCAAATGCTACCTGTGCAAAACATCACCTTTTATTTGTTCCCACTCAGCTCTTTGTAGAGTAACACAAGTGGCCGGGCTTTCTGTTCTGTACGCGAGGCTGCAGAAAACTTCTCAACAGATATGTTGCTTGCAGTTTGTCAAATTTAGTTTTAAAACAATGGTATGATTGAAAATTTTAGCATTATTAAAACAGCTGCTTTTCAAAACCGTGATATATTTTGATAGTATCAACTGTTCAATGCCTTGTAGGAACATGACCTATATTTTCTACTCAGTGCCTATCTTTAACGCCGGTATTCTGAACTGTTCCTTCTAACAATATCTCCTCTCTCTTTCTTTCCTGTTTCCTCCTGTTGGACATTTTTCTGATTTACCTTGAGTACCTTTTTTCATATTTGTGTTTTTTTTTTGTTTGTTTTTTTTTTTATACCCTGTTATAATTTCTTCCATCCTCTCCTTCCACATCTTTCATTTCTTTTATGATTTACCATCTGTTGCACATTGCGTACACCGTCCCCAACCCCTTTCTTCGACTCCCCATTTCCTCCCTCCACATTTTTGCAACTCCCCCCTCCCCCCGTCCCACCGTAACCCTGGCCCCGGCCCCACCAGCATGGCAGGGCACGGACCTGATGCACAACCACGTGCTCGCCGACATGGACCAGTCCTGTGTGGACTCACCAGGCCGCCGCAGCAGCGTGTCTCGGCCAGAACTGAGCTCTGACCTGTCGGAGGACTCTGACTACGACTCCATCTGGACCACCCACAGTTACAGGATGGGATCGGTGCCGCGAAAGAGTTGCATCTCCCATCAGAACTAGAGAATGTACAGCGCCGCCAGGCTGTACTATAATGTAACGTATAGTGCGCTTACCTCTTTTACCGTACATGTATTAAAGAAATAGATTTTTTTAATTTATCTATTTATTTTTATGTTGATTTGTGTAATTTATTGCTTTTATTTATTTTTCGACAGCTTGTCTGATGTTTTCAGAATTTTCCTGTTGCCTTTCCCTTTTTTGTGCCTCCTCTCTTTCTGTAGATGTCATGCAGTAAGTGTTAGCTAATTATTGTTAATTTATCTTGAATGTGACCACTCTCCTTGTTTAACCATAAATCTGGTGGACTTTGAGTGGAGAGTATGGGGATTTTGGTATGTAGTTTAGGGGAGGGACAGATGGGGACTTATGTTTTTTCCTGTCTGATATTCAGATGCAATTCAAGAATGAGTGTCTTCAATTTATCAAATATATGTTGTTTTTCGGTTTGTGGTTTTGGGGTACGTATGCTCAAACATAGCACAGATGCTAAACAGGCACACAAGCCCGTGTTTAGGCACAAATGACTCAGCTGTCTGCAGGATAAAGCAGTGTGCAAATGCAGATTCTTAACATTTTGCAATTAATCTTTCATGATCCAATGTTTAATCGGTGTTGCAAACGTATGGGAGGATTAAAAAAATATAAAAGAAAAAAACAAACAAAAAACTCTACTGTAGGAAAAAGCAGACTTTGATAACTGAGTCTGTAGTTAAACATAAAGACCAGTGATACAGTCTTATCATTAATCTCATGATACTTTCCACCAGGGTATTCAGGAATATCCTAAACGGTAGTCTGAATAGTACATTATAATGCTAAAACCCACAATTTAAATCAGTATACTTAAATTCAGGGGCAGCGTAGCATTTTACTAAATTTCTTGATTAATTATCAGTGAAATAATAGGTCCTTTTGAGATCTGGCACTAACATCTGTCCTGGGCACTTTGATCTAATTTGGAAAACACAGAATAACAGCCTGAATGCTCTTAAGATGCATTGAGGCTTAGAACAGGATTGCAAAGATTTTATTACCCTTTGAACATTTTTCTTCCTTTTTTTCATGTTGAAATTGATAGTAGAATGGCAATAGATTTGTTAAAATCGTATTCAGCTCGAACATTGGCCATCATCAGAGGTGGTCTAGGAGATGCTAATCTACATTACTTTTGCAATGGAAACATTGAAGGACCACCCATTCGCCTGAAGTCAATTCCCTTTGGGGGACGAGGTATTATATAAAATTGACTCTTTAGAGCTTTATATCATGTTTATAATGTTATTCCCTCTTCAAAAACATACCTGGAGTGTTGCTTTGATTCTTTCATGCATGTTTGAGAAATCCTAGAATCTCCCGTGGCAGCCATTCAAAGGTCCCTAAACGCTTGCTCTCACAAAGCGCCACCTATTTCCACAAAACTTATCCTTGAAGCTTTGGTCCCCAGACGAGCTTCCACCTCACAGAGCACCCCTCCTCCTCCTCCCACCCCTCCCTTCCCTACACCGCCTCTCCAGACTAGCAGCAGCAGCAATTGGCAAACACCTGGTGGAACTGCACATCTACT
Organism: Anableps anableps; assembly: GCA_014839685.1. NCBI lineage: Eukaryota > Metazoa > Chordata > Actinopteri > Cyprinodontiformes > Anablepidae > Anableps > Anableps anableps. The sequence goes on along the minus strand of CM026075.1, from coordinate 14,823,533 downwards.
GAGCTTACTGAACTACTTCTCAGTCTAACACTCCAATGCTTCTCAATGGTTTAATGGCTTAATGGAAAGGCATTGTGATGAAGTCCTGAAGGCGGAGTGTCAGAAAGAGCAGCAGCTTCTTAAAGAGACAGATGCCAATTTCAAGGCATCAGATTTCTTTTGAGTTATATATATATATATATATATATATATATATATATATATATATATATATATATATATATATATATATATATATATATATACACACACACACACAGCATTTTTATAACAACTGAAGGTAACATGGTTAGGAGCTGGGATGGTGCTCTGTGAGGCGGAAGCTTGGAAGCTTAGAAACTGCAGCTCTGAGGAGGAGCTGTGTCTTGGAGGTGGAGCTAGGTCCATCGAGGTGTTTTGGACCCTGAATGGCTTGCCACAGGAGATTGAAGGATTTCTCAAACATGCATGAAAGAATCAAGGCAACACTCCAGGTATGCTTTTTGATGAGGGAATGATATTATATCATAATGTAAAGCTAAAAAAAGGTAGATTTTACATAATACTGCCCCTTTAAAAAAAAAAAAATGTAAAATCACAGCAGTCGATTTAAAGTAGTTGAACAGCTGTCTTGTGGGAAAATTCTGAAGTTTTGTTGTCTTTCTGTTTTTAAAAGTTTAATTTATTCTTGAGATACCTGTCTACTAAAAAGACAGTTCTGTCTGGGTTACATCGCCCAATGGATTAGGATGACATGTTTGTTTGGATTGTTTCTGGAGCTAGCTATACCTGTTGTAGTCACTGAATTATAAATGTGCTTTCAGTCACATAAGTTTGTGTAGGTAACAGCTGGTGACAGGAATTTACAGAGAAAGTCAAGAGACCTGTTGATGTCCTGTTTTTTTTTGTTTTTGATTTTTTTGTTCAGCTGATGGCCCACAGTGTAATGTGGCTACAAACAGATTTTAATGCTAGTTGTGAACAGTCACACTTAAAACTCTCCACTTGTCATTGAGTCAACCAGGATGCATGTGGTTTGCCAGGTCTGATCAGGACCATAGCTTGGGGATTTTGAGACTTGAACTATTACATCTAAAGTCAGGTATGCCAGAATATACAGCGCCATGCAAAAGTGTTCAGACTCCTTTTAACTTTTCCACTTATTGTGACTTTACAGACATCAGACTTCTATCTGATAGGGTTTTAATGTGATAGACTAACATAAAGTTCTGCATACTTATGAAGAGGAAGGAAAATAAAGTGTGCTTTAAAAAAAAAAAAAACACTGGGAAGAAAATCTGAAAAGTGTGGCATCATACCTTTCCATTCTAAGACATGAATATGCTTTGATCAAAACCATACCAGTGTAGTTCTGTTTGTATGTTCAGGATCTATGTCTTGCTGGAAGGTGAACTTCCAGCCCCTTGTTTTTTGCAGCCTCTCACTGCTTTTCTTTCAGGACTTCCCTGTATTCAGCTCCACCTATCGTCATGAACACCAGGCAAATTCCCTATTTTTGCTGAAGAAAATCACACCCACAGCATGATGCTGCCACTGCCTTGTTTTACAACAGGGATAATCAGATAGTTTTTTGCTATACATACTGTGTTGTAGGCAGAACAAAATAAAATCTATTTTGGTCTCTATTCTCTCGGGGGTATGAATACTTTTGCAATGCGCTGTATTTGATTACCATTTACTGAATAAATAACATCCTGAAGGTTAATCTCTGCGCTTTAGAGAAATGATTCATAAGACTGAAATTTTGTATTTCCAGCTAAAGGTAAGGCTTAAACTGAACTTTTTTTTGTCATTGATGGTGGAGCTGATAATAAATCATGTCTGTAAATGCTGTTGTTTGAGATTACCCTTATAACTTTAAGTATGAAAGTAAAAACATAGCTTAAACCAGTCAGATCAAGATCATCTAAGAAACTAGCACCTATGGTGATGCCTAATCAGCTCTACCTACTGTTGTCAGCTTGTGAGGCTTCCCATTCTTTCTCACATTAATACCTATTTTTATGAAGAAGTATTTTTCCAGTACCGTTATGAAAAGTACAACTCTACATCCTCTTACAGTAGGCAAAAACAATGACATATGGAATATATATATATATATATATATATATATATATATATATATATATATATATATATATATATATATATATATATATATGGGTCCATGTTGCAAGTATTTCTAAAATGATTTCTTTACTATATGTATAATTTTGTACACATTTTAGTGTTTTGTTTTTTTTTCATTTATCTCTTGATTTAAAATTGTATATCAATGTTTACAAAATAATCTCTGGAAGGATATTGTTCCCCTTTTTGATTCATTTCATTTGATTTGTATCAAAGTTTACAATTAATATTGAAATGTTTTAATTATTTTGCACAATCATGTAATGGGCAAAAGGGAGTGGGGGTGTGGACTCAAATAAATTCTGTACTTTTTAGTGTCTACCAAGACTCTGTATGATATAATCTTAAAGATAGACTTAAGTATTCAGTGTAATTGTAAAGTGAATACTCATTTGTAGTGTAAATGCTCACCTTCAGTGGTTGGATGGCGTTGAAGGTTTAAAAAAAAAAAAAAAAATAGAACAAAACAAGAGACTGCAAAGGCGGAGTTTATCTATTTCAACTTCAGAATGCTGTTAGAGTGGACTTGGCATATAAAGAGCACATAATGTCCCCTTTTTTGTAAATACTAGTTGTCTTGCTGCCAGAAAAAAACGATCTAAGAATATGGCTGTCCTATCATGTGCTGAACTTTGTGACAGGTGTATTCTGTGGTTTAACAAGTCAAACTTTTGGACAGACAGGGTGAAAAAACTGTCTTTAACCAACATCATTCTGTGTGTGCTCTAATGTTGCATTCAAGTCACACATCTGACCGTGTCCTTTTTTTTTTTTTTTTTTTTAAAGCAGCCTTCAGTGTATTTGTTCTACACTGCTGAAGTGTTCAAAGTCCCAAATGCTGTATTATGAGTTTTAATAAATCTATCAGTTGATAGAAACTGTTGTTCTGTTGCTTTGTGGAGTTGATCTGAATGTGTTTGAAACCTTTCCCTAACTTTTCATGTCTCTTTATTTCCTCTGAATCTTGTTTTCTGTCATAATTAACCAGCTAGTACTAACCTACTGTCTGTGCTTGCAATAAAGTCCACACTGACTTTAATCTGAATGTATTTCACTACTACTTGCTGACTAGTACAAGATGAGACATAGCGAAGTACCATAGGTTTGCTTCTCTGTTTTGATCCAGGATCACGACCGGAAACAGGGCTGCATGTGATCATCCCTGGTGAGGAGAAAGTTTTTGTAGACGATCCAAATCGCAACGGACAAAGTGCACTGGAAGAAAAGTAAGAGTCACTGACAGTGGCGGTCATAGGTTTACATGCACTCATCTTCGGCATGAATGTCGTATTATTTTCTGCCTCTTTTTTTTTTTTTTTTTTTTGGGGGGGGGGGGCGGAGTAATACAAAATACAACTTAAAGGATTTTTAAAAACAAAAATTAGGTTTGGAAGTTTGAATCTTATATGGATTTTCCTAATTCACACAACATCAAAATTATATATATATATATATATATATATATATATATATATATATATATATATATATATATATATATATATATATATATATATTTAGCTGTCAATTTGTAGAGTCATTTTAAACTGTTTGGTGTCCTTGAAAGCATAGTCTATCACTTTTCAACAGTGTTGAAAAGTGATAGACTTAATTTAAGATTGGCATGCTTTGTCCATACCAAAACCAGTTATAATGTGTTTTTGGGATCTTTGTCCAACTCTGTCCAAGTTTAAGCCATGTAGCAGTTGATTTAAGGGGAAAAGTAAGAATTCAGAAATATTAATCTGTCTTCAAAATGTACAAGTACCATTAAAAGCAAAACAGACCCTCAGGATAATGCTCCCTCTTCCATGCTTGGTAAAGTGTTCTTAGGGGTGAAAACTTCAACTTGACTCTCCTGTTGACTTTGTGGGCATGTAGGTCAGTATTCATCCGGTTTTGATCTGTTTATGAAGGGAACTTGGTAAACCTTGGTGGTTCTTTGGTTGCTCTTGTATATTCTAACCAGTTTTTTCAACTGAGGGTAATGGTTGGGGTTTACATTATTAAAATCTCGACACCTTTGGATGTTTGGGATTCTTGTCCTGGTAAGCACACGTCTAAACAGATTTTTGAAGGGATTACAGCACACTAACTTTAAGGTACTGGAAAAGCCCTAACCTGAACTCTGTTTCAAGTTGAACTACATTCAAAGGCCAGAAAACCAGTTTAGATGAGCTCCATGAATACTGACCTAAAAAGTGGTCCATTTTCCAGCTAGAATTATGCTAGGACTTTGTTGACAGCTTCAAAAATTATGTTGTAGAGATGCAACGTTCCAGGCAACATTTATCCAGATATCAGTGGCTGAGTATTTATAATTTTGAACTTGTGTGGATTAAAGAAAATTAACAATAAATTAAAAATTTTGCACCCAGTTATTCTTTCAAAGAATCACTTAAGTTGTATTTTGTATTATTAAGCCACACTCAAAAAGAACAGTTCAAATGAATCATTTAAAAACCCAAGAGATTTATGCCGATGAGTGTATGTAAATTTCTGACCAGTACGGTAAGAGTCATGGAATGTTTAAGGTTCATAAAAGTCATGTAAAGCCCAACTTAAGTCACTTTTTTTTTTTCAAGTTCAGTTTTCCCACTTTTGTATAAACCTAAATTAAGTATTCAGTGTGACTGATACTCGTTAATGTAACGCTCCCTGTGAATCTGATCTTGTTGAAGGAGCTTGGTGGATGTGGTTTACGCCCTGCGGGATGAGGTTCAAGAGCTGAAACAGGTGAATGTTTGCAGTTGTTTCATCATAAACCAAGAGTTAATCATGTAGTTAAATGTGATTAAATTAAACATACAGATAGAATACTCTGCAAAAGCTTTAATTTCCCTTATTTCTTTATACTTTGGTTTAAAGCAGCCACAATTACTTGTGGTCATTTGAAGTGGGCTGTTTTGTTGTTCTGCAGGCTTTCTGGAGTTCTCTTAAGCTTTGCTGCTTTTTCACTTGTTTTCAGTCCAGTTCTGGACTGAAAATAAAAAAAATGAAGGTCAAAAGCAAAGATGCCAGAGCTAAATCCTATCCACAGTGAATAAATAATATGTCTGAGAAACTCCCAAGAAATACTCTTGTTGCTAAAAACTGCTCAAGACAAAAACACACACGTACACAAAAATAAATGTGAAATTATTAGAGAAATAAATTTTAGAAATAAGGGTAGGTATAATACAATTAAATAGGTAAGAATTTAGAAATTAACATTGTCAAATAATTTTAAAATATTAATTGAATAACTTTGTAAAGCAGTTAATAGTGCTCACCCATCCAAATCTTCTAATTCAGGGGTTCCAGTCACCTCTGTGACTACAGGTGTATAAAATCCAGCAGCTTGGCTGGAAGACTGCTTCTACAAACCTTTATGGAAGAATTGGTCGCTCTCAGCTCAGGAAATTCCATCACAGGATGCCACCTGTGCAATAAATCCAGTTATGAAGCAGGGTCGGTGGATGCTGAGGCACACAATGTGCAGAGTTCACCAACTTTCGGCTGAGTCAATACCTACAGATCTCCAAGGTTCATATAGCCTTTAGATTTGTTCAGGAATGTTGGATACAGTGGTGTAAAGCACACTGCCACTAGTCTGGAGATGTGGAAACGTGTTCTGTGGAGTGAAGAATCATGCCTCTCTGTATAGCAACCCAAAGGAAAATTTGGAGCTGAACAGTTGTCAGAAGAACAGCACTTGCCTGAGTGCGCTTGCTTGTGTTATATTTGGTGCAGAGATGATTATGGTGCAGGGCTGTTTTTCAGGAGTTGGGCTTGGCTCCATAGTTGCAGTGAAAACAACTCTTTAATGCTTAAGCATACTGAGAGATTTTGGACAATTTCATGCTCCCAACTTTGTGGGAACAGTTTGGGAATGGGCCCTACTTGTTCCTACATGACTGTAGACCTGTGCATGTAGCAAGGTCCATAAAGATAAGAATGAGTGAGTTTGGAGTGAAGGAACTCGATGGGCCTGACCTCAACCTGATACAGCAGTTTTGGGACAATTTATAGCAGAAACTATAAGCCAGGCCTTCCTATCCAACATCAGTGTCCTACCTCACAAATGCACCTCTGAAATAGTAGTCAAAACTACCCATAAACACACTCCTAAACCTTGTGGGAAACCTTTCCAGGAGAGTTGAAGCCGTTCTAGCTGCTAAGAGCTGCTAAGAGTGTTTCATGCCTGAATGATTCATAAAACAGAATTAATTGACTTTAGCAATAACAATATTCCTCTGGGATGATTTAGTGCTGAAAATGAGAGAAAAAGCAGCACATTTTCAAACAACAACTTTGGAAGAGCCTGAAGATCAGAAAGTAATGCTCCTGGAAAGAAAACTTGCATGACAGATGACTTGATATACAAGACTGCATCCTAAAATTTGTCAAAATTTTTTGGCTTAATAGGATTGTTTAAAAAAAATGCTATTTGAATAGTTTTATTTGTGGAAATAACCTTTTCCTGTAAATGTATTTCAGAATAACTGATTATTTATCCTCATAGGACAATAAGAAGATGAAGAGGTCCCTAGAGGAGGAGCAGAGAGCACGCAGAGACTTGGAGAAAGTTGTGCGGAGAGTACTGAAGAGTATTAATGACCCAGCGTGGGATGAGACCAACCTGTGAGCTTTATTGGTCGCATCCATCTGTAGCTTTGACAAAGAAAATGACCAGCATACCATTTGTGGACTTGATGCAAAATTTAAAATACACACACTGGCTTAAAAAGATAAAAACTTGTTCTGTGAGTGAGACCAAAAGTGGATTTAAAAGCTGTTGGCTTTGTGTTTGTTAAGACAGTCTTTGGTGACATGTACTCAAAATTAGAGGAATGTTGACTATCTTCCTTCTTATTACATTCCTTTAGGCAAAAATCCAGTATTAGAAAAAGAAATCATACCCCTTTAGCATTTCAGTATCCATCGTGGTTGTCTGTGGCTGTTTCTAGGAAGGATCAACTGGAAAAATAATGAGAGACTTTTTTTTCTTCTCTTGTTTACAGTCTTAACAGGATGAACATCATATGGTACATAAATGGTACTCTAATGGTGGTAATGGTCACAAAGGCTTTAGACAAGTTGCTACTTGAACAATACTATTTCATAACCTCTCTAATGTTATTTAATGCTTTATTGAATAATTTTGCAGGGATCTTTATTGGACACAGGCTAAGTCTGTTTTTATTTCAGCCTGTAGCGATTTCCACCCTTTTATTTCTTTCCTTTTGTCTTTATTGTTTGACCACTTTGCAGTACAACTTTCTAAGTGAATTGTACAGAGTTGAAGTTTGTACTGTGTGATGTAAATACTGCTAAAACATGAGCCTTTTCCTTTGGGAAATAAATGTTTATTAAAAGAAGGACTTTGAATCATTGTTGAATATGACCCAAACTAGTAAAGGAAAGGTTCCCTGACTTTTTAGTGAGTTACTAACACAATAATATTGATAGAGGTTTGTTTGTAGAGTGCCTTACAGAAGCTTTTAAAAACCGTATAATAGACAAAGCAAACAAGTGAAAGAACGTCCTTTGGTCATTTGAGACCAAATTGTAATGTTTTGGCCTACATAAAAAGTACTAAGTGTGTTGAGGAAAACAAGCACTGCAGATTACCCTAAACAAACCGTTCTGACTGTGAAACATGGTGGTGATAGCATCATGTTGTGGGAATGCTTTTCTTCAACAGCCACAGAAGGCTGATCAGAGTAGATAGAAAGATGGATGGAACTAAATACAGAAAACCTGTTAGCAGCTGCAAAAGACTTAAAACTGTGCCAAATAACACAGCCCGAACGAAAATAGAACGGTTTCGATCAAAGCATATTTATGTGTTGAAATGGCCCGGTCAAAGTCCAAATCTGAATCCACTTACAAAACTGTTGTAAGGCCTTGAAATTGATGTTTATAGATGCAGCACCTTCAGCCTCGAGATTTGCAGAGTGGAAAGAGACATAGCCTAAAAGATAGGTTTTCTAATAAGTATTGTAAAGAAAAATTTGAAACCTGTGTATCATTTTACTTCTTATGCTACTTTGTGATCCATCAAATAGAAATCCTTAAAAACGACATTGTTGTTGTTGTAACATAATATGTAAAAGTTCAAGGCATATGAGCACTTTTCTAAGTTAATGTACTCACAGATAAAAAAAAAAATAAAAAAAATACAATTTGTGATTTAATAATTTTTAAACAACCTAAGACTGCATTTAAATTTTTTTTTTTTTGTAAAATGTTTACAATAGATTATCAGAAATTCTTTTTAAACTTATTTTGATTTCTGTACATCTTATTGCCACATCCTGTTTGGTACTTGATGAGCTGAGTGGGAACATAAACTTTGGGAACCACTGCCAAAAAGGATGGTGCTCACTAATGTATCAAGACTAATAAGAAGTTCTTGGTCCAGAAGCCTTTAGAACAGACCTGACAGTAGACCCCAAATATTGATTTTTAGTTACAATCCAATATTCATGTGGATAAATTTGTGTTTTAATTACTTTCTGCAGTTTATGTTTGCAGAATTTATTTCTGTTTTTACCGTTTAGGAAAAATGGAAAAATTAGAGCATTTCTTTAAAGCCAAGTTATGCATCCTGAAACAGCGCTGATATGCGTTTGTAGGTTGCCTGCAGGGTTTTAAGAAGTGTGAAATTAATTTGTAGCATTTCAGTTTTATGGATATGAGAAAAAGATAAGGTTTAGAAAATACTTCAGTTTTCACAGTCCTACTTTTCTAAAAAGATTTTTAAAACTCCTAATATCTTAAACAATGAAAGTGGTTTTAAAAAAGGGGTTATAAAAATGGACATGGTCCCTTTCGGTTAAGTTTTGTTGCCATGGAGCCCAACACCTTTACCTTACAATAAACTGTTTGTCTGGAAACTGATCACAGGGGGGAACCCTGCCTATAATTATCTGTCTATCTAAGACACTTGGCTAAATGTGCCCTTCACTTCCTTCTTTCTTTTTTGTGTTCTTCCTTTTATGCTTGCCTCCTTCCATTCTGTCCTCCTTTCTCATATACTTCTTTCCTTCTATCTATCCTTTTTGTGCATCATTCCTTCCTCTCTCCCTTATGTCCTTCCTTTCTTCCTCCCATCACTGTCATCTCTTGTTTCCTTTCTTGTTTCTATCATTTGTATCTTCTTTCCTTATATTCTTCTTTCTTCTGTTCTTTTTTCTTCATGTCCTCCCTCCCTTAGGTCTTTCCTTTTTTCTTCCCTTCTTCATTGTGACCTTATCTCTGTCTGTTCTTGTCTTTCCTACCTTCTTTGTGCCCTACTTTCTTTCCTTCCTTGCTTGCTTCTAGTTTCTTCTTTTGCATAGTTCCCTATGTGTATCCTGCCCACTGTAGAAATATTAGCCTTTAAGTCATGGTGAACATTAAAAATAAATATTTAAAAATGGTTATACAGTAAAGGACCATGGTAAGGCAGGAAAGGCAAGTCTGGCAAACCAGATTTTATTTTAATTCTTTCTTTCTTTATTTTTTTTAATGTAAAGAAAAGCTGTCTTCAGGGTTACAGGGTGTCACAAATCCCTGGCATCATCCAGACTAAATATTAAAAGGACAGGCTGGAAATCTTTGGTATTTTGAAATGCTAAAAAGATGTCCTGATAGCTAAGGGAGACGACATTGTAGATTTTTCATCAATTATCCATCATTTTTAACACATGATGCGTGATATATTTGTATGGTCATAATAAGTTGGTTTTCGTTCTAATGGTTGCCATGTATAAGCCTGTTGTTGCACACACATGGATTTAACATTTTCATTTCACTTGCGTATCATCTTGCACTTGTTCCCTGAGATGACCAACATTGGTAGGTCAGGATTACTGTTGCCTGAGTAACGCTTTATAATTGGAGTGCTTTACTTTCTAATCTGTTTACTGTGTTTTGCGGATGGGATCAATGTTGAATATCAACCTTGTAAATCAGATCTACATGACTTGATTAACTTAAAGTGAAAACACAAAAATGACCTTACATGATCATGTTTAAAATTAGTTAAAGTGCAGACAAACAGATTGATGTGGTTATCTCATTGACTGCATCTTATGTGTGTGTACAACATCATGGGTTTTTTTCTCCTTCTCAGGAGGCTTTTGAAATCTATTGTGCATCCAGGTAATTGTGTCAAGCTTTGTGAAAGAGATGATCCGATTCTTCGGCCGAATGAATAAGCACAGATGTCAACCTTCTCACTGTGACTCTCACTTTGTCCCCTTGCTGGTAATGAAAACAGTGGTCCCTTTTGTTTCATGCTGAATATTCCCTCATAGGAACAAAGCCACAATTCTCATTCATGATGGAAAGGAGATCTTAGAAGATAAAGTCCTCTGTGTTGCCACGCTCTGACCTTGCGGCTTGACTCTGAGAAGGTGTTGGCGGTCCAGTTGCAGCTCAGCGCTCAGTAATGAACCATTTCCTTTTTATTTGGAAGCTTACTTGGATCTACAAGCTGCAGTTTAATTTGGCATGAAGATGCATTTTTACATAACTCTTTCTGTTTCTGCACAGGAATAATACTTTCATCCATTCTTTCCTCCTTCTCGCCCTTATATTAGATCTGGTTTCAGAGGTATCGGATCTAGAAAGGAAAGTGAGACATCCTTCGCCTGAGTGAAACTCCTGCTCATCCTGGAGGGCCCCAAGGAGTTCACAGGACAAAGTTTCTGGAGTCCCTCTACCAAATTCTAATCCACCCTGGGGACTTCTCTGTATTTGATGTGGCCGGAGAACTTCCAGAGGAAGGTGCCCAGAAGGCATCCTAATCAGTTGCCCAAAGCATGTCATCGTGCTCCTTACAGTGTGGAGGAGCAGCGGCTTTAATCCCAGCTCCACTTGGATGACAGAGCTCCTCTCCTCTCTAAGGCTGTAATCCGGCCACCCTACACTGAAGGGCTTCTTCTTTCGTCAGGACCATAATAGGTTAAGGTTAGGATGCTCACGGAATGTTCAAATTCAGTATTCATCCGAATGGCTCTTTGAAAACGAAAATCTGCACAGCTTGATCTAAACTGAACATTTGTGATAAAGTTTTACTGTTTTGCTCAACATGCCTGCTGTCCTGTTTGATGGTGAACCACTGCTCATGCCTTGACTATTTTATAACCTCTAAGGCTTTCTTCCAGGATCCCCCTAAATTTAGCTCAATCTATCACATCTGACAAGCTTCCTTGTCCCACCTGACAAAGCATCCCCACAGCATGATATTGCCACGGACAAGTTACAAGCTGAGAATGGTGTGTTCAGAGTTACTCTTCCAGAGCACGTAGCATTTTTCATGGAGGCCAGAAAGTTCAATTTTATTGTTTCTGACCAGAGCCCCATCTACCATAAGTTTGTTGTGATCCCAATTTGGAGTGTGACAAACTGCAAACAGGACTCATGGCTGACTTGTAGCAACTCCTCCGTAAAAGCCCAAGTTGTGAAGGGCACAACAAATAAAGCTGTATTTTTTTTACAGATCTTCCCACCTGAGCTGTGACTATCTGCAGTTCCTCCAAAGTTACCACTGGTCCCTTGGCTGCTTCTCTGAATTATGCTCTTCTTGACCGGCATGCCAGTTTATGAGGTCGGCTATGCCTTTGTAGATTTTTAGTTGTGCCACACTCCGATTTTCAAATTCTAGATTGAACACTGCTCTTTTAGATGCATGAAGCTTGGGTAATAGCTTTTTGACTTTTAGTATAATACAATTTAGATGACTTCTGGAAAGGATATTGGTAGTGCAGGATACAAATGCAAAACGTACAGAATTTTATTTGTAAAACAAAGAGGAAAGATTTTGCATCCTTTTTGTTACATTTCAAAATCATGCTTAGTGTTGGTCTATCACATAATATATATTAAAGTTTGTAGTTTTAACGTGACAAAATGTAACAAAAAAATAAAAATAAAAAAATTACTTTTCCAGTGCGCTCTCCTTCCCTCAAGATTCCTGTTTTTTGTTGGGTTTTTTTGCTAGCTGTACACAGTTCAGAGATTTACTCCAACTTTACAGAAACAAACTGAGGTGCCTTTTTCTCCCTGTCAAGAGACTTATTGTCAAATTTCTGACCTGCCCCACCATCTCCTCACTTTGACTGTTTCTTGTTACCAGGATGGAGTGACAGCTTGTCAGTGCGGCTGCTCCATAATAAGACTCTGGCCTCCTCTGACTGTTGCAGAGCTCATAAAAAAAGAAGAAAAAGCATCAAGGTCTTCCACTCTCCTTCCTTCAGTCTTTTCTCTCTCTCCTCAAAGCAGAGAATCAATCAGCTGTACGCACACACATCCAAGCACACGACTCATTTCTTCTGCCTTCCCCTCGACTATTCAGCAGCCAGTGATCATTTAGACTTGACATGTATTGTGAAAAACTGAGCTGCTTTGCCTCTTTCTTCCTCTCTTTCTTTCTCTCCTTTTCTCTTTCAACTGTCTGTCATTAATGTCCAGGTCTTACAATGTACAGACGGTGGAGAGGAAGAAAGCGAAGAGTGAGGGATGAATTGATGGATGGGAGGATAAGCACTCTGTGTCCTTTCTTTAAAGATTTGTTATTGTACAGTACTGTCTCACAGTCATTTTTGGTTGGTGTTTCAGTCTGAAAGCCCATCCACGTGCTCTTTTGTATGGGAAAGCAATAAGGCCCCATTGAATGAAGCTGAATGGACCTGCCATCCTTAGGGGCTGAGGCCTGAGGACTCCTATTCTTTAGCCCCCAATCTAATTGGAGCTGAAATGAAATGGAGGTTTCTTATGAAAATAGGCTTTGTTTGGCTGCAAGGCTGGTAATTCATAAACAATAAGCAGGGCTCCATTGTGTAGATAATAATATATTCATGCCGCTGGAGATGGGGAGAAGGCAAAGCGAAGGCTGAGGATATATAAGGAGGATAGGCAGAGACAGCGATGGAGAGTGGAGGGGAGGAGGAAGACGAGGGGCTAATAGCAAACAGTGGGTCAAGGAAAATTGGTAATGGTTGGGTAGAGGCGAAGGATTTAATAGAGCAAGTGAAAGGACTTTAAGTGGGCAGGAGTGAGAAGTGAGTGGGAGTGAGGGAGGTGAAAATGACAGGAACGGGCGAGATGGACAAGATAAGGATGAGGCGAGAGGTGGTGGGTGGGTGGGAGATTGGGAAATGGCTACAGGTGACTGGTTTTGGAGGAAGCCAAGTGAGTAAAAGTATCATTAAAACTAGAGTGGCGGGGAGCTGATAGAGAGGAGCGGTCAAGTACAGGGATAGAGCAGAGGAAACGGTGGCGAGAGGAGGCTGGTGTTACTGCTGAGGTTTGAAATGTGGAAGGAGGGATAAAAAAAAAGGTGAGGCATATCTCTTCTTTGCTTCGCCTGTAAGCGCATATGATGTCCTTATTGTTGTCATGAATAATTCTGCAGGTCAAGGCTGCTTCTCTGTGGAGTTCAATCATTCTGAAAGTGGGGGAAGAGTTTCTCACTTCCAAGGACACGAAAAAACAGAGCTGGACATGAGTGCTGTGTGGAGACACAGGCTGACTGAGGAGATCCCCCCGCTTCCCGGAAAGAGAATCTAAGCTGCTGTGACACCTAATATCTGTCTGGGAAGGACATTTTTTTTTTTTACTCAGAAAATGCTCTGGATACTACCTGAAAACATGGCTTCAAATGAAAACCTGCTGTACAATAGGGATAGACTTTTTCAGCAGTGGAGAAAAACTTGAATTGAGGAGTAAATTTACAATTTTTTGAAACGGTAAGTAAATCTGAAGTAGCACTTTTTGAGTGCACTTGAATGAAGTGCCTATCTTAGCACGTGTTTGCATGCTCATGCATGTTAGTTTTTCTTATGTGCACACACTGTAAAAAAATGCTAATGTCTATCTCAGAGACCATAACTTTTTTTTTTTTTTTTTGCATTTTAGAGAACTTTTCTGCACAAACAATATAAATAGCCATCTTTGATGAGTTATTTAAACATAAAATTACAGACATAATAGAAAGGCTTTATATTGTAAAAGAAAGCAATTTAAAAGTTGACATTTAAACACCTACTTGTGGTGAAGTATTAATAAGACATTCAGACTTGCACTTTTATATTCAACAGCTTGTTATTTCAGGTAATTCAGAGTTTATTTTTCATTCTCTTCTTTGAACTTTCAAGGAAATTCTACTCTTTCATACAAACGTCCATTGTTTTGAGGCAGATTATTTACATTTAAATATTATAGGACAGAATCAAACTGTTTAACACAAGAAAAATTGATAAATATTAATCTCAATAAATTGATATAAAAATGTTCCTGTTATTTTTTTTAAAGTAGCTGTGTTTGCTGTAGTGCTGCTCATAGCTTAGACGTATGTATTACCACGCGTCGGGCTGAGATTTCTAGTGTTATCCACTAGATGGCAGCATTTATTAAGATGTGCACCAAATTCCATCACCTGTAGACCGAAAGCGTCGGGAAACTGTATGACACATTTTAAGGCGTAAATTTGGGCTCACTGTTATGCCACATTTCAGTCGTCTAATATTATGAGACAGATTTCCATGTTTGATAAAACAAAAACAAAACAAAAAAAAAAAAAACAGAGACTGTCCATGTGTCATGATTATGGCTAATTAGGATTGTAAAATGTAGTATTTAATCGGGATTATACTTTGTTTTGATCCTGTGGTAACTCCTCCACAAGATGGCAATGATGCATAATGAAAATATCAATAACTGTCTGTGTGAGTTTGCACTGGTTCGTGTTGGAAAATTGAAAAAGATTTTCCATATATGGATGCTTTTGCAGATAACAAATTGTGATCAAATTGCATAATTTTAATACATAAAATTACATTTTTATGTATTGTCTATGTATTTAGAGTTTTGGGTCATAGTTTTTTTTTTTTTTTTTTTTTTAAACAAAATTTTCCATTTTGCCCTCATCTGTTGGAATCTGTGGTTTTGCATTCTGGAGATTTAAACCTACTTAAACTGGTGAAATCAAATCATGTAGGCTATATGTTTAAGTAATGACATAGAGTAAACTTTCTTTTTAACACGCTCTTTAATTACTTTGTGGTTCTCTATGCTACCAGAGCTGGATGTTTCCCTGCTGGGTGTTCTTTGCCTTGTTTTTGTTTATTTTCATGCACCAGAGTGGTTGCTGGCGGCGTTGGTCACTACAAGTGGCTGGCATTCGGTGCCTGGTAATCAGGCTGTGGGCAAACTGGGTGGCAGTGCTTCGAATGGTTTGCTGGAGATTATCCCAAAATTATCCATGAATTATCCCCCAGAATTACGCCATTCCAGTCACCATTGATGGAAACTGGGAAGAGGGAGAGCATTGGACTGAGTAGGGGTGTGTGTGTGAGTACACACACACACACACACACACACACACACACACACTGTTAGACAGATTTGGATGGAGCAGCATTGGTCTGCATGTAGTGTAACAGTGTGTGCATGTCTCTAATGATTCTGGCAGTGTTGGTACATTGGGGTAATGGAGCATGTTAATCCACATCAAACAGCTATTAGCAGCAGATTTTATTTGTAAAATCATTGTTTATGCTGATAAAAGATACTCTTTAGTATTTCCTAACTTACGTCACTGTTGCTGTCTTTTCAAGAAGCAAAAAATAAAACTTTGCTTCATACTAGCATTACAGTCTTATATAAACTGCCTTGTAGAAATACTCATGCACCTGAAACATTTTCACATTTTTACATTAAAACTACAAACATCAATGTAATTTTGTCAGACCAACACATCACAGTGCATAATTGTGATGTTGAAGAAAAATTGTACATGGTTTTCAAAAATCTTTATAAATAAAGATGAATAGAGGGCTATGGATTTGTTTTCCAACCCTCTGAGTCAATAATTAGTGGAAGTACCTTTCTGTGCCATTACAGCAGCAAATCTTCAGGAGTATGTTTCCACCAGCTTTGCAGAGACTTCTTTGCAAAAAAAAAAAAGCAGAGGCTCAAATGGATTTAGATCTTGACTTTGGACTAATCTATCATTTGAACTTGCTTTAATCTAAACCATTCCATGGTAGCTCTGGCTCTTTGTTTAGGTTTCCAGCACAGACTGGAAGGTGAGCCTCTATCCGAGGTGTATGGAACCTTTGGCAGCCTCCACCAGGTTTTCCTCCAGGACTACCCTGTATGTTGATTCATCCATCTTCCCATCAGCTCTGACCGGATTTCTCACCCTGCATCCACACAGTATGATGCTGCCACCACCATGGTTCACTACAGGAATATTGAATTAAAGGTATTCATTTTTCACATGTAACTTTTTTCATGTTGGCCAAAACACTAAATTTTCGTTCTCATCTGCTGAATGTGCTCTCACCAGAGCACATTCTTGCTCATGTTTACTGTGTCCCCTACATGCCTTGTGGCAAATTGCAAAGATGACGATTTTTGGCTTTGTGTGGTGCAACTAATAGTTGTCATGTCAAAAGATTCTGCCACCTGAGCTGTGGATCTCAGCAACTCCTGCAGTTATCTTGAGGCTTTTGGTTTCTTCTTGGATAAATCCCTTTCCTTGGCCAGGTTGTTAGTTTAGGTGAAGCTTGTCTTCATTGGTTTGTCGTTGTGCCATATTAATTCTGCTGTGTGTTTGATGGATTGAACAAAGCCCAGTGAAATGTTTGAAAGTTTTGGATACTGTTTCTGAACCTAACCCTTCTCAAAACTCCGTATCTCTCTCTCTGACCTGTCTGGTTTGTTCTCTGATGTTCTCTACCAAAGCCTCTGAGACCTTCACAAAGCAGCTGGATGTATAATGAGATTAAACTACGTACAATTGGACTCTATTTACTGGCTAGGTGCCTTCTGGAGTCAGTTAATTGCTCTTGATTGTATTTTGGGGTGTCAGCGTAAATGGGGTTCAATGCAAACACATACCACATCTTTCTGATTTTTACTGATAAAAATGTAGGATAACCATGTATCCTTTTCCTTCCACCTAACTATTATGTACTACTTGTGTTGGTCCGTCACATATAACCCTGACATAGCAAGGGAGTGTTTGTAGCTGTAATGTGACAAAATGTGGAAACTTACTTTTGCAAGGCACAAAAAATGTCCAATATAAGCTACTTCTCATGCAAGATAATTTTCCTAGAGCTACAAGTTGTACCTGTTAGAGTTTTATTGTGTGGTTGCTGTTGGTGCCCATCCCACTGTCATTAAAGTCTGAGCAGATAGTCTGTCTGCTGGGGTTCCAGAGGGATGAATGGTGCTGGTGAACCTCTGCGATAAGTGTTCCACAAACAGGTCCGCAGATTGTCCTCTGAGCCATTTTCCACAGACTGAGAACACAAATTATCCTCTGCATTCATTCCCTAAACAGACCGCCAGTGAAGCAGACTCAACATAGTTTGTTGTGGCTCAGTCTCTCTGTTTTCTTGTGCTTTGGCTGCATCCAGCAATGCTTACACTCAAGATGGGATAACAAATGCAGGCTTTTCTCACCCGCTCATAAACAAAGGCCAAATGCAACGCAGGTGAATAGAATGAATGCACAACTATGGTGGGGTGAGAGAACAATTAGATTTAGACAGAAACAGAGGCACACAGACTGGCGAGAAAGAGGAAAACGGCAAGAGGCAGAGGGGCAAAAAAGAGGGAGAGGCGGAGGTGGTGAAAGGTTAAGTACTCTCTCTTTTTTTGGATGCTGTACTTCCTGCGGGGCCTTGTTCCTTGACCTGCTGGTTAGAGGAGAGAGGTTAAAAAAAATCTTGAGCAAGAGGAAGGAGGGTAGAAAAGGCTAAAGCTGCATGCGAGGTAGCAAGGTGAGAGGTGGAAGAGCTAAAATGGGAGGAGTATTTGCCTCCGGCTGATGGGGAACAATTGGACACGTAAGCCGGCATGCACACACACACACTCAAGTGCAGAAACAAAATGGACATTCTCACACACATGCAAACACGCACACACTCAGGACTTCAGGCCCAGCAGGCGTATGAACTTCAGTGCAGTTGTTGCCATGGCGATACACTGAGTTGCTGACCCCCTGACTCCATTTTTCCTGCCGCTTGGCTATTGAAAGAGATGATTGACAAGTGTCCAAATGTCAGCCGACCCAGCCTGGCCACACAGATGGAGGAGGGGTGTGTGTGATTGTGTGTGTGTTTGACAATTTTATGCTACTTTCACTCACAGGGTGGGAATGTGTGTGCATTGTGGACATGCACGCAGATATATATGTACATTTGTTTCCTTTGAAACTGAAAAAAGGACCTTAAACAGCAATCACAACAAATTGCCCACACCCTGATGCTAACAATGCACCAAGCAAAGACATCAGCAGAGATAAACACACACATAACGTAGACGTATTCATTTGTGAACACATATATCCTGACTTCCACAAAGAAAGCAGTCAAATAAAGTCCTTTTGTATGCAGGACAGGGTCGTATATTTGGTTTGTCTTTTGAGCTGTGCCGATAATCCATTCAGTGAAACATGGGATTGACAGTGGCTATTCACCTTTGTGTGTGAGTTTGTGTTCTTTTCTGCTGTGTGTATGTTTAAATGCACATCACTGATCCAAATACATCAGATTGAATAAAATAAAGGAGTCTCAGGCAAAGTATTTCGCTTTTTCCTCTATATTTTTAATGCAGTTTCCTCTTGGAACTCCTGTTTTTGTGCGTCTACTCTCACTTTTGTCTCTCACTGTCTCATTGTGTGCGAGCTTGAAGGGCTCGGTCTTATCTTGATCACCCACAGCAACACATTAACCTCTCCTCCCTTATCTCAACACTGGTCATTAGTGCCAAAACCCTTAACGTCCTATTGACAGAGGCCACAGAGCTCTAAAACAGTGTGTATAGATGTGTGCATGCATATGTTGAGTTATTGTAAGAGACGTCGATGGGATCTGCTGAGCTGGTGATCTGAGGCGATAACATTATTAACATTTTGGGTGCCTGCCTAGATGTAAGTGAGTGTGACAAAGTAAATTGTAGAGGGATATTCTACACTTAAAATAATTTAAAATACATTGTTTCTGATTTGACAGTATACAACTTCTATTACATCATTATCTCTGGTAAAGATATGTAAAATGCCTTAAAATAAGTGCATCTTTTATTAGAACAGGATTTAGGAGTGGGTGATATGGATTTTGAGGTTTATCACTATATTTTGTGTTGATATTGTGATAACAATAAAAGTGATGATAAGAACTATTTATTACTTCTCTTTTAATAACTGTATGGCAATGACGGCATGACAAGCAATCATAGCCTCACAAGCACAAATACTGCTCTTGAAAAAGCCCATTTATAAATACCCATTTGTAATACACTTCTTGAGGACACCAATCACAAAAAGAAATGTGATTTGTATCACTTACCTGCACACAGTAACTGCATTTAATCATACTTTCAAATTAATATTTATTAATACTTTCATTGAATAAACAGTGGAGAAAATAGTAAAACTAACAATCAACAATTGATAATATGGACAGTTTGGGGGGGGTTAAATATCATTAATTGGAATTTATCCTGATAACGATAAATTAGAATTCTTATCATACTAAGAAATTGATGACGATAAATGATAAACGATATCATAAATGCCCACCCCTAATAGGATTATCACAAACTAAAGAATTTTGAAAAAAAAAAAAAAAAAAAAAAAACAATCCTTAATTTCAATACATTTTTTTGTGTGTGTTTTAAAAAACTGACATCCTTAAATATTCTTTATAAGATCATCAGTTGTTGGCATACCTACTAAACATAAAAAAATTGGAATTGAATCATTTTTAACTGATCCTTTATTAAATTGATCCAAGAGTTTACAAAGCTGTAACTATGTTACAAAACTTTGTTTGGATGAGGTATAAATATGACATAGAAGCCCATTTGTCTTAGCAGCTCTTCAACATGGGAAAGACAAGAAAACATACAAGTAGAGCAGCTGTTCAAACCTGCCCATACAGTCAGGGTAAGAATTAAAAAGTTGAAAACAACTGGAAATGTGATAAACAAACTTGATGAGAACTCACACTTATTTTGCCACTATGCACAGTCAGCAGGAAAAGGAAGGTGAAAAAAAAAGAGCTTACTGTCAGAGAAATACAGCAAAAGAGCTGCATCTTCTAAAACACCTCGTCGGTCAATCTGAACCAGGTTCTGCTGGAGGTACTTCCTGTTGAAGGGGAGTTTTCCTTTCCTTCTGTTACATGCATGTACAGTATGAGGGATTCCTGCAAAGTCAACAATTCAATGGAGTCGACTCCCCATTGTTTCTGTATGTTGTTCCAGAAGAAGTGATTGCTACAAGTTAGTGACTTGATGCAATAGGCTGTGTTTCCTTAGATCGAAAACATTTTAACCTGTTTGAATAATAAACTGAAATTGACTTCAGTAAGTAGGATCAAACTGGAATATAGGTAATTTGCTTTAAACCTGTCTGTATGATCTGTCCTACTATGAAAAACATGACAGCTTGCTAAATGCTGATGGAACTTTAATGGAGTTATGTGCTGTATATACAGAATGCAGAAAATGACCTATCACCCGCTGTTAAGTATGGTGGAGAAACTGTGATACTGTGGGCCTGTTTCTCTTCCACGGGCACTGAGAGCCTTGTTGGACCATATGGCATCATGTTATAGCAGGGAATTTTAAATATGCTTGATGCTGCTTGCCAAAAAGCTGAAAATTGGTCATTATAGGGTCTTTCAACAGTAAAATGTTCCAAAACATGTGACCATATCAGGACGAAGATAGCTCACCAGACAAACGTCAACCTTCTTCCATGCCCATCTCTTTCTATACAGTAGATATGAATTTCAGAGGATCTAGAGAGGTTGTGTAAGGAGGAATGTTTAAAGACCCATCTCTTATCAACAGCAAATTTGATTTTTCAAACATTTCCTATGTGAGATTATGCTAGTGTAATAAAGATTCATTTATTTCAAGACTTTTTACACGTCTTTACCAGGGGTGCCAATAAACTGAAGGATGCTGTCTGAGTTGCTTCCTTTACTGCTTCAACTCAAGCAGCTGTCAACATAAAGTGTGCCACAAATTAAATCAGTTCAACATGTTTTTTTTCTTCACATTCGGCTATCATGTATTGCAGCAATAGTATCATCTACCTTAAAAAGGGCTTGCACATCCAAATTAGTTTCAAAATAAAAGGAAACACATTAGAAAACATATGTCTGCATAAATTCCCTTCTGCACTGCTTTTTCATTCTTTAGTGTCACACCACAGTTATTATTCTGAATGGAGAAAATTATATTGAATTGCAAGTGTTCATGTTAAAGACATACAGTCCTTAAAAGCCTATTTACTCAAAATCCCCGTTCTGACAGTAACTATGAACAAAATTTACGCATTTAGTTTTGCGTTAAATGTGTTCCTCTGCTTGTCACTAAATGCAGTACTTATCTCTCTGTCTCTGGCTTCTGTCTTACCCCAGCCATTTGGGTGTGTTGTTCCGAGGCTGGCAATCTAACAGGTTAAAAGAATAATAGCAACTCTATTTACCGCCAAACAGCCTCTCATCCGCTCAAAATTGCATTTACTCTATTGCACAGACACACTACAGGATGTGCGCTCTGTGCAGAGTGGGAGAGTCCCCACTCTGCACTAATATTTAGGTTGAAACAGTCATGTGTTGGAGTGAGCCCTCCTCTTGTCCTCCTCTTCAACGCAAAGCACTGTTAACCACTGGCACTCTCTCAGAGAGGAATACGTTGACCGCACTTATTGTGCTCTGGATGTGCTGTGTGAGTGAGTGCTTTGAGAGAGTGAAAATATTAGGACTACTATAATCCTCCAAGGTTAAGGATTCTTTGCTCTGTAAATGTTTTTGTTCACTCCGCTTTTTTAAAACTTTATTACAATATGTTAAATTCTCATTTTTAATGTTCCTAATGTGGCATTTCCCTTCATTTGAAACACTTGAAAGTTAAATTATGTTCTGCTGATAAGAAAACATGACCCATTAGTTTCAATCCATTTGCTGCACTTAACTTTTATCTGAGTCTATGAACAATGTTAATATAATTGAAATTGTAAAAGTTTCCCAAGGCCAAGGAACAAACACAATTTTTACTGACATACTGCAAGATCATTGAAGCCACAGTTTTAAATAAAATTTTTGAAATCTATATTTACAATGAAATATCATTAATTATACACCCTAACAAGAAATTTTAGTGTATTGAATTTTGGCACATAAGATTATCACATTTTTAGATGAATTTTTGTTGGTTAATGCAATATGTTGAATAGGTTAAATTCCATCCTGATCTACTAATTTTTGTAACAAGTCTTACCAAAACATTTTTAATATGATTTAACTTAAATATTTACTCAGTTAGCCATTATTCTCATTTGTTATGTCAAGCAGGGAATATTATTCTGATGTGTTTATATTTGTTGAATTAGAAGCGAATAAATCAACTTAGGAAAGGTTAAGAATTGCCATGAGACTTTTAGTTGGGAAAGTATCTCTGAAAAAAAGTTCTTGTGTTTGAGTATCCATCTTTAACTAGATTAGAAGGAGTGCTAATGCTAAATGCTAAAGTTCCTTAACTATGAGGCAGGTGATGTGAATTAACAGTGCATTTTAGCTGTTGTTCGTGAGGAAAATGTTTACACATCACCTCTGTAGAACACATTTCAAAAATGTTTACTTATTTCAGTAACTGTTTATGGTTTGACTAGTTAAGCAACGTTGCTCATACAAAGTCAAAGAAAGGAGAGCATCTTAACCCTGGGGCTGTTGATATCAATAATCAGCATATATTTGATGTGGTTCTCTGGGAAAATGTTTACACACCATCTCATTAGAATAAATTTAAAAAGTGTATTCCTATTTCTTTTTGTTGTTGTTTGTTTATTACTATTTCAGTACCCTTTTATGCCTTAACTTGGTTAGTGGCAATGCTAACCAAGTATCTAAACTGATGGCAAGACAGGTTTTCTCACACAGATCGTAATAGTTTATTACTATTTTGGTAAAATCATATGCCTTTAGTATTTTAGCAATTTTGCTAATGCTAAAATTAAACTTGCTGTAAGCTGAGCTTCTTAATGATGACATAATCTTTGCAAAAGATTGATACATTTTATCTGTTGCTTCTGGGGAAATGTTGAAATACCACCTTGATAGAATAGTTTTAAAATGTTATTACTTTTTCTGTAGCGTTTTATGCCTTAACAAGCACAGTGACAGTACTCATGCTGATATAAAACTATCATGATGGTTTTTTTGGTCAGTTGTTTCCAATGAATGGAACATCATAGCTGTGGTTGTCAGGGAAAAATGTATATAGGGCACCATCTTAGGATTTTTTTTTTAAATTAAAGTTTATTATCTTAATTACAAACCTATTCTTATTCTTTATTTCTTACTAACATGGGAAGATGAAATAAAAAAAAGAACAAAATGAGTAGTTAGAACTTCCCAAATGTGGTTGAGTAAGCTCATTTTGAAAATCAGTTGGAAATTGAACAATTTATTGAGGTGTTTTTAGCTGTCCAAGCTGCATACTTTTTCTTCAGAATTACCCAAATAAAATGTATGCAAATTCCTACACTAATTTTATTGGTTTGATTCAGTTATTTTTTTTTTTTAATCAGTGTATGCGTTTAACACACAAAGATCAGTTTTGTTTTTCTACCCTCTATGTGCAGTTATTAAGGTTAAGAGCAAACAAAAACTGCAATCAAGCCAATGTAAAGAGTATCATGTAAAGGTGTGAAAATAAAAGCTGTAATTTAAAAACGGTTACCACACTTTATTTGCATTTCCATCCTGTTTAGATTTCAGACGTTCCATTGATTAAAGGTGTGTGCACATTTGTGCGAAACTTTTTCATGTGTGTGATTAGCAGGTGAACTTTATAACTTTTGTCTGTTCAGGTGCATGTACATTCAGCACAGGTGCAGGTTTAACTCTTGTATCTGTCCCTGAGGTGTAACGCCTTCAGTCTGCGGCTCAGTGATGTAGTGCTTGTGTTCAAGCATTGATGGCGCTGCTGCTGCATTGTGATTAATCACAATGGGAGCTATACTGTGGATCCACTCACCGCCCAGCATTACATTAGGGGACATTATCTAAATACTCAACAAAGTGAAATTGAATTTAGGACTCCCGCTACACTCACACACACACACACACACACACACACACACACACACACACACACACACCTCCTCCTTCCACTCTGCAGGCTCAACCAGCCCGCTTCAGTATCCCATTCTCTCCTTATTGTTGGGGGGGGGGGCTGGGAAGGGGGGATGGAAGGTGGGGTAGTTGAGCAGGATCCTCCAGTCCTCATCCACTTTCAAATTGAATCAGCCTCAATTTGACCTTTTATGTCCCAGAATCCGCTACAGATGTACAGTATGTGCACACAAGCAAGATTTGACACATGTCTGTGTGTGCACCCATGTGTGCCCCCGTGTCAGCTCACATTGCTCCCAGTGAAGTGGGAAACAGCATCTCCCCATTTGCTGCAGAATAGACCAATTAGTGTTTAGCAACAGAGCAGGAACCCGCGTGAATGTGTCATTGATTAGCAGGATTTAGCTAATCATCACATCTCATAAACTCACCCGTTAATGTCAGCTGGATCTCCTATGTTACGCCTCCTTCTCCCTTCCTCAATCCATCCCTCTATCTGCTTTCCTTCTCCTTTCAAGACCCCTCTTCCCGTCTTGCCTTTTCCGCACTTGTATTTTTGCCCATCTGCCATAGTCTGTCTTCTCTCTCCTTTTCTTCCTCTTCTTCTCCCTTCAACTCAAGTTCTTCCTTCCTCTCTTTGCCTTTTTCTTCTTTTCTTTTCTACAAGGCTGGAGGGTGTACAGTAGAAGCAGCAGAACGGATGCAGGCTTTCCGTTTGGTTTTGCTATTTTTAAAGAAAATGAGCACTTTTTATTTTAGTTGTCTTATAAGCCGTTGGTTTATCTATAAGGGTTGTATGTGCTTCTCACTAAGCTTGCTACCTTTTATCTGTTTCTCATTTTAGGATATTAAGATATATTTAGCATTTGAAGAAAGTAGAATCTCTTTCACTTTTAGATATTAGGAACTATGTTGAAGTCATCAAAACACCTATATAATTAGAAGTCTTTTTTGAGTCAAAACTTTTTATGTTAATGACTTAAAATAATCAAAGGCAAATATTTTAAATTAATAAAGTAAATGCCACTTTCCCCCCATATGTTGCAACTAATCATTGAGAATTAATTTCCTTATGTATTTCTATATCATCATATCATTCATTCATCACAAAAAATGTAGAAATTGCCTTTAAATACCCACGTTTAAAGATTCACAAGTTATTTGAGAAATATATTTAAAAAGTTCATGATCAAAATAATGCAATCTAATTCTGTTTTGCCTAAGAGGCTAAAAAAAAACAAGGAACTGAGCAATAATCACATATACACAACAAAAAAAATTTCTTTAATGTTTCATATAATTTCACTTAACTCCTCAATAGCACATTTGATGTTTTTTGTTCTGGAAGTATAAACTACCTTCACCTTCAACTTCATGGTGACACAATATCTGTTTTAAAGTCTGAAAATTTTTAAATATCAAAAATAATCCTAACAAATTAAACACAGTTTTGAGGTACGTGCTCTTACCTCCTACATTTTATACTTAGAAATAGATTTGAGAATTGAGACATTTCAGGTCAAACAAAGCAAATCAGGGTAAATGTAAGATAAGCTTAAACTGTGCACAAAATGATCAGAACCATTTTATTTGAGAAATAAAGTATGTTTCTCCTGCATCACTATGCTGGGACTGATCACTGAGATTAGTTTACATATTATTTTACTTGTTGGCTGACTTTCTTGCATTAAAAATGTTTATAACATTGAAATAAAAAACAAGGAACACCCTAACAAAAATAAATAAATAAATAAAATAAAATAAAAATTTAACAATTATGGTTTTTTTTAATATAATTTTACTATTTAAATATACATAAATTCATTATTAAAATGCTTTAATTTTACAAACTAAGAAAATGAAAAATATTTTCAGTCCTGTGTCATAATTTTATCACTTTATTAAAATAAACTCACAGCAATAAGATATATTTTATGATCTAATTGTATGAACCTTCTTAATACCAAACCAAATTTTAAATCTCCATTTTACAAGTTAAAATGCTTCAGAACTATTACGTTAAACTGCTGTTTTTGAAGCTTTCTGTGTTTAGTGACAACTATTAGTTATCATATTAATTAACATCTGTTTGACAGCACATGGTAGCCAGCTGGAAGCATGAAGGCGAACATGTGGTACGCATGTGGTTGTGTGTGTCTGTGTGTGCTTGTTAAAGGTTTCAGGGTGGAGGGTGAAGGAGTATGAGAGGAGGGGGATCACACCGTTTGATTTGTTGTGTTGCTAATGTGACACTGATTATACAGGTCAGAGTAAAACAAAGCGGCAAAACGTTGCGATGCTAATACAGACGCTGTGATAACAGGGTTGTCGTCTCTGGCGCCCAGCTCGAGCGCAGATCTGCAGATATATACCTTCATGAGAACGTATACACTTGCAAGCACTCTTTCTTGTGCAAAGACACACCAACACTCTCTTGGCACACACATTCACATGTCAGAAAAAGGGAAAAAAAAAAAAAAAAAACTCTCTCTCAATGACTTCAGCAAACCACACAGAGCCTTTTTTTGTGAGAGGTAGACTGTTGCCATGGAGAGACGAGGTTAGTGAATTTGACCTATGCTATCATGCTAGCTTTGGTCCCGCAGCTGTAATTTCAAATGAGAGAAAAAAACATGTGTTTCTCACTGAATTGATTTATCCCTATGTTTATGAGTAGATAAGTGCAGTGATGCTTAGATGGAGGGTTATTTTCATGGGGTGACTCTTTTGTGTGTATTGTGTTTATCTAGGCCACTGTCGATGTAGGGAGTACTGTAGCTCTTTTGCTCCCAGCGGGGGGGCCTCTTTTTGTGCTTGTGTGTACGGGTTCCTTTTCCTCTGTGTGTGCCTGCAATTTGTTTGTGTTTATTTTGTGCACCATTCTCCTCCGCAGGTACAGCGAAGGCATGGGACACATTGTGATTTATGGAGAACGGTGCGTGATCAGACTGCCCTTGTGGCACTAACGAAATGAAACACAATGAGATGGACAAAGTAGATGCGACTAAAAAACATGGAGTGTGCTTGTTCTGGTTCCGTCTCTGTATAACCTCATCCTTCGTTTGGATCGAGCCAGACTTGTGACCTTGATTCTGAACTCTTCTGTCCCAAAAATCATCCAGTTCTAAGCTGTTTGACACAATAAATCCAGAGCAGAACAGTGTGTGTGCATTAGCAACATACAACAGGGAAAATATATATTTCTAATGAACCCACTGACCTGAAATTCACACTAGATGTTAGTAGCAACCAAAGTAATCCATAAATACAAAGAAATCACAAGAAATCTGTCAATAATTAATCTGTAAAATTCTGGAATGACACAGGAAATAGCACACTTACAGCAAAAAAAATCCCTTCTTTGGATATGGGGACTTCATGATGTCTCCTTTGTGGAGATATTAGTTGTGTGCATAGCTCAGGTGTGAGTTTAATCCATTTTTCC
Organism: Anableps anableps; assembly: GCA_014839685.1. Taxonomy (NCBI): domain Eukaryota; kingdom Metazoa; phylum Chordata; class Actinopteri; order Cyprinodontiformes; family Anablepidae; genus Anableps; species Anableps anableps. The sequence goes on along the minus strand of CM026075.1, from coordinate 14,795,819 downwards.
ACACAAATAACTTAACATATTAAAAGTTCTGGGGGCCTTCTCAATGCAATTTGATATTCAGTTGTTTCTAAAGATTTCCCATTGAATTCAAGTCTGGTGAACAACTGAGCTAATCTGGCACCTTTGTTTTCTTTTTCTGGAACCAGTTGAGAGACTCCTTTACCTTGTGTTTAGGATGACTAACTTGCTGACAAACCCCCATGTTGTTTAATCCTCAGAATCTTATCAAAACTGCACGGGTACATTTCTCCATTCAGGCTTTTCTCAGTTATATATTTGTCAGCACCATATGCTGAAATGCAGCCTAAAACCATACATGGTGTTTTTGGGGTGATGTGGAGTGCCGTTCCTGCTCTAAACATGCTGTGTGTAATCACATCCAGATGGTTTAATTTTGGTCTCATCTTATCAGACTATATTCTTCTATTATTTTCATTGGCTTCTTTTGCCGTAAAACTTTAAACAAGCGTCAACATCCTTTTTCTTCAGCAGTGGAGCCTTGAGTGGTGAGTAAGTTCATTCTGACTGAGTGTATTAACTATTACTTTTTTGAGAAAACTGTAATTCCAGTTCTTCCTTGAAGCCCTCAAGGACTGGCAATTGGGATTTTTTTCTAGTTATTGACTATGGCCTCAAGGGTGCTCATTGGAACATTCTGAAGTTCACCAATATGTCTGTAACCAATGTCAACAGCTTAGTTATAAGAAATAATGTTCCGAAGGTCAATCTTGCTCTGACCAGTTATGAGATACTTCTTAAAGGATATCTTGGTAATGAGAAACATTTTTACCGGCCATCAATTAGGACTAAACCAACCAATATTAATTGCTTTATAAATGCCTAAAGATTTTAGATATTTTCTTGACTTTCTTGACTATGCCTTTTTGCAACTTGTTTTCTTTATATTTATTCTGTATGACATTTCATGTTACTTCTGGACATATTTGTTTGGATTTCTTTGAGTGAGTGAATTACTTGGGCTGTTTACTGACTTGTGGTGTGAATTTTATGTTATGGACCCCATCAGAAATATATTTACTAGGAAAAACTTTAACGTGTTCAGGACTAATTTTTTTCCTGCTGTGTTGAGGATGGCAAGAAAGCAAATAGGAAGCCAAGATTTGGTCATCTCATGGAATTTGTGAGGAGGTTATTTGCTGCGGTGGTTGTGAGGGTTGGTGGAGAAGGGTGGGGACATGTCAGTCACATGCTTTGACAGTTCCTTGTATAGGTTGTCATGTTGCTCTGCAGCCAAGGCGGAGCATCCAAGGCCCAAACAGGGGTCATCTCCCTGAACGATCCCCAAGATGGCAATAGGTGCAGATAGGCAAGGCATCACTCAGGAAAAAGGTCACTACAGGGGTGATCCAATTCTCTGTATTTGGGGCGTCAGGAGATTGCGTGTTCACCTCTGTCAACCCCTCCATATACAGGTCAGCAGAAATAAGACAGAAGCTTACAGAGGCACGAGGAAGGGTTGACATAAGAGAGAGTCGTAGCGTAACCTGTGTGTCTGTGAGTGTGAACGTATGTATAATTCACTGGGTAGGACTGTGTTCCTCTCATTTCTTCTCCAGTCATCTGAACAAGCAATGTAGTGGACACTAATGTGCTTCCTAGCACTTAGCTGACCCTTAAAGGACCCAGTGGGGGATACTTGAGAGGGTGACTTTGCTCATGCAGCATGGGACACCTCTATATTCATTGTTTCTTTTTTGCCCACATAACATACCTGTTATCTCTCTCTTATTGTCAGTCTGTACTTCAATCTTCACTGTTTACACTCTGTGTTTTGCTTTCAACTTTTCTCCTCAGGGAAAGATCTCATCCCTCTTCTAAATGGTTCTCAAGGTTTATGCAGGTCACTGTTTGGTATTCCTGGGCGAACTTATTGAAGCATAGGACAAATCAATAAAGTTCAGATGCTCTCAGATTTTTCTTTACCCTCACTAATGTCATCAAAGCATCAATTGTGAAGGTCAAGCTTTTTGCAGCTTTGATCTGTTTTTGTTAAAGAGCTTGTTAAACATAATGATGTACCTGCTGAAGGACATAGAAGAAGTAAGGCCTGCAACCCTGAATGGTACGTGAATAATGATTGAGAGCTCTAACTCTCCTCTAAGTCGTCTGTTACAGCAGAACCTCTGGGAGCTACCTTCTGCTATTGAAGGCCAGGCGACCATTGAAACCTTGCTGGCTTGCCCTTGTCAAAGGCAGCTGTGTTTGTCTTTGAATCTGCATTTTCAGCACAATGCCTGTGTGCATGTGTGCTTACTAATTAGTGTCATAGTATCACCCTGGTATCGGACCAGTAAGTGGTCATCATTAGTTCACATGTCTAGTTTCCTTTCCTGTCCTCTGTAGCTACGCAGCATTGTAATATATGCTTTCCTGTAATCTCCTCAGAGTTTAAGTAACTTAGTCATTTACCTTTAAAGTCTGCACTTTGTGACATAAAAGCTGACTTATAGTTTCATTAAGGACCTACAGCCATTATGGGGCTATATGGGTATGTTTTCAGCTGGAAACTTTGCAGAATCAGTGAAGCTCCTCTGAAATGGATGGTTTCCTTACAGACTGTACTCAAAAGCATAATTCTCTAGTTTTCCATATGATTGAAGTAAAGACCAGACCAGAAGTGTAATGTTAGTCTACCTATTTATTAAAAACGTTAAAAGTTTTGAGGTGTGTTTGGGATCATTGTTTTGTAAGTTTGAACTCATTTTTCTATCAACTGTGCATAGTGGACCAAAATCTCTGGCTACAAAACAGCCCCACACACATTTTTAAAACCTCACAATGGTGCAGGATATTACTGGATCCAATGGTAATTATTATTATTATTTTGTGGGTTTATGACAGAAATGTTTTGTGAAGAAGGCCAGTGTCTCCTCTAACAACAAAACTTTTCTCTAGAAGACTTTGAGCTTGTCCTTGTGGACAGGTACAAATTTCAGCTGTCACTTTTTGGTAGCTTTTGGAGCAGGTGGTGCTTTTTAGATCTGCCTCTTCTCAGTCTATGGGGACAGTAAATTTATTTCAGTGTGGAGCGTGACACTGGTTCATGTGAGGTGCCCAAACCTTGGTGGTTTCTGGTCTACTCTTGACAGTTTCAGTCAAAACTAACACATTTAGGTGTACCAACAGGAGAATGACCTCGAACAAAGACTATAACTGATGTTAAGATGGGAAAGGCAGGATAGAATAAAGCTTCTTCGATGGCCTTGACCTAAACCCTATTTAAAAATTGCAGAAAACAGGAAACAAGCCAGTCCAAATGATTTTTAACAATTCAGCAAAGGTTTGTATATCAATTTTCTTTTGTTAAAATTCATTTAAGTTTGTTGGTCATATAACCATCTATCCTGATCACTGAAAGCCAAACGTTAACATAACTTGCAGGCACATAAAGAGTGTACAATATGGAAGCTTACACAGCAAACATAAGACAGTAGAATTGTCTCAATAACTGCTCAGTCACACAAGCCAAATATTTTACCTGTTTCAAACCATGTATATTAATATTTACTTTGTCAATGAAATGTGTTTCTCAAATACCAGCAATCAACATGGCCATGCTGAGATTTGCTACAAATGCAAAAATACATTTTAAAATTCTAAATACCTTTTTGCCTCTTATATGCTTTATATACTTTTAAATGTTTCAGCTATATACATATCTACTATATATGCTTTATATTGTATATAAAACTATAAAATGTCTCATTAAGATTAAAGTCTGTTTTTCAAGAAAAACCTGGGGAGACTTAGGTCACTTAGATGAAATTTGTGCAGGTAATTAGGTGAAAGCTCAGTCAAAGGCTCAGGTTGGAGGCAAGAAAGAAAACAAATTAATGGCAGAAAGCTAAAATCAAATATAGATATAAATATAGATACAGATATAGCTCTTATAAAAAAATCTATAGATCATGGGAAGAATGGGTTCTGGTTTGGCTTGCTCTACAACTGCTTGTTCAAACCCTTGTCAAGGCACACAGCCTTGCAAATTTTGGTTACTGGATAAGTTAATGGATAAATCAAAACCTCTGGAGATTAATGAGAAGGTTACGAGGTGATCTATTATTGTAAATCAGCTGTTTTGGGGTAGAGAAATATCTAAACCCTGTAGGACAGTGTGTCCTGAACACCAGGTAAGGTGCTTTTGCATGTTGGTGTGGTTGGCTTTGATGATGTTGGCTCTGGCAAACAGGGTTTGACTTGGGTTTAGCATGCTGTTGAAATAAAGAATGGGAAGCCACAGTGTGCACATTGGGAAACCAGTCTGCTAGGAGTTATGCTTTCTGCAGGAAGACAGGTTGACTCTCACTGAAGTGTCTTATAAGGTAGACTTCTCAGTGAGCATAATCAAGAAAGCTCAAACTTAGCCACCTAGACTTGGCTGGTGTACGTTTATGCATTGTTCAGCTGGCTGAATCCATGTTAAGTAGGATCTTTATAAGGTTTTGGCAATTGGTCTATTAAAAGGGTGAGGAAGCAAGAGTGGGAAAGTCTCCCCTTATAGAACAAGGACAAAAAAGATAGAAACAAGGCACCTTCGGTGATAAGGGATGAAATCTTAAGCAAAAACAACAGCAAAAAAGAAAACATACTATAAAAACTTATTTTCATTTTCTTTCTTCTACCAGAAAAACAAATAGACCATCTTGTTGCAAAGTCAGGGTAGATTTCAGTGCAGATTGCAGATTTCTGTTCAGGTCCGGGGAACTAAAGTTGAGCATGTGAAAAGTGATATTCTTCCTGAAGTCACATATTTCAGACAAAAATTTTGAAACATAGTGTTTGTGATATGGAAAGAAATTTAGCTGTCTGGCAGTTAGGAGATTGTCAGTCTACTTTCAGCTTCCTCCGTCACATGTTGACGTGTCCTTGGGCAAGAACCTGCAGCCTACATTGTCAACGATCTCTGAGTGAAAGGGTGAATGTGGCTCGTAGTTAAAAAATGCTTTTGAGTGATCAATAAAAGTAGAAAATTGAAACTGAAAAATCTCCAGTTTAAAAGCTTTTGTTGGGTGCAAAAACACTTATCACCCCTCAGGAGTGTGTGTGTGTCTGTGTTTTGTGTTAATTAATTTTTAAAGTGATTGTTTTGGAAGCCTAAGAGCGAGACAAACTGATTTATGAAGAAGTCAATGAAGAGTGAATTAAAGCCAAAATTACTACAAGGTTAATACATTTTCAAGTAAATGAATGTTTTGCAAAAAAGCAAAAAGAAACAAAAAACAAAACGGCTTTAAAGTGGATTTCTTTTCTGTTTTTTTTTTTTTTTATTGCTGTAAAACTAAAGCCTTTTTTCAATGCAATTCATTGTATTTCAAAAAATGTATCAATTTCACCATAAATAACAGATGTAGACAATGGCAGTTTTGATATAGACAATATGGATCACCACTCTGGATGACAAAGCTACCTAAGTGGCATGAGCAATGGACAAATGAAATAGAGTATCTAGACTTGTTTGCAAAATTTAAAAAAAACCCTCAAGTTGAAAAGCAGTTGCTGTATGCAAAAATCTCTCAAGTGTGTGTGTGCATGTTAATTATTGAAGTTATTGTTTCTGAGGGATAGGCACTAAACAAACTGATTTATGAAGAAGTCAATGAAGAGGAAGTAACAGCCAATATTACAACTAGGTTAATAAATATTTCTAAGTAAATTAATGTTTTGTAAAAAACAAAACAAAAATAACATATTTTCTTACATAATTCTCTTGTAAAAACTATTTTACTTCCTGTCTTTTTCATGGCTATAAAATGAAAATCTATTTTTAAATAAGATCTGCAAGACCATTAATAACAGGGATGTAGACAGTAGTGGTTTTTGAAATAGGAAACATGGCTCACAGACGTTTGACTGAGATCAACATTTGGCAAATGAGAAAAAAAAATCCATAAATATGAGAAAACGGTTGTATATTGTCTCTGGCTTTGACAATAAAGTTGGTATATAATTAGCTTCCAATGCAGCACTGTATTAAAGTGCTATTTTTGTGAATTTTGCAGAATCTTAATGGAATTTGATCAAAATCCAAGATGATTAGACTGCTCAACCCTGAACTCGATTATTATACACTGAAAATGGATTCTCAAAAACACTGCTTGAGATTTCTTAAAAACAAAATTGTATTTGTGAAAATGCAAAGAGAGCACTATAGTAGCTTTCCTCATTTTTTATTGTTCTTTTGTAACATTCCAAAATATCTTTCACAAAAAATATGTGAACGTATGGCATAACTGGTGTAAAGTGATTCAAATTAGAAATGTTGAATCCAGTGCATTACCATGTTAAAATCTGGTAAAATTAAAACTTATTTACCTTTTTGTTTATACATTATAAAAGCAGATATAGATTTTTATTTTCTCCGCCTCCCTTGACTTGACCCCCATCCTTAGGGGAAGCCTTTAAAATAATGACACTTTATAAAAGGAAATATGCAATTTTAGTCGTTTGGCAACCTAAAGTTTAATAAAGAAGCCATTAAAAAAACCCTGATGTGTTTGAGTTCTTTTGCTTGCCTTCATCTGATCAACTTCATGTTTACTTGCTATCCTCAGTGATTGATTTTCTATGACTAAGCGCATTACCAAAATAATACTGGAGAGAAACGTCTCATTTTCAGACCTTCAAAGATTTAAAGATTATTTGGAAACATAAAAATGATAAACTGAGATTTTAAAAAAATTACAGCATTCATCCTGGTTTACCAGCTTCAGATCTAACTTGAGTGGCTCCTAATGTCTTCGTCAAACAATCAAACTGCCACAACACCCCCCTCGCCCTAACCCACTTCTCTCCCATGGGCCAGCCAAAGGCTAACAGCTTTGTTTGGATTCTGCACTAAGTGATTTTTAATCAACTGGCCTGCATGAATCCTCCCAGGGGCCTGAGCAGCTGAAGCTATAAGACACTGAGCTGTCGGCTGGAGATAGCGAAAAGTTCTGCAACAACACAAAGGACAATAAATAAATAATCTGTCAAAATAGCATACTGACAAATGACGTTAACAAATCTCACATTAAAAAAAGCCTCTCACTGTCTTGATAATATGCTTGTAAAAATTCAAAATATTAGTATTATTTTTTTTAACTTGAACACTTCATATCTGTACACCTATGGACAACACATCAATTTCTGTGAAGGTTATTTCTCTATAAGTAAAACTTTACAGAACTAAAAACAGTCCCTTTAATGGTTAGTTCACATCCACAAACACAGGATAAAATATGCATATAAGTTCACAACAATCAGTTATGGAAAAAAATCTGAATTCTGAATATTTAGTTCATTGATTTACAAATACCTTATTTTACAATATTTACAAGTGTCTTTCTAAGGCAATAAATAATGTTTTGTTGGTAAGAATTTTTTTCAAGTTGTTTACAGGATTATTGAAAACACAAAACAGTAAACTAAAGTGATATTTAAAAAAAAAAAAATATATATATATATATATATATGGGTAAATAAATGCTGCATGAGACATGAGACACGTTTAGGTCCTGTTACTACGGTGCGTTTGCACCCGTCGGCTATGGTGGCCGATGGGTGCAAACGTGCAGCAAACAGGTGTAAATGTGCAGCAAACGGCGAAAAGCACAGCAAACACATGGATGCTGCAAACTCCAAAACACAGAAAAACTCTGCAAACAAAAAATGTTGTAAACACAGAAAATATAAGCAAAAACCTCCAACTAACAAAACAAATGCAAACAAAAAATGCTGCAACCATAAACCAAATGTTGCAACCACTGACAAAATGCTGAACTGCAGACAAAATACTGGAACCACAGAAAATAGAAGCTAAAGGTAAAATGCTGAAAATAGCAAAAACAACTGCAAATATGAAACGCTGCAAACTTTACTCTACAAAACAGAAGTGCTCCAGACCCCTAGGGGGAGTCTGGAGTAGGTAACATTACTTACTTAAAGATCCAGATGTTCAATAATATTGTAAAAGACTGTGTGTTTCAAAAAGACATTAAGTATAACACACCTTTCTTCCTTCATTCTTCTGGACATCCAGTTAAATCATGACATCCTGTCTTTATCACAGAAATATGTCTATGGTCTTTACTGAGAGTCTGGTCCCATGCGATTTGTTGGTCGACTCCCCCTAGTGGTATGGAGCACTTCCGTTTTCAGGAGTGAGTTTGCAGTATGTTATACTTGTTGTTGTTTTTACCTAATTGTGGTGTCCCCCCCCCTTGGGCTTTTTACCTGTGATTGCAGCATTTTGTCTGTGGATACAGCATAATTTTTTTTTTAATTGTAGGTCTTTGCTTATATTTTCTATGACTGCAATTTTTTTTGTTTGCAGAGTTTTTCTGTTGCATTTGTGTTTTTGAGTTTGGATCATCCATGTGTTTGCTGCGCCGTTTGCTGCGCATTTACACGTGTTTAGTGCGCGTTTTACTCTTTGCTGTGCATTTGTACCTGATGGCCACCATACCAAACACACTCGATTCATTGTGGCATCCGATCCGATGGAAAATCGGGTCGGATGAAGTACGCAGCAATTAAAACACATTACGTCAGTGGGGACTCGCAGACCGCTAGCGTCTCCCTGCGACTGCTTCTCTGACTGCCCGACCAGGATAAACCAGAAGTATATTTTGTTTGGAACTACGCAATGACGGCAATGTCATGAGTGAGACAGGAAGTAAAACGCATCCAGTTTTGGGGGAATTCAAACTCAAATCTTTTACTCGCAAATAAAGCAGTGCACTTAGCCATGGTAGGACCTCAGAAGTACGGGAAAAAAATGAAAGAGTGAAACGGTGGTCTTGTTCGAGTAGCTGGCCTGTGTTTACACTGTGGGGTTTCCGGTACAAACTCTCGCGTGAAACTCGCTCTTGCGAATCCGGTGGTGCGTAGAAGGACTGCAATGTTGGATCCTGTGTGTAATGTAAAAATCTGTGGGAAAAGTCAGTGGTATGTTTTTGAACCTAAGTGTAGTTCAGATAAATTAAATGGTTAAAGAAACGAGATCCTGTTTGACGCCATATCAGCCATTCAGCCATGTGGATGTACAGTACTAGTTTTACTGTTGAAGCATCATCTGAAAATGACAGATGTAGAAAAATCTTGAATTTATACACATTTATTAAGATGGGAGAAAAAATTACCACAATGATAAATACTGTTTTGTTTTTCTTTCAAAATTGGAAATACATATCAGTAAAGCAGTTTTCCCGTGAATACTTTATACTTGATCAGAAGCTGAGGAGCTTTTAATTAGTAAGTGATACTTTCCTGTGTCATGGATTGTAAATATGATGTGACTCAGATAGCTCATTACCATAGCCATGCTTCAAAATGGGAAAGACAAGAGAACGTGTCAAAAAGGTTTTACCCAAGTCATACAGTTTAAAAGACAATTATCCCTGATACTGACCAAATAAATGTAAACTTCTGAATTGGAAGAAAATTACAAAAGAATCTCTAAAAAAAATGTTATTGCTAACTTTTCTGGCATTTAGCAAATAGAAATAATTTTGGTAGCTCACTGACCTAAAACAAGACAAGTGGTCTGATTTAACTTCAGATGGTGAGAAAAAAATGTGCATATGTCTTTTTATTTGGTGTATCTAAATATCTGGTTACAACTGTAGGCCCAGAAAAGAAATATCGCTACTTAAACTTATTCATATCTACAGTCAAAGCAATGAGCAACTGAAACTGTGACAAGCTGAAATATCTCCAAAGATTACTTCAGCTAATTTTCTTAGTAGGATTATGCTACTGAAATAATGAATTTGTTTTGAGTGTAAGTATGGAATGGGATGGATTTCACTTTTATGTCAATATTTCCTTGAGTAAGTTATTCAGACTTTTCCACAGTGGATAAAGCCACATTAGACACACCTTTGTTACAGAAGATTAAACAGTATTGGGTGATGTTTTTAAAAATATATGGCTAACCACAGGGGCTGCTTGGATTCCTCATAAAAGATTGGTTCTATCTTCCTTTCTGTAATCCGAAATATTTCTGTATCTGAACTGCATGTGAGTTTATAAAAATTTAGGATGGTTTTCATTTGACTAGCTACCTTTGTAGACTTTTTTTATTTCACGATCTCAGATGATATTTTGCTGTTTTAATCAATATAGCATAAGGTTTTTGTAGATAATCGAACATATTGATTGCAGCTTATTAGATTCATATAGCAGCTATTTCTTTTTTCTCAGACTGAAAAGGGGTGGCATTTTAGATGAAGTCCCTAAAACTGCTTGAAACTAATCAGTTTAGATTTGCTTTTGAGACAGAAAAAATGAATACAGCCTGATTGTTTTGCCTTTAATGAAGGCAACTTCATAGGAGCAACTTCATTAAAGTTAAAGCTGAAATTTAAGGTGGTGAAAAGACTTGAAAATTCCTCTTGAAAATGCTTGAAAAGTGCTTAAATTTTAATGTTCTGTCATCAGCTTCTGCTGAAGGGCTGTCTGGATGTCAAAGACCCTTTAAACACCACAGTCTTTTGTTTAGTGAAAGTGTTATCAGCACTCCAATCATTTGCTTATTAAAGATGTTGGATATTTATACATTTAAATATAAGTAGTTTTTTTGCATGCTTGTTTTAAAAATTGTACACGTGCATTATTAATTGAGAACAAAGACCAGCTTGTCAGTATATTTAGCTGTTAGGTATAAGCTATGATCTATATCTTCAACATGTACAGCAAGTTTTGTATTTAGCATGAAATCCAACGTTGGACCATTAACCTGAGTTTTGAATAGAAGCAATCTCTCTCTGGCTAAACACAACTTATAAGAAACTATCCAACATTTCTGTTAAGCCATTTTCAATGTGCTAGTGCTACTGATAATATTCACACAGCACATCTTTGTTCTATCTGAATAAATCTGCACAGAACTCTGGAGGTTACCTCTATTTCTTCATCAGAGGGTTACTGGTTCAAATCTCTGCTGGGTCCCTTCAATGTGATTGAACATTTATAGGAAATAAAATTGGTGCTTTTCTTCATACAGAGAAAATTGTGATGATGAACTTTGCTGTCTTAATTTATGAACATAAAAAATAAATTAATAAAACAGCATGCTGTCACTTTTTTAGGCCATTAATTGAGTAACACAAATAGAGAAGTAAATCAATATATTTAGACATCTAAATATGGTGAGATGACTTGCTGAACTTCAAACTGAGCATCATAATGCAAAGGAAAGGGATTTAAATGACTTTAATCTGGCATCGTTGTTGGCTTCCCAACCAGCTGGTCCAGGAAGAGATCAGAGGAGAATAGTCAAACTGGTCCAGACGATAGAGGAACCAGTAGCTTAAATAACCACCCATTATACTTGTATGAACAAAACCATTTTTGAATGCACATCAAACCTTAAAGCAGGGGAGCTGTAGCAGGTGAGGATCCCACCGGCTGCCACTTCTGTCAACTGAGAACAGAAAACTGAGGCTACAATTCACACAGGCTCACCAAAATCAGACAACTAAAGATAGAAAAAAATGCTGCTTAGTCCATCGAGTCTTGGTGTGAATATGTGTGTGAATGGGTGAATGACTGAATGTAGTGTGAAGCACTTTGGGACTAGTCCTCTGGACTAGATGAAGCACTGCACAAGTACAGCCCATTTACCATTTTACCGTTTGATTTCATCTGCAACATTCTGATGTTGGGGTCAGAATATTATATAAACAACATCAAAGAATGAATCCTTCCTCTCTTGTATTAATGTTTAAGTGTGGTGATGGTATTCTGGTGTGAAGGATATTTTCTTAATAGATATTTTCTTAAGGCCCCTTGGTGCAAATTAAAAATAAGTTAAACACAACAATAAACCTGACTCTTGTTGCTCATTATTCCCATCCCTTTATCACAACAGTGCACTTATCCTCTGATGGTTACTTCCAGCAGGATAATGCACCAAGTCACAAAGCTCAAGTCATCTCAAACTGTTTTTTTGAACATTATAATAAGCTCACTCTGCTCCCATGGCCTCTGCAGTTACCAGATCTCAATTCGATAGATTACCTTTGAGGTGTGGCGGAACAGCAGATTCACATCATTGATGTGCAGCCAGAAAATCCCCAATTTCTGTGAGGAATTTTTTCAACATCTTGTTGAATCTTTTGAAAATCCATTCTAAATAATCCCGTAGCAATTAATGCAGTTCTGATAAGAAGAGTAGGACAAATTGCTACTGGCGAGGTGCACCTAATAGAGTGACTGGTGACTATACATTATTGATGCCTCATTAGCTGTGCAGAAGTGCTTAAATGACCAACTGTCATCTTCTCAGTTGCCACTGCTTATGAGATATTGCTGTGAGAAAACCACCTTGAAGAAACCAGCCAGCCAGCCATCTCTACCTGCTTATCCTTGCAGGGTCTCAAAGGGGCTGGTGGCTACCTCCAATGGACATGGGGCAAGGGGTGAGGTTCACCTTGGACAAGTCACCAGTCCACCACAGGGCTTGAAGCAACCCAGGCTTGAAATTTCCACACTCTCCCTTACTTTTTTGATACTTCGTGCGTCATCAAATAATATGACATGGAAGCACTATTTTTCAAATTTCTATCTGTTTAGCATCTTCTTGATTGCTGACTTATGGATGTGTAGGACATTAAATTTCTGAAACGTCTGGGCATGCTCATAGTGAGTTCTTAATCATGGGAGGTCCATCCAGTGTGCTGTGAGGCTGAGAAGTGACATCGAGCAAACTTCAGAACTCCTAACCTCTACAGTAAATCCAACTGCAGTCAGATATATCACCACGTGGAGGGTTGGGAAACGTTTTATCCACCTATGGAAGTAATGAATTGGCTATGCAGTGTAAAGGCTTGAGGATGTACTGTGGCTCCAGCAAGATGACCAACTGTAATTGTCTTTATGTGTCTCTGAAGGTTCAGGTCCAAGTCCATCACTACACCCAGATTTCGGGTCTGATCAGCAGTTACTAGCTATACTAAATGAAGCTGCGCACTAACTCTAGATTGTTCCTCTTTAAATCCAAAGATAATAACTTCAGTTTTGTTTCTGTTCAGCTGGAGAACGTTTTGGCACATCCATGCATTGATTTGTTTTAAGCATCTGTTCAGTGCTTGGATGGGTTTGGAGTCACTTGGTGACATCGTACACCAAGTACAGCTGTGTGTCATCTGCGTAGTTATGGTAACTAATCTTATTTCTTGTTATAAATTTCAACTCAGTATGGCTGTTTTCTGAAATAAACTTGGTAGATTATAACATTCTTTATTTTTTTCTGCCTTTATATTATTGCAGTGCGGGAATGTACTCTTTTGCCATTTTTCTATATTTCTATTGCATTATGGGATACTCATTTATCACAATACATTTTATATCAAGAGTAACCTTTGTAACAACATATCAGAGAACTGCTTCTTTTACTCTGAGAAATTAAAACTTTCTATCCATGAATTATATCAGTGCACTGGTCTGCAGCTGTAAGGTTCCTAAATCTCAGGCAAAAACTGAAATAGCCATTGATTGGATAAACTCTTACTAAAATTTCAATATATATATTCTTAGGTGGAAGATTTTATCAGGTTACAATGACAGTTGTGAAATGTCATTTAATGTGTAATATTCAATTTTTACTGCCAGTCTGCTGACATTTAAAACCATGTGGTACACTATAATGTTGTGGAGAACGTATACTGGCAGATTGCTGTCTGGTGGCTGTCAAATGAAGGCATTCAGTATATGATGCTACCTATTAGGTGATGGGATTAGTCTACAGATAATTTATCTTAGTATTTACATGGTAATCCACAGACAGCAGTATTGAAGAGAATTTCCTATTTGGAAAATAATTAAGCAAAAAATACACCCTCCACACACATAGATCAAATGAACACAATTGACACAGTGGTGTGCACTTAAAAAGAGGGAGCAACTCCATAATTTTCACTGCTATGAGAGACTTAACTGTGGAAACTAGAAACTGGATCTGCTTCCATTCATTTTTACTTTACAGCTCCATAAGTAATATTCAGACCATTCAAAGGGATTGTTTGGATTTTTATCTAAAGTTAGATTTTGTAGAAAGATTATAAGTGGACAGTATTTTATATGCAGTAGGTTAGTACTGTGATCAGTTCAATTCAAAATGGATTTCTGTCATCTTTAAACAACTCCAATCTCAGATATTTTTATAGCACTTAATGTGAATGCTATTTTATCAACCTTAGATGCAGAATAGTTGCTTTCTTAAAAACTTTCTAGTTCACCTATTGGCTGTGTAATACACACATTACACCTGGCTATTAATGGGTTAAGCCCCCGTTTTCTTGTCAGATCTGCCTTAATTCTGTCTTGCATTGATTTAACAAAATGCTGGAAACATTTCTGTGATATATTGGTCTATTTTGAGATGTTCGCTTTGGATAGTTTTCACTGGCACACAGGGAATATCTGAGCCATATGATCTGAGAAAAATGCACAAAGCAGGTCACATGACATTATCAGACTGGAGCTAATACAATGGCTCTTTCACAATTGGTGTCTTTATAAAAAGTGAAAAATGTAAAAGTAAAATACAAAAGGTTAGTTCGAAACCGAGGATTGGATCCAAATTAATTACTTAGTATCATGGATGGACGATCTTGGTCTCAAGCTGTTTTTTCGTGGTCGTAGACTCGGTCTTGGATTGTTATGCCTTGGTCTTGGTCTTGTTCGACAAACCAAGTCTATGCCGGTTTGAGACTCAGTTTTTGTCAAAATTATGAAAACGTTGCTCCTTTTTATGTTCACCCGCAGAAGAGCAACAAGCTGAATGTGAAATAAAAGCAACATGATAAGAGCACAGCTACATTCCACCATCTAAAAAAAATACAATGTTATTCTTGCAAATGAACGCAAAATCATGTTTCATATGAATGTTAACAACTCTAGATGGCATTTGATTTAAATGAGCGCGTCTCTGTGTTTGCATGCGGTCTAGCTTTTGCTGCGCAATCACCTACAATCTGACCGCAGAAAATTATTGTTATTTGCTTTCCAAAACCTTGAAGAAAGGAAAGGGGAAATTAAAAAAACTCTGAACAACTTGTAAATTTTGTCTACCGCCAGTATTAACCATGTGCGATGTGAGCGGGACGACATCTAGTTTTACTAGAGATCTACAGCGACAACCGAGGAAAAGCAAGTAGAGATGTCTAATTTACTAACTAACAACCTTTGGGCAAAAGTGACAACATACTGTAAAAACACACAACAACGCTCGTGCAACATTGTCAAGCAACCTTTTAAATTAAGGCACAAACTCTATTTCCAACGGTTGCAGTATCACCGCTCTATGTGCAAAACTCACTTTAACCAGTAGCCGATGAAGAGGAAAAATAAGACTCATCAAACTGAAAACATAAATTCAGTCTTACCCTCGATATTTTATGGTAATAATAAATAAAAGTATTCAAAATACAGTAGTCGAGCACTTAATCCTAGTTTAACCAGGCTGTTCAGGGCTATCTACTTCAATTAAGATACTAACTCCTCCTTCATACTATGATCCAGACTTTCTGTTCAAAGCGCAGATGTATCATTGTCATTAACAGCATGTTACAAGCCTTAGAGCAGGACCAAGTACCCATAGCAAAGGCGGAATTGTGTTTAGCACCCACTTATAAATGAATCAGAGTCAGTCCACATGCACATTTAGGAGGTAAGGGCCATGAAGAAAAATTTCCTTCAGGGAGTCTACTGTTAATGAGTCAAGGTCTCAGGCCTGCAGAGAAATAGAGAGAGCAAGTTAAACCGAGGAGACCGAGGAGCTGCCTTTAATAGCCATTATTGTGGTTTTCCATTGTTAAACAACCTTCGAGGAGAAAGGCAGCTATTAACAATGTTACTCATCAGGGCTTGTGATTAAAAGCTGGGAGACATTAAGAACAATTTCTTAGATCACGTAGATGTTTCAACTGGCTTAAAGCTCTGCTACTCTGTTCCTCTGCTGCAAAACATGTATACAAACATGGGCCAAGAAGAACAACAGTTTTGTCAGTGTCTTAACTTCTTGCTTACAGCTTACCATGGTACAAGATGCAGTGGGTGTATTCAGCACACACCCAGCCTCAGCTGCTTGCCACCCCGAGCGTCTGGCCTCTTTCCGTCTTTCTGCTCTGCGGAAGCAGATGCGGAGGTGCAGAGATAACTCTTAACTTTGTTTTGACACTTTTGATTAAGGACCATTGAAGGAACACCTGTATGGCGGGAGGGAACAATGCACCGAGCCCATAGAGAGATTGATTTTGTGCATTAGAGAAGCTGCCTTTGTCTAAAGCCACGAGGTCCTTTGTTATGCTAACCAGCTGTGGAAGATTTCCAATTCAATTTCACCTGAACGCTGGTCAGCCGCACGCTCCATTGTATGGCGTCCCGTGGGCCCCCCCCAGCCAGCCCCAACCCACCCACCGCTGCCACAGCAGCCTTCCCCCTGTCGTCTCTCAAACTGCAATTTAGCCACTGAGGAGGGTGTGCTTTATGTGAATAAGTTGGTGTGTGTGTGTGTGTGTGTGTGTGTGTGTGTGTGTGTGTGTGTGTGTGTGTGTGTGTGTCTGTGTCTGTGTGTTTGTGAGGGTGGGAAGAGGTGAGTAGAGGAGGGGGATGCTGTGCGGATTAGATTGACAGCCGGCTGGATCCTCTTGCCTGAATGTACTCCACATCCTGTACTTGTGTGTGCAATGGGCCGCAGAGAGGATCACAGTGAAATGAGATGATATTAATTATCCTAATCCTGATGGCTCTCTCTGGACTTCTGCTTCCACTCATCTGTCTCAGGAGAGGCCTTGAATGGTCAGACAGAGAAAATGTCAGAGAAATGAAATAAAAGACTATAAATTCAGCAGAGAATATTCCGAAACAGACCTCCCCCCCCAAAAAAATAAAAAAAAAATAAAAAAACAAAGCAAAAAAACAAAAAAACAACTTATTGAATGACGCTGTTTGCCTTTTCTTTCATTTTCCTATTTTAATTTTATGGCAGAATAATTGTCAAATCTCATAGTACTGAGAGGGTTATAAAACAAAACTACAGATGCACCAATCAATTGGTCAAAGATCATGATTGGCCAGTTTTCACTGGTTCAATTGAACCAGTCAATTTTCACTTGACTGGTTCTTCAAATATTGAAAAATTTGATTATTTTTCTCCAATTCAATAAAAGCTTTAAAACTAATATAAAAGGTAACAGTTACTTTAAGTAACTTAATGTCTATAAAACAACCAGTTTAATTTATAATCCAAAATCAAACCAGTGTCATGACTTATTTATAAAATTTGTTGTCTCTGAAACATCAACTTCAACTTTCCATTGAGTTCTTAACATTTCCATGCTATAAAAAGAAAAAGAAGAACTTTTCTTCTTAAATAATGTTTAGTGAAAGAATAAACATAAAAAAATAAAATATCTTCCTTGAGATCTTTGGGGGGTGGGGGGAATCCCATCTTATATTTGCTATTGATAAACTAAAGAAAGTTAAGCTAAGTTTATTTGTATAGCACATTTCAGCAGCAAGGGAGTTCAAAGTGCTTCACATAATAAAAACATCAATCAAGTATACAGCAAAAACATCAAAATCATCAAGCAAATAGACTTGAAAATCATCAAGCAAATACACATGAAAATCATCAAAATCATTGGGAAAATATCAATGCATCAAAATCATAGGGATCATCAAGCAAATATCTTCAAGCAGATATAGTTCAAAAATATTGATCAAGGATCCACTTACTTTATTTAACTGATTTACTCTCAAACTTCCCAAATTAAGGCACATTCAGTACAATCATCTCCACCTTTTTATCTCATTGTTTTGTATATTGAGGAGTCTGGAGGAGGAGGCACCCCAGAGGCCTTTGACGTTCCGGAACCCATTTTACCCTACAGAGGCACGTCTGCCTGCTCGCTTTCTCCTTTAAGGTGTAGAAATTGCTAAAACCTCCCACAGAACCCTCACTTTGTTCTGCTAATTTCTTAACCTCCCTGTACTCCATACAGGGTGACTGGTCCTCAGCTGATGCCCTCCCTCCACTAACTCTATAATTTAATTGCAGAAAACATGGACAACTAATTTTATTTCTTGGCTACACACAGATCTGTTGATCTTTTCTATGTGATTTAAGCTGATGAAAGACCTCGAAGTTATTAAGTCTTTTTGACTAACAGATGCCAAGAAAATAATCATTCTGATGATGTAATTAACATGGCAGGAGATGCACTCTATTGTTTTTACTGTTTACAGACAGATCTGGAAACAGAGAACAGCACTGCTTCTGTTGGACAAGCAGGCCATTTCAACATCAAGCAGTAGCAGTGATCTCTTTTTGAAGGCGTAAACACACGTGCAAGACATGCAAAACAAAGCATAACGGCACTTCTTCTAAGTTAGACAAATTAGCATAGTGTACGATGCGAAACATACATTTATTGCACTTATAGTCCAAGTGGTTACAGTCCTGGTTTTGATTGAGTTCTGGCTTCTTTGATGGATGAGGGATGTCCAAGAGTTTATGTTTACTTCAGAACTTCTCTTGCTCCGGGACAGGTACCTTCACCCAGATTTGATCAGCCAGGGCCGATCAATGATTAAGAACCTGACTTTTGAGTTGTGTCATATCATGCTGCTAATAAGTTATAGGGGGTCTTGTATTAGCCAAGTAACAAGAACTCTTCCTCTCTGACAGAGAGATTCAGAGATGTGAGGTCTTGCCTACGAGTTTTTATGTTAACTAAAACTAACTGCTAAATTTTGTCAAGGTTACTCAGTCAAGATTATTTAAACATAATAATTCTACTTAATAAGAACAGTTTCATAAACAAAGTTTTGACATAATGACATTCAGCATTGAACCTTCTGAAGATTATTTATGGATTAGTTTAATTAAAATAAATTAAAATTATGATCTTTCATAATCGCTTGTTTATAAGAATTCATGGCTGATGCTGGTGACATTCATACAAACAGAAAGATACAGCTCGGAAAGGTTAAAAAATATTTTCTGTTTGATGAAATTAGCTATAATTTTGAGAAAGATGCTGAGGTCTTTTGGAGTGCAGGGGATGCTCCTGAAGACCTGTTTTGACTCTGTGTGGCATCAGCCATCTTCTGTGGTATTGTATGTTGGAGCAGCAGCTTATCTACAGCTGAGATGAAGTGGTTAGATAAGCTCATCAGGAAGGCCAGTTCTGTCCTTGGATCCCCCCTCAACCCAGTGCAGATGGTGGGAGACAGAAGGACTCCAACTAAAATAACATTACTGATGGACAATGTCTCCCACCTCATGAATGAAGCTGTTGCAGAACTGGAGAGCTCCTTCAGTGACAGATTGCTGCATCCTAGGTGCACAAAGGTGCGTCATCGTATATCCTTCCTCCCAGCAGCTGTTAGACTCTATAACCATCACTGCTCCCAACAAACTCATAGTAAGTGTTTACATCCTTGCTGGTATTTGCAGAGTTATTTGCACAATTTTACTCATTTTAAATAACATTTCTACTGGTATTGAATATCTCTGTTTACCTGCATAGTTTTCATTTTTCATATACTGTCAATAGTCTATTGTCTTTTTATTGCAAAAATGCACGAGCACATTATGTGTGTTTTTTTTTTTTTTTTTAAAGGGATCCTACACAGTTGCACATCCCTTGGATTAGAGTACTCTGTTTGTGATAACTGCACAGTATTTTTATGTCGTAATCTTGTCCTTACTGTACAGAATATTATTTTTAATCTTGTTTATTAGATATTTTTAAATATATTTTTAACACTTTTTGATCTATGTGTTAACCAACATACCTCAATGCTGCTGTTAGATCTGAATTTTCCCACATGGGACAATAAAGCATATTTCCATTGCTATTCTATTATTTTAGCCGAAATAAAAGTTTACTTGGCTTAATCATACAATTTAGAAGGTTAGCTGAAGTGAGCAGAAAACATCAAAACATTATCCAAAGATAAAAGTTTGAAATCCAAAGGGTTTAATAAAAAATGCTGTAAAGCATAAGCAGGGATAATCTTGTATTTATTTCATTTTGTTGTGGGTTTCAAATTACCACCTCACTGAATAGATGCAGGAAATTTTTCCCTTCTTCAGGGTGTTTTAGTCTCTAAAGAAAAAAATCTAAAATCAATTCAATTCAGACAAGAAATGTTGTCTCAAGGCACTTTATAAAAAAAAAAAAAGGATCAATTCAGTCCAGTCATACAGCTTCCAAATTAATTACATATATTTTGACTGATCCTAGTTATTAAACAAGGCAGTTCATTTAGTTTATTATCTACAATGATAAAAATGTTAAAAGTGACAACAGAAAGAAAAACAGGTCAGACAAAAAGTAAAAATCTGCATCTAGTAGAAAAAGCCTGATCAATAAGTATCTAATAATAACCCTCTTTTCCTTCATTCGGTCACTGCGTTCATCCTTTTGCTTAAAATTCTTCAATTATTTATGTTTTTTTTTTTTGTTGTTTTTTTTTTCAGTTTTCCACATACTTCTAGAAGTATTCCTATTTTCATCTGCTTAAAAAAATTAAATTGCTTATTTACATTCCGCTAAATTATTTTGAGAAAAAACCTCTAAAAGCTATTTTAATTGAACATTACTCAAAAAGAAAGCATGTGATAATTAAACTGGAGGCTCAGTGAATAGCACTGTATTACACAGAGATTTATATTAAGATCGAGTCTCTGCAATGATGAAAGAGCACAATGCTCAGCTGCAACCGTTTGCTCTGTATGCAGTGAGAGAAACTTCTTAACTCACTCATTATGGTTGATGATTGTATTATTTTAGTGCCGTCACACTCCAGCAGGCCGGATTTGATAACTTGGTTCTCAGAGCTCATGTATTGTTTTTTTCTCTTCATCTGAAGATCATGAAAGGAGCTATGTGTTTTTGCTGAATGAAACTCATAACTTAAAGCTAGTGGCTACACTTTTCTTGAAAATCAGTCAAACTCAGCTTAAACAGTTTGCCATCTGAAGATGAACATGTCATAATCATCTTTTTTTAAAATTTGCTTTTCAATTTTGTTGTAAGTTGTTATTTAGTTAGAAAATTATGGGAGTTCTTTTATATATATGACTGTTTTGATTTCTTGTTAACTTTTTTTGTTCTATTTATTTCCATGTTTGTAATCTAATTCCTCATTGAAAGGTATTTACTTGTCTTTTGTACAGTTAAACCAAAAATGTTTAAGTAGTGTGTGAGAGGACTGCATGAATTTCTGGAAAATTTGGTAACAAAGAAAAATCAAGTTTGTGAATAGGACCAGGACAGGTGGGAATAAACTGATTACATTTACAAAATCTTCACTTCTTATGAACACCATATGGTACAGTCCAGGGGTCCCCAACTACCAGCTCACAGACTGGTTCCAGACAGTGGGTGTATTGGTACTGGGCCATGGAGTTAATCATAAATATGTGCAGTAATGTCCATAATATTGACGAGCAGAGTATGTTAGCGCTTTTATTTGAAAAACACAGAAGTGTGCTTCTGTGTGCTTTAAAAGTAGAAAGATACGCAGTCAAATGGAACAGGAAGGATAAGCATGTGAGTCAACATGGATGAGAGAGTGTGTGGGCCAGACCAGTGGTAAGTTATAGCTTTTGTGTTTGTACAGTTACCAATCACTTGGTTTTATGTTACACATAACAACACAATAATAACACAAACCATACTGTATTATTAAACTACAAATCACAGATCCATTATGTTTTTTCATGTGGCCTTCATGCACCCTCCCCTCTAATGCACCCCTGGGCAACTGCCCATGTGGGCCATGTAAAAAAATACCTCTGATGTTTCGTAATACCTGCTGATCAGGTTGATTCTGTATTTTGTGAAATTCTGCTGTGGAAATCCACATTTTATTACCCAACTGTTTTTTATTAATTGCTTATGCACATTTGTTAGTGGAAAAAATACACCACTAGATACCATTATTTTTACCTGAAGGATAAATAGTTCATTTCGAGGGTAGAGTAAAAGAAAAACTGCATAATAAAGAAGAGATTTAATATATGTTCAGTATCAATATGCATAGAAAAATAAACAAAAATGTAGCTGTTTACTAAAAATTTGAGGAAAAGTCAAATCCACTATGAACCAACTACTCACTACTCAACCCACCAATTCTGTCTTAAATCTACACAGTATTTATTGTGAAAGAGTTAATCAAAAACCAAATGCTCTCTTGTAAAAAGCATTTAAAATAATCAGGAATCTGTTTCAGTCTAAGATATCAAGAAGAAGGTTATTTTCAGGTAAGAGGGGGTTTTAAAATAAGAAAATGGAAGAAGAAAAAGATCAACCCCAACCAAACCATGGATCCCATCAGGGTTCATATTCCAGTCAGCGCTACACAAGGAGAAATTGCCTTTTTGGGTCCAATATGTGCTGTTTTTTCGATTGTTTGCAGAACTAGTTTAATTCTTACAGATATGTGTCTCCCTTATGCCCATCTCTTTGGCTGAGAGACACATCTGGACACTAAAGGACCCATTGCATCTGCCAACCCATGGAGGTCGCTTTGAGGCCTTGGTTTTTACTGAAAAAAAAAATTGTTTGGCACTTTTAAAAAGAAAATTTATTTTGATTAAATTAGATTTTACAATTTTAAATAAATTATACTATCCACCTCAACAGCTAAAGTAGGCAGGAGAGCATTGAGTGTCTGTAAAAGAAAGGTCAAAGTAGAGTTTGGTTCATGCTACAGCACCAACAACGGGAGTTCTTGTGTTACTGAATGTAGAATTTATTGCAATAATGACGCAGAGTGCTATTTGCACAGTTTATTTCCCCACATTTGAAATTAATTGATTTGTCGTTTATCTGTGTGTTTGCATGCTTGTTTCCAATTCTGATAGTTCTTTGTTCTGTAATGTAGCACATCAACATAAACGGGGTGCACAGAAAGAGCCTAATCCTGGCCTGAAGTGGAGGTACTGTATATTTAGAGTGCTGCTGATTGTGATGCCTGTTATTATTGAATTTGAGTGACGATCACGGTCGTTTGATCATGAATCAATGCCTCGCTGGTGTGTCGCAATGCGCTTGAGGGAGGGGAAACGCAGAGGTGTCCAAATTGTGTCATGGGGCATTTTGCGTTTTACATTCTCTGACATGCTCTTGTTCTCTCTCTTGAGCTTCCCTGTAGCCTGATGAGCCCCCTGCAGGCGCCACACTTAGTCACACGCGCCCCAAAACTACGGCAGCAGACAAAGTGAAGTGAGGAGAATAGCTGTTTACCCCTTACGCTTGAGGTATTAGTGCCATCATAAAGTGGCACACCGCCCCCCAACCCTCACCCTTCAATAGGCTTGTGAAGTGTGAAGTATATTTTTGTTCTCGCATTTTTATACCAATTTTAATTCCACAGCTGCATATCTGAGAAGCAGGATTTCCTTGGTTGGCTTCCCAGATTTGTCTTTCTCCCCATCTTGCCACTTTCCCTCCCTTGTATCCTCTCTCATGTCTGCTTCTCCTACCCCTAAAATCCCTAACCTCTCTGTGTCTCTCTTCCCCCCTGCAACTCCCCCTCCTCCTCCCCCCCTTTCCATTGCCTGGGGGCTGATTATTTTAGTGGAAATACTGCCATCGTGTATCTGTGCCAGATCCTGCCAGCCCAAGCCTCTGCCACCCCGCCCCTCACTCCCCGCCCCCATACCCACATCCCTCCACTTAGAATAACCAATCTGATGATGTGACAGTTTCTTTCTCCCCATAGAAAATCTGCCTCTAACCCCCTTCCCACCCCCCATCTCTTTTGCGTTTTGGATTCCAGCGTTGTTTGACATGTTATGGAAGGGTTTCAGCTTCCCACCTCCGCAATCCTTATTCTATCCCAGGGAAGCGGTTGGCATGGGAATCTAATACTTGGCAAAGAGGGCAGGGTAAGGAGGTGGAGATGGTGGTGGTGGTGTTGGGGGGGTTGTTTTAAAAAAAATCTTTTCAAACACAGTCTCGCTGTATTTTTTCCAAAATATCCTGATTTCCTGCAATGTACTTCATTTAAACTTTGGTTTTCCTGTGAGTCTCATGCCCTGACGTCGCATGACTTTATTTGAAGTTTACAAGAACAAACTCATGTTAGCAAGCAGGAGTTCATTTCTGTTCTTGCATGTTGTGTAGCTCTGCCAGTCGTCTTTGGTCATTAGGTCGATGGTCATTGGTTGCCGTGGAGCTGGCACTAGGAGAAATCAGGTCCAATTACAAAGCTTTGATGAGGGAGACATAAAAGCCTCTTTCTTTTTAACACCTAGACAAACCTCAAGTGTCTGGAAACCCATCAGCTATAGGCTAATGAGGGCTATGTCTCTGGAACCAATTGCCAATATTTCAGTGCTTTCAGTGGAACCAGGGTGCATGTGGACAATGGATTATCTGGACTTTCTGAAAGTCTGAATTTCGATGAAGATTATGCATATATTTTAGGAATGAAGTTTACAAACCCTATATAAGCAAATTCGAATATTAGTGAAGTATTCTGACATAGTGGAGTTTCACAGAAATGAGAGGTCACTAACAATATTTCTTCTCAACTAAAACAAGGTGACTGCTCAGGATTGGTTTACATAGCCATAGAAGTTTAAATGTATAACAACCCTCCTTATTCAAGCTGCTTTACAATACAAAATAGTGCAAAACAAATTCTAGATGACATGGCTTTAACACACACTATAGAAAGAATAAAAACTCAGGTCATTTAAGCCAAAGAGTGCCAGTCGTACTTAATGGCACCCCTGGTAAAGATTTATCATCTCTTTATCACTGTAGCATAATCTTAATCTGAACATTTTAGAAAAGTCCAACTTTTAAAAGAGGCTTGATTTTGTGTTTTGCAAATCATTTCTGTGTCAATTTGACCAAATGTTTTGGATCTATATCGCAGTAAAACACCCAGTGATGAAGCATTCTCCGTTTTCTGGTCAAGACCACTACATCTTAGCTAAAAATTGTCTGGTATTTCAAAACATTTCCAGTGCACAAGTTTATAAGAGCCTTTGAGAATGAAGCAGACCCACAGTATTACAGATCCCACACTATGCTTTCCAGTGCAGATGCTTTTCCACATGTTCATAGCTTAATTTTCTTCAAACCCATCTGGCATGTTTGTTGCTGAAAAGCTCAGTCTTAATGTCATTAGACTAATGTGATGTTTAGTGATCTCTGTGTTTGCGGTGGTAGAACAGAAATACTTTTCCCTTGCATGCCACCCAAGCAAACAATTTGTATCTAATATTTTTGATGGAGACTCTATTGAGCTCAGGTATTTTTTTTGTTGTTGTTTGTTTTTTTACCTCCTTTACCATCTCACTCACAATTTATCAAAGGACCCATATTTCCTTGTGCCATATGGCACAAGGAAATATGGGTCCCATATTTTGAGACAAGGACCCAAAATATGGGTCCTTGTCTCCTGGCTAAAATAATTGGACCTCTGTACCATATTTATACCCTAAGGAACAACCAAGTAACTAATTAAAAGTTCATTGAAACCTTAGAGTTCTTTAAAAAAGTATAGGTTTAATTACAAAATACTTCAGTTATCTTTATTGTAAATGTATTTTTAGGGGTACTAGTAGTTGTGCCACCAGGGATTTTGTCAAACTCAGTTATTTTTCATTGTGGCATTTGAATAAATGTACCCAAATTAAACTATTTACCTCTGTCAGACACTAAAGTAAGAATGTCTTCCTCAGCTGAGTTCCTGCTTGATTTTAAACTTACAAAGTTAAACACACTGGCATTTCCTGCCACCATCACAACATATCAACGGATACTTAGTTGTTTGAAGAAGTCTATGCACTCACCTTTTAGTTTATTTTATCCTGATCCAACCACATTTGTACACCCTAACACATGGCAGGGGTTAACAATCGTCCAACTCATTTTCATCCATTTGAACCAAGTTTGCACAACGAAGGGCTCACTCATGCCAATCACTCTCTTCTTCCACATTAAAAATGCTCCTATAACATTTCCCTCCGGTAACAACGTGATAGTGGTCATTAACCTAATTTTTTGTCATCATCTGTCATCAGGCTCATTGTGATTTAATCACATAGTTAGAGTTTGCCAATTATGATTAGCTCCTGTTGGTTTAAGGTATTTCAGGCACAAGGTAAGCCTGGAAGAGGTTAATCAGCGCTTGCTTGTTACATTTTCTCGGTTAATGTATTGCCCAAAAGTGCTGTCTTTCTCTCCCTCCTGCCTCCGTCTGTCTGTTTTTCAGAATGGCTCAGCCTTGGTGGTGGGATCTGGCCGCCTACAGATAACTGCAGTCTTTGTGCGCACCATTCTAAGCACATACATACTGTTCCATTCAGAGGGGGTTAGGCTATTTATTTGTCCATTCTGATCATTTACATGCATTTCCATCACACGTCTGTGAACTGATGTGCTTATTCAGTCACAAATCTGTGTGCCTTAACACGGCACAATAATGGCAACAAAGGTGATAATACAAATATAATTAATCTTGCACCAATCAATCAGAGCCTGCAACCTGCCCCGTCTGCAAACCGAGCCGTGCATGCGTTGCATTGCACTCCATATTAACATGTATAAGCGTGGAGATGAGTAAAGATAGCCCTGTCTCCGCCGAGCTGTTTATCAGAGCGCGGCTCCTCTCAGCATGCAGAGCAGCCGTGGCAGCTCCCAATGTGAGGCTGAGCAGGCAGAGCTGTCATTGTTTAACGCCTCCCCTGATTAGTTTACTCTCGCCTGATTAGAAATTAATTAAAATGATGACACAGATCCCAGCAGAGGAGCAGCAGAACAGGAGGAGGTGGCGGCTGAGGGGGGATATTCATGGAGGGTGTGTGGGGAGGAAGTGGGGGACGAGGTGAAAAGAGGGTCTGCGATTTGTTGGTGATGTCCGTGGGGAATAGCTGAAAGTTAAGTCGAAGAGCTTTTAGTGTGCAACAGGGAGGGGTTTGGTGTGTAGTATGTAGCAAGCATGAGGGGGTAAGTGTTTTGGGGGCTAAGAGAGAGGGGGGGTTACGTGCTCTGGCTGGGGACAAACATGGCTTAATAAGTGACTCTTGTCGCAATCAGAAGATCATTTCCTCATGCATTCTAATGAGCTGGATGTTGCAGAGGAGATCAGTTCACGCTCTAATTTATTCAATATTTTTGTGTATTCACCCTGTTTATTTAATAACAAGGACCGTGCACATTAATCAACATCTCAGCCATCATCACATCAGTGCAAATTTTCCAGTGAGAGCCCCCCCGTGTCCGCCTGCCTGGCTGGCTGGGCCATGTCACTGCTTTCTCGGTCCAAAATCGCTCGGCAACATTGTCCCGCTGCTATCTTTTCCTGCTTATTGCATCTGCAGACATGCAAGTCAGAACAAAGGCTTTGAGCATTACAACGAGAGCTGATAACATCGTGGTTGGGCAAATATGAGTGCTGTAAACATTTGAGTGCGTCTCTGCGGCTTACACGTCACTCATGGGTGAGCCTGTAATTCTATCTGCCAATAATTCTCCCCTGAAGACCCACTTCTCCCAGAGCGGCTTGCTTGTTGTGCAGTGCCTTGCAAAAGTGTTACCCCCCCTTTTTTTTGTTAATTTATTTCACATTGCAACCAGAAACTTCAGTGTACTGTGTTGCAATTTTATGTCATTGTCTAATACAAATTAGTGCATAACAGTGAAATTAAAGGGAATCAAGAAATGGTTTTCAACAGTTTTTAATACCAAAAATCTGAAATGTGTGGCTTTCAGTTCTGTTTAATCCTTTTACTCTGATACCACTTAAGTAAAATCCTGTTCAGTCATTTGCTTTCAAAGGTCATCTAATTAGGGTTACAGGTTGTGCAGTTGGTAGCACTGTTACCTTGAAGCAAGAAGGTCCTGGGTTCAAATCCCAGAACTGAGTTGTGAGTGTGTGTGTGCATGGCTGTGTGTCCCTCTGATGGACTGGTCACCTGTCCAAGCCCAATGACAAGCGCCAGCACCCTTAGAACCCTGCAAGGACAAGTGGGTATAGAAAAGGAAGGGATAGGTCACCTAATTAGTAAAGAGTCCACTTTCTTCTAAATTAATCACAGTATAAATCCAGCTGAGACCTGCTCTGTGAAGGCCTTAGACGTTTGAACATTATTGAACCAGCAATATCTTGAAGACACAACACATAGGCAAGGCACAGAGTTGCAAAGACCTTTTAAGGGCACAATCCCACATAAAACAATACTCCAACCATTGAAAATCTCACAGAGCACTCTTTAATCCATCACCTGAAATGGAAAGAGTATTGCACAACTGTAAAGCTACCAAGATCATGTGTGGATCCTTGCAGAGATCCTTACCTGAGCTGTGGATCTCTGCACACCTCTCAACAACTATTAGTCATGCACATGCAAATCTGGCCTTTATGATGAAATAAGAATTCAAATGATGAAATTAAGATAGCAAGTCCGCCTCAAGTTATTTTCCGATGAGAGCAGAAATGTGAAAGAAGGTGCTCTGGTCAGGTAAGATCAAATTGAATGTTTTGGCCTATGTGCAATCTGACACACCATCTCCAAGGTGAAACATATAAAGTATAATACTGTTAGGATGCTTTTCTTCAACTGAAATAAAAAATCAATTTGATGCATAGATGGATTGAGTTATTAACAGAGTAATCCTGTTAAAACCAAAATAAAAACCCATCATGGACTGCAAAAGATTTGAGGCTGGAGTGGAGATTCACCTTCCAGCAAGAAGGTGATCATAAAGAGCTACAATGGAATGGTTTAGATCCAAAAATATCCACATGTTAGAATGGCCCAGTCAAAGTCCAGAGCTTTATCAACTAAGTATCTGCCAACAGCTGAAAACAAATGTTTACAGATACTCCCCTTCCATTGGACTAAGCTTGAGCTATTTTGAAAACAAAAATGGTCAAAAATTTCTGGCTTTACATCATATTTCATATGTAGCCATATTTATATCAGGTCATATAAAAAGACTTTACTTCTTCTATGCACCTTAGTTTCGGTTTTTGTATGTTTTTCACTTTTCTGTTGTTTTACATGAGGGTATGTCGATAAGAGGAGACATTTTAGTAACAAAGATTATCCTTTTTTTAACAATCGACATTTAACCCGAACTTTTGTTTTTTCCTTTTTTGCTTCTACTTGTTGCTCCTTTTACTCTGCCAGAGTGTCAACACCTGTTTTCCATCACCATCCACCATTACTTAGCACTCTTCTTTCCCATGCCATTATATATCCAAAGAGGTGAAAATATACTACATATGTTTGTGTTAGGGGGCAGTGTTGTATGGAGTCTGGAGGGTTTCCCATAGCAATGAGGGCCTGTGGTTCTCCTGGTAACCTAATTGGCATGTGTTCCCCGGCAGGTCTCATTGTGGCCTCTCCTAATCACTGTCCCCAGCCCTAACAAGAGCGACCTACAGTATTGCGGTTCCACTAAAGGAGCACGTCTTTGTTGTTTTATTTCTCTCTCTTTCTTCTCCATGCCTGTCCTCATCTCCCTCGTCTACACCGAGACGGCCTGATTACCACAGCCGGACCCAGAAATACGTGTAGCTACTCGCGCATGTGTACACACACATGCATGGTGTTTGTGAACGAGCCAACTGTTTTTTCCGCCCGCTGTTAAACCAGTTGGATTGCCGAGGCAGACTCCTGCCCAACTGAGCACGTAAACCCTAATTGGGAAATGCTTTAAATAATTTCTAATTAGTACAAGTGTGGTAATAATTGGCGGGGTAATCTGAGGATTAATTAGCCGTGTTTGTGTATATGTGTGTGTATGCGTGTGTTGGTGAGTGACTGTGAATGAGCGCATGCATGTGTGCTTGGTGTACGCGTGCATGTCTGTGCTCACATACACGCTCACTCGGGTCTGGATGGGGCCTTTGAATAGACCCCAGGTTCTGCAGCTTGCTAATGGAATCCCGTCCACTCAAGGAGGTCTGTGGAGGAGGGAGGCCAAGACAGAAGCACCTTTGTTGGCCAAGTTGTACCGTGGGTGGCCCCCCTGCCTTCAGACCCTCATTTGTATCACGGTGGGCATCCACCCCCTCTCTTCCGACCCCAACCTTATTTAACAGCTAACCCAGCCTCTACATCTCCTTCACCTCACCCAGCCGTCCCAGCTCCAGCCCCCACCACTCATCACCCTGCACCACTCTCATCTTCTTTCTTTGGCTAAATGACACGTTTTATTTTCTTTGACCCAATATGCTCCCAAGCCCTGCTGCCGCTCCCCCACTTTTCCCGTTTTTACCTACTTGTATTTTTCTGCCACTCTCTTCTCTCCAGTCACGTTCACCCTCTCCTGCCCTCCTGCACATCTTCATCCCGCTTTCCATCTTCCTGTGGAGGAGAGAGGGTGAGGAAGTGCTGGGCTCTTGAGTTGTGTACTTCCACCTGGCCTGCTCTCTAATTACTGCATACTTTAGAGGAAAAATGTAGTGGGAAAAAAAGGGAAATGAGGAACAAGAAGACTGCAACCACTTGTTGCTCCAAGTAAATGTCTCTAGTGAACTGGTGTCACATTTGTAGAAGAACCTAAGCTTTTAGGCGTTCTTGTTTTTTTTTTTTCATAAAAGCTCACTTTGAGGAACATTTCATGCTCTGTGTCAATGCCACATTCACTTCCCCTTGTGTTACATTAAGTCTCCACTCAGAAGTTTTGCCATTCACCTTCTGCACCCAGTGTGCATATAACAAATTGTTCTCCCATTCACTTGTCGCCTTCTACATTCTTACTCTGTGTGACAGATGGCTCTTAATGCAACACAAATGGGAGGCACTAAGCAAGTAAACAAATAAGATGGGATCAATATCCTGGGAGACTAATTGCACAATGTCCCAAACAATTTTGCAGAAGCCTGCTTTTTGAAATTTGTTGTTTTAAATCTTTGTCTATCAGATAGAAAGTAGGACTGGGCAATCTGTGCTGGTAGCAACATACCAGCATGAATCAAAATTAAAGGATTGTGTTACTTCATGACATTGCTGAAACAGAAACGCCTTTGCCACAACTAGAAATTAAAAATTATTGTTTAATGGCTTAAAAAATTATCTCTTAAATGCCAGCTTGCTTTATCCTAATAAACACAGTTTGATGTATGTTTGGGATCCTTAGTCCATTGGAAACCCCAACTTTGTCCAAGGTTCACCCAGCCAGCTGTTGAATAGGAGTTGAATTGTACAGTGCTGAGGTTATCTTTAGGGGTGTAACAAGATCTCATCATATGAGATCTTGTAATATTAAAACATCAAAATATTTCTTGTTGAAGTGACTGATGAGCACTTGCCAGTTGTGGTCATCATGAATTTGCCTAATAGAGTTGTAATAGAAGATACCTCAACTATTCTTAAATCATTTGCTTAAATCATTTTTGGTTTTCAGTTGGAATGATAAATGGTGACAGACTGACAGACAAGATACGAACAATATGTAAGCACTGCAAGTTATTCAGACGTTGAAGGAGGCAGAAAGCAATGCTCAAATGGCCAATGGCTGGATGTCTAGGGTTATATTGAGCTACATCACATTTAAGCCCTAAATTATTTTCCTGGAGGACCAAGTTTTAAAGTAATCTTTTAATTTTACCAACAACTCTCCTCCAACTGCAAGTAATACCAATATCACAGACACACCCAACCAAAGTCCTGGCTTTACAGAGAATCTGTGAAAGGAGCAAAAGATTAGGATAATGGCAATGGGGCTTTCACACCTCAAAGACTTGGAGCTCATCACCAAAGATAAATTGTCCAAATCTCAGTGTAAACATGCAAGTAACTAGCCAGCGATTATGTATAAGGGTCTGGTTGCTGTAATGTCATTTTTCCATTGATTGTTTAGAAGGGTATAGGTTATTTTCAACATATATTTTGAACATCCAGTGATACCCCTTTTTACATTGTTTATTATCTCTTAAGAGATGCCAGGTCATTTTCTGTCAGAAAAAAAACGTTCGTTCTGAAGAAACATATTGGTAAAATTAAAAGATTAATTTAATGAAGAATTCTGGACTTGAGTCTGGATTTATTTCGCTGTAGACAATAATACTGCTATTCCAACAGTTTCCAGATGATGTTGAGTTTGAGTCTTGGTATTTCCAACAATTTTCATTTCTTTTGGGGTTTCAAATTGGGTCTGATGGTTAAAACCATAACACCAACTGAGGGTTCCAAAAGCACAATGATCTTAAGCACACATTAAATCTGGATCTGAACTGGAAAAAGAAGGCTGGCATCAAGCTATGGAATGGCCCCAACTTTAAACCTGTTGAAAATGTGTGGATTTTGCTTCAAAGCCAGGTCCATTTAAAGAAATCTATCAATTTAAATAAGCTCATCCAGTCTATCCACATAAATTTAAACTTGTGGATTTTTGATCCAATTCCAGTTTTTAAAAATCATTGAAGTTAATTATTTGAATGATCATTCCACTCTGAAAAAAGAATGGTTAAAAAGTAGCATTAAAGGTCCAAACTTAAGATGAAATTCATACCTATGGTGAGTATGACTAAAGTTTGCACTACCCTGTATATTGCATGCATTTTACTGAAGGTTATGTGATTTTTCTCTTTATCTTCACTGTTCTGACATCAACTTATCTTGTTATATCCTGCATTTGACTGGCCTTTATGGTCTTTTTGAGGCTGAGGACACACACAGACTTATCTAATGGTTGTCAAAGGTGCTTATCACATTGTTGCTATTCTAATAGTCAAGTGATTTGCAAAGGTTATAGATTTATTAGAGTTAGACAACTTCCTCTGCTTTCTCCATAAGTAGAAACACATGGGGAGGATACAGGTTTTACATTGAGTTTCAAACCATCCATGTTTTCTCAGTAATCTATGCTCAAGCCTAGCTTAGGTGCTTGGCTCTTTCTGTGACATTTACTAGACTGGTACAAGGACATACCCTTCCTCCTCCCCTCTTCTTCACCCATTCCTCCCAGTTAATCAGACTGGTGTGAAAAGGACGCTGATAAGCCCATTGTCTGGGTGACAATGTCTTGGTGATAGGCCGTAGTGGCCAACTGGATGGTGCTCCGTCCCTTCTCCAGCATCAACCCATCGCATATTTCCTTGTGCTGAATCTCTCCCTCGCTCCTCACCGCTATTATCAGTCCTTCTTTCTCCAACTCTTTGCCCGCTGTGCCTTCACCAGGTCCACTTCCCTGCCCCTCACACCTTAAAGCATCCCCCCAAGCTTCCCCTGCCTGACCCGTCTCTTCATTCCCTCTTTGCTCTCCCTGCTCTTCTCTCTTCTTCAATGAGCACCGCAGAGCCACCAGAGGGAACTCATTAGTGCACTGCTCCCAGGTTAATTGGCTTCCTCAAAGAAAGGGGCTGAAAAAGAAGAAATGAATGAGAAGAACACCCACTCTGTCCAGGGAAAAAAGGGAATCGACCTGCGTGTTTCTCATGCTGGCAGTTCCTCTAAACAGTGATGCAGCTGCTGTCAGGCCAGATGTGATCCTCTCCCACTGATTAGCGCTGCAGCCCTGTTAGTGGCACATGTGGAAGGGGGCGAGGCCTTGGCCTCTATTGTCAAGTTTATCTACAGTGGAACTATGTAACAAATCTGTAAGGCGCCCTGTGTGACAGGTTCATATTTCTCTTTGCAAAGGGAAAAGATAATATCAAGCTGAATAGAACGTTATCTGATGGCTATCAGGGTAAATCTATATGGAGATGACGAGTGTGGACTCGTGTGCATCCATGCGTCCTTGTCTGTAAAAGACCTACCAAAGTGTGCCTCAAGTTCCCTGAAGGCATGCAATGGCCCTGGATGTCCCTAAAACACTGAGGGAAATGACTCTTAAGAGAACGTGTGATCGGAGTGGTGCTTATGATAATGCAAGGAGTGTGTGAGTGGAGTCTGGAGTGCAGGCCACTTTTTAATTATCCACATCGCCTTTTGTCACCTTGGGCAACGAGCAAGTCAGCCAGAAAAATGTCTGGCTTGAATATATCAAAACAAGCTGAAATAACACATGATGGCCTCTTTTTTTTTTTTAGCTTATTCATGAAGTTGTTTATATAAATGTTTTCATTGTTGATATTTTTCATTATCAAAAGTACCTTGCAAAAGTATTCACTCTCCTTGAAATACCCTAAATTATTTCATGAACCAGAAACTTCAAAGTATTGTTTTGGGAAATTATGTGACAGACCAACACAAACAAGCCTGGCCATTGCCTTCCTATGCAATTCCACTCGATTCTCATCTCCCTTCAGTGCTCCGTCTGGGATTTTTTCCATTGAGCTGGATTTCTTTGGTAGAATTTAAACTGGGCCAGTCAGTTAACAGAAGGAGAAGTTGTGAACTATGACATTGATTTTCTGTGCTGTTTTAGAATTGTAGTCAGCCTCTGCCTGTCCAATGACAACGGAGGAAGTGAACGAAGCCATTCAGTTTGTGCTGGCCACTCTTCTAAACATTGAATTAACATTAACAGCCATCTCGTTTGGCTAAGCACCTCTCTTGGCAGTGTGGGATGGTTGTTTAGAGCGCATATAATTTCCAGTAAGCTTTATAGCGTCAAACTGGTGCATTAAATAAGTCACAGCCAAGCGTTAGGGATTGCGTAAAGTTTAAAACTTCAACAGAGTCCATGCCTCCAGCAAGCAATCATTTCTCAATAGCCAAGGGCCCAGACCCTCTGTACGAAGCAAAGCATAGAACAAGGGGCTAGTTTTTACCAAGCTAAACAAAGATGAACATAAATCTGAAGTAGATGAAAAATAATGTATGACTTCAAACATTCTTTAAATAAAAAATCTCAAATGTGTGGTGTGCATTTGAATGCAGTCCACCTGCACCTTTTGCTATTTCCACAAGGTTTGCACATCTAAACATTGAAAGTTTTACCCATTCAGCTTTGCAAAAATAACTCAAGCTCAGTCACATCAGATAGAGACAATTTGTAAACAAATTTTATGTCTTGTGACTGATTCTTAACTAGATTTAGTTTTGATCTGGACTGTGACTGGGTCATTCTGAAAAATATCAATTGAACAGCGTGCACAACTCAAGAGCTTAAAACTTGATGATGACTTCACAGTTATGGAGGAAATCGGCAATACCAAGAACCAGTAATTACTGAGTCTTCTGGGAAACATCAAAAAAGAAGATCAATACAGTGAGTGCGAGCACTCTTCTTTTTCACTGTAAACATAAATATTCTTAACTCTAAACTTTCGTTGTAATTGGGGCTACATATTTAGAGTCACTGGGTTACTTAAAGGTAAGCCTTCATCCCGATTTCAAGTCTGCTGCAGCATCTAACAGGTTTTCCTATTGGATTGCCCAGTATTTATCTCCATCCATCTGCCCATCACCTCTCATTGGCTGTCCTGTCCCTGCTCAAGAAAAAACTAAAAAAAGATTGGGGATAGTGTTCTATAACTTAACCCTGGTTTAAACTCCTTGACTTGTCTGCTGTGTTCCTTGGTTTTCATGATGGTTTTCTCCCTCTATTGTTCTCTATAGCTCTGAGGATTACACAGAATGGATGGATTCAATAACATACAGATAGACACAATTTACCAACTAAGAACCTTCTGAATACAGTCGTTTACACTAGATTTTATGCAGGAGTATCACACTAAGTGGTCTCTATTCAAATGCTGGTTATGTATTTTTCAAGTATTTTCTATTTTCATATTCTGTTTTTTGTGTCTTTGTAATGGCAGTTGTATTGTTTTAAAATGTTTTTATGTATTCTGTACAGCACTTTGATCCCTCTGATAATTTAACGTGCTTTATAAATAAAGCTGGATTGTCTTAGATTGGAAATGCCCACTGTACTTTTCAGATTTTTATTTGTAAAAACAAAAATTAGAGATCATGCATGATATGAAAACTTGGGTGGTGTATATCCATCCAGCCATCATTACATTAAGATAGTAAAGATATTAAATTAGGGCTGTACAGTGGTGCAGTTGTTAGCACCGCAGCAAGAAGGTCCTCAAATCCTGGCCATGTTGTTTCTGCATTAAGTTTGCATGCTCTCCCTGCAAACTCATTGTTCAACCTTTAACCAACTCCCAACCCCCCACCCCCACTATGATGCACTAGCAGCCTGTCCAGGGTGTATCCTGACTCTTGCCTATTTGTCAAAGATGGGCACCAACCCTCCTATTGCCCTTTAAGTATTAATCAGGTATAGAAAATGGATGGACGGAAGATACTGAATAGGTTTTTACACTCATTCAGGGGTTGTTTGTGGTTTATATTGCTGAGGTACAAGTATTAGACATAGGACACCTGAGTGAGTGATAAATACCTTTCCTCCCTCATTACCCATTTGCTTTTCCCATTTAACTCTGGTTTTCCTGTTCTCGTCTCACCTGTGAAATGAGAACAGGATCAGCTGTTCACTGAGCCTCAGCCAGC